>CM035411.1:171723926-172323926 GCA_020310875.1 Ceratopteris richardii | reverse complement strand
CAGCACCACTGGATCCAACTTTTGATTTTGAAATGCCCGATGCATTCTCCAATGAGTTCCAATTTTCAGAAGGACAACTATTTTCTCAAGAATTTGAAAGGCCTAGCTACCCTACCACACCCAGGGATCAGCCACAAGGACAGATTGTGTCTAGCTCTGATGACAAAAGAACAGCAACCGATGACGACGAAGGAGATGATGAAGCTAGCCAGGGAACTCAGGAATCCCAAGAGCATGAACAGACAGATGGCCAAGGACAACAAACAGACACACATGGTGATACAAGTACCCATGAAGATGAAACTTACGAAGCAGCCGCTTACACACTGGCTATTAAGAAGCTGTATAGAACTATGGAAAAGGTTTGGGCACGCAAAAAGCTGACAGAGGAAGAGAGTCAAGCAATAATAGAACAAGAACTTGTCACAGGCGGTTTCGAAGACGCATACATCAAAGGATTCCGAGAGTTAGTCAAATCAGTAGGCTCCAACGAAGCCCTTAGGTACTTGCAAAGAAAGCCACTACCACAGTTTGACCCCCGCAGAGTACGACTACTTTCCAAGCCCGACGAATACATTCGTGTACCAACAGGAACACAGTCTTCAGAACAGGCCAGGGAGGCACGTCTCGTCCCTGAAAGTTCGTTGGCAGCAGAAACCATCCTTGTAGATTCCCCACCCCGCACTACAACTGTACATACCTCAGTAGTCACTGAAGTACCGACCACCCCAACCACTGCTCCATCACCGCCCATCCCTCCAGCCTCCCCTCTTCACCCTCCTTCCCCCCGACTAACATCTTCATTCGCCGGTGGCGTAGCAGAAATCGTCTTTACGACCACTCACCCCACAATTCCTGCACCCATTAGACCCAGTCTACCCCCTCACACATCCACCTTTCCATTCAACCCATTCCTCCTTCCATCTTTCCCGTCCTTCCCCACACCTCCATGACCCCTTTTCCCATTCCCATCGCCATTAACCTTCTCCCCAGTCTCACCTCCCCGACCCACGGTAACCCCTATTTCCCCTTTCCACCAAGCTGCACCAGCCAGTCCCCCTGTAAATTACTCCTCAACCTTTGTAAATCCCATATTTACACCAGCACAAGCACCCACGGTCACACCCATATTCACGGTCACTGCACTGGACATGTCCAATGACATGGAGATCTCACCACCCACTGCACCATCACTCACTTCACTCACGGCACAAACATTTTTAGGCACATCACAATTTTCAACAATCACTACAGCATCCACCTTCCCACCCCCATTCCCCGTTCCCGTTGCATCTACATTTAGCACCCCATTAATACTATCACCCACTGTAGATAATGCATTGCGATAGATGTTCATGTGTATGACGCAAGTAAGAGATGAGTTCACATCTCTTGGCGATAATTACCAACAGCTGCAGAGGACAACCAATGACTTACAGTCGCAGCTTAATTTATTGTCTATTGAGAATGCCTCACTGAACATCCGATACCAAGAATTACGAGAGGCCTATCATAAATTAGAACTAGAAAGCGAAGAAAAGACCAAGGAAGCCACTACTGACCTAGATAACTTATTAAGATCCCAGACAGTTCGCAATGCAACGCTAACACGAAACATGGGCTTACTCAGAAGACATCTAGCAGCAGCAAAGGAGGAAAACCAGCGCTTACAGGATCAGAACCGAGAAAACTTAGAAGCAGCGCTCGACCATCCAGACCAACCACTCAGTCCTAGTCGGTTCAAAGCCATTCCCTCAGACTCGATGAGGATGCTGCTAGAAGATCATGTAAGGCTGCTAGATGAATACGATCGCATGAATGAGGAGTTACAGAAACTCAAAGAAGATCATAAATTACTCCAGTTACGAGCACCGGCACAACTAGACATACCAGCACCTGTGGACCCCTCTCCTGACATCTTAGAGGAACTCAACGCATTACGGGCCCAGGTATCAAACCTTGAATCAAGAATTGCAGTATATGAAGCACCACCAAGGCTAGATTCCCCACCTGAGCTACCAGCTGAGGATGAAACTGTCACCATCCCGGTGGAGGAAACGTTTGAAGAGGCGTACGAGCCACAACCCATCCCAGGCGGACGCGTCACGGCCAAAGGCCAGATGACTTACGAACTCCCGACTCCCGCGTGGATGAAGACAATTGAGGAACTTGGGACAACACACTCAGCTAGAGTAGAGGCACAATTACATGCCATGGCGATGATAGAAGAAAGAATTTTACAGTCTCCATTCTTTGCTCATTTGGCCCCGCGACGATACATATCTGGGCATGAGCTACAGTATAAACCGTATTTTATGTTAATGGCCGAATACCAGTTAGCCATTGAGAAAGAGATAGGTAAGAAACCATCGCATGCGACTCAATTCGAGGAGGCCGATCTACCACTTGATGCGCAGCAAGGAGAGATCTATCAACCAGAGTGGCGAAAAGATTTACTACAGAAGTATCCAGAAATGATGAGTACATGGGTGAAGGCACCTTTGCACTTAAAGCACAACCCATGTTGGGGACCAGTACCACGACGCCGCTCCTGGACTGCCTTTGCTATTAAGGTACAAAACAATAAGCAGTGCCAGGACTGGTTGAATTACCCCTATTTTAAGCCACCCATCGAGTTACCAACTGTTGGCTACATGATGGCTACAATTCGCCACTGGCTCCCTAGATTAAAGCATATGGACGATATAGCGGCGCATATGACTGTCAAAACCTTTGACATGATGCAAATGGTTTTTAAAGTCTTCCGACGTGTCAAGGCACCTCATGTAAACACCCCGGGCTTTGAGCATGGCAATTTCGATCTGGTATATGATATGAGTACAACGCCATCGCTACGGGTGTGTTATGCCTGGCATTGCAGAATAAAATATCTACCGGCGTGCTACAAGCAGACATTCGAAGAGATGTTCACAACCGGCTTCTGGGAATACCATTCAGAGGTATTCATAAGCAGGCCTACACATTTATTACACTTATTTGCCTGTGAACGAATGGTCTATTCCACACACTATCAGCTCCCGCCACCGGAAGAACCGCAACCAATCGACTGGGAGAAACTCGAGGCAGATCTGGCCCGAGGCATTCGTATCTCCGAGCACACCCTCGCTCAAGACCTCCTACAGAACTATATCCGGCAGACCTCACAACAAGGTTCTGTCAGGGACGACAGAAGCGAGAAGGAGGGGGGTGTTGGAAGCAGCCAGAGGCATAGAAGACGTGGAAGCATGTAACGACGGAGCAGGGAGCCAGTCAAATCTTTTTTCAAAGAATTATGTTTTCAAATACTTTCCAAAAACCTCCAACAGTGATTTTTATCACTATTGTAACATATGTAACATAGAAAACCCCATTTTGTAATCCATAGCTCCATTTTGTGCAAGCCGAGGAGTCCTCGAGCTTGAGGAGCTTAGGTAGAACAAGCGTATCAATTTTCATTATTTTTAGACACCGTTTACCCTTTCAAATAGCATCTAGGACCTATTTTTTAACTATGCCGGTCACTAGATGTGAAACCGGTCAAAACTAGTCTAGAAACTATAAAACGAGCTAGAGAGCTCATTTTTGAGGTTAGCTTGTTTGAGGTTAGAGTTCTTTTGAGCTTGTAATAGTGTTCTTGAGTAATAGAGTTGATTTCTCACCTTCCATTGTGTCTTGCTTGTCTCTTCGTAGTGTGTGTGTATGTGTGTGTGCATTTCTATGCTTCTCACCTTCACTCTCACTTCATCTCACATTCATGATCTTCATATCACTCCTATCTCTTCCGCGGATTGACATTAAGGAGGTGGAGCTTCTTAACGTGGTTCTCACCATTGTGCTAGAGCAACACATTTCTTCATCCATTGCATCTCTCCAAGCTTTCTTGCTTTGTGCTATGGATCTCCAACTATGTTAGAGTTTGAGATCCATAGCTAAACAAAGCTATGTTCTTTGTATCTTCCACTTCAAAAGTGAAGAGCCTTCCTGTCTTTTCTCCTTTGCCAATCCTTCGGAAGCCTTGTCTTGGGTCTTCAACATATGCTCCAAATTGGTTGAATCTAACCTGCAATCCTTTTTCAACAATCTGTCCAACACTTATTAAATTTTTGGTAATTGTAGGGACATACAAGACTTTGCTTAAGAGGTTCATATTCCCATCTGATGTCTTCACATTACCTATCTTCTCCACTGAGTGCCTTCTGTCATCTCCTGTCTGCACTTCATGCTTGTTATGAGGATCTTCCAAATCAGAAAGTAAAGCCACATTTCCTCCTACATGGTTTGGTCACCTGCATAGTTATTGTAATCTCTTCTTCCTCTATGGCCACTTTGATAGTTTTTGTTGTTGTAATTGTTGTAGTAGTAGTTGTTGTTGTTGTAGCCTCCATTGTATCTGCCTCTATTTGATCCATAGCCACCTCTATTGAATCCTCTTCCTCTTGAGTTCCTTGGATTCCTGAAACATTCTTCAGTAGTATGGTTAGATAAGCCACATATATTGCAAGGTTGAGATGATTGGAATCTCCCCCTGCCGTGCTTTCCACTTCTGCCTCTTCCTCTAGCTCTTCCTCTACCTACAAAGTTTGCTTGGAAAGAGCTACCTTCATCTTCATTCTTCCTATTCTTTGACTTGTCCTTGACCTTAGCTTTATCAGAATATAAGGCAGAAGTTTGATTACCTCTTGAGGACTCACCACCTTTGCTAATCTTTGCTTCATGAGTGAAGAGTTGGCCCATGAGTGTGTTGAGGTCGGGTATATGCATATCCATGTATAAATCCATGGCTGTTGTGAATGACTCCCACTTGTCGTCTGCTTTGATTCCATTTATGATTTGTCTAATGATTTGCTCCTCTTCAATTACCTCTCCAATGCTTCCAAGTTGGTCGGAAATCTCCTTCATCTTTGTGACATAATCAGTCACATTTTGCTTTGGGCTTTCTTCATTGTTGTGAACTCCATCCACAATTGGTTCTTCCTTGCTCGAGTGTTGGAAGAGAAGAAAGAAGCAAGTGCATTCCAGGTCTCTCTTGATGTCTTGCATCCCTTGAAATGAGGTAAAAGAAAATCAGAGATTGAGTTTAGAATATAGGACCTTGCAAGTGCATCATTCGAACACCAATTTGAAAGTCCTTCCACTTCTTCATGTGATGGTTGCCCTTTGTTCCTCATGGTTGGCATTGCTTCATCTCTGGATATGAATCCATATAGATTCCTCCCTTGAAGGTAAGCCTCCATCCTTAGAGACCATGCCGGGTAGTTGTTTCGATCCAAGTTGTCAATTGTTGATGGAAATCCATCTCCCATGTTGCTTGACTATGCTCTGATACCACTGTGAAGAGAGATGGTGGATGCAATCCAAAGATGAGTAGGTGCTGCTACAACCAGCTTCACACCAGCCAACTGAGACTTCAGAGTTGATTAGTAGACCCTTTGAGCTTCCTAAATCCACCAAAACATCAGCCAAGTACTTTGGAACATGTATCCCAAAAGTTTAAGTCAAAACAGACTAGTTGCGAAATGACTAGCTCCCAAAACTTGCTATTTTTGGACATACACCTGCTAGAAAAATTAAACAGTGCTCTCAACCTGGTAGGAGTTAGATAAATTCCTTTTGGGCATAGCAAATGGACTTAGCAAGCTTCCCAATCCAAGTTAAAACACTTTAAATGATGGACTGAGCATTGAGAACAAGATTCATCAATTTCTGGAACATGCCCACCATTCTCGGGGCTCTACAGAGATAGACCAGTGAGCAGTAAAATGTAGATATCTCCAAAATTGTAAATCCAATGACATGAAAATTGATATGCAGAAAGTAGACAGTAAGAGCTATCCAACACACATTAAAAGACTAAAAAAGAATGCGTAGAACTCGAGATATGACCTTCTGAAGTTACTGCTCTGAGTGAGTATAGCAGAGAACAAAACAGAGAAGTAGATGATGATAAATGTATAGATTCACATATGATTACAACCACATTGGCAATGAATCTTTGCACAATGGGAGTAGAATGATAGAGCTATGGATTAAGCTCTTCAATCTCTACAAAATGACATGAAGTGGTCACATACAAGGCTTGCTAATTGCCTCTTCCTTCTTGCTCTTTTTATAGCTATTCTTGGAGGGATTTTTGAATTCAAATTTGAATGGCTCCACCTAAAAGTGATCCCCAAAGTTAGGAGAGATTCCCTCAGCTAAAAAATTCATGGTTTTAGGTAGTTAGAGCCACGAATTTGCTTTTACATCATGGATGAGGTAAGCCATCCTTTTCCTTTTTTCTTTTTCCATTTACAAGAGATAAAATGTACTCTTTTACAAGAGGTGTTCACATGACTACACATGTGACTTACAAATGATCATAATATCAAGCATATCAAGCATATCAAGCATGTAGGCTTGGATAAAATGCACCAACAAGCATGCATGCTAAAGCTTTGCATCTGACATTGTTGAGGGGAGAATACCCAATCAGATTGTTGCTGAATCAGATTTCTTCTAACTAGGATGTTGCTTATTCAGATTTCTAATAGACAATTATATTTTAATTGAGTGCCTACTTCGCAAGAAGTAAGTAGTTATGTTTTGGTTCGTGCGAGAAAAGAAAAGGGAGAAGAAGAAAGCAGGAGCAGACTAAAAAAAAGGAAGACGTAGAAGAAACAGAAGATGAGATTCTTCATTCTTGTAATAGCGCAAATACATATTTGAGCCAAGCCAAATCAGTCATGTAATGATTTACTATTTGTATTACCCCAATGTTCTCAAGAACTCTTTCTATCTTGTAAGGTCTATTTTAGAAGACTTGTAATGATGATTTTTTCCTAAATCTGTTCAGCGCAAGCGTAAAACTTGGTTTATTGTGGGTTAGAATCTTTAAAGTTATACTCTGTATCAGCAGAGTAGTGATAGATCTGAAATTCGCTAGAAGTCAATTCTCTGTGTGTAGCAGACTAGTGCTGAGAACTTTGGTTTACCAGAGTCAAGTAGTTGATGTGTTGTATTCGAACCCCAACACATTTGGCAATCCTACTGTACTATTGAAGAAGCAAGAAATGCATGAAGGAAAGAAGGAACCGATTTGATAAAGTGTATTTTACAAGAGTGCAGGCAAGAGCAGTGAACGTGGAGTCATCCTCAGAATGTTACGATTGGTACGAAGCCGAGGAGGAAGCAAATCTAGAAACTGAAGAGGAACAGGGAGAAATAGGTGCAGCATAGGTAAGGTTGGTGGGCGGTATACTTGGAGCGCTATTCCTAACAGAAGCAACTGTATGAGTAAGAAGACGACTCCAGTTTGACCCACTTACAGGGGCGACCGATCAAAGAACTAGGCATACACCTCAACCACAGCCGATGGCTCAACCACCTCCCAATCCCAAAGTCAAAGAAGCTCATTTCAGAGGAAGCTCTAAAGAAGATGCTGATTGCCATGTGGCTCAATTTGAGATAAAATGGACAGCTAATGGATACCCGGCTATCTATGGGGATGGCATTAAGCTCCATCAATTTGTTGCTACGTTGGAAGGACGAGCTATGAGCTAGTTCAGACAATATGGTATTGCTCATTTTTCTACATATGATGATTTAAAAATAGCATTTTTGCAACGATTTAGAAAAGAAAAGACTCCTGATGTATTACAGAAGCTGAGAGCTATCAGACAAAAAACCATGTTAGTGGAAGACTATGCTCAGAAGTTCAGGACTTTAATGGAATGATTGCAAGGTAATGAAATACCTACTGTTGAGATGTTGGCAGGATATTTTCTGAAAGGATTACGAAGCACAATTAAACATGCGGTTGCAAGTGTAGATATTGCAAATGGCTTTGATGTATTAGTGTTAGCAGCTGCACGCGTGGAAAGAAGATTTGGATGAGCTAAAAAGAGACATTCTGATTTTGGTTCAGAGACTGAATCTGATTCAGAAACGGAGTCAGACAAAGGTTCAACGGATTCTGACTCTGATGACCAAGATGAAGAAATAGTGGGGAAAAAGCATCGCAAGCATAAGGCTAAGCAAAGTAAAGAGGAGGCATGAATTAATAAGTTAAAGAGACACGGATATTCCATCGTAGCTCCAAAGGAAAAGAGATTTTGTGATATCTGTGACGAAGAGGGACATACAACAAATCAGTGTTGGTACAACCCCAAGCATAGAGGGCAAAGTTCGTGGCAAGATAATAGGAATATTAATGAAGTAGCGGCCCATCAAGCTATTCCCGTCCAGGGGCGGGGTAATTTTTAGAGGCAGCAACAAGTAAGACCTCCATGGAGAGATCAAGTGAATCAGTAGGGGAATAACCAACAAGGGAATCAGCAGGGTCGACTGCCACAGGTGATGCCTTGTGGATATTGTTCAGCTCCCGATCATTGGATAGGGCCGAATTGTTCTTTATGGGTAAAGCATAGCGAAGAGAGAGGTATACCCGTTCTCAGGTACAATAAGAATAATCAACAGGGGCAGCATCAACAACAGGGGCAACATGCGGCTCAGGCAAATGCCATGCTTATAGAATGTCCAGATCAAGAGGATAGGGGGATTGATGCACCAAGGACATCTAGGAGAATACACGTTAAGAGTGATAACCAATGGCAGTGTGATTGCAAACAATGTGGGAAAGGCAAAGAAGTGGAAGCGTTGGCAGTTACAAGATCGAAAAATAAAGGACCTATTAGTTGGCAAGAGCAAAGACATATTAGAGACAAGGTCTTGAAGCAAGTTCAAGACGAGCAACATAAACAGGTAAGATTTGTAAGTCAGATAGAGCAACAACAAGAAGTAGATTTGATACCTTCAATAATAGAGGGGAACAGGAGTCAGAGCAAGCAAGAGCCGGAAAAAGATTGGTTTGATGTAATCATTAGCTCACCGTTACAATTGTCTTTGGATCAACTTTTATCTTTGGTACCAGTGTTTCGAGAAAAGTTGTTGAAGAGGTTACTTGGGAAGCGTTTAGAGCCAGAAATTAGGTCGGAGCCTTCAACTTTGGCCAATAATATTGATCCAACAGATTTTGACTTTGTAGTGCCAGTAATTCACGTGATCAGAGGCGATTTGACAAAGTGTTGCTGGATGGTGGATCAGGGGTAAATATATATTACCTGAGCATATTTTTATACAGATGGGAAGAGGGGCATTGGATCCAGCACTTTTTCAAGTCAAAATGACGGATCAAACTCGAGTTCAGCCGGTTGGCATTCTGAAGCAACAACAGATGGTATGGTAAATTTTGTTGTCATTAGGATGTCTGAGTCAGCATATCCATATGAAATGTTGTTAGGGAGACCTTGGTTTAGGATTGCTAAAGTCAAGCAGGATTGGGGTCTGAATGTGGTAATGATCACAAAGGGTAAAAAGCAAGTGACAATTCCTATGCGAGGAAGAAGAAATATGTCAGTACAGGAGAAACCACTCATGGCTCAGACAATTAACCTAGCGGACGAGATAGAAGATGATGAAGAGGAAAAGTTTTTGCAAGCGAATCCAACGGTAGTACCGGTATTGGAAGTTGATGTGGCAGGGGTATTAAGTGATAATCCGATTGTGCAGAACGTAGATGGGCCAGTTCCGGGTGAACAGGTTGAAGGTGCACAAATACAAAAGATGTTCGAACAAAGTATGAAAACTCCAATACAACAGCGATTGGAACAACAAGAGAAAGAAGTGATAACTATGGCTGAACGGATCTATAATCAGAAGTATGCACATTCTATGCAGGTAAAGGAGGAGGAGCTTCAAGAGGTTAATTTAGGGACAGAAGTTGAACCAATGATGGTGCAGATTGGTAAAACATTGGAAGGAAAGTTTAGGGAGGATCTCATTATCTTACTAAAAGAGTATATAGATGTGTTTGCTTGGGATTACTCTCAAGTGAAAGGTATAGACCCTGATTTGCATCAACATCGGATTAATTTGAAGGCGGATGCAGTACCCGTAGCGCAGCAAAGATATAGAATGAATCCTAACTTTGCTAAACAGGTGAAGGAAGAAATTGATAAATTATTGGCAGTCCGATTTATCAAACCTGTGAATCAGGTGACTTGGCTATCTCCTATTATAGTGGTCTCAAAAAAAATGGGAAGCTCAAAATTTGTGTTGATTATAGAAAGTTAAATGCGGCAACGGTTACAGATCCGTTTCCTATGCCATTTTGTGATACAATGTTGGACGCAGTAGCAGGGCATGAAATGTATAGTTTCTTGGATGAATTTTTAGGGTATAATCAGATCAGTGTTGCTGAGGAGGATCAACATAAAACAACATTTATTACTGAATTTGGTGCTTATGTGTTTACAGTCATGATTTTTGGATTGAAGAATGGAATGCCATCATTCAATTACGTGGCACACAAAGTGTTTGAACCTTATCTACATGATTTTATGCAGGTGTTTGTAGATGATTTCTCGGTCTTTGGTAAGAAGGTACAACATATGCTGCACTTGAAATTATGTTTTGACAGATGTCGGCAGTTTAGGATGGTGTTGAATCCATTTAAAAGTGTTATTGCAATCAGAAGTGGTATTTTATTGGGCCATGTCATTTCGCAAGAAGGGATGGCTATTGATGTTGAGAAGATTGAAGCTATTAGCACAGCTAAAGCACCGACCAACGTGAAAGAAGTAATGCGATTTGTTGGTCAGATTAAGTGGCATGCTAGATATTTACAGTATTTAGAAAATATCTCTCTACCACTTACCCACTTGACCAAAAAGGATGTTCCATTTGTATGGGCAGATGCTCAAGAGAAAGCATTTCAATTGTTAAAGAAGATGGTGTTGGTAGCACCAATTTTGCAACCACCTGATTGGTCATTGCCATTTCACATATTTGTTGATGCATCGGATGTGGCTCTAGGAGCACTTTTGGTGTAGCAGAAAGAGAAAGGATGGTATAGACCTGTCTATTATGCTAGTAGAGTATTGTGTGCGGCTGAAAAGAACTACCCGGTGACGAAAAGGGAAGCTTTGGCAATGGTATATGCTCTTAACAAGTTTCGACATTATTTGTTGGGCAATAAGGTTGTTTTTCATGTGGATCATCAGGCTTTGGTCTATTTAATCAAGAAACCCTTATTAACAGGATGATTAGCCAGGTGGATGCTTTTATTACAAGAATTTGATTTTGTGATTATGCATACTCCAGGAAAAGAGCACGCAATGGCAGATTACTTTAGTAGATTGGATTCAGGAGAACCACCTACAGGTGTAAGTGATGAATTTTCGGATGCTGATTTGTTTAATGCACAAGTGGTGGAAGCAGATTCTTGGTATGACCAATTATTAGTTTTTTTAACTGATGGTTCATTACCACAATACTTTACACCTGATCAAAGGAAGAAGTTTGTTGGGAAAGATGAATGAATGATCCAAGAGACTGAGTAGCTACTGTTGAACCTGCTTTGTACCAGCCCTCTTTGGCTTCAGGCTTGATTAGTAGGCTTCCATAGCATTCCAATGACACCAAGAAATGGCCTATGTCCTTTGGAAATGATGTGTGCAATGATTGAATCAAAACAGATAACTTTGGAAATCACAAACTCAAGAAAACCTTCTATTTATGTCTTGACACCTGCTGAATGTTTTGCTCAGTGTGACCAGCACAGTAGCAATTGATAAAATTCCTTCTAGGGGTATTTAATTAGCTTAGTAAGATACCATTTGCAAGTGGAATGATTTAAAAAGATAAACTATGCTAAGAGAAATCAATTTAGCAAGATTAGCTATACCCCCGACTTTTTAGGACTGTAGTAGAAATAGACCAGTGAGCACCTCGACACAGATTTCTCTGAATTGGCTTAATAGAATGTCTTCAAATTTTGATATATGTAGTAGGCTTCAAGCGAAATCCAACAAGCTTTGAATCACTAAATTTGGTGGAGTATTGACCGAGATATGCCCTTGACAAGTTGACAGACTTTTGAGTAGACTAGCAGAGAACACAGAGATGAATGATGTAAATGTATCTATAAATTAACACTTGTGTACAATCCCATTGGCATGAATAACATTGCCTAATGGTGTAGAGAGGTGTAGGCTATGGTATAGTCCTCACACACACTCAATTAGAGTAGAATGAAGCTCGAGAGTGAAGTGATCTACCCGCGACTTTTTCATATGCATTTTTATAGGAAATGGCTAAAAATTTGAATTCAAATTCAAACTTTTGGCTCCCTATGATCAAGCTCCTAAATTCTTGGAGATATTCTCTCAATCAAGTGAGTTACTTTTTCCACGAATCACTTAGGTAGGTGATTACAAAAAATTCTAAGTCAATTTGACTTTTACAATGAGATAAAGTGGTAATTAACCACTAGCATATGTTCCTATGATTCTTCATGTATGTAGAGTCTTCATGATATCTTCCAAGCCAAATGTGTAGGCTTGTGATTTACACCAAAAGCTCCCCCTCAAGCCAAACATTTTGGCTTAAGTCTTCATCTTCAATCTTCAAGTATATCCTGCAATCCAATCATAGATTTGAACCTGCAAAGTTTGGTTCCATCCAAAGCTTTAGTCAGCAAATCTGCACATTGCATGTTGGTTGACACATAGGTCAGCTGAATATCCTTGCTTAGCAACTTTTCTCTCACATAATGATAATGAACTTCTATGTGTTTTGTCCTGGCATGATAGATAGGATTAGCTGCAAGGTGAAGAGAACTTGTATTATCTCCAAGGATAATTGGAGGCCTAGTATATAATCCCAATTCTGTATACAAAAACTTAATCCAAACTGCTTCTTGAGTGGCATTAGCTAGCCCTCTATACTCTGCTTCTGTAGAAGACATTGCAACAGTTGGTTGCTTCTTTGTAGACCATGAGATTGGTTTGTCACCTGCAAAAGAAATATATCTAGAAGTGCTTCTCCTATCATCCTTGCATCCTGCCCAATCTGCATCTGAATAGACTTTTATATCAATATCTGAAGTGAAAGGAAAATACAAACCATGGTTCTGTGTACCCTTAAGATACTTCAAGATTCTTTTGGCAGCCTCTAAGTGAGGTATCCTTGGCTTGTGCATAAATTGACTTAGCACACTAACTCCATATGCAATATCAATTCTAGTTAAGGTAGCATAGTTCAAGCTACCCACCATACTTTGATAACCTGTAATGTCTTGGGCTTCATCATCTTCATGGGCACTTAGCTTTAGATTCACCTCCATTGGAGTGCTTGCTGCTTTAGCATCCTGCAAGTGAAATTTCTTCACCATATCCTGTACATACTTTTTCTGAGTAATGTATATCCTTGAATTAGTGTAAACTAATTCAAGCCCTAAAAAATACTTCAATAGCCCAAGATCATTGATCTTGAACTCCTTCATCATCTGGCTTTTGATATATCTAATTCTATTGACATCATTACCTGTAACGATGATGTCATCAACATAAACACAGAGATATATTACCTTTGAATTACTTCTCTTAATGAATAGGGAAGTATCTGCCTTGCTCATAACAAATCCTTGGTCTTGGAGGTATGTAGTTAGCTTGTAATTCCATGCCCTAGGTGCCTGCTTCAATCCATATAAAGCCTTCTTTAATTTGCAAACATAAGTTACCTTCTTAGGGTCTTCATAGCCAGGAGGTTGTGACATATAAACCTCTTCTGAGATCCATCCATTCAAGAAAGCATTCTTGACATCCAATTGGTACATGTTCCAATTCTTTGATGCAGCCACACTTACCAACACTTTGATTGTTGGCATCTTGGCCACAGGAGAAAAAGTTTCTTCATAATCAATGCCTTGGGTTTGTGCAAAACCCTTGGCTACCAATCTGGCTTTGTACCTATTAATTGTGCCATCAGAATTTCTTTTCAACTTATAGATCCATCTAGATCCTATTACCTTCATGGAGTCCTTCTTGGGTACTAACTCCCATGTATCATTCTCCTTGAGTGCTTCAATCTCCTCATCCATAGCTTCTTTCCATTCTGATTTGGTGATAGCTTCTTCATATGAACCGGGTTCTTCATTTGACAAGTCTTTGGCAAGATAAACTGAATGTTTAGTAACAAGGGATGTATCATACCCATATCTGATAGGTTTTTTGCTTTCTCTCTGAGATCTTCTGATTGATTGAGTTGAAGATTCAGGTATGTGTTCAAGCTTCTTCATCTTCATTTTTCCCTTGGACTTCCATGCCTTGAACTCTTCAAGGTTGATTGTATCTTCATCATATGAATTTGAGTCTTCATTCTGAGTAAGTTCTTCCTTTAAAAGTTTTGGAAATTCCTCTTCCAAGTCATAGGGTAGTTTGACCTTCCTGCATTCATTCTCATACCAAGAATCATTTTCATCAAAGATCACATCTCAGCTTATCATAAATCCCTTATTGGTAGGGTTATAAAATATGTAACCTTTTTGATTTAAATCATATCCAATGAAAATACATTTTTCAGCCTTTGGATCTAGCTTACCTCTTACCTGAGAGGGAATGTGTACATATGCTACACATCCAAAAATTTTACAATGATCTACTGATGGTCTCTTACCATGCCATGCTTCATAAGGAGTCATGCCATCAAGTGATTTAGATGGTAACCTATTTATGAGGTAAGTGGCAGTAGAAACACTCTCTGCCCATAGATAGTTAGGTAACTTCTTCTCATTAAGCATAGATCTGGCTGTCTCAACAATTAACCTATTTCTTCTTTCAGCTACCCCATTCTGTTCAAGAGAATACCTTGTGCTTATTTCTCTTTTGATGCCTCTGTCCTGCAAGAAATTTTCAAACTCATTGGAGAAGTATTCACCTCCTCCATCTGACCTTAGCCTCTTCAAATTCCTTCCTGTCTGATTTTCAACTAATGCAAGATATTTCTTAAAACAATTAAATACCTCATCCTTGTGCTTCATAAAGTATAATACAGTCCATCTGCTATAATCATCAATAAAAGACACATAGTACCTTGAACCTGAGACTGAGGGGTCTTTGCTAGGTCCCCATACATCTGTGTGTACCAGCTCTAGGTAGTCTTCATGCATATATCCTTTCCTTGAGAAGGGTAACCTGTGAGACTTACCAAATTGACAAGCACCACACTTGTAAATCTTATGTTGCTTGGATACATTAGGTATCCCAAGCACACATTGGTCCCTGCACATTTGCTTCAAGGTCCTTTCTCCTATATGTCCTAACCTTTTGTGCCAAATCTCAAGCTCTGAAAGTGTTTGATCCTTATAACTGTATAGTGCAATATTCTTTGTGTCTTCTAGCTCGAAAGTGAAAAGCCTACCTGATTTTTCTCCTTTAGCTATCCTTTTGAATCCATGTCTTGGGTCCTCCACAAATGCTCCATATTGATTGAATCTGAGTTGCAAACCTTTCTCTACAATCTGACCAACACTCATTAAGTTCTTTGTAATTGTTGGTACATAAAGTACCCTGCTCAACAAATTCTGATTACCATCACAAGTCTTCACATTTCCAATTTTAACCACAAAATGCTTTTTATCATCACCTGTTTGGACTTGGTGTTTACCTTTTGGTTCCTCAAGATCAGAGAGTAGTGCCACATTACCAGCCACATGATTTGAACACCCTGAGTCAATGTAAAATAAGTGATCATCATCTGTACCTGTCTTTGAAGTCATGTTCATGATCAGAAGAGAGTCATCCTGCTCTTCTGTGTAGTTGTTGTAGTCCCTTCTAGTTTTGAATCCTCCTTGGTAGTTGCCATTGTAATTGTTGTTGTAGTTGTTGTTGTAATTGTTGTTGTGGCCTTGGTGATTGTTGAACCTTCCTCTTGATTGTGAGTATCCACCTCTTTGGTAGCCTCTTCCTCTCTGATTTTGTAATTCCTAAAACACTCATCTGTGGTATGATTTGATAACCCACAAATGTTACATGGTGATGAATTATAGGGTCTCCCCCTACCTTGCTTACCTCCTCTGCCCCTTCCTCTTGAAGATCTACCTCTCCCTGCATAGTTGGCTTGGGAGGTAGAGCCTTCATCTTCCACCTTCTTACTCTTGCCTTTATCCTTAGATTTCTTATCAGTGTATAGGGCAGAAGAGTTGTTACCTTTGGATGTATCTCCACTCTTGATGAGCTTTGCTTCATGTGTGCATGTCCATGTAGAGATCCATTGTAGTGGTGAAGCTTTCCCACTTGTCATCAGCCTTGATTCCATTGATTCCTGCCTCACAATTTGTTCTTCTTCAATCTCTTCTCCTATGCTTGCTAACTGATCTGCAACATCTTTGATCTTGGTCACAAATTCTGAAACAGCTTGCTTAGGTTGCTTCCTTAGTGTTGTGAATTCAATCCACAACTGATTTTTCCTAGCCCTTGTATTGGAGTAAAAACATGATGACAGAGTTTCCCAAGTCTCTTGGGAAGTCTTGCAATTTCTGATATGTGGCAAAAGAAAATCAGATATAGAGTTGAGTAAATAAGACCTTGCCAATGCATCCTTTGCACACCATGTGTTGAGCTTTTCTTGTTCTTCCTTGGTTGGCAATCCTCTTACTTTGAATGAGGGCAATTCCTCATCTCCTGAGATGAATCCATAGAGACTCCTTCCTTGTAAGTAGGTCTTCATCCTTAGAGACCAAGCTTGATAATTGTTCCTGTCCAATTTATCAATGAATGAAGGAAAACCATCTCCCATTTTACCTTATTTGCTCTGATACCACTGTTGGGAAAGATGGATGAATGATCCAAGAGACTGAGTAGGTACTACAGAACCTGCTTTGTACTAGCCCTCTTTGGCTTCAGACTTGATTAGTAGGCTTCCATAGCATTCCAATGACACCAAGAAATGGCCTATGTCCTTTGGAAATGATGTGTGCAATGATTGAATCAAAACAGATAACTTTGGAAATCACAAACTCAAGAAAACCTTCTATTTATGTCTTGACACCTGCTGAATGTTTTGCTCAGTTTGACCAACACAGTAGCAATTGATAAAATTCCTTCTAGGGGTATTTAATTAGCTTAGTAAGCTACCATTTGCAAGTGGAATGATGTAAAAAGATAAACTATGCTAAGAGAAATCAATTTAGCAAGATTAGCTATACCCCCGACTTTTTAGGACTGTAGTAGAAATAGACTAGTGAGCACCTCGACATAGATTTCTCTGAATTGGCTTAATAGAATGTCTTCAAATTTTGATATATATAGTAGGCTTCAAGCGGAATCCAACAAGGTTTGAATCACTAAATTTGGTGGAGTATTGACCGAGATATGCTCTTGACAAGTTGACAGACTTTTGAGTAGACTAGCAGAGAACACAGAGATGAATGATGTAAATGTATCTATAAATTAACACTTGTGTACAATCCCATTGGCTTGAATAACATTGCCTAATGGTGTAGAGAGGTGTAGGCTATGGTATAGTCCTCACACACACACTCAATTAGAGTAGAATGAAGCTCGGGAGTGAAGTGATCTACCCGCGACTTTTTCATATCCATTTTTATAGGAAATGGCTAAAAATTTGAATTCAAATTCAAAATTTTGGCTCCCTATGATCAAGCTCCTAAATTATTGGAGATATTCTCTCAATCAAGTGAGTTAGTTTTTCCACGAATCACTTAGGTAGGTGATTACAAAAAATTCTAAGTCAATTTGACTTTTACAATGAGATAAAGTGGTAATTAACCACTAGCATATGTTCCTATGATTCTTCATGTATGTAGAGTCTTCATGATATCTTCCAAGCCAAATGTTTAGGCTTGTGATTTACACCAACAAAGTTTGCACTTAAAAGTAGGCCGTATTTGGTTATAGCTGGGGCATTATACAAAAAAGGGGTGGATCAGGTCATAAGGAGGTGTGTACCAGAATTTGAACAACCAGCTGTGTTACAGGAAGCACATTCAGGTCTAGCAAGAGGTCATTTGTGAGGGGATATTACAGGAAATAAAGTTTTACAAGCTGGGTTATGGTGGCCAACTGTTTTAAACAATGTGCATGAGTATGCTAAAGGATGTGTGATTTGCCAAAAGTTGGGTCAACCTAATAATTCAGATCGGATGTCTGATCATCCAAGTTTACCATTGGATCCTTTCCAAAAATGGGGCATGGATTTTATGGGGCCCATTAAACCTACTACTCAGCAAGGAAGTAGATATATACTTGCAGCAATAGACTATTGTACAAAATGGGTGGAAGCAGTGGCATTGAAGGATAATAAGGTAGCAAGTGTGGCAAAATTTCTTTATCATAGTATTATGACCAAGTTTGGGTGTTCGATTTGAGTTGGTGAGTGACAGAGGTACTCATTTCCTTAATGAGGTGATTTCAGAGTTAACAAGAATTCATTTAATCATGCATAAAAAGACTACAGCATATCATCCACAAGCAAATTGTCAACCGAAAAGTATGAATAAAACCTTAATGTGTATTCTTAAAAAGTTAGTGCATGACAATCAGAAAAATTGGGATTTGTTACTCGACTCAGCTTTGTGGTCATTCAGAACAGCATTTAAAGTGACAACAAGAATGACTCCATTCCGATTGGTATATGGTTTGGAGGCAGTAGTACCTATGGAATTTGTGGTTCCAAGTTTGTGAATCACAGCAGAAAAGATGTCTCCTGAGCTATCGGTTAAACACAGGAGCAAATATCTTCTTCAGATGGAGGAGGATCGTTTGGTAAGTGCATATATTTCCGAGGTAATTCAAAGGCAGAGACAAGCTTGGGTGAATCAGAATGTGAAGTTTAAGTTATTTAAAGAAGGAGATTGGGTGATGGTGTATAATTCTAAGCTTGGACCTCATCCAGGAAAGCTTACATTGAGATACAAAGGTCCATATAAGATTGTGCAGGATTTAGGACAAGGAACTTTTCGAGTGGCAGATGTGTTTGGCACAAGGATGGACAAACCAATCAATGGATTTAGGCTGAAACTATCTCAGGGGAAGCCGCCACAGTTGGATTGGTTATCTTCTAATGTTGTGCAAGTGATCCATCATCCTGAAAATCAAATCAACAACGTTTGTGATCATCGTAGTAAGAAGGCTTATTTATCTGCATATTTTTATCCGTGGTGAAATGTTTTCTTGATTCTTGTTGGTCCAAAATTACATTAAGTACTTTCTTATGATTACAATGGGTTCCATGTCCAAAGCTGCAGTGTAACATTTTGATAAGGGTTATTCCACAACCAAAATTTGAGAAGGAGGTATTACTGGATCGGATTGCAAATTCAAAGGGATATTCCGACGCAACAAGTAATGAAGTTCCGGAGATAGGTACAACAAGGGTTGAAAGTGGTCAGAGATATGATGAACAGGTGTATCAAGGGGAACATGAACAGAAAGATAGTGCTCAGCCAGATAATATCTTGCAAAGCAAGGTTAGTCAGAACGTTGTGGTGGGAAGGTCGTGCACAAGAAAAAGGAGTGTTAATGAATTTAAATATCATTTTGATATTCTTGAGGTGCACATTAGTTTTAATGATTATCAAGGCACGCGTAAAAGACCTTTTAGGCGTGTTATGGCCATGCGGGGAAACAGACTGCTAATGATTTTTAAAGTGACCCATAGTAAAATATTATTGAATGGCATGAACTGGTACGTGAGTAAGTACGTCAAACATTTCCGTCAGTGGCAAGTAGAACATTCACACTCGTGGAACTTGTGTTCTCAGTCCTATTTTATGGCCCCGAAAGTAACATCTCTTCCTGTGTCTACTATGTTGGTGCCTGAACCAGAAGTCATGCGGGGATGTATGAGAAAGAGAGAAGCTGTGTTGTGCAAAGAAGAAACCACAACTGAGGAAAGTAATAGCTTGCTTCACGATGACAAAGAGGAGATATCAAAACCATCAGCGACTACCAAATTTGTGCAAAATCTCATGGAACCATTTACAGATTTCAAGGTGGAAATTGATACACAGTCCACCACAAATGAGAATTGGCTCCGTAAGATCGGTTTATTTCAATTTGCTACTTTGCCATGGGCGAGATGGAGATGCAACTTTTATGCAAAGAGTCAGCTGGAGATCATCAGAAAAATGAAAGGTCAGCTGGCATTTCAGGTAAAATTTTCACCTGAACTAGTTGCAGAAATATTTAAGTTACCTATTTACAACGATATAGTCATTTTGAAGTGTTCTGAGGACGTTTTGAAGAAAGACTTTGGGCCCAAGGAAGGGGGACGACAATATTACATGATGAAGAATGCAGGTTATGTTCGACGAGAGCAATTAAAATGGTACTTGGAGAGGTTGTGTTTCATCATCAAATATGATTACATGTCCAAAGAAAATTTTGCACCTTTGGCTTATGCAGAGGCAAGTGGACAGGTCAGTTGGGCTCATTGGTTGCATGATCACATGCACAGTGAGATATTTGTAGGGGATAGACATAAAACGCAATATAATAGTAGGATGTCAGCATATTTGGCAGCATTGTTTGAGTTTGTGCAGCTGGTGGACAGTCAGAAGTTGTCATGGCCAAAGGAGATAAACATTCATAGTGATGAGCTGATGGGTAAAAATCAGGAACAACTAGCTATGAGAGAAGTGGACACACCTTCAGAGATGTGTAAGGATCTTCTAAAAGTAGGTTATACTGTACACGAATTGGAGCCGGTTATGCAAAAAATTCAAACTAATTTAGGAAAAGCAGTGATAAAGGAGGATAATCTTCTGCAGGTGGTAGATAAAGATGAGCACCCAAAAGTACTAGGAAAGGTTTTTAAGTTGTCTAAAAAGAGAAGATTGGAAGAACAGCTGCAAGCAGTGGGGGATAAGTTGCCAGAGGATGTTATGCACCAATCAATAAGGAATACATGGTATGATGTACTAGGAATGAAGGAAAGGTTGCAGGAAATTTCCAATTTTCTAGTCTTGCAAGAGGAGAAATTAACTAGGTACGAACAGACAAAAGTATCTATTAACATGGAGGATTATCAGTCTTTACAGAGGCAGGTTGAAACACTTTAGGAAGAATTGAATAAGAAGGCACAAACATTAGAGAAATTTCAACAGAGAAAGATGCAACAAGTAATAGATTTGTCCATAATAAAGCGATCCATGCAGGAACTTGAAGAATGACATAGGTCTATACAAGAACAAATTCAAAAAGAGATGATGGGTTTTTCAGCACTTAATGCTACTCTACAGAATGAACAAGTGATTCTTCACTCTAGGATGCAGGTATTATAGGTGCTGGAGAAGCAGATGTTAAAAAACGAAGATGTGGATCTGGATGCAGTATTAATGACAAGGGCAGATATTGGATTATTAAAGCAGCAAATGCATAAGTATATTCAAGATATTTGGACTTTGTTTCAGAGTCGTTGGCAAAGTATGTTTAGGATTTAGAATGAGCAGGTGCAGGCATGCTTTGTGTCAAAGTATGAAAAATATTTACTCCATATTACTGAAAAACATGAGAAGCAAATTGACGAACATGCACAAATAATTAAAGAGTTACAGGAATAGTTGTCACAGAAGAATCTAGAAGAGAAGGTGGATATGATAATTGAAAAGCAACAATTCATTATTAATAGGGACTTTCAAGAAAAGCAGGATTGTGCTGAGGAGGATTTCAATATGCTACAGAGTCGAAAGGTTGGAGAAGTGGAAGTAGAAGAACTTAAGCAGTCAATGCAGATAATATTATTTGATCAAGGGATTGCAAATTCGAGTTATATTTTTGTTAAAAATCCCCCACTCGGCAGTGCCAGGTGTTGAGGGGAGAATACCCAATCAGATTGTTGCTGAATCAGATTTCTTCTAACTAGGATGTTGCTTATTTGGATTTCTAATAGATAGTTATATTTTAATTGAGCGCTGACTTCGCAAGAAGTTAGTAGTTATGTTTTGGTTCACACGAGAAAAGAAAAGGGAGAAGAAGAAAGCAGGAGCAGAATAAAAAAAAAGAAGACATAGAAGAAACAGAAGATGAGATTCTTCATTCTTGTAATAGCATAGATACATATTTGAGCCAAGCCGAATCAATCATGTAATGATTTACTGTTTGTATTACCTGAATGTTCTCAGGAACTCTTTCTATCTTGTAAGGTCTGTTTTAGAAGACTTGTAATGATGAAGTGAACTATCAAACAAAGGCCTTGAAATCATACAAAATATCCATGTTCTTCTCTAGGATAGGTGCAAACCATGAAAGAGCAAGACCACATAATAGAGTTCCTATGAGTCCCACTTGAGAAGCATCATCAGGGTACTTGTCAGGTTGCATTCTTAGGAAGAGCTTAATCTATTGCAGAAATCCTTGAAACTTAGATCTTGTCCCATCAAATTTCTTAGGCATGCTCACTTTTGGATTTTTCTTCATATTGATTGTCATGGGGGTACATGAAATAGATTGATTTACAATGATCTACAACTCTTGAATTTTCCTTCGAAGTTCTATGATTACATCTTGAATATTTTGTTGTTGAATCCCTTCTTGGTTTTCTCATATCTCTTGGACTTGTTGTTGAATGACTTTAAGTGCAGAAAAAATTTCTTCTCGAATAATCTCCATGGTGCCTAATCTTGATGAAGGTAGTTTTGCCAAAATATCAGGGGAGCACTAGATTGTGCCCTCTGACTAGACTAGACAAGACTTTAGAATTACACTTTTGATTACGAGATCATCCACATAGGAAAAGAATACAAGAATATGTAATTGATACAGGAAGTGCCACAACCGAATAGTGGTATAGATAACTCAACTAGAGATGATATAAAAGGTCCCACAACCTGGGATCATAGGTATGAAGCAAGGTCTCTCGATTACAAGAACTCCCTTCTAGGAGATGATCTAGATACAAGAAATAACTAGACAAGATCTTGTACTATGAGATTACAAGAGGACAAGGCTAGATGTCCAAGAATTAGACTAATCAAGACTAGAACAAGGAACAACACGAGAACATGACCTAAACTTGGAATGTACTTAGTTGGAGATTGTGACTCCTTGATCTACCGGCATTGGTAAGACTGACTACGTATGTGGTCAATCCCTCCTTATATAGGTTTTCCAAGGGTAGTTCAAGGGTGGTTATGAGTTGATGATGTCACTAACTAGAAATAAGACCTCTGAGTGTCAAAATTCAACAAATAGACAGTCAATCTTGGGGTTTTGGCATGTTCTGGATGTAGTGGATCTTTCTCCAAACTTTGAAGCAATCATGAGATATGCAAAGTCAAATGGAATTTGAGGTTTAGAATGGTTTCCTTTGTCCATGACACATATATATCCTTCAAGGTTCTTTCATTCACATGAGAAATCCTCTTATGCGTCACTTCAAGCTCACTTAGGGTTTGAGATGCAAAGTTTAATAGAGCTATGTTCCTCGTTTCTCCTACTTCAAAAGTAAGGAGCCTACCATGCTTCTCACCTTTGGTTATCTTCTTGAAGCCTTCACATGGAGCTTTGACAAAAGCTTCTTGTTGGGTGAACCTAACTTGCAAGCATTTTGCATCTATTTTGCCTACAAATATTAGGTTTTTAGTGATAGTGGGTACATTGAGAACCTTACTTAGAATGTTTGTCCTTCCATTGGAAGCTTTGACATTACCAATCTTCTCCACATTCTGCTTAGTGTCGTCCCCTGTTTGTAATTCATGTCTATGCTTTGGACTTTCCAAGTCAGATAGAAGAGCAATGTTGACTGCAACATGGTTTGAACATCCTGAATTTATGTAGAAAAAATGATAATCTTCTTTAGATTCTTTGTGGCTCAGATTCATTAGAAGCAATGAGTCTTCGTATGGTTGATCTTCTGAGTAATTGTTGAAGTCCCTTCTATTGTTAATCCTATTTTTGTTTTTGAAGTTGTGTCCACCTCCGCCTTTGATGTTGCCAAATCCATCGCTTCCACATCCTTCCTGAGTTCTTCGATTGAACTAGCAATTTTGAGTGGTATGGTTGGTCTTCTCACAGATGGCACAAGGTTGAAAATTTTGACCTTTTTATTTTTCATGATTTGTTCCTTTTTTCTTCCTTTTCCACTTGCTTTTGCTTGCATAGTTGGCTTGGAAAGTCTCTTCTTCATCATCTGCCTACTTCTTGCCTTTTTGCTCCTTGTATCTCTTATCTACATAAAGAGAACTTGTAATATTACCTTAATGAGAGTTACCTTCCTTCATATTATTTTTGGCCTCTTGGTAACAAACTTTGTGATAATTTTGTTAGGTTTCTTCTTCATTTGGTTGAACTTATTCCAAAGATGATTCTTTCTAGCCTTGGTGCTAGCTGAGAAAAAGGTCTCAAGCATATCCAAGTCACTTGAGATGTCTTGCATCCTCTAATATGTGGCAATAAGAAATCAGAGAAAGATTTTAGTATGTATGACCTTTCTTGAGCATCCCTTACACACCAAAGTGTGAGTTTCTCTGTCTCCTCTTGTGTAGCTCCTCCTTTGGATCTTGGAGCACGCATAACTTCATCTTTTCCTACAATTCCATAAAAAAATTTACCTTGCAAATAGGCATGCATTTTGATTTGCCAAGTAGCATAGCTGTGTTTATCAAGCTTCTCAATCATTTAGGGAAAGCCATCACCCATATTGATCTAGCTCGGATACCACTGAGAGAATTTGGAGAAGCTTGGAGGAGGTAGAAACGTGAGTTACCAAGTGATGAAGTTTGGTCCAACCAACCAACACAAGACTAGGCCTTGAGCTTTTCGAGAGCCAAATAGACCTTATAGGCATGTTTTTAGTGAAATAAACTCCACTATATACTTTGGTGCATCAAGGAGAAATATTTGATACAATAGAGATATGATTGCACAGTGATTGGATCAAAATATTTGCTATCTTTGGATGAATCAATCAACTTCAAATGCTCATAGCAACCATCCCCCAATTTTCTAGGACTGCATAGAGATAGACCTTGAGAGAGTAGACTTCTCCAAGTTTATGAAAACAAATGCTCTAAAAATTTTTAGACATAGGCTAGATAGTAATACCTTTCCAATGAATGCTAACACATCCAATTTGGAGCTATGTTGAGAGAGTAGTAGCATCTACAAGTGTACTATTGTTGAGGAATATGGTGCAAAGAAATAAGAAGAAAGACAATGATGAACCAATGTAATGCAAAAAATATTTGAAGTCTTTATATATAATCTTGAACTGTTCCAAAACTTCAACAACTGGATTTTGAATTTGAATATAGGCAGGATAGGTTGTTGAAGAGAATCAATTCACTTTTCTATAATTTAGGAAAACCTGAAGATCTAATCTGATCTACTTTTTGGTGATTGATTGATTGTCAAGCTCAACCACCTTAAATTCATGGAATTCGAGCTCTCATTCTTTCCATTTACAAGTGTAAAGCTTTAGTTTTTAGATTGGTAGATGATACGTAAAAAATCCTTATGCAAATATCATAAAGATAAATATTGATGAAGAACCTCTTCAAGGGATATATTTAATACATTCCACATGATGGTTTTATGAAGTAGAAAAAATCCACCTCTAGAATAGTGTAAGCTTGATGTTCCAAAAGAGACCTCAAAGGCATTCATCAAGTATCCAAGGCAAATTAGATTCATTCCCAACGAAGGTCAAGAAATGGCATTAGATAGGGTAAGCTACCCTATGGAGATGTTTACCTATGAGTCACTTATGGCTAGGAATTATGCATACATGAGTAAAGTAATTGAAGAATCCACACACTTTGAGGATGTCAACAAATGGAGGGAATGACAAGAAGCTATGCAAGAGGCGGTTAAAGCTTTTGAGGACAATAACACTTATACATTGGTGTAAAGGAAGAAGACATGAAGGAAATGGAAAAAAGTGGGTGTATTAAGTGAAGCACTTAGGTGATAGCATATCTATTTACAACACAAGACTTGTGGCAAAGGGATTCTATCAGATTTATTACATTGCTTATTAGGAGACATTCAGCCCTGTGAAAAAGGTGAATACCATTAGAACACTCATTGGAATTCCAACAAGAAAAGGGTATAAGATGTTTCAATTGGATGTTAATAATGATTTCCTAAATGTTAGAGTTAGAGGAGGTAGTGTATATGGGCCAACCATCGTGTTTTGAAGACAAAAGGCAAACATCTTGGCAAGGTAGATCAACAAAGCTTAAGGTCTTCCAAAGCTAATGTCATTCATACTACTAAATCATTGTTGAAGAAACTAGGTATCCACCACTATAATCTAAGCTTAGAAACAAGTGAGTTGGGTAGTTCATATAACATGGAGAGATCCACATTTAGTTCGAGAGTAGCCTATTTAGAAGTTCTAAAAGGGCCTTACAAGACACAGTTGGAATATATATGTACCAACTGATTAGCTACTTCCATCTATGAGGATGGTCTATGGTCAAATTTGAGGATTGATCCTACATAGATAAACAAGGAACCATGAATGTGGTAACTAGTTTATCAGATAGGACCAATGACTTTGGGACAATTCTTCATGAGTCAGAGGTACGAGAAGCTGGGAAAGAAGATCTTGATGAAGGAACTAGTACTCCTAGAGGAGAATTGGTATTAATAAGGATCATTTCCACATCCAAAGTGCTTGAGGAAAATGAGGGCATATAATGATTTATGATTAAGGCGACTAAAGAATTATTTTAAAGGACCTATTTAGACCATAATTTAGAAAGGATGTATCTAGTTTCAGAGTACAATATGAAAATTGTTTGTGCCTCTTGTGGTTGTGACTTGGCAAAGAGGTGCATAGGTGGTGTACATGTGGCCAAGGAGGTTTCATACATGGGTGCATAGGTAGTGCACATGTGTATGCTCACAATTGTCATTTAATTAGAGGTTTTAAGGGGTCTTCTATAAGATTTTGAAGATTTTGGAAGGTTCAAGTGAACTCTCCCTTATCTGTACATTTTGGAGAGCTCAAGGTCAAAAGTGAAGAAATTGAGTGAAGTGAAAAAGCCTATGTGTGTCCCCCAAAGGCTTTGGGGAAGTGGGCCCACAACCAAGGCTCATATACACTAAGATCCACTAAGATATGTATGTGAATGCAAGTCAAGTCAAGTGAAGTAGCATACACCAAAGGGGTATATGAAAAAGCACACACTAAGAGAGATAGGGGATATAGAGATGGGCACATAGAGAAATAGAGAGAGACACAGAGACATGCACATATAAACAAGGAGAAGTATGACTTTCATTTGAATTCAAGCTCAAATGTTCGTAAAAGTAAGGAGAATTTTAAGGGGAATCTATTCAATAATCATCTACTACAATCATGGAAAAAAGTGTACTTATACACTAGTAGCTTAATCACAGGTAATTTGTCATTCTTCTCACTCATTCTAGGTGGACATTGTATCCATCTGAAAGACACTAGAGTCCTCAAACTCTATCACAAGATGAGCAGATGCCTATATTTTGAACCAAAGGACATGTTATATTCTAGGGATGTACATGAATTGAGGAACAAGAAGTTCCTTGCTTGGGGGATAGCTAAGGCCAAAAGCCAGAGAGTTCATACGAGGTACCTGCTCATGATGGCTAGATGAGTAGAGGGACCTTAGAGAGAACTCTAGATGGTGACTAGGCAAGGGCTATAAATAGGCTTGGAGGTGAGTCCTAGGTATGTCATTCTCCACTTCTCACATTTGGTATCAGAGCCTAGGTAGTAGGCTTGGGCAAGGTTAATGGAAGGCGCATGCTGGCGTGAAGATTTTATCTTCACGATTATCGTTCAAGATAATGAAAAGACCCTTATGTTGTCTCTACCCTTCCAAGTAGTACTTGGTTGAGAAGAAAGGGGAAATAAGTCTTTATTTGTTGTGGAATTGTATTTATATATCCTCAAGCAAGGTGCTTATAAGCCATTAGACAAATATTATCAATGGGCTCTGAAGTCATTTATAAAAGATGAGCTCTATGAGAGAGCAGAGATGCATCATCTGCCTACAAGCCTCCTAAAGGAGTTGTTTGAGACATCAACACACTACTGGTGTGGATGACTTTCAAGATAATGATTTTCAACATTATTATCGTTTCCCTAGTCTGGAATGTTCATTGTGATAATATTATATGGAGAATCCGTTTTATAGAGAAATGCAATAGAGTTATCATCACTCTATCTAGAGCACGTGAAGGTGATTATATATTTGGAAATGATGATTTATTGTCCTCAAAATGTTATGTTGTGTTACATAAAAGCAATGCCAACAACCAAGAAACTCAAACTTGCATGAGCATGCAATGGGCAGAGCATGCAACCACTAAAGGACATGGAGCTTTGCATGGTGGAACACATGCAAAGGGGGGAGCACTGGATTTAGATAGGAGGATCGTCCCTCACCAAGGGAAGAGAGGGGAAGGTAGGCGCAGCATGTCTCATCATTGGGATTGCTGAGTATCGCAGGCAGAGAAGGAACGTGATCGCACAGGAGGAAGAGAGGAGGAGGCTTTTCATGAGTGTAGGCTGTTCTCAGGGGAAAAGGAGGAAAGGAGCAGACTAATTCAGTGTTGATTTTTTGCTGCCAAGTGTGACATCAATGACGAGGGCCGATGGGAGACATTTTTGCAGATTAAAATAGTGTTCAATAACTTCCACCCCCTGGTGAGACGAGCGCTGAACGATATCAGTGAAGTAGAAGAATTGGAAGATGGGAAAATTTTTGAGGAAGATCATACGGAATGATGTAAGTGAATTGATTTCTAAAGTCTCCCGAATACAAACCATGTTGATTGTACATAAACCTCTACGCCCGTTCCTATTACAATAAATGCATTCTGCACTATCTATGCTATCCTTCATAGTTTTATTTTATGATTTGATCTCTGTAAAGGATGATTTTGACACAATGGTTCAATATCAATGCTTAAATACTCTAAGATCTAATTTCAACTCTTCACTTATGTCGCTGATTCGAAGCCTGCATAACATCATACTATTGTCTTTAGATTTGTAAATAGAATATAAAGACTTTGTGCTTGGACATAGGTTATGTTTACCTTCATATCATGAAGACTAATTTTTATTGGAATTTTCAGGTGGGAAATTTGCAAATTCCATTGCTCACACCAATTATGCGTACAACTATGGATCTGTTTTAACTTTTTTTTGTCAAACGCAATGAAATAGATTTATGTAAATTATCTTTGTTTTGGAATTATGCGAGTGATTCCATAAAGTATAGCTTCAGGAGCCTCTCCTCTTTCCAAGTGCCTGAACAGACGTTGGAATAATGATATTTAATGGAAAGCATTTATACAAACAATCATGGTTCTACGTTATTTTTTATGACATGTCAACTCTTTGCGCAAATAGCTAATGATCTTCTTTGTTGTGTTTTCTAATCAGATATTGACATACATCCGAATATTTTTGTTTAGAACAATGACACGATAAAATTGGGTTGCACTTAAACGATCCATTTCAATACTTGAACTTTTCCCCTTTATATCTATACTTTATAGACGATTAATAATGTGTGCCACTCTCCAATTGCTTGCTTCAACTTTGATTTGCTTCATCCTGTCTGTACTCTGTACTATCTAGTATTACACCAAGAAGGGCAATAGATAGTACTCTGTACTCGGAGAAGTACGGTGAGAGCTTAGAATCCGTTCTTGATATTCATCGGATTTAGTGCACACATAAGAGAAGATGAACTGCATTCGCTTGAAAGGGATATAGTCGTATAGGACGGAGAGCAAGTGAAGATAGAGGCATCATAGAGGTTGTACATTTAAAGGGTTGCTTTCAATATTGCACCAACAACACCAAATGCTGCAATCATGAGGGTAATGGGCAAAGAGCAAAACTGAGTAAAGAGCTAGAGGAACTTTCTTAAAATAATCTATAATTTCATCTATAATTGCTGTGCCTGGTTATATATGCATATGTGCTTCATGGTATATAATGTTCTATGCAATCTCATATAGATTCATACGCAAGTGGCCAAGAAGCAGAAATGAAAGGTTCAAGAGACCAAGGTTGAGAGCAAGGGTTCAAGAGACTAAGGTTGAGAACAAGAAGGTTCAAGAGACTATCCAAGGGTGAGGACATCAATTCAAGGGGAGATCAAGGATTGATCATTGAGGACAATGATCTCTAGAAGGGGAAGAGAGTGTTAGACTCACCTTGGATGTCCTTGAATCTTTGAAACATCAGTTTAATAGTATGAGGCCAAGTACTTGTGACCCATAACTTGATGGTTAAGTGCATTAGTGCATGGGTTGGAAAAGAAGGTGTCTTGTGCACGAAATTGTAATGTAACCATATGCATGCATACTTGGGAAATGCATTGGAAGAATTATGGTGCAAGAAGTTGGGTCTTGAGCTTAGTGCTCAAGAGTATGCGACAAAGAGGTTTCCTAATCGATCATGGTTATAGCATCGAAGCATACAATTCTTACCATGGTGAAAGGTCCCATGGTGAAAGGTCCGTCGATCTTCATATCTTCATGTTGTACTTCCATCTTGGTGATTGACCATTGGCTTGTCTTTCTTGTCGATGGATGTCCGTTCTGATGGTTCACTTTATGAGATTCTTCAAGCACACAGTCTTGTCTCGCTTCTTCTTTTTTTTTCTCTCCCTTTTTTTTGGGTGCTTGCGATGGCATAAAAAAAGAAGAAAGAGGTTAGTATCAATAAAATATTTTACATATGGCAAGTGTGTCTCATGTGCCTGGGATTTCTCAATGGTTTCTATGCACGTCCGTGTAATGTGGCCCTATGTTGATGCATACTTTGGAAGTGCATGACCTCAATGGTGCATAAGAAAAGGTTATGCCAAAGGCACATGGTTGTTGCACGTCGAGGCTTTCAATGTTCTTGTAGATGTTGATGCAGCCTTTGTTGGAGGGATCCATTGGATGTCAAAAGGACAACTGATTTTAGGGACCCATTTCAGAATAGTGTTGGGTTGTGTACAAGTCCTTGTTGACTTCTTCATCTTTGGTTGGTTGCTTAAATTTTGTATCCGGAGTGGTTCGTTCTTTGGTGCTCTGGATGCTACTGGTACCTTAGGTTTCCAAACCCATATCATTGATGATTTTCGTCTTACTTTTGCCGAAGGGTTGAGTTTATCTTCTTTTGGTGTTTGTGCTCTGTTCTTACCCGTTTCTCTGCTTGGCTTCTTTATTGAGACCTTTCACATGTGGGAGAGCATAGGTTATTGTATATGTAAGAGCTTCTTAGGTACCCACATCTGTAATCGCCCTTCTTGAGTTGCAGCTAATTTCTTAGGCACCCAAATTTTTCGGAGACCTTCTGGGTGAGATAGTCTTGATTGTTTGGTTCTTGTTTTTGCATGGTTGGCTTGCCTGTGTGGGAAGTGTGTTGGCAAGGCTGGTGGTTGCCCTCCTTTTCATACCCAGATTTGCTTCATGCCCGGAACTACTTCCTTCTTGAAGGCTCTTTGTCTATTTGATATATCGATTGTCTTGTATTGTTTCGCTTGCCTCTGTGGTTGAACTACTATGGATGATTTACTCCTCGAAAAAGAAGGAAGGTCTGCATGCCTTTGCAACTGTTCTTCCATGATTAAGTCCTTCTCGATCATCGAGTTTTTTACACATTCAACATCTTGTTCATGAAGATGAGGCTTAGAGGAACTAAGAGAGTGTGTGGTGCCATGATCTATGAGCATGCAATTCTCTAATTCTAATGTAATACATTGTTCATGTACCCAAACTTGAAGAAGTTGACTTCTTAGGTTCAAGTTGACTGCATGGTTGTAAATCCAATCTCGACCCAAGACAAGAGGATCTGTAAGGTCCTCATCATGACACACTAGCATTTTGACTTTCATTGGGACATCTTGAAGGTAGATGGGAAGTTCTACCTCGCCCAAACAAGGGGTTTCCACACCTCCCAAACCTATGAGATAGGTTTCTATGGGCTTGATGTTCAGTTGTAGGTCTTGGCAGTATGAAAGTCTAACTGCACTAGTTGCTGCACCTAAGTCAACCAAGGCTGTCACAGTCCTTACACTCTGTCCTCGTCCTACCTTCATGGTCACAAAGGGACCACGATCGATTATGCGAGGAGTAATTATGCTCAATTTTTGGAACATGTCCATGTGATATTTTGGGGCATTCAAGTTGACATCTAGGCCTAGTTGTCTTAACGTATTTCACCTTATGCGCTCTCTAGCCTCTGCCTGTGCTTCTTCTCTAACCCTTAACTCCTCTTCATTTCGCTTCTTAGTAGTGTTGAGTCTCATGAGAATATCCTCTGTAAGAGGTTCTTGATATAACTTGACTCGACAACCACTTATTAGTTTGGCAAGACATCACCTTCTAAAGTGGCCAATTGAACCGCACCGCTAGTGGAAATTCGATTAATGATCATGGGTCAATATCCTCTTTTTTCCAACTTACGGGCATGTTGCTTTAGCATATAAACCAACACTAGATCTCCTTCTTTCAATCCTTTATCCTTGATGTGTGCATCAAAGTATGCCTTTTGTCTTTTCTTGGGAGCATAGATGCTTGCTGTCGCTCATAGCCTCGTCTCACCTAAGCGTTCTAGATCAAAGATCCTAGAGGACAATTCATGTCCATTCCACTCATGCTCTTGTGCTACTTTTAATACTGGGATTAGGAAGTCCAAGGGTAGCACAACATTGTGTCCGAAGACCATCTGAAATGGTGTGGCATTGAGTATCGTTTTGTAGGCAACTCGGTACACCCAAACAACATGATGAAGTTGTTTGTTCCAATCAGAGTGTTAATTATTTACAAGTTTTGTCAATACATTACATAGGATCTTATTTGTGCTCTCAGCTTGTCCGTTAGCTTGGGGATGATAGGGGCCATACTTTTTATGTAAGACCATGAATTCTTGAAGTAGATTTTCAATGACTTCATTCAAAAAGTGCATACCTCTGTCACTGACTAACTCTATTGGTAACCCGTATCTAGTGAACACGTTCTCAAATAAGAACTTGGCAGTTGTTTGAGCATCATTCTTTGTTATGGCTTTTACTTCCACCCACTTGGTAAGGTAATCAGTGGCTACAATAATGTATTCTGCATGGGAGTTCAGAGCTGGGGGATTAATGGGACCTACAAAGTCTATACCCCACTTCGAAAATGCATGTCCTCCCATCATTGGCCTCAAAGGCATCTCATCTTTCCTTATCGGATGTTGTGCATGTTGGCATGTGTCACATTTCTTCACATAGGTATGTGCATCCATATGAAGAGTTGGTCACCAAAGTCCTAAGAATAGAATAGTCTTAATTACTCGGTCAGGACCAAAATGTCAGCCTGCAACACCGTTATGTGCAATTTCTAAGACTTTCAAATAATCTGATTCGTGAACGCACAATCTTACATATCTGTCTTTGCCTCTCCGATATAGGTTGTCTCCTACTGAGGCGTAGCCTTGAGCCTCTTGTTCCAAGCTTTGTTTCCTTGCTAGACTAGCATCCTTGGGTAATGTTCTCGATCTCATAAATTCCACCAATGAAGCACTCCAATTTGGAATTAACGATACATGATAAAGGGTGGCATGCTCCACTGGGGGTCTCTCCTTGCACATTGGACAATTCTTAATCCACTCATGAATTTCTTTATCCATGCTAGGCCAATACACTCCTGAACATTTTAGATTATGCAATGTTCGTTGTTTAGAATAGTGATTTCCTAGCAATCCTTCATGGGCTTGTTGCAACCAATTACTATGTTCATCGTCCTTGACACAACAAGCTAATACAACCTCTGTATCTTGTTTATACATGCTTCCCGCCAATATTTGATATTTTTGTGATTTTACAATTTCATCTTTGTTTGTTTTTACATTCTTATTTGCGGGTTTGAAGGTTAGGACAAGTACCAACTTATTTGCCCATTTAGGAACAACTTCTAAATTAAACAAATAAGCATCAGGTAGTTCATCCGACACTCCTTGTGGTGGCTCTCTTGAAGTGATGCGAGAAAGGTGATCCGCCCTAAGGTGGGTCCTACCTTTCCTACAACAACTTCAAAGTTGTATTCCATTAGTACGAGGAACCATCTTACTTAGCGGCCGGTATTGCAAGGTTTATTGACCAAATATAGTAAAGCTTGATGATCAGTGAAAAACTTAAACTTATTGGCCAATAGATAGTGTCTAAACTTCTTCACGGCATATACCACGCCTAAGCCTTCTCTTTCTGTTGTGGTATAATTCTTTTTAGCTGCATTCAACTGTGTGCTAGCATATGCGATAGGCAGGTCTAGATTTCCTTCACTTGTAGGTTGTGCTAGCACACATCCTATTGCATGATTGGATGCATCCACATGGACATGGAATGGTTTACTCGAATTAGGAGTGGTCAATATTGGTGCTGCGCACAAACATCTCTTCAGTTCATTGAAGGAATTTTTGCATTCATCATTCCACTCAAAGTTTGTTAGCAAGGCATAAAGAGGTTTAGCTATGATCGCATACATGTGGATAAATCTACGATAATATCCGCAATGGCCCATAAAGTCTTGTACCTCTTTAACGTTCCTTGGCCTTGGGAGCTCGGCTATGGCTCTTACTTTATCCTCATCTGTAGATATTCCATTCTTAGAAACAATGTGACCTAAGATTTTACCTTGCCGTACCACGAACACACACTTTTCTGGGTTCAGACACACTCGATATTCTCTACACTTGTTGAAGATCTGTCTGAGCTTTAGGATGTGGAGTCTTCTTTCTTGGGAATGAGCACATAAATCATCCACATATACTTCTACGCTCTTTTGCAAGAACTCTTTGAAGACATGACACATGAGCCTTTGGAATGTTGCAGGTGCATTGGTGAGACCAAATGGCATCACACGAAATGCAAAGATTCCCCACTCTGTGGCAAACGCTATTTTGTGTTGTATCATCTTCTGGGGCAATGGCTACTTGGTTGTAACCTGAAAATCCATCAAGAAAGCTATAAACTTCCTTGCCTGCAACACACTCCAATAAATGTTTTGTGATTGGAAGTGGATAACTATCTCTTATTGTAGCGGAATTAACTTTCTTAAGGTTAATACACACTCGCAGCTTTCCATTCTTCTTGGGCACCACTACAATGCGGGACACCCATTCAATATGCTCAATCTCATAAACGAATCCAGCTTCAATCAATCTATCAATTTCTTCTTTTATTTTGGCTACATAAGTGACATTATATGTGTAGGGCTTTTGTTTGGTGGGTTTGGCATCAGCAATCATGGGGATAGTATGGGAGAAAATTTTTGGATCTACTCCCTTCAAGTCTCTATAGTGTGAAGAGAGATGGTGGATGCCATCCAAAGATGAGTAGGTGCTGCTACAACCAGCTTCACACCAGCCAACTGAGACTTCAGAGTTGATTAGTAGACCCTTTAAGCTTCCTAAATCCACCAAAATATCAGCCAAGTACTTTGGAACATGTATCCCAAAAGTTTAAGTCAAGACAGACTAGTTGCAAAATGAATAGCTCCCAAAACTTGCTATTTTTGGACATACACCTGCTGGAAAAAATGAACAGTGCTCTCAACCTGGTTGGAATAAGAAAAATTCCTTTTGAGCATAGCAAATAGACTTAGCAAGCTTCCGAATCCAAGTTAAAACACTTCAAATGATGGACTGAGCACTGAGAACAAGTTTCATCAATTTCTGGAACATGCCCACCATTCTCGGGGCTCTGCAGAGATAGACCAGTGAGCAGTAAATTGCAAATATCTTCAAAAATATTAATCCAATGACCTTGAAAATTTATAGCTAGAAATTAGATAGTATGAGCTATTCAACGCAAATTAAATCACTGAAAAAGGTTCAGTAGAACTCGAGATATGACCTTCTGAAGTTACTACTCTGAGTGAGTATAGCAGAGAACAAAACAGAAGGTAGATGATAATAAATGTATAGATTCACATATGATTACAACCACATTGGCAATGAATCTTTGCACAATGGGAGTAGAATGATAGAGCTATGGAGTAAGCTCTTCAATCTCTACAAAATGACATGAAGTGGTCGCGTACAAGGCTTGGTAATCGCCTCTTCCTTCTTGCTCCTTTTATAGCTATTCTTGGAGGGAGTTTTGAATTCGAATTCGAATGGCTCCACCTAAAAGTGATCCCCAAAGTTAGGAGATATTCCCTCAGCTCAAAAAATTGTGGGTTTTGGTAGTTAGAGCCATGAAATTTCTTTTACATCATGCATGAGGTAAGCCATCCTTTTCCTTTTTCTTTTTTCAAGTACAAGAGATAAAAATGAACTCTTTTACAAGAGGTGTTCACATGACTACTCATGTGACTTACAAATGAGGATGATATCAAATATATCAAGCATGTAGGCTTGGGTAAAATGCACCAACAGCTCCCCCTCAAGCCTAACTGCCTTCAAATAAGTCTTCAATTGTCCTTGATTTCCTGCAAGCCAATCATCAACTTGAATCTACCTAATTTTGTACCATCAAGAGCTTTAGTCAGCATGTCGGCACATTGCATATCTGTAGAGACATAGGATAGTTGAATATCCTTGCTCATTAGCTTCTCCCTTACGTAATGGTAGTGGACTTCAATATGCTTGGTTCTAGCATGGTATACCGGATTAGCTGCTAGATGTAGTGAGCTTGTGTTGTCACCAAAAATGTGAGGTGTTGAAGAATGAAGTCCAAGATCTGTGTACAAAGACTTTAACCACATGATTTCTTGAGTTGCATTAGCCAAACCTCTATATTTGGCTTCAGTAGAAGATAATGCCACGGTTGGTTGCTTCTTCGATGACCAAGAAATGATTTTTGAACCTGCAAATGATATATATCCTGATGTGCTTCTTCTATCATCTTTAGATCCGGCCCAATCTACATCTGAGTAGACCTTTAGCTCAATATCTGAAGTATATGAATAGAACAAACCTTCATTCATGGTCCCCTTTAGGTACTTGAGGACTCTCTTGGCCGCTTCCATATGTGGTCTTCTCGGCTTATGCATAAACTGACTCAATATGCTAACACTATAGCATATATCCACCCTTGTGAGTGTTGCATAGTTCAAACTTCCAACCAAGCTTTGATAGCTTGTGATGTCTTCAATTGGCTCTCCTTCATAAGCACTAAGCTTATGATTTTGCTCCATAGGTGTACCTGCACACTTGGTATTTTCCATCTTGAACTTGACGAGCATGTCATGGACATACTTCCTTTGTGTGATGTATATACCTGAATCTGTGTAGATCAACTCCAATCCAAGAAAATAAGTGAGTGGTCCGAGGTCACTTATTTTGAACTCTTCCTTCATTTGACTCTTTAACTGTTTGATTCCTTCAAGATCATTGCCTGTGATAATAATATCATCAACATACACACATAAATAGATCACTTCAGATCCATTCCTCTTTATGAACAAAGAGGTATCCGCCTTGCTAGCTTTGAATCCTTGGTCCTGCAAATAAGTCACCAATCTGAAATTCCAAGCTCTTGGAGCTTGCTTCAATCCATAGAAAGCTTTCTTTAGTTTGCATACATAGTTAGGATGATGTGCATCCTCATATCCAGGAGGTTGTGCCATATACACTTCCTCAGAAATCCATCCATTCAAGAAAGCATTCTTTACATCAAGTTGATAAAGATTCCAATTTCTAGATGCAGCAAGACTAATGAGAACCCTAATTGTAGGCATTTTTGCAACAGGAGAGAAAGTCTCCTCATAATCAATGCCATGGGTTTGAGCAAACCCTTTAGCAACTAACCTTGCTTTGTGTCTATTTATACTTCCATCTGGATTCCTCTTGATTTTGTATATCCATCGAGATCCGATTATCTTCATAGATGGCTTGTTAGGTACAAGCTCCCAAGTGTCATTCTCCTTCAAGGCTTCCATTTCTTCATTCATTGCATCTCTCCAAGCTTTCTTGCTTTGTGCTTCTTCGAATGTGGTAGGCTCTTCATTGGTTGAATCTTTTGCAATGTAGATTGCGTGCTTCGTGACGAAAGAAGTATCATAACCAAACCTCTCTGGTTTCTTCTTCTCCCTTGAAGACCTTCTAAGTGGTTGATGTGAGCTCTCTGGTCCATATGTAGCATCTTGCATCTTTGCTTTACCTTTGTTCTTCCATAGCTTTAGTCTTTCCAAATCTTCTAGGTCAATCTCCGAATCACTTTCTTCAATCTGCTTCGGCTCCTTTGGTTGAAGTGATGGAAAATCTTCATCCAAGTCATAAGGCAGCTTCACTTTCCATTCATCATCAACCATGATTTGTTTTCATCAAAAGTTACATCTCTAGTCACAGAAAATCCTTTATTGGTTGGATTGTACAATCTATATCCTTTTTGGTTTTGATCATAACCAATGAATACACACTTCTGTGCCTTGGGATCCAATTTCCCTCTTACTTGAGAAGGAATGTGAGCATAGGCTAAGCATCCAAAGATTTTACAATGATCTATACTAGGTCTTCTTCCATTCCACACTTCATATGGAGTGGTTCCATCTAGTGTCTTAGATGGAAGTCTATTTATGAGATATGTGGCTGTCAACACAGCCTCTGCCCATAGGTAGTTTGGCAATCCCTTTTCGTTGAGCATGGACCTTGCAGCTTCGACAATAGCTCTGTTCCTCCTCTCTGCTACACCATTGAGTTCGGGTGTATACCTTGTAGTGACTTCCCTTTTAATGCCTCTCTCATGCAAGAAGGCATCAAATTCAGAAGAGAAGTATTCTCCTCCACCATCTGATCTGAGTCTTTTCAAAGTCCTACCTGTTTGATTTTCAACAAGAGCAATATACTTCTTAAAGCAATTAAACAATTCATCCTTGTGCTTCATGAAAAACAGAATGGTCCACCTGCTACAATCATCTATGAAAGACACATAATATCTTGAGCCTGATATAGATGGCTCCTTACTTGGACCCCACACATCCGTGTGCACTAGATCCAAAGGATTTTGATACATATATCCTTTCTTATTGAAAGGTTGTCTATGAGCCTTGCCGAGTTGACAAGCTTCACACTTATAGATCATGTGTTGCCTTGTGATATTAGGCAAACCAAGTACACTTTGGTCCCTGCAAATCTGTTTGAGTGTCCTCTCACCAATGTGAGCAAGCCTTTTGTGCCATATCTCCAACTCTGTTAGAGTTTGAGATCCATAGCTAAACAAAGCTATGTTCTTTGTATCTTCCACTTCAAAAGTGAAAAGCCTTCCTGTCTTTTCTCCTTTGGCAATCCTTTGAAAGCCTTGCCTTGGGTCTTCAACATATGCTCCAAATCGGTTGAATCTAACCTGCAATCCTTTTTCAACAATCTGTCCAACACTTATTAAATTTTTGGTAATTGTAGGGACATACAAGACTTTGCTTAAGAGGTTCATATTCCCATCTGATGTCTTCACATTACCTATCTTCTCCACTGAGTGCTTTGTGTCATCTCTTGTCTGCACTTCATGCTTGTTATGAGGATCTTCCAAATCAGAAAGTAAAGCCACATTTCCTGCTGCATGGTTCGAGCATCCCGAATCAATGTAAAATATGTGATCATCATCCTTACCCTTCTTTGTTGATAGATTCATAATCAATAATGAATCTTCTTGACTTTGGTCCTCTGCATAGTTATTGTAATCTCTTCTTCCTCTATGGCCACTTTGATAGTTGTTGTTGTTGTTGTAATTGTTGTTGTAGTAGTTGTTGTTGTTGTAGCCTCCATTGTATCTACCTCTATTTGATCCATAGCCACCTCTATTGAATCCTCTTCCTCTTGAGTTCCTCGGGTTCCTGAAACATTCTTCAGTAGTATGGTTAGATAAGCCACATATGTTGCAAGGTTGAGATGATTGGAATCTCTCCCTGCCTTGCTTTCCACCTCTGCCTCTTCCTCTAGCTCTTCCTCTACCTGCAAAGTTTGCTTGGAAAGAGCTTCTTTCATCTTCATTCTTCCTATTCTTTGACTTGTCCTTGACCTTAGCTTTATCAGAATATAAGGCAGAAGTTTGATTACCTCTTGAGGACTCACCACCTTTGCTAATCTTTGCTTCATGAGTGAAGAGTTGGCCCATGAGTGTGTTGAGGTCGGGTACATGCATATCCATGTATAAATCCATGGCTGTTGTGAATGACTCCCACTTGTCATCTGCTTTGATTCCATTCATGATTTGTCTTATGATTTGCTCCTCTTCAATTACCTCTCCAATGCTTCCAAGTTGGTCGGAAATCTCCTTCATCTTTGTGACATAATTAGTCACATTTTGCTTCGGGCTTTTCTTCATTGTTGTGAACTCAATCCACAATTGGTTCTTCCTTGCTCGAGTGTTGGAAGAGAAGAACGAAGCAAGTGCATTCCAGGTTTCTCTTGATGTCTTGCATCCCTTGACATGAGGTAAAAGAAAATCAGAGATTGAGTTTAGAATATAGGACCTTGCAAGTGCATCCTTCGAACACCAATTTGAAAGTCCTTCCACTTCTTCATGTGATGGTTGCCCTTTGTTCCTCATGGTTGGCATTGCTTCATCTCCGGATATGAATCCATATAGATTCCTCCCTTGAAGGTAAGCCTCCATTCTTAGAGACCATGCCAGGTAGTTGTTTCGATCCAATTTGTCAATTGTTGATGAAAATCCATCTCCCATGTTGCTTGACTATGCTCTGATACCACTGTGAAGAGAGATGGTGGATGCAATCCAAAGATGAGTAGGTGTTGCTACAACCAGCTTCACACCAGCCAAGTGAGACTTCAGAGTTGATTAGTAGACCCTTTAAGCTTCCTAAATCCACCAAAATATCAGCCAAGTACTTTGGAACATGTATCCCAAAAGTTTAAGTCAAGACAGACTAGTTGCGAAATGACTAGCTCCTAAAACTTGCTATTTTTGGACATACACCTGCTGGAAAAAATGAACAGTGCTCTGAACCTGGTTGGAATTAGAAAAATTCCTTTTGGGCATAGCAAATAGACTTAGCAAGCTTCCGAATCCAAGTTAAAACACTTCAAATGATGGACTGAGCACTGAGAACAAGTTTCATCAATTTCTAGAACATGCCCACCATTCTCGGGGCTCTGCAGAGATAGACCAGTGAGCAGTAAATTGAAGATATCTTCGAAAATATTAATCCAATGACCTTGAAAATTTATAGGTAGAAATTAGATAGTATGAGATATTCAACATAAGTTAAATCACTGAAAAAGGTTCAGTAGAACTCGAGATATGGCCTTCTGAAGTTACTGCTCTGAGTGAGTATAGCAGAGAACAAAACAGAGAAGTAGATGATAATAAATGTATAGATTCACATATGATTACAACCACATTGGCAATGAATCTTTGCACAATGGGAGTAGAATGATAGAGCTATGGAGTAAGCTCTTCAATCTCTACAAAATGACATGAAGTGGTCACGTACAAGGCTTGCTAATCGCCTCTTCCTTCTTGCTCCTTTTATAGCTATTCTTGGAGGGAGTTTTGAATTCGAATTCGAATGGCTCCACCTAAAAGTGATCCCCAAAGTTAGGAGATATTCCCTCAGCTCAAAAAATCGTGGGTTTTGGTAATTAGAGCCATGAAATTTCTTTTACATCATGCATGAGGTAAGCCATCCTTTTCCTTTTTCTTTTTTCAAATACAAGAGATAAAAATGAACTCTTTTACAAGAGGTGTTCACATGACTACTCATGTGACTTACAAATGAGGATGATATCAAATATATCAAGCATGTAGGCTTGGGTAAAATGCACCAACATATAGTGCCATGCAAACATGTCCCTAGATTCCCTTAATAGAGCTACAAGCTCCACTTCTTCTTTTGCACTTAGGTCACCTCCTATATAAGTGCATCTCTCTTCGTTCTCTTCAATGGTCACAGCAATCTTCTTGGTCTTTTCTTTATTGTCATATGCTTCTCCTATAATGGTCTCTCTCTTAGGCATTTGTACCAAAATTTTTTGGTATTCTACTTCATATTTCTTGAAGTTTTCTAGTACTTAAAACAATGATTCCTCCTCTTCTTGTCTCACTGCTTTTTTGTTTCTTTTTCTTTTTACTACCTTCACTTCCATCCTTTGAATTTACCATTTTAATGCTTGTGAGAGGTTCTTCTTCTGGTTGGTTAAATACTCCTACATCTTCCAGATAGTGCTTTTCTGAATTAAAGAAACTATCCATTACAATGGACTCTAGATCATTGTCGTTTTCTTCTTCTTCTATGACATCACTAGGATCACATTCTTCCAACAAGGGCTGACACATGAACACTGAAATATCATAACCCTCCTCATCACAATGACGTGTCCATTATTGACTGCAATGTCCATGGTAGCTAAGATTTCTACCCAACCATGAGGCTCAAATTCCTCATCTGGAAAGATCATCGGTGTATAGGCTGGGTCTTTAACTGGTCTATCTCCTAGGGGAGTTCCTTCTTCTCTTGCATTTAGGCGCTTTTCCTCTTCCTCCGTGACCTTGCACATCCACAAATGAGTATCTTCATGCAGCTATGATGGATCAGGCAAACTTGCAGAATGCACAGAGATAGAATCTTCTTTCGCTTTGTGGATAGGATTCCACTGTAGGGGTGGTACATCTCTGAAGGTGTAATCCTTCAAATTGACCTTGGTGGTGACCAAGTGCTGTAAGTATAAGGGGTTGGTTCCCCAATCCTGTACTATTTGCAATTTTTGTCGAAAGGGCCTTCCCAGAATCATCTCATAGACATTATTTTTCTCAAAGTCACATATAGCAAATGTGTGTTCAAACTCTACACCACAAGTGGTTAGAGTTATCCCTTCGAGCAATCCTAGAGGTCTTTCAAAATGATCGTCTGCCATTTGAAGCTTCATTCTAGTTGGTCTTAATGTGCATTTGCCCCATCGCTTCCACAAGCAGGTGGTCACAATAGCAACACCAACACTTGAATCTACAATTGCTTTGGTTGTGTAACCCTGGCAGGTGATCGGAAGATAATTATTACCTTCTTCACCCTCGCTCATGTCTCCTATTTTATGGAGAAGTATCTTTGGAACTTTTTTCTTAGAGCCTGCTTTTGGCATATTGGAATCAAGTTTTGGAACGTGATCCTTCACGTGATTCCAAAGCTCAGGTTTTGCTTTGAGCAGCTCTTCTACAGTGAGATGACACTGAACCTTGGTGTTCTTCACGACGTCAGTGTTTCTTGGAACCACTGAGTCTTCATTGTTTCTTACCAATATTGTGGGAGCTATGATCTGAATAGATTCAGATTCCCATGGGCCTGTGAATTAGGCAATTCTTGTAAAGAATTAGATTCAAAATCTAATCTTTCATCTTCTTGTTGCTCTGCTTGTTCTCCATAAATGGATGAAATTTCTTACGGAAATTGATCATGAAGGTCATCAATCTTAGGAATAGGAGGGTGATTATCATTCTCCTTTGCCCATTTCTCTTCTTGTATTTCCTGCAAGAACTCTTGAGAGTACTCTTGAATTGAAAAAGGCATTCCAACATCCGTGGAGTTAGGAACATAAGCTTTCGTTGGGGGTGAGCTTTCTCTTTCAACAACTAATTGAGCCTGTGGAGGTAAAGAAACCTGGGGCTTGTTTACCAACTGCTCTAATATTTCTAGTATGCCCTGGAAATGCAATTCCGGCTTGACAGAGTTTGTTTGATTGAACGATTGACTGGTCTCGAGCATAGCTTGAGCTAGTTCTACCATTTTCATGCACATTTTTGTCCGTTCAATCTCTAAATCTACTCTAGGGTAACTCTTGTCCAGGTTTGCAATTCTTGGTCCTTCTTGAAGTCGAGCCTAGTAGGCCTTGAACATCATATCCAAGCCTTCTGGGGTTGGATCTGCAAGAACAGACCCTGTTTGTGGTCTATTTACAATGACTGGTGGAGTGGGATGAGGTGGAGTGGATGGAGCTTCGGCATGCGAGGGGGTTTGAGATGCGATGTCTTCTATTTTTGTTTTTGTATCCTTTAAACTTTCTTCTAATTTGGATAGCTTTTTATTCCACTTGCGATTGGTTCTTTCCCTGGTATCCTTCCAAGTTCTTGTTTTCCTCTTACTAGGCTCTCTTGATTCGCTTGACTCCAATTGTTTAGATGGTTTTGCTTGTTGTAAAACTTGTCCCCTAGTAACTGCATGTACAGGAGCCACATTACTGCTACTTGAACTTGAATTTGCCACTAAGCCTACCACATTGATGGATGTAACCTTGGGTGCACTAGAGGGATTCCTAGGACACTCTCTTGGAAGATGTTCTTTGCCGCACTCATGACAAAGTCCTTGTATTGTGATGTTTTTTCCTTATCTTGGAGTGAGTGAGCGGGGACATTCAAGAATGAAATGGTCACCCTCACATCTAAAACATGGAACTCTAGGGGATTGTGGTCTTACTTGTCTCTCTTGGGGATTGGATTTGGGATTCGTATACATGACATTGGAGTATTTTGGCTCCCAACTTTGTTCCACAAGTGGTGTCTCATATTGATATGGAGAAGTCTCACTTTGCTCAGGTGAATCTATGCAATAAACTTGTGAACTATCTTCATGGAAGTAGTCTGAACCATGAGCGTGATAGTCATTTTTTGAGACCAACGGGGTTAGTGGCACCAATGCTCTATTAGGATTTTTCCTCTATCACTGCATACTTAACTGGAATCACATTAGCAAGAGCTGGTGGTTGATTTCCTAGGACTGGTTGTGGCCTGTATGGTGCCTGATATTGCTGTTGTCGCCTATAATATGGCTGTTGGTATTGGTTCTGAAACTTACCTTGCTGGTAAGCTTGCTGATAATTTTGTCTGATAGCCTGCCTATTGTATGGACAATCTTGAGCCATATGGTTCGTGTATTTTCTCTCAATAGTGCAATATATAACATTAGGGTTTCCTTGGGGCTAAGCCATCATTGGACAAACATTAGCCATGTGGTCTCCTCCATAGTTGTAACATTGCTTCAATGAGGTGACCCTTGGCATTTGTCTATTTTGGACTCCTAGCTTCTTGGCGACCTGCTCAGCTATCTCATCTATCTCCGTGGAGGTTCTTGAGGTATGACTAGTAGAAGTGTCAGAGTCCTTATAGAGTTTGGACAGTCCTAACTCCTCATTCAAGTTGTCTTCTATATCAATGCACATGCGCACACACTCTTCTATGGATCTAGGCTCTTTCAAGTACACATATGATCTTAACTTTGTGATCAATAAGCCATCTAAAAACAAGGCCACTTGTTTAGCTGTTGTGGGTAATTCTGGCACAGGGCATCTTTCCAAGTATTGTCTAAACCTTCTTCCTGCCAGTCGTAGTGTTTCTTGGGGGGTCTGCTTGAAGTTGTGGATGAGGGATGATGTGTTGTGCCTAATACCACTCTTGGAAAATTCTACAATGAATTCTTCTAGCAATTGACCTATCTCTCAGTAGTTGTGACTATTCAGGGTTTGAAACCAAGCTAAGGCAATACCCTTAAGAGTCAAACCAAATGCCTCAAACTGTGTGAACAAGTCCTCAACCTGCTCAGCTCTTAACACTTGTTTGAACTCAACCACATGAGCATAAGGGTATACGAATCCATCAAAATAGTTCTTCATAGCCTTGACCACTTGAGAAGGTCTAAGGGTTCTTGAGTGCTCTTGAGGTCTAGACATTGGAAACTCATGTTCATCCCTTTGATGCCTATGTGCTCTATGTCACGAGGAAGGAGATAAGGAAGAGAGCTCACACACACACTCTCACTCTCAAGGAGAAGCACACACACAGATTGAGGCAAGGAAGAATGATCTTCTTCTTCTTCTTCTTCTATTACATAAAAGGAATGTACAAGAATGACCTAAAAACAAGAATACAACCAGTGCAATATATAAAAACCAGTACATAAGGAAAAATCTAATGTCCGCGAATGAGTGAGCTGGCAATAAACAAATGTGCCATCACTCTCGGTAGATAAATCTAATAAAGCTCAATGAAGTATCTCTGACATATACCGGCGTGACCACTATACATGTCAGAGAAACGAAAAACTGGTACGTGTCATCCTACCATCATGACATGTTGAGCTTGATATCTCAACACTCCCCCTCAAGCTCAATGCCATATCCTGTAATCCAAGCATCTTCCGAAACTTCTTCAACTTCTCAGCTCCAAGTGCTTTGGTGAAAATATCAGCAACCTGCTCATCTGTTCTCACATAAACAAGATCAATATCACCTGCTAATACCTTCTCTCTGATGAAGTGATAATGTACCTCGATATGCTTTGTTCTAGCATGGAAAACAGGGTTCCGTGCTAACTGTATGCTGCTAAGATTATCACAATAGATAGTGATAGGCTTTTGCACTTCCACACCTAAATCTGCAAGTAACATCTCCAGCCATGATGCATCACATGCTGCCATTGCAGCACCTCTATACTCAGCCTTAGTACTCGAGAAAGCAACAGTGGGTTGCTTCTTACTGCTCCATGTAATAGCTGCACCTCCAAGTGAGAAAAGAAAGCCACTAGTAGATCTTCTATCTGGAGTACTACCAGCCCAATCTGCATCGGTGTATCCATGAACCTGCAAATCTACACCAGCTTCATAAAACAATGCATAATCCAAAGTAGCACTCACATAACGTAGAGTGCGCCTCAGAGCATCCAAATGTGGCTTCCTAGAAACCTGCATAAACTGACTTTCAAGTCCAACAGTGTAGCTTAAATCAGGCCTTGTAATTGTAAGATATATAAGACTTCCCACAATTTTCCTGTACATAGTAGCATTTTCCAATGCTTCACCTGATGTAGTATCCAATTTCAAATTCTGATCTAAAGGCATAGAAATTGGCTTACAATCAGCCATACCATACTTTTGCAGCATATTCAAGGCATATTGCCTTTGCGACATCCATATACCTGTTTCTGTATGTATAAACTCAATGCCCAAGAAATAGCGCAACACACCAAGATCTTTCATGTCAAATTCCTGCATAAGAAGTTTCTTTACCTCTTTGATGCTTTCTTCATTCTCACCACCTACAATCAGATCATCGACATAAATAGCCACAATAGTGATGCCATCATCAGCCTTCCTTGCATATAGTGAGTGATCTGCATCACACATAGAAAACCCAATGCTGGTTAAGTAATCAGCAATCCTTGCATGCCATGCACACGGAGCCTGCTTCAGCCCATACAAAGCCTTTTGCAACCTGCAAACATATTCTGGATGCTTTGAATCTTCATATCCTTGTGGCTGGTCCATATATACTTCTTCCTGTAACTCACCATGTAGGAAAGCATTCTTCACATCCATTTGATGCAAAGTCCATCCTTTTGCTGTAGCTAATGCAACAAGTGTCCTGACAGTAGACATTTTAGCTACAGGGCTGAATGTTTCCTCATAATCAATGCCATATGTCTGTGCATAACCTTTAGCTACCAATCGTGCTTTATACCTGCTTATGCTACCATCAGCATTATGCTTTACCTTGTAAACCCATTTGCAGCCTATGGATTTCTTTCCTTGCGGCAATGGATCCAGCTTCCATGTATCATTTCCATAAAGTGCAGTCATCTCCTCATCCATAGCTTTTTCCCAATCTGCATTACCACTTGCATCTTCAAAACAAGAAGGCTCAGCATCTTGTATTACCTTTGTCATGTAGGCACAATGGCGAGCCATGTAACTATCATATGTTAATCGTTGCACTGAATTACGCATCCTCCCAGATCTTCTTGGTCCTGGGTCACTTCTTCTTGTATCATTTGCATGTGCCCTTCTTACTCCTGGAGTCTTCACAGAGGGCAATCCAAGTTCCTCATCAAGACTCTTTTCTGAACCGCTTGAATCTCCATCAACGTCTTCAAAACCTGCACCTGTTTTACTACCAGCAGAAAGCTTTTCTTTACCTTTCTTGGATGTATTTGATGAATTTGCTGGACTGAAATTTCCATGCAATCTTCCACTCCATGGATTTGAGTTGGAACTATTGCTTGGTGATGCATCCGGTCCACTCAAAACTTGAGATTCTGCACTAGATTTTTCAGCATTTTCTTTGTCATTTGGTTCAAGATTCAGTCCTTCTTTGGCATCTGCATAGAAGCTTGTCATTTCATCAAATACCACATCTCTGCTCACCTTCACCTGTCGTGTGAGTGGGTTATAACATGTGTACCCCTTTTGCTCAAGGGAACATCAAATGAAGACACATTTTTCTGCTTTCGGATCAAGCTTCGTCCTCAACTCATCTGGAACATGTACATATGCAATACAGCCAAAAACTTTCAGATGTGATAAGTTTGGCTTTTTACCTGTAAACTTCTCTTCAGGTGTAACTTGATGTACAACAGTAGTCGGAGTTCTGTTCATGATGTATACGACAATATGCACAACTTCTACCCAATAACAATGAGGCATATTCTTCTCAGCCATCAAGGCTCTTGCTATTTCTGCAATATGTCTATTTTTGCGTTCAGCAACACCATTCTGTTGTGGTGTGTACCTGCATGAAAACTGACGCCGAATTCCATGATTTTTTAGAAAACTACTGAACTCATTTGACATGTATTCACCTCCTCCATCAGATCTTAATGTTTGAATGTACTTCCCTGTCTGCTTTTCCACCATAACTTTAAAATTCTGGAAGTGAGTAAACACCTCACTCTTCTCTTTCATGAAATATACCCATACTTTGCGTGTATGGTCATCAATGAAAGTAACATAAAACTTGCAACCGCCCATAGATGTGGTCTTTGCTGGACCCCAAACATCTGTATGTACTACTTCTAGTACATTCTCACTAACATGCTTGTCATGTGGATGATGCTCTTGATTGTTTATCAAATTGACATGCTGCACATACCTTTTGCATTTCTGCAACTTTGAAATTTGGTAGTCCATGGACAATCTCCTTTGACTGCATCAGTTTCAGCCTTTGCAAGTTTGCATGTCCAATCCGTTTGTGACATATCTCTATATCTGCAATAACTCCTGCACCTTTCGCAAACATGGTTGCATTCATTTCAGGAATCTTTAGATTTAAGGTGAACATCCTACCCACTTTGTTTCCTTTGGCAACCAATCGTCCATCCTGCTTGTACTCTTCTACATAAAATCCATCAGCCTTGAACCTGACTTGTAATCCTTGGTCAACCATTTGTCCAACAGAAACTAGATTCTTCGTTATATTTGGAACATGCAGCACATCAGCGAGATGTTTTACCTTTCCGTCCTCCATAGACAATGCTATGTTTCCTGTATGCTCAATATGATGCGATGTGTCATCACCTGTTTCAACATATCCAGGAACTGGCATTTTCTGCAAACTACTAAACCATTCTGCATGACTGGTCATGTGATTTGAAGCACCTGAATCAACATACCAGATATTATCATTCGATTTTGAAACACCAACAGACATTGTATTCATCATGTGATGTTGAACCATAAATAACTTCTCAGAATCATCTACACTTGTGGATGCATAGTTGTTTTGCTGCTGTTGGAACTGAAGGACTCACTACGCAAGGAAGCTTAAGAAGGGAGTCAGAGAGAAGAGAAAGTACAAGCGAACAGAGCAGTCAACGACGACCTGGCAAGTAGGCCAATATTTTTTCAAGACACTAATGCATATAAGAGAGGTGGACACACAAGGAGAAGGAGCAAGTAGGGAGCTCCAGGAAATGTATGTCAAAATGTTAGAAGAAATCCCTACAACAATAGTGATTTTCATCACTAAAAACCATTGTAAATACCATTTCATATTTTTGTAGCTCCATTTTGTGCAAGCCAAGGAGTCCTTGAGCTTGAGGAGCTTTAGAAGTACCTACCTGTCAGTTTTCACATTTTTTAGACTTCGTTTGAACCTCCAAATAGGGTAGAGAACCTAATTTTTAACTAGGCCGGACACTAGGTCTGGACAAGGCCAAAACCTAGTCGAAAACTATAAAAAGAGCTAGAGAGCTCATTTTTGGGGCTAGCTTGTAATTGAAATGAACTTGTAAGAACTTTTTGAAAGGAATCTAAGAACTCCATTGCTTCTCACTCTTTGTCTTGCCGTGTGTGCGCGTGTGTGTGTATGTGTGTGCATGTTTGTGTGCTTCTCACTCACGCACTTGTGCCTCCACTTGCTCGAGGTCTTCATACCATCCTCACGTCTTCCCGGATTGACATTAAAGGAGGTGCTACTCATCACTGAGCTACACCAAATTTTGGCGCCGTTGCTGAGGATCGAGCTTTGAGGACGAGCGTGTGATGGTAAGACGTAGATTTGAGACGTTGGCGTTGTAGGTAATTTCTTCACTCTTATTATTTCTCTTTTTCTTACCTCACCACCATCATCACCATCATCATCATCACCATATCCGATCTCCATCTCCATCATCGTGAAAATTTTCAGTTTTGATTATATCACCTTCTCCACCTTCATTTCCCTCATTCCACTTGTGAGAGAGAGCGAGAGAGCAATATTGTGTGCGTTGTTTTTGCTTGTTTCTAGAGATTTCTTGCAGGTACTGGCAGCATCATCATCTCCAGCACTCTGTGCAGGTACGAAACGTCACGAAACTGTCTTTGTGTCGCCAGCCTCTGTCGATCGCGATCGACAGAAAAATCACCCATTTGGTAAAACAAAGTGCACCACCATAATCCACATGATGAGCACATTCTAAATCACTAAAAACAGTTAAAAAATTCCGTGTTTCTCTGTCAATCGCGACCGACATCGTCGATCGCGATCGACAGCCACGATCGACAGCCACGACTGACACCTCTATCAGTCGCGATTGACACCGTCGATCACGACCGACTGAATTTCAACGATTGATTGACTTTTTCACGTAGCCACGTGTCCATCGCGACGGACACAACCCCGATTGACTGAATTCACGGCGAAAAACCCGGAAAAAGTGTCGATCGCGATTGACACCATCGATCGCGATTGACAGGACTCACGACCGACTCTGTCGATTGCGATTGACATTGTCAATCGCGACTGACGTGTCGATCACGACCGACAGGCCCCGACGGACACCTCTGTCAATCGCGATTGACAGACCTGTCGATCACGATTGATAGGCTTTTCGGCCAAAAATTAGGGTTAATTTTTTCAAGTCCTTGGGGAATTTTGGGCATAATTAGAGAATCATTAGTGATTTGTGAGGTCCCTACACATGTGATTTCGAGAAAACTCCTGTGATCTGTCAGCCTGTTTGAATCCTGTGTTAGTCCCAAAACCCTGAACTGGCATAACTTTCTCATACGAAATCCGTTTGCTCTGATTCTTGTCTTGTTGGAAAGCTCGTGTTGGAAAGCTCTGATTCTTGTCTTGTTAGATAGGGTATTTTGAAGTGGACCATACCCCGAGGTAGGAAAACTGAGGGATCCTTGGGATTGTTTTCCATAAAGGCAAAGGATAATTTGGTCTGTGAGTTACATGCATGAAAGTGGAATATTGTGTCATTTGAATCTAAGTCTTGAGCTAACCGTGGGACTTTTACAGGTCCAGTAAGAGCACTTGAGGGCATTCAAGCAAGAGTAAGTGCAAGCTTGGGAATATGCGTCCTAGGCACACCAGGGCAACAACACAAGGAAAGAAACTCAAGGTTGGAAAATCCTCAACTCCCTCTGTCAATTCCTAGCTTAGGCTAAGAACGACTAGTGATAGGAGTAGGCCAGGACGGCGATAGGCATCAATCAAGTTGAAGACTACCTATGCACTCAAGTTCAAGATTAAACATAATCTCTTCGTGATGCGATAACCTTAAAGGAAAGAATCTAACGAGGAACGATCAACTTACAGTGCGGAAATACACTCAAGTATACTTGACGACGTGATATCAGACAAGATTATAAACGCTGTAATCCACTAAAAAAGAATCAAGTAATTGTTACAAAAGAACTCAGCAATGAGGTTGTACTTGGGCAAATTTGGGCTATTCATTTAGGCTTATGAACCTTAGATCAAGGCGACATCTAGGGAGAGATAGACAAAGCCTTAGGTCTTTAGAGGCTAGTGTCAACCACACTGCTAGGTCTTGGGCCCAGCAGTTGAGCCACCACTCATACTACCCTAGCTCCGAAACTAGTGAATCAGAGATGTCTCAAGGCATGGACCGACCTACGGGAAGTTCAGGAGTGCCATACTTGCACAGGGTAGAAGGATCGTACAAGACGCAGCTGGAATACCTTAGGACCAACCGATTAGGTGCTAGCATCTATGAGGATGGCCTAGGAAGATCTGTAGTACAAATTAAGAATCCTGACCAATCTATTGGACTAGAGCGCCCAGCTGTCAAGTTCGAAAACGGAGCCTACTTAGATAAGGAAGGGACAATATATGTAGTCACCAGTCATCCAGATAGGACTGATGAGTTTGGGAATGAGATCCCAGGAACGGACTTAGGTGACCTAGAGCAAGGAAACAGGGGTGAAGAACCGAGGACCCCCCGAGGCAAATCTGTTCTCACTAGGATTATCACACCAGAGTGGATTCCCCAAGATAATAAGAGCATAGATCTGCTTCTGAACCGAGAAACTGACGAAGCCTTTTGGAGGTATAAATCTGATCAGCCAACTGATATAGGAATAATCATGATCTATGAGTTTAAGGATCCTGATAGCCCAGGCAGCTGACCTACTTAGATCACGCTTCAGAGAGGATCTTTGTGGTTACAGAACATGATAGACATGCTTACACTTGGAAGGGTGAATTCGTTTTCCCCCAACCAAGATCGAATGTGTCCTATGGTCACCCTGGAGCTGGAACATCCCAAGCTCATGGAATTCAAAGAGACAGAAGTAGAGATAGGCCAGAAGTAAGCTTTGCCAACCCAGGGGGCAGAGAAAGAACGAGAGTGGAGACAAATAGGGTGGAACCTGAGATACTTAGAGCTCACAGGAATCAAAGAAATGCGGATGAGTTCCCTCTACCACGACCTAGAGAGCACACAAGGACTTTGAGACCGACTCAGCTAGTTAAGTCCATGAAGAACTACTTCGATGGCACTGGAGATCCATACGATCATGTGGCTGAGTTTAGGCAAGTCTTGAGATCTGAACAAGTGGAGGATCTATCCACGCAGTACAATGCCTTTGGTCTAACCCTTAGGAACACTGCCCTGACATGGTTTCAGCCACTAAACGAGAGGCAGTTCAGGAGCATAGACCAACTTCTAGAGGCATTCATTATCGAATTCTCTAAAAGTGGCATAAGACATAACACTTCCTCGCTGATTCACAGCTTCAAGCAAACCCCTCAAGAGACCGTGAGACTTGCTGGAAGAAGATTTAGGCAATACCTGGAGAGATGCCCTGTCCCTGAGCTACCCACACCAGCTAAGCAAGTGGCTTTATTCTTGGATGGATTGCTAAGTACCAAATTGAGGTCATATGTGTATCTGAAGGACCCTAGGACTATAGAAGAGTGTGTACGCATGTGCATTGACATCGAGGATAACCTAGGGGAGGAACTAGAGCTTTCCAAAATCTACAAGGACTCAGATAGTGCCTCTAGCCTCTCTTCCTCGCAATCCACATCAATTGAGGAATTAGCAGAGAAAGTAGCTCAGAAACTAGGTGTCTCTAGCAAACAAATCCCAAGGTTTGCCCCTATGAAAAGATGCTATACTTGTGGAGGCGACCATATGGCGAATGTCTGTCCCATTATGGCTCAACCCCAAGTTGATCCTAGTAGCCAGTACTACACCATAGAACGAAGGTACACCAATCACACCGCGCAAGATTGTCCCTACAATAAGCAAACCATTAGACAGACGTACCCACAACCATAACCTCAACAAGGAAGATACCAGAATCAGTACCCACCTCAGCAGTATGTGAGACCTCAACAAACCTACCAACCCTACCAAAACCAACAAAGGCCTCAGCCTGTGTTAGCACAACAACCGCCTGCCCCAGCTAATGTGATCCCAGTAAAATATGCAACTGCAGAAGAGAACCTGAATAGAGCTATAGTCCCTGTAACACCATTGCTTTCTGAAAGTGACCCGAGTGACCATAGCTTTGATTCGACGCATATTGACAACCCCCAGGCCTACTACATGCAGTCTCCAGAACATGGTGAGTCCTATTACAGTGAAGAGCCAAAGGAACCTAGTTGGGAGTCAGATTACACAAACGTCATGTATGCAAACCCCAACCCTAGACCTCAATCTAGGCAAGTAAGACCCCCATTCCCTAGAGGACCATGCTACAGATGTCAGGGAGATCACCTCATTCGTGACTGCCCCATGCCCGCACCTACCCAAACCCAATCAGTAACGATCCAGGGCTTTTGCCAAGAGTGTGGAAAGGATCATCTCTTACGAGACTGCCATAAGAATCCTAATAATATGCCAAAAGTCACTCCTATTAACGTTATTGGGTTAGTGGTAGATTCCACAGGAAGTGTCACTTCCACTGCACCCGTACAGGTAGTCACTAGAGCTCAAGCAGTGCAGCAAAACCAAGGGGTAGGCCAGGAAAAGAGCCCAGATGTTAGTGAAACAGAGAGCATGACAAAGAAAAGGACTAGAGCTTGGAGAGATAGTCGTGAAAGAATGAAAAGACAATGGGCAAAAAAGATTAGTGAACTCGAGGAAAGCCTCAGAGAAACAAAGGCCAGGATAACTGAACTCACAGCTCAAACTCCCTCTCACACTGCCCCACCTCCATCACCTCCACCATTCCCAACTCCATCCAAACCGCCACCTTCCAACCCGCCTCACCTAAACCCACCACCCCCAAGAGTAGGATCAGTCCTAGCAGATCCCACTCCCGAGGACCTAAACATGATGCTTAAAGCATATCACGCCAGAATCCAAGAAGGGCCAAACGTAACTGATCATGAAAAGTGTTACCCTAGAGCAGAACTAGAGCTAGAACAAACCAAAATTTGTGCTAAGATGGTGGAATTGGCTTAGACCATGTTTGAAGCCAGTCGCCTATTTAACATCTCTAGTTCAGCGAAGACACAGTTGCACTTTGATGGACTGTTAGAAAGAATAGAGAAGCTAATTGTATAATCAGAAAAGGAACTAGCCTCTCAACATAAGGACAAGGCAAGTGAAGGAGAAGGTCTTCCTGCCCAGGAAGCCTATGTGCCTGAAGCCTATGTGCCTAACTCTACGGAGCCAGATACATCATCTTCTCTGAATCTATTCACACCAGAATTCTTACGAGAGATTCAAGAAGACAAATGGGCTAAAGAAAGTGAAGTCCCTCCTCCTATTGAACTTGTGGATGATGCACATGACCAATTCCCACAAGACATCCCCTCCATTTATGAGGAGCAGGAGAGCACCCACTCTCAGGAAAGACTAGACTTTGAGTCTAATTCTTTACAAGAATTACCCCACTTCACAGGCCCATGGGAAGCTAAGTCTACTTGTATGAGAGCACCCACAGTCATGGTAAGAAACGAAGACTCGATCATACCTAGGAACACAGAGGTAGTGAAAAACACTAAAGTACAGTGCAACCTCACCTTAGAAGAGCTACTCAAAGTAAGGCCAGAGCTATGGAAACATGTAGCCAAACAAGTACCAGAGATAGCAAAACCTCGTTCTCAGGTAGGATCCCAGAGAACAGTGCCAGAAATACCCTTGGACAAGATAGGAGACATGAGTGAGGGCGAAGAGGGAAACACATATCTTCCTATCACTCATCAAGGATACACCACCAAGGCCATTCTAGACTCAGGCGCAGGTGTTGCAATTGCTACCACTTCCCTATGGAAGCGCTGGGGCAAGCCAGCACTCAGGCCCACAAGGATGAAATTGCAAATGGCCGATGGTCACATAGAGAGACCCCTAGGGCTGTTAGAAGGAATAACTCTCACCACCTATGGTGTTGAGTTCAAGCACACATTTGCTATATGCAATTTTAGCAAAAATCATGCCTATGAGATGATTTTGGGAAGACCCTTTATGCGACAGTTGCAAGTGGTACAGGATTGGGGAACCAATTCTTTGTACCTACAACACTTAGGTGTTACGACCAAAGTGAATCTCAAAGATTACTCTCATAGAGATGTCCCTCCTATCCAATGGAATCCCATCCATAGAGCCAAAGATGATACAGAATCGGTGCATTCCATAGGGTCAGGATCCTCATGGATGCATGAAGACACCCACTTATGGATGTGCAAAGTAGCAGTAGAAGAAGAGAAGAGAGAAGAAGCCAGAGAGATAGGTGCAAAAGAAACACATAGATCAATTCAAGACCCAGCCTATGCGCCTGTAGTTTTTCCTGACAAAGAATTTGAACCCCACGGCTGGGCAGAAATCCTAGCAACAATGGATGTAGCCATCAATGAAGAACAATGGACACCTCACTGTGATGAAGATGGCTATGACATTTCAGTCTTCTCCATAGAGCCAATCATGGGAGAGGCAGTTCTAGAAGAATGCGAACCTAGCCCTGATGCATTTGAAGATGCGAGCGACTCCGATCTAGAGTCAATCATATGGATCCACCTTTTGCATCAGATGAAGAATATTTCTATGAAGTAAAATTTCAACCCCAAAGGCACGGAGAGCTTACAAATGATGTAAGGCTAGCCACACATGTGACCCCGAAGGAAGAAGGGAAGAAATGAAAGAAGAGAGCAGTCACACCAGAAGAGGAAGAATCTTTGTTTGAGGTCCCAGAAAACTTTAAAAAGTATGAGATAGATGACAGAAGAGTCATGATCAGAATGCCTAAACAAGAGGCACAATCAGGAGAGGCCTATGATAACAAAGAAACCACCAAAAAAATAGTAGTGGCCCTAGAAGAAGGAGAGGAGAGATGCACGTACATAGGCCATGACCTAACAGAGGAAGAAGAGCATGCGTTAATAGCCTTGCTAAGAGAATACAGAGATGTATTCGCTTGGAGTTACAAGGATTTGAAGGGTGTTGATCCAGACATATGCTCACACACTATCCCCATGACCTCAGATGCTAGGCCCTCTAAGCAAAAGCCATACACATACAATGACAACTATGCGGCCAAGATCAAGGAAGAGATAGATAGACTGGTTGAAGCTGGATTCATCTATGAAATTGAGCATACTGAGTGGGTATCCCCCATCGTAGTGGTGCCCAAGAAGAATGGAAAGCTGCGTGTATGCATTAACTTGAAGAAGGTTAATGCAGCCACAATTCGAGATAACTATCCGCTTCCTATCACAAAGCATCTCTTAGAAAGAGTAGCAGGCAAGGAAGTGTACAACTTCCTCGATGGATTTTCGGGCTACAATCAAGTAGCCATAGCTCCAGAAGATCAGCATAAGATAGCTTTTGCCACAGAGTGGGGTATATTTGCCTTTCGTGTAATGCCATTTGGGCTTACCAATGCTCCTGCAACCTTCCAGAGACTAATGTGCCATGTATTTAAGGAGTTCCTGAGGAAGAATTTAGAAGTCTATGTTGATGATCTTTGTGCTCATTCCAACATTAGACAAACCCATATTCCTGAACTCAGACAAATCTTTGACAAATGTAGGGAGTATCAAGTGTGCTTGAACCCAGAGAAGTGTGTTTTCATGGTCAGGCAAGGCAAGATTCTAGGACACATAGTGTCAAAAAATGGAATATCCACAGATGAAGAGAAAGTAAGAGCCATAGCCGAGTTACCTAGGCCAAAGAATGTCAAGGAAGTACAAGCTTTCATGGGGCATTGTAATTACTACCGCCGGTTCATTCACATGTATGCTGTCATTGCAAAGCCCATGTACGGACTTCTGACTAACTTTGAGTGGACTGATGAGTGTGAAAATTCCTTCAATGAGCTTAAACGACGATTATGTTCAGCACCAATCTTAACCACACCAGATTGGAATAAGCCTTTCCATGTTCATGTGGATGCATCCAATTATGCTATTGGGTGTGTACTCGCGCAACCTACTGGTGAAGGTAATATGGATCTTCCAATTGCCTATGCTAGTAGACAGTTGAACGCAGCTGAGCGAAACTATACCACCACCGAACGAGAAGGACTAGGCATGGTATATGCAGTTAAAAAGTTTAGACATTATTTGCTTGCAAATAAGTTCAAATTTTTTATTGATCATCAGGCATTGCTATATCTCGTAAACAAGCCATGCAATACAGGAAGATTAGTACGATGGTTTCTCTTGCTAATGGAATATGATTTTGAGGTTGTGGTAAGGAAAGGGAAGACTCATTTGAGAGCAGATCACCTTTCTAGGCTCACATCCGGAGAAGCCCCACAAGGAGTGTCAGATGACCTTCCTGATGCTTACTTGTTTAATTTGGAAGTGGTGCCGCAGTGGGCTAAGCCATTGGTACCAGTATTGACATACGGGCCTAACCATCCAGTAATAAACACGCAGGATAGAGAGGTAGTAAAAGCCCAAAAGTATCACATCATGGCAGGAAGTATGTACAAGCACACGGATCAAGGGATCTTGGCCTGTTGTGTGGAAGAGGATGAGTACGCTAAATGGTTGCAATTAGCACATGTAGGTGCATTCGAGCAACACTACTCAAAACAACGAACCTTACAGACCCTGAGGAGACTAGGAGTGCATTGGCCGACTATGGAGGCTGATGTCCAAAAGTTGTGCAAGGAATGGCCAATCTGCTGCACTAAACCACCTGTGGAACATGCCACTCTTTATCAAGTATCCATAGTGCCAGATTGGAGTGAACCATTAGTATCCTTCCTGAGGACGAAAACATTCCCTCCAGACATGACTCTGGCTAGGAAAAGGAGTTTAGAACAAGAAGCCCAGGATTACTCACTCATTGGTGATAATCTATACAAACGTGGTAAAGATGGTTACCTGAGACTTTGTGTCCATGAAAGTGAATATCTCAAGATCTTGGAAACTGCTCACCAAGGTGTAGCAGGAGGACACTTTGGACCAGATCGGGTGATCAAGGCAATATTATTTGCAGGCTTCTGGTGGCCGACCCTTCACATGGATGCACATACCTATGTGGAACGGTGTGATGTTTGTCAGAGAACTCAGTATCCTATACGCAAAGATGAGATGCCACTGAAACCTATGATGGGTGGACGTGCATTCTCTAAGTGGGGAATAGACTTTGTAGGCCCTATTAATCCCCCAGCCAAGGGTTCACATGCTGAATATATCATTGTGGCCACGGATTATCTCACCAAGTGGGTGGAGGTAAAAGCTACGACAAAGAACGACGCTCAGACAACTGCTAAATTCTTGTTTGAGAATGTATTCACAAGATACGGGCTACCTATAGAGCTAATAAGTGATAGAGGCACTCACTTCTTGAACGAAGTAATTGAAAATCTACTCCAAGAATTCTTGGTAGTTCATAAGAAGTCTGCCCCCTATTACCCTCAAGCTAATGGACAAGCCGAAAGCACCAATAAAATCCTATGCAATGTATTGACAAAATTAGTGAACAATAAGCTCTCTGATTGGGACAAACAGCTACACCATGTTGTTTGGGCATACCGAGTCGCCTACAAAACGGTACTCCAAGCCACCCCCTTTCAGATGGTGTTTGGCCAAAATGCAGTGCTACCATTAGACTTCTTAATACCAACGCTGAAAGTAGCACAAGAGCATGAATGGACGGGTCATGAACTCTCCTCTAGACTATTTGACCTCGAACGATTAGGAGAAACAAGACTGAGGGCGGCTGCAGGGATATATGCAACTAAGAAACGACAGAAGGCATACTTTGATGCCCACGTTAAGGATAAAGGTTTGAAGGCAGGCGACTTAGTTTTAGTCTACACATTGAAGCAACATGCGAGAAAACTGGAGAAGAGAGGCTACGGACCCATGATTATTAACAGAAATCTCAACAAGTGGAGCAGTGCAACTAGCCACATTAGAAGGCGACGTTCTCCCGAGCTACATTAGCGGATGCAGGGTCAAGTTGTATCAGGAACCTCTCACAAAGGAAATGCTAAGTCGACTCAATATTGCTAAGAAACGCAAAGAAGAAGAAAAGCGAATTCGAGAAGAAGCCCAAGCAGAAGCCTTAGAGCGCATACGGAGAATGAAATTAAGAAGACAAGGTAGAGAGCAACCTAGGCCAGATGCCGATGCAGATCAAGGATATCACATAGCTATGTGTGAAGTTTCAGGTATCAGCTCCCATAGGATAATTGATCGACGTCCTTTTATAACCTTAGATATAGGACAAGGAAAGGGTGCAAGGACTGTAAGAGCCTTGATTGACTCAGGTGCAGCCACTAGTGCTGTTAAATTGTCTTATTGTCAAGAGTTGAAATTAACTGTCAATCCTATAGAAGCATATCTCATAGGATTGGGAGGTGTGGAAACACCTTGCATGGGCGAGGTGGATCTTCCCATCTCCATTCAAGACGAAGTAATGATAGTCAAAGTATTAGTGTGTCAAGATGAGGACCTCACTGAGCCTCTTGTCTTGGGTCAGGACTGGATCTATGATCATGCAGTCAACCTAAACCTAAGAAGCAGACTTCTTCAGGTATGGGTAAATCATAGCCGAATTACAGTTGAATTGGAAAAGGAGGCACTCAAGGAACTAGGTAAAGCACAAACTCCTGGTCCTTCCAGGGGCGCACATGAAGTTGACAATGCTATTCTTGTCCAAAACTGTATGATGCAGAAAGAGGCTTGTCTCAACAACGGAGTCAAGGAGAAGACGGCACTCCCTTCTTTTCCAAAGGCCAGAGAGATGCGGCATCCAAAGGCAGATCAAATACAGAGGAAGTAGAGCACTACCTACACTGGAGGCCAACAACACGTGCGAAGAAGAATATCTCAGCCGGAAAACAAGTATGGGTGCTGAAAGGCGAACACCCTGGTGCGACCAGGCCAACACCACGGCCAAAACCTCTTATTAGTAATCAGCAACACGACACTAATAAGAATTCCTTCATAAATTCTTCTGCGAAAGTGAAGTCTATTTGGGTACCCAAGAAGTCAATGAAGGCCAGCCCACAATCACGACAAATCTGGGTGCCTAAGGCTTGCTTGCGGGCTCAAATAGCTACACCAAAGCCACACCCGGTACAACATGTTTCACGCACTCGAACATCTGAGGCCCAGTCTTACACATCACGCATGAACACATATTATTCCATGCGCAAAAGTAGAATCACTCGTAAATGGGTCCCTAAAAAGCCTCATTCTCAAGTAGATACCCCTATCAAACTCTTCAGAGTCTCCACAAAATCAAGATCAAAGCCCATCCGTTGCATTTGGCAACCTAAAACTTGTAATAAACTCACGGATCCCAATTGTAAATCCATGTCCACCTACTAACTACGTCACTCTCACACTACATCATTCCACTTAGTTCTTAGGTCTACCCAATTCTTAACTACACACACAAGCACCGAGCACTTACTAACCCCCTAATCTCTCCCGAACCTCCTGTTAATGTTGTAATGGGGACAAAAGTGGTTCTATCTTGTCCTTTACAATGTTAACACATGTTTCTATATTCTCACAGAATCAGGAGGCAACAAGTAACATGGCAGATACGGCAGGAACTAGCTCCCAGGCAGGCACCAGCCCCCAAGTCGTGGATATTGAAAGTCTTCCCGTTGAGGAGGAATTGAAGGAATGCCCTGTAGCATTGAGAGCATTACACGCCATACCGGTTCAGAACCCTCCACAAGGGCACATTATGCCAGTCAGTAAAAACTCTCATTGGTTCAGTGATGTGGCAGGACCCCTAGGTGAAGGCACTTATATGTGGGAGGCCGAGATAGAATTCAATGGGCGCTGGGGCAGGTATCACTTTTTCACTAGGGAATTTGAGAGACTGCAGAATAATGAAGGACTGAAACCTATATGGAAGAAGGCAAGACTCTACAAGTACTTCAAATTCCAGCTGCCAAAGCCGGATTTTCTAAGATGCTCTTATTTGATTAGCACCCTCACTCCGAGCAAAGACAAAAAGGGATACAACTCCTTTGTCCTCCCATCTCTCACAAGGGGCAATGAGCTCAAGCGTTTCAGATTAACTATCAACTTGGTAAGGGAAGCTCTAGACATGAAAGGTATGCATATTCCTATGGAGAAAGAGACTATGGTCCCCGACAATATGAAGAACAGGAATCTGACAAAGTTAAAAGACATGGTGGCAATGACGCCTACAATCGCTATTCATTTACGAATGGTCATGCAACACTTTGCATTTCCCGCCCAAGAGAGGTTCACAATGCCACCTAAAAAGATATGGTTTAGTTTATACTTGGCTGATGCTTTTGATTTGACAATCAACATGCCTCACTGGATTATCGACCAAGTCCACTTGGCTCATCAAAGGTGGTATAAAAAACAAAAGTCTGTACTGTACGGATGCTGTGCTCTAACCAGGATTGTGTACAGATGTCTCGCGTATGATGTACCAGTGCAAAGGGCACTCATTTGGACCAGGGTACAAGAGTTTCAGCGCCAATTATCCTCCGTAGGACCACCATCCAAGAAAATGAGAGGCGCCGTTCAGATGCCCTGCGCAGAACCCCGCGGTGCGACATTGACACCAGAGACAACTCCACGATTTCCAAGGCGGGTACAACCCTTCACTATTAGATTACCAAGACACAACACTGATGGACCAATTCTAGTGTTTCCACCTGTACCAACCGACCTAGAGTTCCCTCACGGATTCACTTTAGAAGACCTAACTGATGAGGAGGTAGCCAGAATCATCGAGGCTGTTAATGCGGAAGTTGAGGCAGAACAAGCTAGTGGGCAACAAACGGCTACAGCCAACCCCATCCCAGACAACCAGATGTTGTCAATGTAGAGGGTGAAGAAGAAGGAGGACAAGAGGAGGAACATGATGGACAATCCGAGGAAGAAGAGCAGGAATATGATCAGGAAGCTCTGCAGGTACTTGAAGGGGCCCCAGCTTATACGAAAGCATTGAAAAAGCTCTATGACACCATGAACAGAGTTCAAGAGCAACATAGACTGTCCCTAGTAGCAGGCAAGGCCCTTATGAATCAGGTCCTTGAGGAGGAAGGAGTCGACGAGCAATATCGTGCCACCCTTGACATGATATCTGAGGCATTAGGCGTCCCTGAAACGGTGCATACCGCCCTTGCACAAGCACGAAGAACGGAACGAAGATATGGCAGATGCCCCCCTGGAGCAGGAAAGCAGATGAATGTACTAGTATCAGAACCACAAGGCACATCCACAACCACGGGCACCGCACACACTATCCACGATACTGAGGAAACCCATGTATCAAGTGCACCTCCGTCACCCCCGTTGCCACCCCTGCCTCCATCTCCACCACATTCACCTCCCACAACCAGTGTAACCACTACTGTCACCGCCTTCGAGTCCACTACTCATACCGAAGCACAGACCGTCACTCAACCCACACAACCCACACACCCTATCTCCACTTCTTTTGTCCATACGACCACTAAAACAGTAGTTCTAACTGCTGCCACAGAAAATCTCAACCCCCCGATCACACTTCCGGGCAGTTCGTATTCACAATTGCACACATCACTGTACACTTTCACCACTATCACCGCACCCACAATTCCACTATTCACAATCACTCCCAGTACTGCATCCACCGTTGATCTTATGGACATCTCACCCACCTCCGCACCTCTCCCTCCCCCTATGCATCCACCATCTCCCATTCCCCCACCTCCCACTTCACCATTTTCCAGCACCACATCCACACTTCCATTCCCCTTCCCCTTTCCCTTCCCTTCTGCATTCAACCCCCTTCCCGCATCTACCCCTATTAATAATGTATTTAATAATATGTATCAGTGTATGTCGCAACTGCAACAACACTACAAACATCTTGATAACCAACACACACAACTCTTTCGAAGCCATGAGGAACTTCAACTCCGATTCATTGATCTCGAAAGGGAAAAGCGGCTACTACAACAACAACATGCCACTTTACAGGAACAACATGAATAGTTAGTAGCCAATCCACCCCAGTCAGATGCAGAGGAAAGACAACATATGGATGAATTGCTACACTCCCAGATAACGGAGAATCTCAAACTTAGACGCAACCTGGCCCTCCTACGAAAACACATGTCTACAGCTCTCGAAGAGAATAAATGGCTGCAGAAACAGAATGAAGAGAACTTGGAAGCAGCCATGGAGGGTTCCCCTCAGGAAATCGACCCAGAGAAATTCAAGGCCATTCCCTCAGAGAATATGCAAATTGTGTTAGAAACCCATGCCGACCTCCTGGAGGCCCATGCAGCATTAGAACGAGAAAGAGATGACCTACTTAAGCAATTGACAAGTCAGCAGGAGTCACCAAGCAAAGTCACAGCCGCAGACGACACATCTGAAGAAGTCACAAGACTCAGAGCAGAACTCAAAGAATTACGAAGTAAAGTCATGCAATATGAGCGTCAACCTTCGCCTCTTGTAGAGCCCGAGCCTGAAGATCTAGTGCCGATTGAAATAGAGGAAACATTTGAAGATCCCTACGTTCCCATGCCTGCACCAGGAGGCAAGCAAACAGAAGAGGGCATGGACACCATAGAGATAGAGGCTCCTGAATGGATGCAGAGGTTAGAGAAAGTGGCCACAACCCATGATGATAGAGTGGCAGTTCAGATAACATCTATGTCACGCTTGGAAGAAGTAGTCATAAAATCGGATTGCTTTAGGAATCTCTCCCATCATAGGTGGATCGGCACATCCGACGATTTGTATGTTCCTTTCTGTGTCCTAATGGCGGATTACAATGCGGAAATCAAGAGCCACACATCAAAAGAACCAACCTCCGCTACACAGTTTGCACCGGAAGACATCCCAGCGAGTGCCAAGCAGGGCAATATTCATCAACCGATGTGGAGGATTCGTTTACTGGAAACCTACCCAGAAATGGTCAGAACATGGAATAACATGCCCTTGTACATCAAATACAACCCATGCTACTGCCCTGTGTTTCGAAGAAGGTCATGGCCGGAATACACAAAAACGGTGCTGACAAACAAAGGATGTGAGAAATGGCTCAATTATGTTTACTTAGCACCACCCAAAGGCCAACCTACCATAGGATACATGATCTCGACGATTCGGCATTGGGGGGTCAGGTTTAAAAATGTGCTTGACGTCATGGCCCAAATGTGCTTGAAAATTTTCGAGCTCATGTTGGTCACATTCAGGACTTTCAAAAATGTCAAGGAACCTCATCTGTCAGCCCTTGGATTTAATGAAGGAAATCAGGACCTCGTCTACGACATGAGCGCAACCCCATCTATTAATGTTGTATATGCATGGCACGCTGTCGGAGAGAAATTGTTACTCTTAAAATATTACAAAATTTGAAAAATTAAAAGATTGTTATTAGTTTGGTTAATTTATGAAATTTTCACTAATATTTGACTTTAATTTTGCAGGAAAAGAAGTTTGCTGACCAAAATCAAGATGGGAAGTATTCATTTCAGTTTATTTATGGGTTTAGATGGTAAAACAAGGGCTAGTTAAGGGTATGTTTATGTTTTAAAAGTAAATGTAAGGGTATTTAAGGGTTACATATACGTTTTGGGCATGAATTATAGGGTTCTAGCTTAAATGCAAGGGTAATTATGGGTCATATGCATGTTCTAGTTAAAATTTATGGGTAATTAAGGGTTAAATGTATGTTTTAAGAATGAACTTTAGGGTTCTAGTTAAAATGTATGATTAAGTAAGGGTTAAATGTTCACCCTAGAGGGTTATGGAAGGTTAGAGAATAGGTTTATGGGTTAGTTAGAGTTAATTGATGTGGTTTAAAGTTAGTTGTAGGGTAAACCTAAGGTTAAATGACTAAATAAGTGAGTTGTAGTTTATAAATAAATTGTTAAATAGGTCAATTTTATCATATGGAACCTTATTAAAATATTAGATAAATAATATGAATTATTTAATTTCACTAAGCCTAAGGTAATAATTAAAATGGGTTAAATTAAATTTTAGCCTAAGGTATAGTATTTATTCTAAAGTTTAGTATTTAAATAAATAAAAAAGAAGAAATGAAAAGTTATTTAAATTCTAAAGAACTTGGTCCATAGGATATTTAGATAGTTGGTTGAAATTGGGGAAATTCAATTGGGGAAAAATCCCACGCCTAAAAAGTTGTTGGAGTGATGTGGAGTCAAATTTGGTAAATTGGTTGAGTTATCTAAAGAGAAAAGTAGGCTATGGTGGGCTACTCACATCTATTTAAGAAGGGAGTACGTGCTCACAAGTTCATGTCTTTTTTTCAGGTATTTACTATGCTCTAGACTATAGTCAAATTGTTTGCACTTAGTTCTATGGAAGCTCTCTGACAGGAGGAGAGAGAGAAGACCATCTCTCTTGTCCTTCAGTTTTGGGAAAGCAAATTTTTTTTTGGAATTACAGAGATTTTCTTCTTCTTCCATTTTTTTTTCCCCTTTCTTTTTCTTTCCCTCTGTCTTTTTCCCCTTCTCTTCTTTAAATCATGTATATATATATATTTTTTCCCCTCTCTCTCCCTCCCTTTCTCTGCCGGCGGCGCAGCTCTGCTGCGCGCGCAGCAGAGAGAGAGAGAGAGAAGAGAGTGGTGAGTTCTTTTCTTTTTTTTATTTTTATTTTATTTTATTTTTTTTAATTTTTTTTATTATATTTTATTTCTTTTATTTCCTCTCCCTCTCTTTCTCTGCTGCCGGCGGCGCAGCAGCGCCGCGCGCGCAGTAGAGAGAGAGAGAGAGAGAGAGAGAGAGAGAGAGAGAGAGAGAGAGAGAGAGAGAGAGAGAGAGAGAGAGAGAGAGAGAGAGAGAGAGAGAGAGAGAGAGAGAGAGAGAGAGAGAGAGAGAGAGAGAGAGAGAGAGAGAGAGAGAGAGAGAGAGAGAGAGAGAGAGAGAGAGAGAGAGAGAGAGAGAGAGAGAGAGAGAGAGAGAGAGAGAGAGAGAGAGAGAGAAAGAAAGAGAAAGAGAGAGAGAGAGAAAGAAAGAGAGATTTTTTATTTTTTTCTTTTATTTTTTTTAGCTTTTGTTTTTTATTTTATATTTATTAGCTGCTGTTTATTTTCCTTTTGTTAAAGAATTATGTTTACATATGTATTTACTTTATAGTTTAGATATATTAAATATTTTATGTTTATATTTTAATATTATCTTTAATATTTATGTTTAAATATATTTATTAAATAAACACTTAAAAAAATGGAAAATATGATTTATAAAGGTGTATTTTATATATTAATATTTGAATAGGTATAATTTAATATATGTATATGTTTCCTATGTATATATGTATGTATCTATTTATATATGTGTGTGCATATGAATATTTATAACTTAAATGTATTTGTTTTAATATAAGTATATATGTTTATGTATCTATTTATGTATGAGTGAGTGTGTGTTTTTAAAATAGATTGATTGCTTAAATGTATGATTTGATTATCCTAATGTTTTTTGTATGTTCACAGGTAAGAGACAAGAAGGATTACCCTAACCAAATAATTTCCCTAATCTATCTTCTTTTATCCTTTCCTTTCTTTACCTTACTCTTAACCCAAGCTTCTTCAACCCTTAGCTTTGATAGATACCTAAGTTCTTATACCCATGTATTATGATAGCATGTTTAGTCATTAATTGTACCCATGTTTGATGTTAGTGCATGAACCCATGTTAGTGTTAGTGCATGAACCCATGTTTGATGTTAGTGCATGAACCCATGTTTGATGTTAGTGCATGAACCCATGTTAGTGTTAGTGCATGAACCCATGTTTGATGTTAGTGCATGAACCCATGTTTGATGTTAGTGCATGAACCCATGTTTGATTTTAGTGCATGAACCCATGTTAGTGTTTGTGCATGAACCCATGTTAGTATTAGAGTATGAACCTATGTAAGTTTAGTGCATATTAATGCATGATCCTATGATTAGTTGTTAATGCATGTTAGTATATGTTAATTGTTAGTGTAAGTTAGTATATGTTAAGTTATTAGAAGCATGTTAGTGCATATTAGATGTTAGCATCTAAGTTAATGCATGCTAATTTATGTTGATATGCGAATTGCATGTATGTCCATGCATGTACATGTTAGTGTATGTTCATATATGTATATGTTAGTAAGTGTTAGTATGTGCTCATGCATGTATATGTTTGTATGTGTTATTTTATGTTCATGCATGTGTGTGTTTATGCATGTGCATGTAGGTTCATGCATGTATGTTAGTATACATGTATGCATGATCATTTATGTGTGTTAATGTATGCTTATGCATGTGCATGTATGTTTATGTATGAATATTTATGCATGTATGTATGTTAGTTAAATGTATGATTATGAGTAAGCAATGTATGTTAATGTATATTAAATAATTATGTAAATGAATTTTTTATTGTAGAGTATAAATTTTAATAAAAGAATGTACTTATTATATATGTGTTTTTAGAAAGATAATTACTTTAATGTTATTTTAAAAAAAAAAAGAAAATGCTAAATGAGTGTTATTTTTTATATAAAAGATATACTAATTTCTGTCATGTCTTTTTTTCAGAGAGCAACTGGCGAACTGGAGATTTACATGTGACCTGAAGTTTGAAAAGCAAAGATTACCCTTAATTTGAAACTTTTATTAGCTTGTATAGGCTATTTTTTAGGCTATCATTTAAAACATCATCTTATGATTTGTATAGGAATTTGGTTATTAATTTAGCACCATTAATTTTATGTCTAAAGAAAGTTCTTCTAGTAACATCTTTCTACCTTCATCAACTTTTGAATTGTTGTTTCCTAAACCAATAGAAGATAAAGAATTAATAAAAGAAGTAATAGTGGAAGAATCTTTGCATGATCCTAGAACAACTATAACTTTACTTTCTACTGTTCCTCCTAGTGTTAGTGAAGAAAATTTTCCTCCAACTGTAGATAGAAACGTAGAAACTATCCAAGAAGAAACAAACGAAACTATAAAAGATCAAATAGTTAGTGAAAAGATTATCCTACCTTCTTATTTTGATGCAGTTGAACTTTATAGGAACGCTTCACCTTACGGACCTTAGGAGAAGTTATAATTATACCTGTTCCGCAAAGTCACCCCGCGTGCGCCGTTAGTGAGGCGACTGAATTGATCCGCCAGTCGTCAGAAATCGCGCCCACAACGCGCGTATCAGGTATCTACCAGCCTGCTTCAAACAGACGTTTGAAGAAATGTTCGTCACGGGATTGTGGGAATATCATTCAGAGATATTCATTCCCAAACCATCACATTTATTGCAGTTGTTTGCAGTGGAACAAGCTCTTCATTCAGAAAAGTTACGTATACCACATCCAGAGGTTCCCGGGCCGGTAGATTGGGATGCTCTACTCACGGACTTGTCCAAAGGGTTGCGGATTGCAGAACATCACTTAGCACAAGACGTTGTTGAGTACTACATCCAAAAACCCACCCAACAAGGGTCTGTCAGGGACGACAGACGCGAGAGAGGGGGGGGGGTGTTGGAACTGAAGGACTCACTAGGCAAGGAAGCTTAAGAAGGGAGTCAGAGAGAAGAGAAAGTACAAGCGGATAGAGCAGTCAACGATGACCTGACAAGTAGGCCAATATTTTTTCAAGACACTAATGCATATAAGAGAGGTGGACACACAAGGAGAAGGAGCAAGTAGGGAGCTCCACGAAATGTATGTCAAAATGTTAGAAGAAATCCCTACAACAATAGTGATTTTCATCACTAAAAACCATTGTAAATACCATTTCATATTTTTGTAGCTCCATTTTGTGCAAGCAAAGGAGTCCTTGAGCTTGAGGAGCTTTAGAAGTACCTAGCTGCCAGTTTTCAAATTTTTTAGACTTCGTTTGAACCTCCAAATAGGGTAGAGAACCTAATTTTTAACTAGGCCGGACACTAGGTCTGGACAAGGCCAAAACCTAGTCAAAAACTATAAAAAGAGCTAGAGAGCTCATTTTTGGGGCTAGCTTGTAATTGAAATGAACCTGTAAGAACTTTTTGAAAGGAATCTAAGAACTCCATTGCTTCTCACTCTTTGTCTTGCCGTGTGTGCGCGTGTGTGTGTATGTGTGTGCATGTTTGTGTGCTTCTCACTCACGCACTTGTGCCTCCACTTGCTTGAGGTCTTCATACCATCCTCACATCTTCCCGGATTGACATTAAAGGAGGTGCTACTCATCACTGAGCTACAACTGCCTTCTGTTATTTTGATTCTTTAACCTGCAATCACGTTCAAAGTGTCCATGTTTACCACAATTCCAGCATCCTTTACTATCATTACCTGAATCATTTCTTTGAAAATTTTTGCGACCTCTTTGGCTCCCCTACCTCGAAACTGTCCTCTTCCTCCTGCATGATTCTGTTGTTGACCTTCGTCTTGGTTACTGTTTCCTCTTCCACTTCCAAAACCTCTACCTCTGCCTCTTCCTCTGCCAGAGTAGAATACCTGCTCAGAACTGGGCTTTCCTTGGGAGTTTGAATCCTCACCAAGATTCTTTTCTTCAATGATTAGCATAGAGACCAAATCAGCAAAATTTGGAATATTTTCCCTGGTCTGTATAGAAGTTCTGAACTGCTTATATGCAGCTCCTAAACCACGAAGGCACACTTCCACCTTATCATCATCATCTACATTCACGCCAATAGATGCAAGTGACTCACATATGCTTTTGATTTTTAGAGTGTAGTCACTTACCGACATGCTCTTTTTCTCCAATGTATGGAGCTCGTTCTTGAGTAGCAATTTCCGTGCCTTTGTATTGGTCTCGTACAAAGTGACCAAACTGTTCCAAGCCTCTTTTGGAGTCTTGGCATCCTGTATGTGTCCAATCATGCTATCCTGTATGCTAACAGATAGCCAATACGTTACCTTTCGTGCTCCTTGATTCCATTCCTCATATGCTCTTAACTGTTCTGCAGTCTGATTCCTTTCTGGTAACTGTGGAGCATTTTCATTCTCTCCTTTGATGTACTTCCAGTAGCCTTTTCCCATCAGGAAATTCTTCATTCTGAATCTCCAAGCATGGAAGTTGTTCTTGTCCAGCTTATCGCTCATAAGCTGACTCATTCCATCTGCGTTTGCCATTTCTGCAACAATTCACAACACCGCAACACACTACAAGCAGCACTTCTGCTTGAACACTGTCGCACTGTGACGTGACAGTTCGATCTCAGAAAAACACAGTTTTCGTGTATCAATAATACACGGAATCGCTTGAAATTCTGAATCTAGAATATATGAGTGTCGCCAAACACAACACAAGTTACAGTTTTTGAAACTGACCTGGTTTTTCTGTGTGCCCCACCTTGCGGGCTCGAAACGGAGGTCGAGATGGCTCTGATTTTCGTAGCAAACGGAGGCCGTTTGTGAAATCGCGTTTTCTCCACGCCTTGCCACGTAGTCTTCACCGTCGCCTTCTCCACGAGCTCTCTATAGCCACGCTGGCTCTGATACCATGTCACGAGGAAGGAGATAAGGAAGAGAGCTCACACACACACTCTCACTCTCAAGGAGAAGCACACACACAGATTGAGGCAAGGAAGAATGATCTTCTTCTTCTTCTTCTATTACATAAAAGGAATGTACAAGAATGACCTAAAAACAAGAATACAACCAGTGCAATATATAAAGACCAGTACATAAGGAAAAACCTAATGTCCACGAATGAGTGAGCTGGCAAGAAACAAATGTGCCATCACTGTCGATAGATAAATCTAATAAAGCTCAATGAAGTATCTCTGACATATACCGGCGTGACCACTATACATGTCAGAGAAACGTAAAACTGGTACGTGTCATCCTGGATCATCACATGTTGAGCTTGATATCTCAACACTCTATGTCTCTCCCTTTCAGGTCTTTCACCTTCATGTCCTGATCTGTCTCTGCCCACTATATGTGGAAAGCTCACCTTAGGTTTCTCTCTGGCTCTTTCCCTCTCGTTTTCATGAGCCTTGGATGATCTTGCTCCTTGGAGGCCATGGGAGACATTAGATCTCGGTGGGGGGAAAATTGATTCACCCTACCAAGTGTATGCATGCCTATCCTGCTCTGTTACCAAGAACATTTTCTTAGATGCGTTATTCAGATTTACAACTTTGCCTGGTATCTCTGGGTCCTTGAACTCATAGATGGTGACTATTAGGTTAGGTTGATCTGGTTTGAATCTCCAAAAGGCTTCCTCTGTTTCTCTATTAAAGAACAATTCTATGCTTTTATTGTCTTGGGGAATACACTCTGGAGTAATTACCCTACTCAAGACTGAATTACCTCTGGGAGTCTTGGGTTCTCGTCCTAGGTCTCCTTGTTCTAGGTCTCCTATGTCATTCTCAGGGATGTTTCCAAAATCATCTGTCCTGTTTGGTAAGTTGGTAACCACATACACGATTCCTTCCTTATCAATGTATGACCCCTCTTTGAACTTGACCACTGGGTATTCAAGTCCAAAGGCTTGATTTGGATTTTTGAGTTGGACAAATGATCGTCTTAGACCATCCTCATAGATGCGGGCACCTAATCGATTGGTCCGGATATATTCCAATTGTGTTTTATAGGGATCTTCTGGTGTTTGTAAATAGGCAGTACCTGAACTACATGTGGGTCTTTCCATGCTAAAAGACATTTCTGAATCACTTGTGTCAGAACTTAGTGTGTAGGGATAACCACTTAGTTGCTGTGTCCAAGACCTAGCTGTACGGTTGACACTAGCCTCAGAGGATTTAATGCTTTGTCTATCCTTGCCTAGGTGTCTACCAGATCGCAGGTTTATAAGCCTTGTCTACAAGTCCAAAATTTCCCCTTGTATTCCTCAAAATCCTTTGGAACTCCTTGGTTTCCTAGTCCACCTGAGGGTCAACTTCAAAATACTATATCTAATAATCCACGTATTAGTTTTACCATATAGATGTTTTTGTAGTACTCCCCACAAGCTTTCCAATGAACCTAAAATCACAACAAACGGATTTCGTATGAGAAAGTTATGCCAGTTCAGGATTCTCGGGTTTAAAACAGGGAAACAAGATCCCTCTGGGAGCACCTTAGGACAGGTGATACGATACCTTTTTTTCCACGATAAACGATACCACTTCAGATGATACCACCTTAGATGATGCGATACCACCAAGGTTATACCAACTTCCATGATACGATACTACTATACAGACGATATGATACTGGAAGTGGTCACGATACGATACCTCTGATTGGCACGATACGATACCAACCTCATGATACGATACCAGTGAATTCTCACGACGATACGATACCAGTCTGTAAATGATACGATACCTTCCAAATGATACGATACTTGTTATTCTCAGGATACAATACCAGAATAGCTAACGATACGATACTTGATTGGCTCACGATACGATACTGACTCTTTGAGCGATACCATACCAAGAGATCGAACGATATGATACCAAAACAGGAGGTGATATGATACTGAGTTGGTGATACGATACCAACTTGGCTAACGATACGATACCAACCTACCTTGTGATATGATACTGCTAACAAGATGATACAATACCAAGAGATCTATGGCACAATACCATACCAAGTTCTACGCGATACGATACCTTCCAGATGATACGATACCACTTGACCTCGCGATACGATACCACTAGGAAGATTATACGATATCAAAACTAGAGGTGATACGATATCGAGTTGGTGATACGATACCAACTTGGTCGACGATACGATACCACAAGTTTCACGATATGATACCGATCATGCACGCGATACGATACTGTTCAGTCAATGATACGATACCGTGACCGGCACGATACGATACTAGGTGGACCATGATACGATACCACCGGGGCGACCACGATCACGATACCAGTACTTGATGATACGATACCAGAATGGTATTGTGATACCTCAAGTGGATATGCACGATATGATACCTCGATAAATATTGCGATACACGGGAGTTCTGATATCGGATACCAAAACTCAACTAGACATGATACTTGGAGATTTTGACACCCAAATTCAAAAACTTTTGCAAGTATGTGTACCTTGTGTCCTCCTTGTCACTCCTATGTGCCTGTAGATGCAAACTCACCCTCCAAACTCACGATGCCAATGCTGCGATACCAGACACAGGTCGTTTCAGCCAGTGTGATCCTTCTCTCAGTTTTTGATGTTTTAAGTGGATTTCAAGGCTATTTCTTCAGCATTTCAGCTCTGAACACCCTCTGCGCTTGTTTCTCATAACCGCAAGTGAAAAGTGAGGTGAATGTACACTCAAAAATGAAAAAAATCAGAGAAGATGTGGATGGGGAGGAAATGGAGGTGATGGTCAAGATGAAGATGAAGAAAAACTCAGAACTGAACTGAAAATGGTGATTTTTTTACCTTCCAACATCGCTTCTCTACGTCTTACCGTCACACGCTCGTCCTACATGCTCTCTCCGCGGCAACGGCACCAAATTTGGTGTCACTCTAGCACAATGGCGAGTACCAACGTGAGGAGATTCACCTCATAAATGTCAATCCGTGGAGACATGAGGACCAATATGAAGATCGTGAGCAAGTGATGGCACGTGTGTGAGTGAAAGCACACAAGCATACACACACATACACACACACACACACATGCACAAGGTAAGAGCAAAGAGTGGAACAATGGAAAGCTTCGATTACAAAAGAAATCTCTTACAAAGCTCAAATCTACAACAATTTAACCTCAAAAATGAGCTCTCCAGCCCTTTTATAGTTTTTTGAGTGGTTTTGGCCCTCTCCAGACCTAGTGTCTAGCCTAGTTAAAAATTAGGTTCGAGGGCTTATTTGGAGGCTCAAACGGAGTCCACAAATTATGAAAATTGGTAGGATGATAGTTCTAATACTCCATAAGCTTGAGGACTCCTTGGCGTGAACAAAATGGAGTTGCAAAAATGAAAAATGGTATTTACAATGGTTTTTAGTGATAAAAATCACTATTTTTATAGGGCTTCCTTTTGAAAATTTGGCAGGTGCTTCTTGGAGCTCCCTACTTGATCCTTCTTCTTGTGTGTCCACTTCCTTGATGCGCTTCAACACTATCCAAAGGAAAATGGATAAGAAGAGTTGTCAAACAAAGTATTTATAGCTCTATTTACAAAGGAATTTAGTCTAAGGCCTACTACTTGGGGAATTGCATATTTAGGTACATTATGGGCCTACAGGTTGGCATGCAAAGAAGCCATGGGCCACTCCCATTTTCAACTGATATATGGAGTATTTCTAGTTGAGCCTTTTGAGTTTCTACATGGTTCTCCTAGGATAGCCTCTGTTCAAGCATGAAGGTTCCTATGGTTTCTACAAGACTCTCATCACTCAACAAGTTGGAGGAGGGTTGTAGAGATGTAGGAAACAAAAAAAAAGGAGAAAGGAAGTTCACAATAGAAATTTGTGGCAGAAAAAATTACATGTTTGATGGCTAACTCTTTATTTAGACCACAATTAGAGATGCAATTGCAAGGCAAATGGCTTTCTCATTGGGAAGGCCCATACATATTCAAAGAAATGCTCCCGTGGGGTACATTGCAATTAGAAACTCTATCTAGAGAGGCACTACTTTTGGATCATCAAGCTTGCATTATGCTTGAGGTGGATTTGCTCTACATCAAAGAAACATCATTTAGAATGTGTCAAAGATATCCATTGAAGAGTCTTCATCAATGTTTTTTTTTTGGTATTTTATAAGGATTTTTTGTGGATCACTTATTTATGTGAAAGCCTAGATATTTACTCTTGTAAACGGATAAAAGGAAAGGTCATATTCCACAATTTTGAGGTAGTTGAACTTGATGTGCAATCAATCAAACAATTCACCTACAATTAAGTTGTTAGAATTGATTTCACCTTTTCCTAGTTTATAGGAACATGATTCCTTCAATCACAACGAACTTCAAGCACGAGTTGATTTGAATTCAACTTCTTATAAAGAGATTCATGGACCTCAAGAGTCTATATAAAGACTCTAAATCATTTGTACAATATGTGGAGGCAATATGCATATACATTGGGTCATCACTTTGTTCATTCTTTGATTTCTACATCATCTTCTCCAACTTGAGTATACTTGTAGAGGTTGGTTCTCTCTCTATAGAGCTTCAAATTGGATTAGTGAGCATATATTGAAAAGATAATAGTGTGTACTTGAAGTTTAGAAATGTTTTTGGTATTTGGTTTAGTGGTGCGTGAGATATCTACATCTTAAGGTCTTGGGGTCTATCTTTCCACAACCCAAAAAAATTGAGGTTACCACCAATCACTGTTAAGCTTGTGCAAACACATTAGTTTATGTTAAATCCTTTTCTTATGCATTTTAAATACTCAACCCTATGTATAACATTCCTCCAAAATGAAGTTTTCCAATTGTAATCATGCTGGCCGCTCTGAGCATTTGAAGTTGAGTGTTTCATTCCAAATTAGCAAGTTTTTTGAGCTAGAAAATATGGAAACTTATTTGCTATGCATCAACTCTTTCTCATTAATGTTCCAAAGTACATAGTGAATTTTATTACACTAATCACAAGTTTATAAAGTATATTTCCCACTCCAAGAGTGAAAGCGTTGGTCTTGTGCTGGTTGGCTGGACCGATCTTCATCACCTTGAACTTCACTTTTCTACCTTCCTCAAGCTTCTCCAAGTTCTCTTGATGGTATGGCGATGGCTTTCCCTCAATCATTGGGAAGCTTGATAGAAACAACTATGTTGCTTGGAAAATTAGAATGGAAGCCTATTTGCAAGGTAGAAATCTTTATAGGATTGTAGTAGGTGATGAAGCTATTCCTACTTCAAGATCCAAAGAAGGAGCTTTATAAGAGGAAATAGAGAAACTCACACTTTGATGTGCGAGGGATGCTCAAGCAATGTCATACATATTAAACTCTATGTGTGATTTTTTGTTGCCACATATGAGAGGATGTAAAACATCTCAAGATACTTGGGATGCACTTGAGACCTTTTTTTTCATGTACCAAAGCAAGAAAGAACCATCTATGGAATGAGTTCAACCAAATGAAGAAGACACCAAAACAAACTATCATAGAGTTTGTTATTGTTGGCAGTAACCAGGGCGGTCGAAGAGGCCTTACAAGACAAGGATGCATGAGGCATTCGAGTCAAAGAGATTCATGATAGAGGGAAGGTCAACCAGGATGGAGTTGACAAGGAAGTCAACATAGATCTACCGAGTAGGTCAAGAAATTCTTTTTTCAAATCAAACAACTTTCAATAGTGATGTTCATCATTCCACTACATTCTAAATCCTATTTTTGATAATTCCACCTCCATTTTGTTCAAGCCAAGGAGTCCTCAAGATTGAGGAGTGCTAGGCCTATATACATACCAATTTTCATAATTTCTAGAGCTTGTTTGAACCTCCAAAATAGCTTAAGGACTAATGTTTAACTAGGCTGAACAAGCCCAAAAACTAGTTAAAAAACTATAAAAGGAGATAGAGAGCTCATTTTTGCAGATAGATTTTTGGAGATTGAAGTAAATTAAGAAGTTTGTAAACTTTCTTTTAATGAATTGAAGACACCATTGCTCCATCTCTTTGTCTCACCGTGTATGCATGTGTGTTTATGTGTGCGTGTTGTTGTGCTTCTCATTCATGCACATGTATACTAATTCGCTCATGGTTATCATACCTCCCTCATGTCTCCTTTGATTGATAATTATGCGGTCTATCTTCTCATGTTGATACTCATCTTGTGCTAGAGTGACACCAAATTTGGCACCATTGCCAGGGATCGAACTTTGAGGACAAGCATGTGATGGTAAGACATATGGAAGTGATGTTGGAATCATATGTAAAACCTTGTTTCTTACTTTTATAACCCCTCATCATCATCCCTACCATCCCTACTCTCTCCATAGCCCCTTTTCCACCCCTAGGGAATTCCACCAATTTTGGTCAAATTCTTGTTAGTATATGATCAATGTGTACCCCTAATGATTGTATGTACTAATGCACATTGTGTAAGGCCCTCATTATGAGGAGAAGCCAAGCATGCATTACCCGATTGATGGGAACCCCAACTTTCATGTTGGATGAGGGTAAAATTGGACCATTTAAAGTATTGTGAGGAAAGGGAGTTACTAGGGTCCCCAATTGTGGGGTCTAGGGTAGTAGGAAGCAGCCCCTAGCTAGGGGGTTCGAGGGGTCCAACCATCCCCTTGATGGGGGTCCAGGGGTAGCACCCTTGGCACAATGGTAAAAGGAATATTCCATGGAATATTCTCTAACAAAGTAAAAAATCATTTATATTTGTTAGGTTGGTAGGCATGTATGGGGACCATGGGGGTGGTGGGTGCCCACATTCTACTACCCATGTATAGCTATCTAGGAAGGGCCACCCATTAGCCTATATATACATGACCTTTGCACTACCCCATATATCAAATCGATCCAACATACCTCTACCTTGTAATTCCCTATCTAGACTTGTCTAGATTACCATTTAAGCTCTACCTTCAGAGTGCACGGGTGGACAATGCCATCATCTTTGTACTTGTTGTTAGTAGAAAATTTTTGAGAATCTACTATATATGTTATCTTTTCTGCTACTGTTGTTGTATTATATTGCATAATTATTTTCTTACATGGTACTACAGCTGTAAGGTTAGAATACCTTGAGAAATATCACTATTTGAGCCTACTAGCGCACTAGAATATCATTAGATTATTCGAGTGATTACATGATGGCTTCATTGTCAAACACTGGTCTTGGTGCTCTAATTAATGTTAATGCTACACCTATTTAAATTTTTCCACCTAGATTCACTAAAGGGAAGCTAGATGGAACCAATTATACACTCTTGAAGTTCAAAATTTTTGCAATTTTGGACTCCTATGAATTATTTGACACTGTCATCAGACCAAAGAGATTGGATCCAGAGCCTATATGAATTTAACATCTAGCAAATTCAAGATTGATGAGTAAGCCAGATCCAGATCTTTTATGAGCTTGGAAAAGGCAGAATGCTAATGCATTATGTGCAATTATCACTAGTGTAAGTGATTCTATGCTTACTTTAGTTCAACATACTACTAAAATGAAAAGCATTCTGCTTCTAAAAAGGCTAAAGATTTTATCAAACAGATAAAATATCTACAAGATCAATTGGCTGTAGTTGGTGTTGTTATAACACTGGACGACTTGGCTCAAAAATGTGTGCAAGTTGAGAGCTTCTACACCAAAAACTAAAGTGTATTTTGACGAGAAACATTGATTGTGGGCAAAGAAAAAATCAAGAGAAGTTGATGAAGCAATCGTTTACTCCTTACATTATGCATGATGAGATTTTTTTGATAATGGAACATACATTTTAAAAGAGGTTGATGGTTCTATGTTTAAGATTCCTTTTGGAGGAAAGTGGATCAAACTTCTCAAAAGATGAGATGGACAAGAACATGTCATTGATCAAGTGCTAAATGAAGATGAAAATAAAGACCAAGAAAGAAAGCATGAGAGTGTATCATAGAGATTTTTATGATTGTAAATAACATGAATAAGACTAGGAATTTGTTTTTGAGTGAATAAATTTCATTGTTAGAAACCATTTTCATTTCCTGTGCACGATTTTGTCTTCATATGCACATAAAAAATGCATAACTTAGGGCCAAATTACACAACCATACATAAGTCACCTTTTTCTTAATTGCATATGCAATTGATTATTCTATTCCTGTTTTGAATTTTGAGAAGACCTATGGAAATAGATACAAAGACCATCATTGGTGCCACTTGAGGATGCACAGGTTTGGATGGGGTGGATGTTGTAATTATTCTTTCTACTTAGAGTAATGGATATCTTTGAGTGAAGTCACAAAAATGGGCAAAAGCTCATCAAACATATTTTCACATGTTGACAAAAGGCTGATTCACGTAGAGATATTGGTGCAATCATTTCATCAAAGTGAACTTTGATGTTGATCAAAATATATATACTTTGGCAATGATATTGTTCAAGAGAAAACATGCATGAGGGCACTATATTCTTGTTGAAGTATTTTGATGGTGATGCACCACAGCATGCTCTCCTTCTCAAGATCTCCACGACAATGTCCTTGGAGTAGAAAATCAAGCTCCCAGCATCGCACATGGTACTCCGCACCGAGGCTATAGAAATACACAAAAAAACATAGTACATATGCTTCTTAGGTTTTAGAAATGCGGTCAAACTTAGTGTGTGGCTGACCAAGCCACTATATGTTTTATTGAAGAACATAAACAAAAGTGTATGTCAGCCATTTCGGCTTTCACATGGACACTAATGGTAATAATCTCCCACTAAAGGTGAATATGACCAAAGTAACCATGGGATAAAAATGAAGAATGATAAAGAATACCTGAGTGTAATTATACAAACTATACCTCCCACCTGATGGGCATGTTACACAATATACAAGTGACAGTGTAAGATCATGAATCAAGTAGCCCCCATCAAGTGATAATAGTGTTGAAAGCTATCTTATGGTAGAACTTTAGTCAAAGCATCTGTAACATTATCTTGAGTATGAAACTTCTCAAGAATAATGTGCTCAGTGGCTAATCAATCTCTAATGAAGTGATACCTCACCTCAATGTGCTTGGTCTTTGCATAATACACAAGATTCTTAGCCAAAGCCATGGCACTCTGACTATCACTAAGAAAATGAGGTACATCCTAAGGTAGAACCATATCACAAGCAAGATGAGAAAGCCACAATGCTTCCTTACATGCCTAAATTTCTGCAACATACTATGTTTCTGTGGTGGAAACAATTGTACATTCTTGAAGATGAGATCTCCAAGAGATAGCACCTCTAGAAAAATGAACAATGTATCCTGATGTAGACTTATGATTGTCTACACAACCAACATACTCAGAATCTGTGTAACCAATAATGGATGATTTCCCTCTACCTAAGCATAGACACTTGCACTCAGTGCCACTCAGATATATCAAAATCATCTTGACCACTTCCCAATGTTTCTTGCCATGATTAGATATATATCTGCTTACAACTCCCATTGCAAATGCAATGTCTAGTCTCGTAGGTGCCATAGCATACATGAGACTACCAACAACAAAATGATAAGGAATTTTGGTCATGAATTCCTTTTCCTCATTTGATTTGGAGCAATCATCCTTACTCAATTTCACATACGTGGGTAAATGTGTACTCAATGCCTTTCCACACTGCATATTGAAGCGGTGAAGTACTTTGATTATGTACTCACTTTGAGACAAATATATGCATCTTTTACTCCTATCATGAGTAATGCGCATGCCAAAAATATGTTTGGCATCCCCTAAATCCTTCATATAAAATGTATGACTCAAATTCTTTTTGAGAATTGACAAGTCATAAGAGGACTTCCTAGCAATCAATATATCATCGACATAAAGTATGAAGCATATCAAGTTACCATCTAAGCATCTCTTTGTGTAGAGACAATGATCCTCATTGCTTTGAGAATAGCCTTGAGACTTCATAAAAGCATCAAACTTTCGGTACCATTGTCTAGGGGATTGTTTAAAAGTCCATATAAGCTCTTCTTGAGCTTACAAACTAAAATTTCTTTGCCAAAAACTACATAACCCTATGGTTGTTCCATATAGATCTCATCTATAAGAGCTCCATGCAAGAAAGTAGTTTTCACATCCGTTTCGACTAGCTCTAAGTCCTCCATTGCAATGAATCCAAGAAACATGCATAGGGTAGTCATCTCGACCACTAGAGAGACGATTTCCTCAAAATCAACACCATGTTGTTGCTTAAAACCCTTTGCAACAAGTCATGCTTTATACTTTGGAGACCGACTATCTGATGTGAGTTTTAGCTTATATACCCATTTCCATGGTAAAGCTTTCCTGCCCTTTGGTAAAGGTACTAAATCCCAAGTGCCATTATTATGAGCAGAATCCAACTCATTCTTCATGGGACACTCCCACTTGACATGATCCATTGTCTGCATAGCCTCTTTGTAGCAAGAAGGCTCACCAACATTTGTTAGCATAACAAGATCCAAAAATGGAACCTATCTATCAGGTGGATGTGAGACATGTGTAGTGCATCTCAATGGTTGTTGAACATGAACATTTGCAGACTGATCTAATCGGACATTCTCTTGAACATCCATATGTGCAAAGTTTTTATGCATGCTAACTGGAGGACTAGTATCCTCAAACACCCCTCTTCTCACTTCAACCTCCTTAATGGACCGTTTATGCATTTTAGACTCGTTGAAAATGACATCACTAGTGATCGTGTTTTAGGATCCCATAAGTGATGTCCAAATTGTCCTTCTCGACCATATCCAAGGAAAAAGCATTTCTTTGGCTTATGGTCCAACTTTTGTCTAAGATTCTTGGGTATATGAACATATGCTCCACACCCAAAAACTTGAAGATGATCATAATATGGTGGCTTCCCTGTCCATAACTCTTGTGCCACTTTCAGACCTTTGGAAATACTAGGTGAAAGGTTAATCACATGAACAATAGTCAATACTACTTCTACCCAAAAGCCTTGTGAAAGGTTTGAATGATGTAGAATAGAATCTACTCTATCGTGAATGGTTTTATTCATCCTTTTAGCTACACCATTCCATAATGGGGTATAAGGAGTTGTAAACTCTCTATGAATTCCTCTAGATTGACAGAAAAGGTTGAATTCATGTGAGGTATACTCACCCCCATTATCTAAACATAAAGTCTTATGCTTAGTTCCTTTTCCAATCTCAACTAAAGGAAGCCATTGTTTGAAAGTAGGGAATACCTCATCCTTTGCTTTAATAGGATACACCCAGACTTTTCTAGTAGCATCATCTATGAAAGCGACAAAATAAAGTGAATCGCCTAATGACCTTGTGGGAATAGGACTACACAAATCTGTTTGAACGAGATCTAAAGGCTGAATTGAAGAGTCAATGTGTGTTTTGTGCACTTTTCTAGTTTATTTTCCATATTGAAAGTGCTCACAAAATGAAAAGTCCGAGAAAGATAACACAGGTAAGTAGCCAAAATGAGAAAGATTTTCGATTCCACTATGTGATATATGGCCCAAATGGCCATGCCAAATACAAATCATTGGCTATTCAGTAATAGCTAACAAGTGTTCTTTGTGTGATACAAATAAAGGATAAAGTGAGCCAATTTTGTTTCCTTTTGCAATAACCATATTACTATTAGATATGCAAAAGGAGTGAGCATAGAAGACCACCTTGTAACCAAGGTTATCAAGTTGACCAACTGACACCAAACTGCATGATAACTGAGGTACATGGCAGACATTATGCATAGTAAATTTTGAACCATCAATGAACTACACAACCACATCTCTAATCCCCACAACATGACACTAGTAAAAGTAACCAAGTCTCATGGTACCAAGAGACTTTGTTGCATAATTAGAGAAACATTCTTTGTGTGGTGTCACATGGAAAGAAGCACCAAAATCTAGCAGTCATGTGTGCGAAAGAGAATTGGCCATAAGAGCCTCAGTTGGCACAATACGATCAAGTGTCAACACATCAACATCATTAGAAATAGCATTAATTTCTTCAATATTCATTGTCAAATTAGATGGTGTAGGTAGTTGTTCAACATGTCCATCAACATTCTATCCTTTATCTTTAGAATTCTTTAATGCATAATAGTCTTTCTTCATGTGTCCTTTCTTATGAAAATAATGGCATTCGATAACCCCTCTTCCTTGATTTTCTAATATTATTTCTTTGACCATTCTTTTCCTTGTTCTTGCTCTTGCCACATTGCTGATTCTTTCCTTGATAAGAATCATGAACATTATATGCATCTCCACTCTGTGAGAAGAGATGGTGGACACACTCCAAGGATGAGTCTGACATTGCAAAAGCGTGCTCTACACCTGCCAAAGTAACTTCAAAGAAGCTAAGTAGACACCTTGAGCTTGATAATGATTCATTAACACCTTCTTAGTACTTTGGAAGATCAATCTCAAATTGATTAATATAAAAAGATGACTTGGCACAAAAGAGATGATAAAAAACTTGCTATTTTGGGATGAAAAGCTCTCTAGAATTTCACTCAGAGCTCACAGTCTGCTGAGAATTGTCCAGAGATATTTTGTACACTTCCGATTAGATATATGAAATCTAAAGCAATAAATATGATGAGTTTTAATAGACTATATTGAGAGAAATCAATTTAGGAACATTGGGGTATCATCCGGATTGTTCAGGAATACTCTACCTGCATACATAGGTCACTTCAAATCGATGTAGCTCATAGAATAATGAACCAAATATGATGAAAATTGAGATGAAGCAAATGGACTTATTACTTTACCTATACCAATTTAAATTTCATAAAAAAAGAATAAGTACACACAAAGAAATCTGATCAAAGTTGACTGAAAATGAGATATGAACCTAAGATAGTAGTTGAAGTGAACTCCAAAGATGATTTGAAAATCAATCTGTATTGCACATATGGTACATGAATTGATTAGAGATGAAGCTAAGGAAGGAGGAGCACAATGTTTGATTCAAGAATATCATAATACTTGGTCAAAATGTCCTCTAAATGTAGCACGAAGGTATGCTCTTCTCCAGAACTCTTCTCATGTGCATATATAGAGAAATTCGAATTCAAACTTTGGGGGGATTCCACCTAAAATTTCCTTCAACTTAGGGGAATCTCATCTAAGTGATTTTTCCAGCTTTAGATTCTTGATTGGCACCTAACAAAGTCGCAATATTTTCTTCTCCCTTTTACTTTTTTGTGATTTTACATTTCAACTATTACAAGAGATAGTTTCTATGACTTCTCTCATTGAGAGTACAAAATAATGTTATTACATCAACAATAATCAAGCACTAGGCTTGGATAAAAATGAACCAATCGCTCCCCTTGAAGCGTAGCATGCTTGAGACTTCATTCTTCCTTGATTTTCATCAATCCAATCATGCCTTTGAACGTGCCTAGCATTGAATGATACATAGGTTAGTAGGTACATAGGACAATTGAATGTCCTTGCTAATCAATTTCTCTCTTATATATTGATAATGGACTTCAATATGCTTTGTTCTAGCATGGTAAACAAGATTAGGTGCTAAGTGAAGTGAGCTAGTGTTATCACAAAAAATGTGAGGACTTGAGGTGTGTAACCCCAATTCTGAGTACAAACATTTCAACCACATTGCTTCTTGTGTTGCATTGGCCAATCCTCTATACTCAGCTGTAGTTGATAATAGAGCAATAGTTGGTTGCTTCTTTGAAGACCATGAGATTAACTTTGAGCCTACAAAAGACAAGTATCCTGATGTACTCTTTCTATCATCATTTGATCTAGCCCAATCTGAATGAGAGTGATGTGAAGGGGTAGAAAATTCCTTCATTGATGGTGCCCTTCAAGTATTTGAGAACTTTCTTGGCTACTTCCATATGAGGCTTCCTTGGGTTGTGCATGAATTGACTAAGTATGCTAACACTATAACATATGTCCACCCTTGTGAGAGTTGCATAGTTCAAGCTTCCTACCAAGATTTGATAGCTTGTGATGTCTTCAAAGAGTTCTCCCTCATAAGCACTTAGCTTATGATTTATCTCCATGGGTGTACCTACACACTTGGTATTTTTCATTTTGAATTTAGAAAGCATGTCATGTGCATACTTCCATTGAGTGATGTAGATACTAGAATCTGTATAAACAAGTTCAAGTCCAAGGAAATATATGAGAGGTCCAAGATCACTGATCTTGAATTCATCCTTCATTCCCACTTTTACCCAACTGATTCCATTGATGTCATTTCCTATAATTATGATGTCATCAACATATACGCAGAGATAAATAACTTCACATCCATTCTTCTTGATGAATAAGGATGTATCTGCTTTGCTATCCTTCAATCCTTGATCCTACAAGTAGCTCACCAATCAGTAACTTCAAGCTCTTGGAGCTTGCTTCAAACCATACGAGGCCTTTTTTAATTTGCACACATAATTGGGATGATGTGCATCTTGATAACCAGGTGGTTGTGCCATACAGACCTCTTTTGAATGCATTTTTTACATCTAATTGATAAAGCTTCCAATTCCTAGATGCAACAATGCTAACAAGTACTCTAATGGTAGGCATTTTAGATACAGGTGAGAAGCTCTCCTCATATTCTATTCCATGGGTTCTAGAAAACCCCTTGGCTACTAACCTTGCCTTGTGTCTATTGATACTACCATTTGGATTTGTTTTGACTTTTTAAATCCATCTTAATCCAATTAGCTTGATTGATGGTTTGCTAGGAACAAGTTCCCATGTGTCATTGTTCATGAGAGCTTCCATTTCTTCATCCATTCCTTTTCTCCACTCCTTCATGCTTTGAGCTTCTTCAAAAGATGTAGGTTCTTCATGATTGCGATCCTTAGCCATATAGATTGAATGTTTTGTGACCAAGCATGTATCAAATCCATATCTTTCTGGCTTCTTCTTTTCCCTCGATGACCTTCTAATCGGTTGAAGAGAGGTACCTGTGAGTATGATATCATCAACATATACACATAGGTATATTACCTCTAAATTACTTCTTTTGATAAACAAGGAAGTATATGCTTTACTCATAATAAAACCGTGATCCTGAAGATATGTAGTCAACCTATGGTTCCATGCCCTAGGTGTCTGCTTCTATCCATAAAGAGCTTTGTTCAATTTATATACATATGTTACCTTGCTTGGTTCCTCATAACCAAGAGGTTGAGACATGTACACCTCCTCTAAAATCCAGCCATTTAGAAATGCATTTTTTACATCCAATTAATACATGTTCCAATTCTTTGATGCTGCCACACTTACCAATACCCTGATGGTTGGCATTTTGGCCACATGTGAGAAGGTTTCTTCATAATCAGCTCCTTGGGTTTGTGCAAAACCCTTAGCCACAAGTCTAGCTTTGTACCTGCTTATTGATCCATCAGAATTCCTTTTGATCTTATAGATCCATCTAGAACCAATCACCTTCATAGACTCCTTTGGTACTAGTTCCCAAGTATCATTCTCCTTGAGTGCTTCAATTTCCTCATGCATAGCTTCCTTCCATTCTGCATTGGTCTTTGCCTCATCATATGATCTGATAGGTTGAATACCTGCCATAGCTTTGAATCTACAAATCTTTACTCCATCAAGTGCCTTCGTCATCATATCTGCTACTTGCTTTTCAGTTGGAACAAAAGAAATGTCGATCTCCTTTGCCATGAGCTTCTCCCTGATGAAGTGGTAATGGACTTCTATGTGCTTGGTTCTCGCATGGAAAATGGGATTTGCCGCTAGATGCATGGAACTTACATTATCTCCAAATATGTGAGGTTTGGAACTCACAAGTCCCAAATCTGTATACAATGCTTTTAACCATATTGCCTCTTGAGTTGCTATGGTCAAGCCTCTGTACTCTGCTTCAGTTGAAGATAAAGCACCTGTTGGTTGCTTCTTGGAACTCCATGACACTAGCTTCGAACCTGCAAACGCTAAGTAACCAGATGTGTTTTTTCTGTCATCCTTAGCTCCTACCCAATCGGCATCTGAGTAGATTTTGATATCCAAATCTGAAGAGTAAGGATAGAATATACCTTCGTTGATTGTACCTTTGAGATACTTGAGTACTCTCTTAGCCGCATCCATGTGTGGTCTTCTCGGTGAGTGCATGAACTGACTAAGCACTCCCACACTATATGAGATGTCTGCCCTTGTATGAGTAGCATATATCAAGCTACCTACCAAGCTTTGATATTCTTTGATGTCTTCAATTTTCTCACCTTCATAAACACTTAGTTTATGATTCATCTCCAAAGGTGTACCTGCAGGTTTAGTGTTCTCCATTTTGAACTTGAGAAGAAGATCCTAAATGTATCTTCTTTGAGTCAAATACATTCCTTCATCTGTGTATATCACCTGCATACCTAGGAAATATGTGAGCTCACCTAGGTCACTGATTTTGAACTCCTCTTGCATGTGTCTCTTGATCCTTTGAATGCCATTTAGATCATCACCTGTCACAATAATATCATCTACATATACACATAGATAGATAAGCTCATTGTGATCCCTTTTGATGAATAGAGAAGGATCTGAGCTGCTAGCTTTGAACCCTTGATCTTGAAGAAATGTAACCAACCTGTAATTCCAAGCTCTAGGAGCTTGTTTCAATCCATACAATGCTTTCTTAAGTCTGCAAACATAAGATGGATGATTAGGGTTTTCAAAACCTGGTGGTTGTGACATGTATACCTCTTCACTTATCCAACCATTTAAGAATGCATTTTTCACATAAAGTTGGAGGAGTCTCTAATTCCTTGCAGCATCTACACTTATCAATGTCCTGATTGTAGTCATCTTTGCAACTGGCGAGAATGTTTCCTCATAGTCTATACCATGAGTTTGTGAGCATCCTTTGGCAACTAATCTTGCCTTGTACCTCCAAACTGATCCATCTGAATTTCTTTTAACTTTATATACCCATCTACAACCAATTACCTTTTGATTCGGCGACATTGGAACCAAATCCCAAGTGTCCATCTCCTTCAATGCATCTATCTCTTCGTTCATGGCCTTTTCCCAATTAGGGTTTCCCTTTGCCTCTTCATAGGTTGAGGGTTCCTCTGAAATAGAGTCTTTTGCCAAGTAGATTGAATGCTTTGTAACGAATGTGCAATCATATCCATACCTTTCTAGTTGTTTCTTCTCTCTTGCTGATCTTCTAGGTGCTTGTTTGGAGCATTCTCCAATCTCTTGCATCTTTGATTTGCCTCTTGACTTCCATAGCTTGTAATCCTTTTCTCTTTCATCTTGGTCATCGTCTGTATCACTTCTTGGATCTTGGACCTGTGTATCATGCTTCCTTCCTAATTGATGAGAGTCAGAATCAAGTTCATATGGTAGTGTTACCTTTTGTTTGTCTTCATCATACCAAGACCTGTGTTCTTCAAACACAACATCTCTACTTGTAGTGAATTGCTTGGTTGAAGGATTGAAGAACCTGTAACCCATCTGAGTTGAATCATATCCAATAAACTCTGCCTTTGTTGCCCTTTCATCTAGCTTACCCTCTTATTTGTGATGGTACATGAACATAAGCTAAACAACCAAAAACCTTGCAATGTCCAAGACTAGGTTTTCTTCCATGCCATGCTTCATAAGGAGTCATACCTTGAAGTGATTTGGATGGTAGTCAATTGACAAGGTACACTGCAGTTGAAATAGCCTCTGCCCATAGATAATGTGGCAACTTCTTCTCTTCAAGCATTGTTCGGGCTGATCCAACTAATGTCTTGTTTCTCCTCTCTGCAAGTCCATTTAGTAGAGGAGAGTACCTAGTAGTCACTTCCCTTTTGATACCTTTGTCCTGCAAGAACTCATCAAACTCTTTGGAGAAGTATTCTCCCCCTCCATCAGATCTGAGCTTCTTTAGTGATCTACTTGTATGATTCTCCACATGTGCAAGATACTTTTTGAAGCAATCAAACACTTCATTCTTACTTTTGATAAAGTATAGAACAGTCCATCTACTATGGTCGTCAATAAATGAGACATAATACCTTGATCCTGCCAATGAAGGTTCTTGACTTGGTCCCCATACATCTGTATGTACTAAGTCCAATAAGTTGTTGTGGATGTAGCCTTTGTGGTTGAATGGTTGTCTTTGTGCCTTCCCAATCTAACATGCATCACACCTGTTGATCATGTGTTGCCTTGATATGTTCGGTAGTCCTAGAACACTTTGATCTTTGCATATATCCTTCAAGGTTCTTTCATTCACATGAGCAAGTCTCTTATGCCACACTTCAAGCTCACTTAGGGTTTGAGACCCAAAGTTGAATAGAGCTATGTTCCTGGTTTCTCCTACTTCAAAAGTAAAGAGCCTACCATGCTTCTCACCTCGGGCTATCTTCTTGAAGCCTTGACATGGATCTTCCACAAAAGCTCCATGTTGGGTGAACCTAACTTGCAAGCCTTTTTCAACTATTTGGCCTACACTTATTAGGTTTTTAGTGATAGGGGGTACATAGAGAACCTTACTCAGAATGTTTGTCCTGCCATTGGAAGCTTTGACATTACCAATCTTCTCCACATTGTGCTTCGTGTCATCCCCTGTTTGCACTTCATGTCTATGCTTTGGACTTTCCAAGTTAGATAGAAGAGCAATGTTTCCTGCAACATGATTCGAACATCTTGAATCTATGTAGAACAAATGATCATCTTCTTTACCTTCTTTGTGGCTTAGATTCATAAAAGGCAATGAGTCTTCATGTGGTTGATCTTCTGAATAATTGTTGTAGTCCCTTCTATTATAGCCTCCATTGTTATTGTTGAAGTTGTGTCCACCTCTGCCTCTATTGCTTCCATATCCACCTCTTCCACTTCCTTTTTGGGTCTTCCCATTGAGCCAACATTTCTGAGTGGTGTGGTTGGTCTTATCGCATATGGCACAAGGTTGAACATTCTGACCTTTGGCTTTGTCTTGCTTTGGTCCTTTCTTCTTCCCTTTCCACTTGCTCTTGCTTGCAAAGTTGGCTTGGAAAGTCTCTTCTTCATCTTCTTCCTTCTTCTTGCCTTTCTGCTTCTTATCCTTCTTATCTGCATATAGAGCACTAGTTGAATTACCATGATAAGAGTTACCTTCCTTTATGCTATTGTTGGCTTCTTGATTGAAGCGTTGTCCAAGAAAGATGTTGAAGTCTGGAGTCTGCACATCCATGATGAGATCATAAGCCGTCGTGAAGGATTGCCATTGCTTATCACTTCGAATGCCATTGAGAATTTGCCTCATGATGACCTCTTCTTCAATCAGCTCTCCAATGGATGCTAACGGATCTGCAACCTCCTTGACCTTGGTAACAAACTCTGTGATTGTTTGTTTAGGTGTCTTCTTCATTTGGTTGAACTCGTTCCAAAGATGATTCTTTCTTGCTTTGGTACTAGCAGAAAAGAAAGTCTCGAGAGCATCCCATGTCTCTTGAGATGTCTTGCATCCTCTAATATGTGGTAATAAAAAGTCAGAGATAGAGTTTAGTATGTACGACCTTGCTTGAGCATCCCTTGCGCACCAAAGTGTGAGCTTATCTGTCTCCTCTTGTGTAGGTCCTCCTTTGGATCTTGGAATAGGCATAGCTTCATCACTTGCTACAATTCCATAAAGATTTCTACCTTGCAAATAGGCCTCCATTCTGATTTGCCAAGCTGCGTAGTTGTGTCGATCAAGCTTCTCGATCATTGAGGGAAAGCCGTCACCCATCTTGATCTAGCTGTGATACCACTGAAAGAACTTGGAGAAGCTTGTGGAAGGTAGAAAAGTGCGTTTCGAGGCGACAAAGTTTGGTCAAGGCAACCGGCACAAGACCAGCCCTTGAGCTTGTAGAGACTCAAATAGACCTTATAGGCATGTGATAAGTGCAAAGAAACACACTATGTACCTTGGAACATCAAGGAGAATGAGTCGATACAAAACAGATAGGTTCGCGGGTCCACTAGCTCAAAAAACTTATTATCTATGGAAGAGACAATGAACTTCAAATGCCCATAGCGACTAGCGTGATTACAATTAGAAAAAAATCCTTTTATGGGAGTGATAAAAATAGGGTTGAGTGTATGTAATGCAAAAAAGTATAAGGAATAAGAAAAATATGCTATAGGAAGGAATGCTCACCGGTGGTACTTCCTATTTTTCAGGAATATGAAGAGATTGACCCCGAGGCAGAAAAACTCAGATTTCTCCCAATCTGCTGAACCAAATGCTTTGAAAATTTAGAGGCATAAACTAGACGCTGATACTTTCCAATGCGTCTTCTTGCACTCAATTTGGAGCTCTGGAGAGAGAGCAACAGCCTCTACAAGATTACTGTTGGCGAAGAAGATGATGCAGAAAATTGAAGGAGCAAGACAATGATGGTCACAAGTGTATGTATATTGCTTCCATGTAATGTACAAGTGATTTTAAGTCTTTACATAACCTCTAGGAGTGTTCCACGACTTTTACAAGTTGAATTTGAATTCAAATGAAGGTGGGAATGGTTGTTGGAGGGAATCAATTCACTTCCCTACAATCTAGGAAAAGTGAAGATCTACTTTGATCTACTTTTAGGTGATTGATTGCTTGATTGAATGCAACTCTAACCACCACAAACTCGTGGGATTTGGGCTCTATCTTTCTACCTTTACATGTGTAAAGCTCAAGGCTTTTACAATGGTAAATGAACCATCTAAAATCTCTCAAAAAAATACAATAAATGAGCATATGAAAAAGAACTCTCCAACGGATATTCTTTCGACGCGATAGCCTTTGATGTAGATCAAATCCACCTCAAGCATAGTGTAAGATTGATGTTCCAACAACAACATAGCATTGATGAATGATTTGGAAAATAAGGTAACTAATCATGTAGTTCAAACATGTGATAATACAAAGCACAATGTGAAGTCAATTGGATCAGTGAAGGCCAAGGATGGAAGTACTCTCTTGAGTAAGGTTTTGTATGTTCCTACAATTCCAAAGAATTTGATAAGTGTAGGAAAAATTGTTGAAAAAGGTTATGAAGTTAGGTTCACCAATGGGTATAAACAAATTGTTTCAGGGAAGAAAGAAGGAAGATTGTTCACATTGAAAATTCAAGGTAATGTTGGTCATGCCTTGTTCACCTATGGAGGACATAAGATCTCTGAGTCAGATCTTTGGCACAAAAGGCTTGGACATTTTAATGAAAGAGGTATTAAAGATATGGTTAACAATGGTTCAGTGCTTGGATTGCCTAATGTTGTAGGTCAACATATGACATACAGATGTGAGGCATGTCAATTAGGTAAGGCTCATAAGCAACCTTATTCCAAGCATGGTTTTATGTATTCAGAGAAGCTTGAGTTGGTACACACAGATGTGTAGGGACCATACAAGGATTTTAGTATCAATGGTTCAAGGTATTATGTAATTTATGTTGATGATGCTACCCGATGGATCACTATCTATGTGATCAAAGATAAATCAGAGGTATTCAATACATTCAAGCATTATCATGTGTATGCAGAAAGAACCACATGTCAAAAGTTGAAGAGACTAAGGTCAGATGGAGGGGGAGAGTATTTCTCTAATGAGTTCAGTGATTACTTGTGGAATGCAGGTATAAAAAGGGAGGTTACTTGCAGATACTCTCCTCAACAAAATGGTGTAGCAAAAAGGAGGAATAGAACTCTTGTTGAGTTTGCAAGATCCATGATGAAGGAGAAAAATTGTCCCAATTATTTGTGGGTTGAGGCTGTAAATACATCTACATATTTGGTCAATAGATTACCATGTAAAGCTTTGCAGGGTATAACACCATATGAAGCATGGTGGGGTAAGAGACCTACTCTAGATCATCGCAAAGTATTTGGATGTTTGGCATATGCATATGTGCCATCTCAATTGAGGCACAAATTGGAACCTAAAGCTGAAAAGTATGTATTCATTGGATAGGATGATAAGCAGATGGGATATAGGTTGTGGAGTCCATCCACAAAACAATTCCTTATATCAAAGGATGTTACATTTGAGGAGCATGGTACTTGGTATGCAGGTACAATCAATATTTATGCAGGTGATGAGGAAGTTGTGAATCAAAAGAAAGGTAAATCAAAGGTTCAGATATTGGATGAAGAAGAGAACAATGAAGTACAGGTTGAAGTTGAAGAAGTGCCAAGGTTTGATCCAGAATGTGATGAACCAGAAACCTCAAGCAGTGGAGAACTCAGAAAGTCATCAAGACACAAATGACAACCTACAAGGTATAGCTATGACACTTCTTTTTTGGCTACTAAAGATTATGTTTATATGGTAAAGGCAGATGAAGACCATTCTACATATGAAGAGGCAAAAGGTAAAGAAAATTGGGAGAAAGCTATGCAGGAAGAGTATGATGCATTGATGGAGAATGACACATGGGATTTGGTTCCTAAACCAAATAGTCAGAAGATCATTGGATGCAAATGGGTCTACAAGAAAAAGAGGTTTGCAGATGGAAGTGCGTCTAGGTATAAAGCTAGACTTGGTGTGAAAAGATTTGCTCAGACATATGGTATAGATTATGATGAGACCTATAATCCTGTGGCAAAGATGAAAACCATCAGGACACTCATAGCTATTGCTGCATGTAAAGGTTGGAAATTATGTCAATTATATGTGAAGAATGCTTTTCTAAATGGATATATTTCAGATGATGTTTTCATGGAGCAACCACAAGGGTTTAGAGATGAAAGGTATCCAGATCATGTATGTAAGCTCAAGAGAGCTTTGTATGGTTTGAAGCAGGCCCCAAGGGCATGGAAGTATAGACTTGTGAAGTTCTTGAAGGAACTTGGTTTTCAAGTATCTAAAGTAGATAGTAGCTTGCTTGTTAAAGCAAGTGATGATGGGTTCATTTACATGTGCATATATGTTGATGGTATAATTCTTACAGGTACATATGAGAAAGGAATTCAAAGTCTAAAGAAGCAAATGGAGAAAGAGTTCAAGATTAGTGACTTGGGAGATTTGTCATATTTTTTGGGCATGGAGATCTCATACACTCAACATGGAGTGTATGTAACTCAAGAAAGGTATTTGAAAAACTTGTTGATCAAGTTTAAAATGGATGATTGCAGGGTAGCACCTACTCCAATGGAGGTGAATCACAAATTGAGTAGATATGGAGGAGAAGAATTCAAGGACATGAAGCTATATCAAAGTTTGGTTGGTAGTCTGATCTATGCTACATTAACTAGGCCTGACTTGTCATATGCAGTTGGAGTATTATCTCAATTCATGCATTGTCCTAGGAAAGAACATTGGGTTGCATGAAAAAGAGTGTTGAGGTACATTAAGGGTACACTGAAAGAAGGTTTTTATTATGGTTTTACATCAGATACAAACATCAAGATATATAGTGATACAGATTGGGCAGGTAATCCTGATGATAGGAGATCAACTTATGGATACTTGTGTTATGTGGGAGACAAGTTAATTTCATGGTGTTCAAAGAAGCAACATACAATTGCTTTATCATCCATAGAGGCTGAGTACAAAGGTATGGTTGAAGTTGCAAAGGAAGTGATATGGCTTAAGATTCTTATGAAGAGTTTTGACATCATTGATAGTACACCCACTATTCATGGAGATAACATGAGTTCATTGTATTTAGCTGCTAATCCTGTTTTTCATGCCAGGACTAAACACATTGAAATTCAATATCATTTTCTAAGAGAGAAGGTGATGGATAAAGAGATTGAAGTTATACATACTTCAACAAAAGAACAGATAGCTGATATGCTAACCAAAAGCTTGGATGGACCAAAGCTATAGAGATTCAAAGACATGGCATGTATAAAGAAGATAGAGAAAACCTCAATTGATGATTGAGGGGGAGCTGTTGGTGCAAGAAAATCAACAATTGAAGTTTTGAAGTCAAGGATTGAAGAAAAGTTCAAGTCATGAAGCATGAAGAAATTATATGTTCAGGGAATGAAGATATGTATACATATGTACATTAACTTAGAGTTAGCTCACTTATACTTTTGTATGGTTATGAGCTTGTACATATTTGCCTATATATACAAAGACAAATGTCGGGGCAAATATGAGAGAGTGTGAGAGAAGAATTGAAGAGAATTAAAAGTTATTAGACACTTGTGAAGTGAGTAAGATAGCTCTCTCATCCAGATGTAAAACTTTTCAGTAATGAAGAAAAGTTGCACCCGATTTTCCTGTGTGTTCTCCTTCTGTGCTTGATCAATTCAAGAATCCTTTTGTAGGTGTCTAAATCCATAGTTAATGACTCTATGGTTAAATTTTGAGAGCCTAATTGTAAACAGAGTGTGAGAATTATGAGTAGGAACATTCATATGTGAGGAAGTGTTGAGTGTCTTCTGAAACAGGCACAATCCCGATGGTCAAAGAAATGGTCAATTCTCAGTGCATAGTGTAAAGTTTTGCACAAATGAGGAGTCAAAATCTAAGTTGGGAGGTAAGCCATCTATGGCTAAAAGCATTTGCATAAACGGGTTCTAACTTGGGAGAACCAAGCTTTAGAAGTTACAGGTGTCAAAGTCGACTGTTAAGAACTAGAGTTTTAGACATAGGTGACTTGTTGAGATCATTTCTCAAGATCTACTAAGTCTTTTGGAATTATTTAACTTGGAGGAGGTGCACAAAATATAGGCAACACATTGTACAAAGTTTTATAAAAAACTTTACACATTTGATAAGTCAATGAATGAGTTATGTGTAGCAGACTTTCTGTGTAGACATATTCTTCACAGTTTGTTCAAGATTTTGGTAGTTGAATATTAATCCTCCAAATTGGTGAAGGTTTTAAGTTATTCTTGATATAGAGGTGCTCTAACTTCAAGGATAACTTCTTCTTTTGGAGATTAACACTCTCCATTAGTAGTTCCTTCATCTTCAACCTTTTTGTTCTTCCCTTTCTCTTTGGATTTACCTTTATGAGTGTATAGGGCAGAAGAGCTATTACCTCTTGATGAATCTCCATTCTTGTTGATCTTGGCTTCATGGGTAAATAGTTTCCCCATGAGTGTGGTAAGATATGGAATCTGCATGTCCATGTACAAGTCCATGGCAGTTGTGAAGCTCTCCCATTTATCATCAGCTTTAATACCATTGATTACTTGTCTTACAATCTTCTCTTCTTCAATTTCTTCTCCTATGCTTGCCGATTGATCTGCTACATCTTTGACTTTGGTCACATACTCTGAGATACCTTGTTTAGGTTTCTTTCTTTGAGTGGTACACTCAATCCACAATTGGTTCTTCCTAGCCCTTCTGTTGGAAGAGAAATAAGAAGACAATGTTTCCCAAGTCTCTTGGGATGTCTTACAGTTCCTAATATGTGGAAGAAGAAAATCAGAGATTGAGTTAAGTAAGTAAGTCCTTGCTAATGCATCCTTGGCACACAATGTGTTGAGTCTTTCATGCTCCTCTCTTGTAGGTTGTCCTTTGCTTCTGAATATGGGCATCTCCTCATCTCCTGAGATGTATCCATAGAGGCTTCTTCCTTGCAAGTATGTATTCATCCTCAAGGACCATGCTTGGTAGTTTTTCCTGTCCAATTTATCAATGAAAGAAGGAAAACCATCTCCCATTTTACCTTAGCTTTGCTCTGATACCATTGTTGGGATAGATGGATGGACAGTCCAAGAAATGAGTAGGTACCACCAAATCTTGCTTTGTACCAGTCCTCTGTAGCTTCAGAGTTGAGTTGTGGGCCGTCTTAGCTTCCTAATGAAACTATACAAGTGCCTATGTACTTTGGAAATGATGTGAGAAAAGATTGAATCAAAACAGACTACTTCCAAGTTGAAGGATCAATGAAAATCTTCTATTTTTTATCACACACTTGCTGCTTGTTATGCTTAGTTCTACTAGTACAATATGAATCAGAAAAATTCCTTTTAGAGGTATTTAATTAGCTTAGAAAGATAATGATTCCAAGTGGAATCACTTAAAATGATGCACTATACAAAGAGCAATCAATTTAGCAATTGAATCATTACCCCCAATTTTTTAGGACATCTGTATAGTTTGACCACTGTTACCCCCAATTTTTTAGGACATCTGTATAGTTTGACCACTGAGTGCTTTGACTTGCTTTTCTCCAAATTGGCTGAATGGATTTCCTTAAAAAATTGTGAGCATGTAGATAACTTGAGCTGATTCCAACAAGCTATAGAGCATTGAAAATCGTGGAGAATTCACTGAGATATGAGCACTACAAGTTGACAGTTATGAATGACTATAACAGAGAGATCATAGATGAACAATGTAGATGTATTGTATTAATGAACAATGTTGTACAAGATCATAGGCTGGACAATCATAGCTTAATGATGGAGAGTAGTGTAGGCTACAATGTAGGCCTCACTCTCTTACAAAATGGCAATGGAGAACTTGGGAATTGAGTTTTCTTTTTCACGACTTTTTCAAGCCACCTTTTATAAGTGCTTCATTCAAATTTGAATTTGAATTCAACTTTTGGCTCTCTCTAAAAAGTAATCCTTCAATCAAGGAAATATTCCCCCAATGAATTAGTTACTTTTCTATCTAACAAGTCCATGAGTTTTTGGTAGGTGATTACAAATATTCTCTCAAATCAAGAAATGACTTTTACAAATGGTAAAGATAAAAAATCTTCCTAGCAATGGTTTCCATGGAGCTTCATATGTTCATGAACTTCAAGCCAAATGTGTGGGCTTGAACTTTGCACCAACAAGAAAACAATGCTACATTTCCTGATACACGATTGGAGCATCTTGAGTCAATATAAACGACATACCTATGGCTAGTTCTTTTGCACAAAATCATATTTCTACACTTCATGAAGTTCATGAGGACAACTTACTCTAGACTTCTTCAAATATACTCAAACATTTTCCAACTAGCTCGTTGAATTCTTTTAGATCAATATGTGCATGATCATCATCCTTATCCTAGTTTAGTGATAGGTTCATGAGAAGAAGTAAGTCTTCTTGAATTTGATCCTCAATATAATTGTTGTAGTCCTTCCTTCCTCGATATCCACTTTGATAGTTGTTATTGTTGTTGTGATAGTTGTTGTTGTACCCTCCATTGTATTTACCTCTACTTGATCCATAGCCACCTCTATTGAATCCTCTTCCTCTGGAATTTCTTGGATTTCTATAAATTCTACAGTAATGTGATTAGAATAAACACATATATTACAAGGTTGAGATGTTTGGGGTCTCCCCCTACCTTGCTTTCCTCCACTGCCTCTGCCTCTAGCTTTTCCTCTACTTGTGAAGTTGGCTTGGAAAGAGCTACCTTCATCTTCATTCTTCTTGGACTTTGACTTATCCTTAACTTTAGCTTTATCAGAGTATAAGGTAGAAGATTGATTAACTCTTGAGGGTTCACCATTTTTGTTTCTCTTTGGTTCATGTGTGAAGAGTTGGCCCATCAGAGTATTGAGGTCAGGCACCTGCATGTCCATGTATGGATCCATGGTAGTTGTCAAGGATTCCCACTTTTCATCAACTTTAATTCTAGTGATGATTTGCCTTATGATTTGCTCTTCTTCAATCACCTCTCCAATGCTTCCTAATTGATTAGAGATCTCCTTCATCTTGGTGACATAATCAGTCGCAATTTTCTTGGGAATTTTCTTTAAGGTAGTGAATTGCATCCATAGCTGATTCTTCCTTGCTCTAGAAGGTAGTAAGTGCATTTCAGGTCTTCCTTGAGGTCTTACATCCTTTTACATGAGTTAAGAGGAAATCAGAGATTGAGTTTAGAATATAAGACCTAGCTAATGCATCCTTTGAACACCAAGTTGTACTCTTACTCTTCATGTGATGGTTGCCCTTTGCTTCTCATTGCTAGCATGACTTCATCTTCATATATGTATCCAAAGAGGTTTCTTCCTTGAAGGTAGGCCTCCATCCTCAGAGACCAGGTTGGGTAGTTGTTCCTATCCAATTTGTCAATGGTAGAGGGAAAACCATCTCCCATGTTGATTCAACTATGCTCTTACACCACTGTGAGAAGAGATGGTGGACACACTCCAAGGATGAGCCTGATGTTGAGAAAACCTGCTCTATGCCTGCCAAAGTAACTTCAGAGAAGCTAAGTAGAGAGATTGAGCTTGCTAATGATGCATTAATACTTTCTTAATATTTTGTAAGATCAATCTCAAATTGATTCATCAAATTAGATGACTTGGCACAAAATAGATGATAAAAAACTTGCTATTTTGGGATGAAAAGTGCTCGAGAATTTCACTAGGAGCTCACAACTTGTTGAGAATTGTCTAAAGATAGATTTTACACTTCAAACTAGATATACAATGAATCTAAAGCAACAAATTTGATGAATTTTATTAGACTATACTGAGAGAAATTAATTTAGAAACATTGGGTTGTCATACAAATTTTTCAAGAATACTGTGCCACATACATAGGTCACTTCAAATAGATGTAGCTCATAGAATAATGAACCAAATATGATGAAAATTGAGATGAAGCGAATAGACTTATTACTTTACCTATATCTATTTAAATCCCATCAATAGAATAAGTACACATAGAGAAAACAATGATCAAAGTTGACTGAAAATGAGATATGAACCTAAGACAACAGTTGAAGTGAACTCCAAAGATGATTTGAAAATCAATATGTATTGCACCTATGGTACATGAATTGATTGGAGATGAAGCTAGGGAAGGAGGAGCACAATATGTGCTTCAACAATAGCAGAATACTTGGCCAGAAGCTCTGTTGGCATACAAGTCAGATGAAGAGCATACTAGCGCAACGGAGGAGTCATGCACAATACGGCAACAAGGCCCAATCATTTTTTCCATGGACCATTTACAACTCAAGTGATTTTAATCACTACACAAACATTGTAAATTCCATTTTTGGTAGAATAGACTCCATTTTGTGCAAGCCGAGGAGTCCTCGAGCTTGAGGAGTATTAGAACTAGCTACATATCAATTTTCATAATTTTTAGACTCTGTTTGAGCCCTCAAATAGGCTCTAGAACCTAATTTTTAACTAGGCCGGACACTAGGTCTGGACAAGACCAAAGCTAGTTAGAAAACTATAAAAAGAGCTAGAGAGCTCATTTTTGAGGTTAGGTTGTTTGTGAATTGAGCTTATGTAAGAGACTTTTTGACTAATGCAAAGAACTCCATTGTTCCTCTCCTTGTTCTTGCCTTGTGTGTGCGTGTGTGTGTATGTGTGTGCATGCTTGTGTGCTTCTCACTCACACACTTGTGCCTTCACTTGCTCATAGTCTTCATACTAGTCCTCACGTCTCCACGGATTGACAATTATGAGGTGAATCTTCTCACGTTGGTACTCACCATTGTGCTAGAGTGACACCAAATTTGGCGCCGTTGCCGGGGAGAGAGCTTCGAGGACGAGCGTGTGATGGTAAGACGTCGAGTTGAGACATTGGAGTTATAGGTAATATCCTTCCTTCTCTTTATTTTTCTTCATTTTTTCCTTACTTTTGCATCACCATCATCACCATCATCATCCCCACCATCTCCCACCTCCATCTCCATCTCCACAAAAAATTTCAGTTTTTTGGTCATATTACACTCCCCACCTCATTTCCCTCATTTCATTGTGAGAGAGTGCGAGAGAGAGCTTGCATGCTATCTGTTTTTGGTGTGTTTTTGAGCTTTTGTTGCAGGAACTAGCTGTACCACCTTCTCCAGCAGTGTGCGCAGGTACGACAGACTCTGCATAGGTCCCGGGACGACGACCTCTGTCTGTCACGACAGACAGAAAAACTTAATATTTTGTGAATGCGTGTTTGGCACGGTAACCTACACCATTAGAGCACTCCAAATCACTAGAAGTTTCTCAAAAATTTGCGTTTTTTCAGTCTATCGCGACAGACACCGTCTATCGCGATAGACACTATCTATCGCGACAGACACCATCTATCGCGACAGACAGAGACCCACGATAGACCCCGTCTATCGCGACAGACACCTGTCTATCGCAACAGACCAAAATTCCACGACAGATCCAGTCTATCGTGATAGACACCGTCTATCGCGACAGACCAAATCACGACAGACGACAGACAGCGTCTATCGCGACAGACCACTCTATCGCGACAGACACCGTCTATCGCGACAGACACCGTCTATCGCGACAGACACCGTCTATCGCGACTGACCACTCTATCGCGACAGACACCGTCTATCGCGACAGACCACTCTATCGCGACAGACACCGTCTATCGCGACAGACCACTCTATCGCGACAGACACCGTCTATCACGACAGACCACTCTATCGCGACAGACACCGTCTATCGCGACAGACAGCCCCCCACGATAGTTTGTGTCTATCGCGACAGACACCGTCTATCGCGATAGACAGACATTTTTGGCAAAAATTAAGGGGTAAATTTTTTGGAAATTTAGGCTAAATTTTGGGCATATTTGCACTCTCAAATACTCACACACTTGCAAAGGCCTTAGAAAAATGCATTAAAACTCCTGAAAGGTTCTGTTTGTCTGTTTAACCCCCTAAACCCTGAATGGTTATAACTTTTTCATACGAAATCCATTTTTTGAGCTCTAGGGCTTGTCGTTGATTTTCAGATAGGATATTTGGAAGTTGACACACTGAGGGGTAGGAACACCAAGGGAGCTCTAGAGGAAATTTTTAGCAATACAAAAGGGGGAACAAGGGTCATTAAAAAAGTGTCTGAAATAAATTGTCTGTCAATTGAAGGATCAACTTGAAGCTAAACTTGGGATTCTTACAGGATCATCGAGAGCTCTTGGAGAAAGCAAAGTAAGTGCCAAGAAGAACAAGCTTGGGAACGTGCTTCCTGGGTAGACCAGCATCGCCAGGAGGAGCGACTTGAGGTTGGAACATCACTTAACCCCCTCAGTCTATTCTTAGCATAGGCTAAGTGCGAGTAGTTGTTCTGATTGACTAGGGGTACGATAGGAACACTCAAGTTTGAAGAGCCCTTAATTTCTCAAGTGCAAGGGTAGGCAAAATTGTAGTCAAGGGATAACTTAAAGGAAAAGAACTTAAACTAAGCGGAGCAGAACATCAAGTACGACCCACGAAAGTGCTCCTGATGATGCTTAACTAAAAACAAGAAAACACATCCAAAGGAACTTAAAAGGAACAAGTGACTGGTACCAAAGAATCAGCAACGTACAAAGGGCATATGAACCTTAGGTCAGGTAGACACCTAGGGAGGGACAGACAAAGTCTTAGATCTTCAGAGGCTAGTGTCAATCATACTGCGAGGTCTTGGGCGCAGCAGTTGAGCCATCATTCGTATTACCCTAGTTCTGAGACTAGCGAGTCTGAGATGTCCCACGGTATGGAGAGACCTACAGGAAGTTCTGGGGTGCCATATTTACATAGGGTGGAAGGCCCTTACAAGATGCAACTCGAGTACCTTAGGACCAACCGATTAGGTGCTAGCATCTATGAGGACGGCCTAGGAAGAGCGGTGGTACAGATTAAAAACCCTGACCAATCCATTGGACTAGAGCGCCCAGCTGTCAAGTTTGAAAATGGAGCATACTTGGACAAGGAAGGGACAATATATGTAGTCACCAGTCATCCCGATAGGACAGATGAATTTGGGAATGTGGTCCCGGAAACGGACTTAGGTGACCTAGAGCAAGGAAACATGGGCGAAGAACCTAGAACCCCCCGAGGCAAATCTATTCTCACGAGGATTATCACACCAGAATGGATTCCCCAAGATAATAAAAGCATAGATCTCCTCTTGAATCGAGAGACAGATGAAGCCTTTTGGAGATATAGACCTAGTCAGCCGAGTGAGGTAGGAACAATCATGATATATGAGTTCAAAGATCCTGATATTCCAGGAAGAGTGACCTACTTAGATCACTCTTCAGAGAGGATCTTTGGGGTTACAGAAAATGATAGGCATGCTTACACTTGGAAGGGAGAATTTATTTTCCCCCAACCAAGATCGAATGTGTCCTTTGGTCGCCAAGGAGCTGGAACATCTCAAGCTCAGGGGACTCAAAGAGAAAGGAGTCGAGAGAGACCTGAGGTAAGCTTTGCCAACTCTTGGGGAAGAGAAAGAACGAGAATGGAAACGAATAGAGGGGAACCTGAGGGACATAGAGCCCCAAGGAACCGAAGAAATGCCGATGATTTCCCTTTGCCAAGACCAAGAGAGCACACGAGGACCTTGAGACCGACCCACCTAGTTAAGTCCATGAAAAACAACTTCGATGGCACTGGAGACCCCTACGATCATGTAGCCGAGTTTAAGCAAGTCTTGAGAGCTGAACAAGTTGAAGACCTGTTCACGCAGTACAATGCCTTTGGTTTAACCCTTAGGAACACCGCCCTGACATGGTTTCAGCCACTAAACGAGAGGCAGTTTAGAAGCATAGATCAACTTTTAGAGGCATTCATTATCGAATTCTCTAAAAGTGGCATAAGGCATAATACTTCCTCATTGATATACAACTTCAAGCAGACCCCGCAAGAGACTGTGAGACTTGCAGGAAGAAGATTTAGGAAATATCTTGAGCGATGTCCTGGTCTTGAGTTACCCACAGCCGCTAAGCAAGTGGCTTTATTCTTGGATGGATTGCTAAGTACCAAACTGAGATCATATGTGTACTTGAAGGACCCCCGGACTATAGAAGAATGTGTACGCATGTGCATCGATATTGAGGATAACCTAGGGGAGGAGTTAGAGCTATCCAAAATCTACAAAGATTCAGATAGTACCTCTAGCCTCTCTTCCTCACAGTTCACATCAATTGAGGAACTTGCGAAAAAAGTAGCTCAAAAACTAGGCGTCTCTAGTAAACAAATTCCTAGATTTGCCCCAGTAAAGAGGTGCTATACTTGCGGTGGTGACCATATGGCAAACGCATGTCCCATCACGGCTCAACCCCAAGTGAACCCTAGCAGCCAATATTGCACCATAGAGCGAAGGTACACAAATCACTCAGCACAGGACTGCCCATACAATAAGCAAGCGGTTAGGCAAACCTACCCTCAGCCATACCCTCAACAAGGCAGATACCAGAGTCAATATTCACCACAACAGTATATTAGGCCTCAGCAAAATTACCAACCGCAATATCAGGCCCAACTGAGACCCTAGCCAGTGCTAGCACAGCAACCACCTGCTCCTACTAATGTGATTCCGGTCAAGTATGCTGCTGCAGAAGAAAACCTGAATAGAGCGATAGTCCCAGTAACACCATTAATCTCAGAAAGTGATCCCAGTGACCATAGCTTTGATTCTACACATGTTGATAGTCTCCAGGCTTACTACATGCAGTATCCTGAACATGGTGAGTCTTACTATGAGGAACCGAGTGAACCTATTTGGGAGCCTGAATATGCTAATGTCATGTACACAAACCCCAACTCTAGACCTCAACCTAGGCAGATACGACCCCCTTTTCCTAGAGGACCTTGCTTCAGATGCCAGGGTAATCACCTCATACGTGATTGCCCCATGCCTGCACCTACACAACCCCAATCAGTGACGATCCAAGGCTTTTGCCAGGAGTGCGGAAAGGAACATCTCTTACGAGATTGTCCCAAGAATCCCAACAATATGCCAAAAATCACTCCGATTAATGTTATTGGGTTAGTGGTCAACTCCACAGGAAGTGTCACTTCCACTGCACCAGTGCAGGTAATCACTAGAGCTCAAGCATTGCAGCAAAACCAAGGGGTAAGCCAGGAAAAGAGCCCAGACGCTAGCGATACTGAGAGCCAAAATAAGAAGAGAACAAGAGCTTGGAGAGATAGCCGTGAACGTATGAAAAGGAAATGGGCAAAGAAGATGAGTGAACTTGAGGAAAGTCTACGAGAAACCAAGGCCAAAATCATAGAGATCACATCTCAACCGCACTCTCACACATTCCCACCGTTACCATCCCCATCACCCTCCATCCCTCCACCCTCTAATACACCCCACGTAACCCACCCACCACCCCGAGCAGGATCAGTATTAGCTGATCCCACTCCTGAAGACATAGTCATGATGCTTAAAGCATATCAGGCCAGAATCCAAGAAGGGCCAAGTGTAACGGATCATGACAAGTGCTACCCTAGAGCTAACCTAGAGATAGAAAGAACCAAACTTTGCGCGAAAATGGTCGCATTGGCTCAGACTATGTTTGAAGCCAGTCGCCTTTTCAATTACTCGGGCTCAGCCAAGACGCAATTACACTTGGATGGACTTCTAGAGAAGTTAGAGGGCATAATTGCAAGATCTGCCAAGGAAGAAAAAAATCAAGAAAGAGATAAAGCAAGCAAAAACATGACCCATCCCCCACCGAAAGCTTATGTGCCCAATTCCACTGAACCAGACAACCCCCCCTCCCTAGAAAGGATAGAGAATCTAATTGCACAATCACAAAAGGAACCCGCCCCTCAACACCATGACAAGGCTAGTGAAAGAGCAGGTCTTCCTACCCAGAAAGCCTATGTGCCTGAAGCTTATGTGCCTAACTCCACTGAACCAGACACCTCTTCTTCTATGAATCAATACACACCAGAATTCTTGCGAGAGATTCAAGAAGAGAAATGGGCTAAAGAGAGTGAAGTTCCTCCTCCCATTGAACTTGTGGATGACACACACGATCAATTCCCACAAGACCTTCCTTCCATTTATGGAGAGCAGGAGAGTGCCCAATCTCAAGAAAGATTAGACTTCGAGTCTAATTCTTTATAAGAACTACCCCATTTCACAGGCCCATGGGAAGCAAAGTCCACCTGTATGAGAGCACCTACAGTCATGGTAAGAAACGAAGATTCAGTCATACCTAGGAACACAGAGGTAGTGAAGAACACCAAAGTGCAGTGCAATCTCACTTTGGAAGAGCTGCTTAAGGTTAGACCAGAAGTGTGGAAACATGTAGCCAATCAAGTGCCCGAGATAGCAAAACCTCGTTCCTAGGTAGGATCCCAGAGAACAGTGCCAGAAATACCCTTAGACAAGATAGGAGACATGAGTGAGGGCGAAGAGGGAAACACATATCTCCCCATCACTCATCAGGGATACACAACCAAGGCCATCTTGGACTCAGGTGCAGGAGTTGCAATTGTTACCACTTCCTTATGGAAACGATGGGGCAAGCCAGCTCTCAGGCCAACGAGAATGAAATTGCAGATGGCTGACGGGCACATAGAAAGACCCTTAGGACTACTCGAGGGGATAACTCTCACTACTTGTGGTGTAGAGTTTGAGCACACATTTGCTATCTGTGACTTTAGCAAAAATCAAGCCTATGAGATGATTTTGGGAAGACCATTTATGCGGCAGTTGCAAGTGGTACAGGATTGGGGAACCAATTCCTTGTATTTGCAGCACTTAGGTGTTACAACCAAAGTCAATCTCAAGGATTACTCTCACAGAGATGTCCCTCCTATCCAATGGAACCCCATCCATAGAGCCAAAGATGATACGGAATCAGTGCATTCCCTAGGATCAGGATCCTCATGGATGCATGAAGACACTCACTTATGGATGTGTAAGGTAGCAGTAGAAGAAGAGAAGAGAGAAAAAGCCAGGGAGATAGGTGCAAAAGAAACCCATAGATCAATCCAAGACCCAGCCTATGCACCTGTAGTTTTTCCAGACGAAGAATTCGAACCTCACGGCTGGGCAGAAATTCTAGCAACCATGGATGTAGCCATCAATGAAGAACAATGGACACCTCACTGTGACGAGGATGGCTATGACATTTCAGTCTTCTCCATAGAGCCGATCATGGGAGAGGCAGTTTTAGAAGAGTGTGAACCTAGCCCTGATGCATTTGAGGATGCAAGCGACTCCGATCTAGAGTCAATCATTATGGACCCACCTTTTGCATCAGATGAGGAATACTTCTATGAAGTAGAGTTTCAACCCCAGAAGCACGGAGAGCTTACAAAGGATGTAAGGCTAGCCACACATGTAACCTCTAAGGAAGAAGGAAAGGAAAGAAAGAAGAGAGAAGTCACACCAGAAGAGGAAGAATCTTTGTTTGAGGTCCCGGGAAATTTTAAGAAGTATGAGATAGATGATAGGAGAGTCATGATTAGAATGCCTAAACGAGAGGCACAATCGGGAGAGGCCTATGATAACAAAGAAACCACCAAGAAAATAGTGGTAGCCATAGAAGAAGGAGAAGAGAGGTGCACTTACATAGGACATGACCTCACTAAGGAAGAAGAGCATGAGCTGATAGCCTTGCTAAGAGAATACAGAGATGTATTTGCTTGGAGTTACAAGGATTTGAAAGGAGTGGACCTGGACATATGCTCACATACGATTCCCATGACTACAGAGGCCAGACCCTCAAAACAAAAGCCATACACATACAATGACAACTATGCTGCCAAGATCAAAGAAGAGATAGACCGCTTGATTGAAGCTGGATTTATCTATGAAATTGAGCACACTGAATGGGTATCCCCCATTGTGGTGGTGCCCAAGAAGAACGGCAAATTACGAGTATGCATTAACTTGAAGAAGGTTAACGCAGCCACGATCCGGGATAATTACCCGCTTCCTATCACTGAGCATCTATTAGAAAGGGTGGCAGGCAAGGAAGTGTACAACTTCCTAGATGGGTTCTCTAGCTACAATCAAGTGGCCATTGCACCAGAAGATCAGCATAAAACGGCTTTTGCCACAGAGTGGGGTATATTTGCTTTTAGGGTAATGCCATTCGGGCTGACCAATGCTCTCGCAACCTTCCAAAGGCTGATGTGCCATGTACTTAAGGAGTTCCTGAGGAAGAACTTAGAAGTCTATGTTGATGATCTTTGTGCTCATTCCAACATTAGACAAACCCATATTCCTGAACTCAGACAAATCTTTGACAAATGTAGAGAATATCAAGTCTGCCTAAACCCAGAAAAATGTGCTTTTATGGTCAGGCAAGGCAAAATTCTAGGACACATAGTGTCAAAGAATGGCATATCTACGGATGAAGAGAAAGTAAGAGCTATAGCCGAATTACCTAGGCCAAAGAATATCAAGGAAGTACAAGCTTTCATGGGGCATTGTGGTTATTACCGACGATTTATACACATGTATGCCATCATTGCAAAGCCTCTGTACGGAATTCTGACAAACTTTGAGTGGACTGAGGAATGTGAGAATTCCTTCAATGAGCTTAAACGGCGATTATGTTCAGCACCAATCTTAACCACACCGGATTGGAATAAGCCTTTCCATGTTCATGTGGATGCATCCAATTATGCCATTGGATGTGTGCTTGCACAACCTACTGGTGAAGGTAATATGGATCTTCCAATTGCCTATGCTAGTAGACAATTGAATGCAACTGAACGAAATTATACCACTACTGAGAGAGAAGGCTTAGGCATGGTATATGCAGTTAAGAAATTTAGACACTATTTGCTTGCAAATAAGTTTAAATTTTTTACTGATCATCAGGCATTGCTATACCTCGTAAACAAGCCATGCAATATAGGAAGATTAGTAAGATGGTTTCTCTTGCTAATGGAATATGATTTTGAGGTTGTGGTAAGGAAAGGGAAGACTCATTTGAGAGCAGATCACCTTTCTAGGCTCACATCGGGAGAAGCCCCACAAGGAGTGTCAGATGACCTTCCTGATGCTTACTTGTTTAATTTGGAAGTGGTGCCGCAGTGGGCTAAGCCATTGGTACCAGTGTTGACATACGGACCTAACCACCCAGTAATAAACACACAGGATAGAGAGGTAGTAAAAGCCCAAAAGTATCACATCATGGCAGGAAGTATGTACAAGCACACAGATCAAGGGATCTTGGCTTGTTGTGTGGAAGAGGATGAGTACGCTAAATGGTTGCAATTAGCACATGTAGGTGCGTTAGAGCAACACTACTCAAAGCAACGAACCTTACAGACACTAAGGAGACTCAGAGTGCATTGGCCGACTATGGAGGCTGATGTCCAAAAGTTGTGCAAGGAATGCCCAATCTGCTGCACTAAACCACCTGTGGAACATGCCACTCTTTATCAAGTGTCCATAGTGCCAGATTGGAGTGAACCTCTAGTATCCTTCTTAAGGATGAGAACATTCCCTCCAGACATGACTCTGGCTAGGCAAAGGAGTTTAGAACAAGAAGCCCAGGATCATTCACTCATTGGTGACAATCTATACAAGCGTGGTAAAGATGGTTACCTGAGACTATGTGTCCATGAGAGTGAATATCTCAAAATCTTGGATACTGCTCACCAAGGTGTAGCAGGGGGACACTTTGGACCAGCTCGGGTAATCAAGGCAATACTATTTGCAGGCTTTTGGTGGCCAACCCTTCACATGGATGCACATACCTATGTGAAACGGTGTGATGTTTGTCAGAGAACTCAGTACCCTATACGCAAGGATGAGATGCCACTGAAGCCTATGATGGGCGGACGTGCGTTCTCTAAATGGGGAATAGACTTTGTTTGTCCTATTAATCCCCAGCTAAGGGTTCACATGCTGAATATATCATCGTGGCCACAGACTATCTAACCAAGTGGGTAGAAGCGAAAGCTACTACAAAAAATGATGCTCAAACAACAACAAAGTTCTTATTTGAAAATGTATTCACGAGGTATGGATTGCCAATAGAGTTGGTGAGTGATAGAGGCACACACTTCTTGAATGAAGTCATAGAAAACCTTCTCCAAGAATTCTTGGTGATACATAAGAAATCGGCCCCCTATCATCCACAAGCTAATGGCCAGGCTGAGAGCACTAATAAGATCTTATGCAATGTGCTGACTAAACTAGTGAACAATAAACGCTCTGATTGGGACAAACAGCTACACGATGCTGTTTGGGCATACCGGGTTGCCTATAAAACGGTACTCCAAGCCACCCCCTTTCAGATGGTATTTGGCCAAAATGCTGTGCTACCCCTGGACTTTTTGATACCTACATTGAAGGTAGCACAAGAGCATGACTGGACAGGCCATGAACTCTCCTCTCGAATCTTTGATCTTGAACGTCTAGGCGAAACACGATTGAGAGCTGCAGCAGGAATCTATGCAGCGAAGAAGAGGCAAAAGGCATATTTTGATACACATGTGAAGGATAAAGGCTTGAAAGCAGGCGACCTAGTCCTAGTCTACACATTGAAGCAACATGCACGGAAATTAGAGAAAAGAGGTTACGGGCCAATGATTATCAATAGAATCTCCACAAGTGGCGCAGTTCAACTAGCCACTTTAGAGGGCGATATTCAACCAAGTTACATAAGTGGATGCAGAGTCAAGTTATATCAGGAACCCCTTAATGAAGAGATGCTAAATCGACTCAACACTGCCAAGAAACGTAAAGAAGAAGAGAAACGAATTAGAAGAGAAGCACAGGCAGAAGCTTTAGAACGCATCCGACGAATGAAATTGAGGAGACAAGGCAGAGACCCGCCTATGCTTGACACTCAAGAATCTGTAGGCTATCCTATGGCCATGTGCAAGACTTCAGGTGGGCATTCCCATAGAATAATCGACCGACGGCCTTTTGTAACCCTAGGAGTAGGACAAGGAAAGGGTGCAAAGATTGTAAGAGCTTTGATTGACTCAGGTGCATCCACTAGTGCTGTCAAGTTGTCTTACTGTCAAGAATTGAAATTAACTGTCGATCCTATAGAAGCATATCTCATAGGATTGGGAGGTGTGGAAACTCCTTGCATGGGCGAGGTGGATCTTCCCATCTCCATTCAAGACGAAGTGATGACAGCCAAAGTACTAGTGTGTCAAGATGAGGACCTCACTGAGCCTCTTGTCTTGGGTCAGGACTGGATCTATGATCATGCAGTCAACCTCAACCTAAGAAGTGGACTTCTTCAGGTATGGGTAGATCATAGCGGAATTACAGTTGAATTGGAAAATGAGGCACTCAAGGAACTAGGCAAGGCACAAACTCCTGGTCCTTCCAGGGGTGCACATGAAGTTGACAATGCTATTTTTGTCCAAAACTGTATGATGCAGAAAGAGGCTAATCTCAACAAGGGAGCCAGGGAGAGGACGGAACTCCCTTCTTTTCCAAAGACCAGAAGGTTGCAACAACCCACAACAGATCAAATACAGAAGAAGCAGAACACTACCGATACTAAATGCCAAAAAAAGGAGCAAAGCAGATTGTTTCAGCAATGGAAGCAAGTATGGAGGCGAAAAGGCGAATACCCTGTTCAGACCAGGCCGACCCCACGGCCAAAACCTCTTATTAGTAGTCAACAACATGACACTAATGAGAAGTCCTTCATTAATTCTTCTGCGAAGGTGAAGATTATTTGGGTACCCAGCTAAACCTTGCTTGCGGGCTCAAATAGCTACACCAAGGCTGCAACCGGTACAACATGTTTCACTCACTCGAACATCTGAGGCCCAGTCTTATGCATCACGCACGGACACATATTCTTCCATGAGCACTAGTAGAATCACTTGTAAATGGGTCCCTAAAAGCCTCATCTTCAAGCAGATACCCCTATCAAACTCTTGAGAGTCTCCACAAAATCAAGATCAAAGCCCATCCACTGCATTTGGCAACCTAAAACTTGTAATAAACCCCCGGACCCCAGTTGTAAATCCATGCCCACCTACTAACTACGTCACTCTCACACTACATCATTCCACTTAGTTCTTAGGTCCAACCAATTCCTAACTACACACACAAGCACCGAGCACTTATTAACCTACTAATCTCTCCCGAACCTCATGATAATGTTGTAATGGGGACACAAACGGTTCTAACTTGTCCTTTACAATGTTAACACATGTTTCTATATTCTCACAGAATCAGGAGGCAAGAAGTAACATGGCAGAAGCGACAGGTCCGAGCTCACAAGTAGGAATACTTACTGCAGGAATCGATGTGGATAGTCTACCTGTGGATGTGCCACCAACTGAACGACCTGTGGAGCTGCAACACAGGGATCATAGAAAGAGTCCATGCCAATTCTCATTGGTTCAATGGCATGCCAGGTCCATTAGGAGAGACCAAGTATATATGGGAGTCTAAGTGCGAGTATGACAGATCATGGGTTCGATTCCAATTTTTCTCCAAGGAGTTTGAGACTCTACAGAACACCGAGGATCTCCAGACCATATGGCAACATGCAGGGCTAGTAGAATACTTTGAAGCACCACTACCTAAACCGGATCTCCTCCGATGCTATTATTTGGTCTCCACATTACAAGCTAATGAAGAAAAGGACAAACCAGGATCATTTGTTCTTCCTTCCTTGCTGGGCAACAATGAGTTAAAGAGGTTTGAACTTACTGTGGAGTTGGTGAGCGCTGCTTTGAATATGCACGGCACGCATGTACCTTCTGAGAAGGATGCTCTCGTTCCTACTAACATGAAGGATAGGAAACTATTGAAGCTTAAAGACATGGCAGCACTCACACCAAACGTGTCCATCCCTCTCCGTATGTGCATGCAACATTTTGCTTTCCCCGGCCAAGACCGCTTCACACAACCACACAAAAGAATCTGGTTCGCTCTCTACTTAGCGGAGGCAGGTGCGTTACCAATTAAGCTGTCGGTATGGATTATAGATCAATTGTATGAAGCAAATAAAAGGTCTTCTAGGAAATTAGTGGTGAACGGTTGCTGTGCAATCACACACATTATTTACCGGTGCCTAGCATACGATGTTCCCATTGAACGTGCCTTAACTTGGGCACAATTACAAATGTTTAAGAAGCTCAAGACGTCCACACATCAATCCAAGCGCATGAGGGGTGCGATCCCTTGTGTCCAGACAAGGGAAGTTCTGACTACTCCTGAAGTATCGCCACGAGGGGAGACCACTGTACCTCCCTTTACCATTAGGATACCCAGGTCTGGATCTGAAACTACGACACAAGCTACCCCTTCAGCTCCTCCTGCTCCATCTGAATCTGAATTTGCTACAACTGGAGATGCTGAAGGAATGGATCCCAATGACTTCGAAGCATTCTTACAAAGTACACAACTCTCTGATGTAGAGTTTTATTCAGATGCAGAAGAACAAGGCACATCTTCACAAAGAAGAAGAAAATCTACAGACGGCCGCCATGTACATTGGAGTGACGCTCAGAAAGGTCACCAACAAGGATACCTAGAAGAAGAAGGAGCATATGAAGAGGAGACCACTGAAGCCCCAGCCTATACAGCAAAACTCCGAAGGCTGTATCAAATTATGGAACGAGTGCGATCGCAACAACTGCTCACCGAACAGAGCAGTAGAGTACTCATGACTCAGCTGTTGGAAGAAGCAGGAGTTGACTCAGAATATAGTGAAGGTCTCTTATTGATGGCAGAAACATATGGGGTAGTAGAAGCAGTGCGGACCGCCATTAGGAGGTCTCCAGTTCAATATGATCCACGAAGATTCCAGACACGACCACACTCAGGTAAGAATATCCAGATCCCCATTACAACGGCAGAAGGGCCAATTATTACATCCGAACCCATTAGGAAAACCTCCCAAGCAACAGAAACTGCTAGCCAAGAGCACCCAGTCACCCATGAGGAATCCACCGAGCCACTACCACCCACACCCCCACCATCGCCTCCTAGAGCAGAAACCGTGGAAATCACCTCGACCACTCAACCCACCGAACCAACCTTCATCTTCCGTACTCCCATCTCTAGTTCAACCCTATTCTCCACCTCTGATAACCCAATCTATGAAGCAACCCCCATCACTACACAATCCACCGAATCGCTCATAGAGCCTGCCCTAGGACAACCATCCCCCATGCCCTCAGCCATAGGTCATCCTGACCCTAGATCCATATTCATGGGTTTCCCTGCTACCACGCAACCCTTCATGCCCTCCTCAACTCTACAACCTCAACCCCCGACCTCCATCTCTCCACTTCTCCAATCCCTCCATAACTTCCTTGCTAGAACTTTTCAACCCAGGTCTCAACCATTCCCTTTATTTTCAGCTCCCCACCCCACTTCTCATCTATTCACCACTTTCACACACACACCACCTACCATTCCAATGTATATGGTAGACCCCACACTCGCACCCACTCCTGAAAGTATGGAAATTTCACCACCCACGGCACCTCCCCCTCCCCCCACGCTTCCACCTCCTCCCATTCCCCCTCCACCAATTTCACCCACACACACGTCTTCAATAGACACATCATTCACTCTTCCCCTTCCCCAATTCCCTTCCCATGCATCTTCCATTGTAAACACCACCCCCTCATCTATAGGAAATGCATTGGACACCATGCTAGCTTGTATATCAAACTTAAGGACAGATTACAATTAGCTCCAGCAACAGAATGAACGCCTGCAAGAGCACTCGGAGACACTACAACACTGCCTTGCTGCACTAGAGGAGGAAAATGCTCGCCTCCACACACAATTCCAAAATCTCCAAGAGGCTCATAGCATATTGGAGGTACAGTTTCAGAACACAGATCAGGAAGCAATACAAGTGGTAGAAGGTCATCTACGGACACAACTGGAACACAATTCAAAGCTTCAGCGAAATATGGCCCTACTCAAGCGACATCTTGCTGCCGCTCATGAAGAGAATCGATGCCTGCACTTACAAAATCAGGAAAACCTAGAAGCAGCTATCGAAAGCACACCTGGGGCACCCATCAGCCCATCAAAGTTTCAAGCATTGACCCCCGACAATATCAAGATCATATTGGAAGACTATGCCATGCTGCTTGAAGCACATGACCTGCTATCAGAGAAACTGGGTCAACTGAAGCAGAAACACCAAAAAGAAACAACAACAGCCTCTCAAACCACCTCCTCCGCGGCTTCACTTCTCACAGACTCAGAGGCCTTAAAAGATCTCCAGAAACAGGTCACCGAATTGCAAGCACGTCTACTACAATATGAGAGACCACCTTCCCCTCCAGAGGCTCCCACCGACGAAGAAGTAGTACAAATTCCTGTGGAACAGACATTTGAAGAAGAATACGACCCACAACCCTTCCCAGGAGGCCAACAAATGGAAGAAGCTCAGGACACATTCGAAGCACCACGGCCTCCATGGCTACGTCAAGTGGAGGAAATCGGGAGTTCTCACGAAGAGCGCACAGTAGTGCAAAATCAGGCCATGAGGGTCATAGAGGAAACTGTGCTACAATCTGCTTACTTCAAGAACCTGTCATCGAGATGCCTTATCCTCTCATCTGAACTCCAATACAGGCCTTATTATATTATCCTGGCTGATTATAATGCAGAAATACAGAGAGTCACGGTTAAGATTCCTACCTTTGCTACCCAATTTCAACCCGAAGACCTTCTTCTAGGGGTGCAAAAAGGCAAAATTCGTCAACCCACCTAGCGGCAGAAACTTCTAGAGACATATCCAGAAATGCTACGCACATGGAACAACGCGCCTTTACATCTCCTATACAATCCATGCTACGGTCCAGTTCCACGTTGCAGGTCTTGGAAGGCATTCAATATCAAAGTGCAGAACAATGCGCAATGCAAGGAATGGCTAAGCTACCCGTACATTGTGCCACCACACGGACCACCGTCGGTAGCATACATGATGGGAACAATTCGACATTGGATGCCACGATTGAAGCCCATGCCAGATGTGGCAGCTCAAATGATGCTTAAGATTTTAGATATGATGCAGGTAGTCCTGAAAACCTTTAGAAATGCAGCCGCACCACAGGTACGTCTACCGGGGTTTACCAATGGAAATTATGATTTGGTGTATGACATGAGCACCACCCCCAGTATTCGTGTGGCTTACGCCTGGCATGCACGCATCAAATACCTCCCTGCATGTTACAAACAGACCTTCGAAGAAATGTTCAGATCAGGTTTCTGGGAGTATCACTCGGAGATCTTCGCACCGAAGCCAACACACCTGCTCCATCTCTTTGCTTGTGAACAAGCAATGTACTTTGAGTACTACACCACACCGCAACCAGAGGTCCGTGGCGCAATAAATTGGGATGCATTGGAAGCTGATCTAGCAAGAGGCTTAAGGATAGGAGAACATGAACTTGCCACCAATGTCATCCAATACTATATCGACCACCCGATAGAACAGAGGTCTCTCAGGGGCGACAGACACTAGGAAGGGGGGCGTGTTGGCATACAAGTCAGATGAAGAGCATACTAGGGCAACGGAGGAGTCATGCACAATACGGCAACAAGGCCCAATCATTTTTTCCATGGACCATTTACAACTCAAGTGATTTTAATCACTACACAAACATTGTAAATTCCGTTTTTGGTAGAATAGACTCCATTTTGTGCAAACCGAGGAGTCCTCGAGCTTGAGGAGTATTAGAACTAGCTACATATCAATTTTCATAATTTTTAGACTCTGTTTGAGCCCTCAAATAGGCTCTAGAACCTAATTTTTAACTAGGCCGGACACTAGGTCTGGACAAGACCAAAGCTAGTTAGAAAACTATAAAAAGAGCTAGAGAGCTCATTTTTGAGGTTAGATTGTTTGTGAATTGAGCTTATGTAAGAGACTTTTTGACTAATGCAAAGAACTCCATTGTTCCTCTCCTTGTTCTTGCCTTGTGTGCGCGTGTGTGTGTATGTGTGTGCATGCTTGTGTGCTTCTCACTCACACACTTGTGCCTTCACTTGCTCATAGTCTTCATACTAGTCCTCACGTCTCCACAGATTGACAATTATGAGGTGAATCTTCTCACGTTGGTACTCACCATTGTGCTAGAGTGACAAGCTCCTCTAAATGTAGCACAAAGGTCTACTCTGATCCATGACTCTTCTCATGTGCATATATAGAGAAATTTGAATTCAAAATTTGGGGGGATTCCACCTAAAAGTTCCTTCAACTTAGCTGAATCTCATCTACGTTATTTCTACAACTTTAGATGCTTGATTGGCACCTAAAAAACTCACGAGATTCTCTTCTCCCTTTATCTTTTTGCGATTTTACATTTCAACTATTACAAGAGATAGTTTCTATGACTTCTCTCGTTGAGAGTACAAAATAATGTTATTACATCAATGATAATCAAGAACTAGGCTTGGAAAAAAATGCAACAACATGCTCTGAGTGCCAACCATAGATTTTATACAAATCTCCTCACTCAAGAGTGCTCCACATATGTTGTTATACTTTATGCAATAATGGGACAATCTAATACTATAAAGTAAACATAAGTGCAATCGAATGGTAGACCTAGCCATTTCATCTAACTCATCCTAATCATCTTCATCCATGTCAACAAGATTCTTTGAGATTCCATTTACTGACTGCCATTGCTTCCTTTGAATCAGCACATCTTTAATCTAGTTCTTCCATAGAGCAAAGTTTGTGCCATCAAATTTTTGGATCTCAAAATTGTCTTTACCCTGCAAGTTATAGCTCCTCCTCGTAACACTGGCACTAGACCTTGATCCGCCAGATGTGCCTGAGACCTCTGTTGCCATGATGGTAGAGAACTAAATAGAATGATAATGGAGCTAGAAGAGTCCAAACCCCACTAAGGCTCAAAGAAGGATGACCAAGTGTCATATTCTAACAGAGAACTTTTAGTAGTATTCCCAAAAAAATGAATTAATGAACAGTAATGACCAACCAAAGTAGGAGTATGTGAGAATAAATATGCTCACACCAATAAGTAAATTGACCACTGCATAGTTGACAAAACCAAAAAAATTTGAAACCGTTTGCCAGAGACTCCTCTATAAAATCAGCATATGACCAATGTCGAAATCTCATAAAACTACAAGTATTGACATGTTTAGTTGCATAGTGAATCACTGACTCCACTGCATATAATCAGTTACCCGAAAGAAGCCCACTAGGCTTATCAAGCACCTATGAACAACTATCAGACATCTCCTATGGTGAGGGTAGGTAAGTCTTCCACCTACATCATCAAAGAGAACCCAACGTCTTGGTGCCTCCCAGTTAAGAAAACCTCATCACGAACCTTTTTATCAAATGTAAATGGCTTTATGCAAAAACATAACATCTATATCAATGGCCACATGGACGTACATAAGTGGTATCCACAAAAGCATATCTAGTGTGTATGTGCTCAATATATGCAGTAAAATGGCATTGAAAGGCTAAATTCACTGCCCAAACATTGGCCAACAACACGTGCAAGTGTCTATCAACTCTATTCTTTAGGCTCAAAAACTTGCATAGACTTGTGGTGGTTGCTCTTACCACAACTAAAACCTTGCAAGAAACATGTAGGTTAACTAGTGTGGTTGAAAACACAGCCCCAAAAGGTGAACATTCATTGTTGAAGAAATACAAAGAAAAATATTCTTGAATTTCTTCGATCTCTATGAAGATAACTATGCATGAAAGTACTCCAAAATGGCTCCAAAAAGCACCCCAAAAATGCTTCAAAAATAGGCTTTGAAAACAAAGAATGAAGCTTTGAGGACAATCAACCTTAGTCTTTTCCCTTCCTCAAGCACCACAAGAGTGTAGCTTAATGGCAAAAGATTGCCACGGTTAATCGATCTCTAGGGGCAACAATACTGGGATGGGTGACATCCCGAGAAGTACCAGGAACCTCTGTCTTCCTCGATCATTGAGGTCCTCCCTCACATGTAGCCAACATTGCCAATGGTGACTGTTGGAGTTAGTTGTATGTAGAAGACATGAACAACACAAGGAAGAAGAAGAAGCTTGGAGCACAACACACAATACTGAATGTATTACTAGAGAATGTACAAAGATAAGTTGCCCATTAGGGCAATAGGCGTATATACAAGCCGGGGGAAAAAAACCTCCTAAAGAGGGAAAAAAGTGCACCGTCAGTCCTAGAGTGTTCACACACATCACTACCTAAATATATCAACAAATCCCCCCTAGGAGTGATGCGGTGAAGAAGTAGCTGCCACTTATGTATAAGGAAGTGCCAAGCTATGTGGAAATCACTCCACAAAAGGAAGTAAGCCCAAAGCTTTGCGGAAAGCTTCAAACTTCTCCCTAGGTAGAGCCTTCTTGAAAAGGTCTGCAGTGTTCTCCTATGTGGGCACATATGCGAAGCTGATCTCCCCAGAGAACCTCTCCCTGACATAATGATAATGCACCTCAATGTGCTTAGTGCGAGCATGGAACGCAGGGTTCCTCACAACTACCAATGCACTCTAAGTGTTAGTGCAGATGGTGGTGGCAGAAGGCTGACCAACACCCAAATCAGCCATAAGGCGTCTAAACCACACACAGTCAACAGTCACTGTGAAAGCTGCACTATACTCAGCCTCACAATTGGAAGTGGCCACAATAGGGTGCCTCTTTTTCAACCAAGATATACATGAGCTACCAAGCATGAAGCAAAAGCCACTAGTGGACACACGAGTGTCATAACAACTAGCCCAATCAGAGTCAGAAAAAGCATGCAAATCTGGCGGTAGTGATCCTCCCTTGGGATAAAACAACCCAAGTAGCCGAGCACCACTCAAGTAGCGAAAGATGCGCTTAACCGCCTGCCAATGCTTGACTCTTGGGCAATGCATAAACCTGCTCATCTGGAGAAAGCAAACTGAATATCTGACCGATTATTGCATAAGTAAATCAGGCATCCAACAACCTGTTGATAGACAACAACATCAAATGCATCTCCAGCATCATGAAGACTCAATCGTAAGCTTGTCTCCATAGGAGTGGTAATAGGTTTACAATCTTCAAGGCCAAAATGCTGCAATAATGTGTCAATGTATTTTGTTTGTCACAAAGCCATTCCACCATCAAGGTGCATAAACTGAATGCCCAAATAGTGATGCAAATGCCTCAAATCAGACATCTCAAATGAGGCATCCAAATCAGCCTTAAAATCAGCAATAAGCCTCTCATGAGGACTAGTGAGCAGCATGTCATCAATATAAATCACAATGATGAGAAGTACATCATTAGCACGCTTAACATATAGGATGCTTTTAGTTGGACTATTCTCAAAACCATGTGCAATCAGATAGGCATGTATCTTCTCATACCAAGCACAGGGTGCTTGCTTTAAACCATATAATGCCTTCTTTAACCTACATACCTGGTTTTCATGCCCTTTCTGCACAAAGCCATGGGGCTGAAAAACATACACTTCTTCATGAAACTCTCCATTTAGAAATTTTGTTTTAATGTCCAACTGATGTATATTCCAACCATGATGGGCTGCAAGTGCACAGATGCTTCAAACAGTAGTCATACGACATGTAGATGCAAAGGTCTCATCAAAATCAATGCCTCTTTCCTGCACATAACCCTTTGCAACAAGCCTAGCCTTATACCTATCAAATGTTTCATCAGGCTTACTCTTCAGCTTGTATACCCACTTAGTGCCAATGGCCTTCTTGTTAGGAGGCAAGTCACATAAAGACCAAGTATCATTTTTCATGATAGCATCATATTGAGATTGCATTGCAACCATCCAATGTTCAGAACTTTGTGCTTCATCAAACAAAACAGGCTCAGTCTCATCACAGAGACTAGATGCAGCCGTCGCATAGCAATGTGATGCAAAAGAGGCACTATGAAGGCCTGAATGAGTACGATATGACATAGATTTGCTATCACGCAAAGTGTGCACCAGTCATTTTGGCATAGTTTTTGCCTCCTCAATATCAGCTCTCTCATGAACAAGTGCATCATATAAATCTGCATCAGAAATGGGATGATCTGCATCATCACATGAAACCTACAAAGGTTGAGAAGTTGCCTCATTAGGACCAGCACTAGACTATCCACCTGTAAAAGGAGGCAGCAAAGTATCATAAATGTCTTTGGAGCTAACAGATGTCTCTTTGGTACATGAAAGCAATGGCTAAATAGCATCTTCCACAAAAACAACATCACGGCTAACCAGAATGCATTTAGTCTGTGGATGATACAGATGATAGCCTTTACTTTCAGAACTGTACCCAACAAAAATACATTTTACTACTTTATCATCCAATTTTCTGCGGTGTTGTTTAGGCACTAATGCATATGCCAAACAAGCAAAAACACACAGATGACCAATAGATGTCTTGCGATCATGCCAAGCCTCATATGGAGTGATAGACTGCAATGCTTTAGTGGGACACTTGTGTTGGCAGCAGTCAGGGAACCGAAGGAGCCACAAGACAAAGAGGGTCGGAACGAAGAGATAGCACAAGCAGACACAATAGCCAAAGAAGATCTGGCAAGTAGGCCATCTAAATTTTTCAGACATCAAGGAGTGGAGCACACAAGAAGAAAGATCAAGTAGGGAGCTCAAAGATGTGTACGACAAATCAACTGAGAAAATCCCTACACAAATAGTGATTTTAATCACTAAAAACCATTGTAAATACCATTTCGTATTTTTGTAGCTCCATTTTGTGCAAGCCAAGGAGTCCTTGAGCTTGAGGAGCCTTAGAAGTGCCTACATATCAATTTTCATATTTTTTAGATCTCGTTTGAGCCCTCAAAAGAGCCCTGGAACCTAATTTTTAACTAGGCCAGACACTAGGTCTGGACAGGGCCAAAACTAGTCAAAAACTATAAAAGGAGCTAGAGAGCTCATTTTTGGGCTAGATTGTAATTGAAATGAACTTGTAAGAGCTTTTTGAAAGTAATCTAAGAACTCCATTTCTTCTCACTCTTTGTCTTGCCGTGTGTGCGCGTGTGTGTGTATGTGTGTGCATGTTTGTGTGCTTCTCACTCACGCACTTGTGCCTCCACTTGCTCGAGGTCTTCATACCATCCTCACGTCTTCCTAGATTGACATTAAAGGAGGTGCTACTCATCACTGAGCTACACCAAATTTTGGCGCCGTTGCCGGGGATCGAGCTTTGAGGACGAGCGTGTGATGGTAAGACGTAGATTTGAGACGTTGGCGTTGTAGGTAATCTCTTTACTTTTCTTATTTTTCTTTTTCTTACCTCACCACCATCATCACCATATCCAATCTCCATCTCCATCATCGCGAAAAAAATTTCAGTTTTTTGCTTATACCACCTTCTCCACCTCATTTCCCTCATTCCACTTGTGAGAGAGAGCGAGAGAGCGATATTGTGTGCATTGTTTTTGCATGCTTTTTGAGCTTTCTTGCAGGTTCCAGCAGCATCATCCCCTTCAGCACGTTGCGCAGGTACGGAAAACTCAGAAACTGTCTCGCAGTCGCCAGCCTCTGTCGATCGCGATTGACAGAAAATTTCATCTATTGGTAAAACAAAGTGCACCACTAGAACCAGCACAAAGAGCACATTCCAAATCACTAAGCAAAACTTAAAAATTCCGTGTTTTTTTGTCAATCGCGACCGACACCGTCAATCGCGATCGACAGCCACGATCGACAACATCTCTCAATCGCGACCGATAGACCCTGTCGAGTCGCGATCGACAGACCCTGTCGATCGCGACCGACAGACCCCACGACCGACTGACTGCCACGTAGGACCCTGTCAATCGCGATTGACACCGTCGATCGCGATCGACAGCCACGACCGACACCTCTGACAGTCGCGATTGACACCGTCGATCGCGACCGACTGAATTTCAACGATTGATTGACTTTTTCGCGTAGCCACGTGTCCATCGCGACGGACACATCCCCGATCGACTGAATTCATGGCAAAAAACCCGGAAAAAGTGTCGATCGCGATTGACACCATCGATCGCGATTGACAGGACTCACGACCGACTCTGTCGATCGCGATTGACACTGTCAATCGTGACTGACGTGTTGATCGCGACTGACAGGCCCCGACGGACACCTTTGTCAATCGCGATTGACAGACCTGTCGATCGCGATTGACAGGCTTTTCGGCCAAAATTTTAGGGTTAAATTTTTCAAAGTCCTTGGGGAATTTTGGGCATAATTAGAGAGTCATTAGTGATTTGTGAGGTCCCCACATATGTGTTTTTGAGAAAAATCCTGTGATCTGTTAGCCTGCTTGAACCCTGTTTTAACCCCTGAAACCTGAACGGGCATAACTTTCTCATACGAAATCCAATTACTGTGATTCTTGTCTTGTTGGAAAGCTCGTGAGGAGTACAACCAAAACTTCCATTGGTTATCTGAAAATTAATATCAGGATTATTAGATAGGGTATTTTGAAGTGGACCATACCCCGAGGTAGGAAAATTGAGGGATCCTTGGGATTGTTTTCCATAAAGGCAAAGGATAATTTGGTCTGTGAGTTACATGCATGAAAGTGGACTATTGTGTCATTTGAATCTAAGTCTTGAGCTAACCGTGGGACTTTTACAGGTCCAGTAAGAGCACTTGAGGGCTTTCAAGCAAGAGTAAGTGCAAGCTTGGGAATACGCGTCCTAGGCACACCAGGGCAACAATGCAAGGAAAGAAACTCAAGGTTGGAAAATCCTCAACTCCCTCTGTCTATTCCTAGCTTAGGCTAAGAACGACTAGAGGTAGGAGTAAGTCAGGGCAACGATAGGCAATTAATAAGTTGAAGAATACCTAAACTTTCAAGTTCAAGCTAAGGACATAATCTTTGTACTGTCGAGAACTTTAAAGGAAAGAATCTAACGAGGAACGATCAACTTAAAGTACGAAAAATACTCAAGTATTCCTGACGATGCGATATCAGACAAGATCATAAACACGATAACGCACTAAAAAAGAATCAAGTGACTGATACCAATTGATTGGCAACGGGGTTGTACTTTGGGCACAAATTGGCCTACTTAAATAGGCTTATGAACCTTAGATCAGGACGACATCTACTAAGGGATAGACAAAGCCTTAGGTCTTTAGAGGCTAGTGTCAACCACACTGCTAGGTCGTGGGCCCAGCAGTTGAGCCATCACTCATACTACCCTAGCTCTGAGACTAGTGAATCAGAGATGTCTCAAGGCATGGACAGACCTACGGGAAGTTTAGGAGTGCCATACTTGCACAGGGTAGAAGGCCCTTACAAAACGCAGTTAGAATACCTTAGCACCAACCGATTAGGTGCTAGCATCTATGAGGACGGCCTAGGAAGATCGGTAGTACAGATTAAGAATCCTGACCAATCTATTGGACTAGAGCGCCCAGCTGTCAAGTTCGAAAACGAAGCGTACTTAGACAAGGAAGGGACAATATATGTAGTCACCAGTCATCCCGATAGGACAGATGAATTTGGGAATGAGATCCCAAGAACGGACTTAGGTGACCTAGAGCAAGGAAACAGGGGTGAAGAACCGAGGACCCCCCGAGGCAAATCTATTCTCACTAGGATTATCACACCAGAGTGGATTCCCCAAGATAATAAGAGCATAGATCTGCTTCTAAACGGAGAAACTGACGAAGCCTTTTGGAGGTATAAATCTGATCAGCCAACTGATATAGGAACAATCATGATCTATGAGTTTAAGGACCTTGATAGCCCAGGCAGCGTGACCTACTTAGATCACGCTTCAGAGAGGATCTTTGTGGTTACAGAACATGATAGACATGCTTACACTTGGAAGGGTGAATTCGTTTTCCCCCAGCCAAGATCGAATGTGTCCTATGGTCACCCTGGAGCTGGAACATCCCAAGCTCATGGAATTCAAAGAGACAGAAGTAGAGATAGGCCAGAAGTAAGCTTTGCCAACCCAGGGGGTAGAGAAAGAACGAGAATGGAAACAAATAGAGTAGAACCTGAGATACTTAGAGCTCACAGGAATCAAAGAAATGCGGATGAGTTCCCTCTACCACGACCTAGAGAGCACACAAGGACTTTGAGACCGACTCAGCTAGTTAAGTCCATGAAGAACTACTTCGATGGCACTGGAGATCCATAAGATCATGTGGCTGAGTTTAGGCAACTCTTGAGAGCTGAACAAGTGGAGGATCTATTCACGTAGTACAATGCCTTTGGTCTAACCCTTAGGAACACTGCCCTGACATGGTTTCAGCCACTAAACGAGAGGCAGTTTATGAGCATAGACCAACTTCTAGAGGCATTCATTATCGAATTCTCTAAAAGTGGCATAAGACATAACACTTCCTCGCTGATTCACAGCTTCAAGCAAACCCCTCAAGAGACCGTGAGACTTGCTAGAAGAAGATTTAGGCAATACTTGGAGAGATGCCCTGTCCCTGAGCTACCCACACCAGCTAAGCAAGTGGCTTTATTCTTGGATGGATTGCTAAGTACCAAATTGAGGTCATATGTGTATTTGAAGGACCCTAGGACTATAGAAGAGTGTGTACGCATGTGCATTGACATCGAGGATAACCTAGGGGAGGAACTAGAGCTTTCCAAAATCTACAAGGACTCAGATAGTGCCTCTAGCCTCTCTTCCTCGCAATCCACATCAATTGAGGAATTAGCAGAGAAAGTAGCTCAGAAACTAGGTGTCTCTAGCAAACAAATCCCAAGGTTTGCCCCTCTGAAAAGATGTTATACTTGTGGAGGTGACCATATGGCGAATGTCTGCCCCATTATGGCTCAACCCCAAGTTAATCCTATTAGCCAGTACTGCACCATAGAACGAAGGTACACCAATCACACCGCGCAAGATTGTCCCTATAATAAGCAAACCGTTAGACAGACGTACCCACAACCATACCCTCAACAAGGAAGATACCAGAACCAGTACCCACCTCAACAGTATGTGAGACCTCAACAAACCTACCAACCCTACCAAAACCAACTGAGACCCCAGCCAGTGCTAGCACAGCAACCACCTGCTCCTACTAATGTGATCCCAGTAAAATATGCAGCTGCAGAAAAGAACCTGAATAGAGCTATAGTCCCTGTAACACCATTGCTTTCTGAAAGTGACCCGAGTGACCATAGCTTTGATTCTACACATGTTGATAGTCCCCAGGCTTACTACATGCAGTCTCCAAAACATGGTGAGTCCTACTATAGTGAAGAGCCAAATGAACCTAGTTGGGAGTCAGATTACACAAACGTCATGTATGCAAACCCCAACCCTAGACCTCAACCTAGGCAAGTAAGACCCCCATTCCCCAAAGGACCATGCTACAGATGTCAGGGAGATCATTTCATTTGTGATTGTCCCTTGCCTCCACCTACACAACCCCAATCAGTGACGATCCAGGGCTTTTGCCAAGAGTGTGGAAAGGAGCATCTCTTACGAGACTGCCCTAAGAATCCTAATAATATGCCAAAAATCACTCCTATTAACGTTATTGGGTTAGTGGTAGATTCCACAGGAAGTGTCACTTCCACTGCACCCGTACAGGTAGTCACTAGAGCTCAAGCTGTGCAGCAAAACCAAGGGGTAGGCCAAGAAAGGAGCCCAGATGTTAGTGAAACCGAGAGCATGACAAAGAAAAGGACTAGAGCTTGGAGAGATAGTCGTGAAAGAATGAAAAGACAATGGGCAAAAAAGATGAGTGAACTCGAGGAAAGCCTCAGAGAAACAAAGGCCAGGATAACTGAACTCACATCTCAAACTCCCTCTCACACTACCACACCACCACCATTCCCAACTCCCTCCGAACCGCCACCTTCCAACCCGCCTCACCGAAACCCACCACCCCCAAGAGTAGGATCAGTCCTAGCAGATCCTACTCCCGAGGACCTTAATATGATGCTTAAAGCATATCAGGCCAGAATTCAAGAAGGGCCAACCGTCACCGATCATGAAAAATGTTACCCTAGAGCAGAACTAGAGCTAGAACGAACCAAAATTTGCACGAAGATGGTGGAATTGGCTCAGACCATGTTTGAAGCCAGTCGCCTATTTAACATCTCTAGTTCAGCGAAGACACAGTTGCACTTTGATGGACTGTTAGAAAGGATAGAGAAGCTCATTGCACAATCAGAAAAGGAACCTGCCTCTCAACATAAGGACAAGGCAAGTGAAGGAGCTAGTCTTCCTGCTCGGGAAGCCTATGTGCCTGAAGCCTATGCACCTAACTCTACGGAGCCAGACACATCATCTTCTATGAATCGGTTCACACCAGAGTTCCTACGAGAGATTCAAGAAGACAAATGGGCTAAGGAAAGTGAAGCCCCTCCTCCCATTGAACTTGTGGATGATGCACATGACCAATTCCCACAAGACATCCCATCCATTTATGAGGAGCAGGAGAGCACCCACTCTCAGGAAAGACTAGACTTTGAGTCTAACCCTCTACAAGAATTACCCCACTTCACAGGCCCATGGGAAGCTAAGTCTACTTGTTTGAGAGCACCCACGGTCATGGTACGAAATGAGGACTCAGTCATACCTAGGAACACAGAGGTAGTGAAAAACACTAAAGTACAGTGCAACCTCACCTTAGAAGAGCTACTCAAAGTAAGGCCAGAGCTATGGAAACATGTAGCCAAGCAAGTACCAGAGATAGCAAAAGCTTGTTCCCAGGTAGGATCCCAGAGAACAGTGCCAGAAATACCCTTGGATAAGATAGGAGACATGTGTGAAGGTGAAGAAGGGAACACCTATCTTCCCATTACCTACCAGGGGTACACCACCAAGGCAATTTTGGACTCAGGCGCAGGTGTTGCAATTGCTACCACTTCCCTATGGAAGCGTTGGGGCAAACCAGCACTCAGGCCCACGAGGATGAAATTACAAATGGCCGATGGTCACATAGAGAGACCCTTAGGATTGCTAGAAGGAATAACTCTCACCACCTATGGTGTTGAGTTTGAGCATACATTTGCTATATGTGATCTTAGCAAGAACCATGCCTATGAAATGATCTTGGGACGACCTTTTATGCGACAGTTGCAAGTGGTACAAGATTGGGGAACCAATTCTTTGTACCTGCAGCACTTAGGTGTTACGACCAAAGTGAATCTCAAAGATTACTCTCATAGAGATGTCCCTCCTATCCAATGGAATCCCATCCATAGAGCCAAAGATGATACGGAATCGGTGCATTCCATAGGGTCAGGATCCTCATGGATGCATGAAGACACCCACTTATGGATGTGTAAAGTAGCAGTAGAAGAAGAGAAGAGGGAAAAAGCCAGGGAGGTAGGTGCAAAAGAAACACATAGATCAATTCAAGACCCAGCCTATGCGCCAGTAGTTTTTCCTCACGAAGAATTTGAACCCCACGGCTGGGCAGAAATCCTAGCAACAATGGATGTAGCCATCAATGAAGAACAATGGACACCTCATTGTGATGAAGATGGCTATGACATTTCAGTCTTCTCCATAGAGCCAATCATGGGAGAGGTAGTTCTAGAAGAATGCGAACCTAGCCCTGATGCATTTGAGGATGCAAGTGACTCCGATCTAGAATCAATCATTATGGACCCACCTTTTGCATCAGATGAAGAATACTTCTATGAAGTAGAATTTCAACCCCAGAGGCACGGAGAGCTTACAAAAGACATAAGGCTAGCCACACATGTAACCCCTAAGGAAGAAGGAAAGAAAAGGAAGAAGAAAGAAATCACACAAGAAGAAGAGGAATCTTTGTTTGAGGTCCCAGAAAATTTTAAGAAGTATGAGATAGATGACAGGAGAGTCATGATCAGAATGCCTAAACGAGAGGCACAATCAGGAGAGGCCTATGATAACAAAGAGACCACAAAGAAAATTGTGGTAGCCATGGAAGAAGGAGAAGAGAGATGCACTTACATAGGACATGACCTGACGGAAGAAGAAGAGCAAGAATTGATAGCCTTGCTAAGAGAATACAGAGATGTGTTCGCTTGGAGTTACAAGGACTTGAAAGGTGTGGACCCTGACACATGCTCACACACCATCCCCATGACCTCAGATGCCAAACCCTCTAAGCAAAAGCCATATACATACAATGATAATTACGCTGCCAAGATAAAAAAGGAGATAGATAGACTAGTTGAAGTTGGATTTATCTATGAAATTGAGCACACTGAATGGGTATCCCCCATTGTAGTGGTGCCCAAAAAGAATGGTAAATTACGTGTATGCATTAACTTAAAGAAGGTCAATGCAGCCACAATTCGAGATAACTATCCGCTTCCCATCACAGAACACCTCTTAGAAAGAGTAGCAGGCAAGGAAGTGTACAGCTTCCTTGATGGATTTTCGGGCTACAATCAAGTAGCCATAGCTCCAGAAGATCAGCATAAGACAGCTTTTGCCACAGAATGGGGCATTTTTGCCTTTAGAGTAATGCCATTTGGGCTTACCAACGCACCAGCTACCTTCCAGAGGCTGATGTGCCATGTATTTAAAGAGTTCTTAAGGAAGAACTTAGAAGTCTATGTTGATGATCTTTGTGCTCATTCCAACATCAGACAAACCCATATTCCTGAACTCAGACAAATCTTTGACAAATGTAGGGAGTATCAGGTCTGCTTGAACCCAGAAAAGTGTGTTTTTATGGTCAGGCAAGGCAAGATTCTAGGACACATAGTGTCAAAGAATGGCATATCCGCTGATGAAGAGAAAGTCAGAGCCATAGCCGAGTTACCTAGGCCAAAGAACGTCAAGGAAGTACAGGCTTTTATGGGGCATTGTGGTTACTACCGACGGTTCATTCATATGTATGCTGTCATTGCAAAGCCCATGTATGGACTTTTGACTAACTTTGAGTGGACTGATGAATGTGAGAATTCCTTCAATGAGCTTAAACGACGATTATGTTCAGCACCGATCTTGACCACACCAGATTGGAATAAGCCTTTCCATGTTCATGTTGATGCATCCAATTATGCTATTGGGTGTGTACTCGCGCAGCCTACTGGTGAAGGTAATATGGATCTTCCAATTGCCTATGCTAGTAGACAATTGAATGCAGCTGAACGAAATTATACCACCACCGAACGAGAAGGACTAGGCATGGTGTATGCGGTTAAAAAGTTTAGACATTATTTGCTTGCAAATAAGTTTAAATTTTTTACTGATCATCAGGCATTGCTATACCTTGTAAACAAACCATGCAATACAGGAAGATTGGTGAGATGGTTCCTCTTACTAATGGAATATGATTTCGAGGTTGTGGTAAGGAAAGGGAAGACTCACTTGCGAGCAGACCATCTCTCTAGGCTCACATCTGGAGAAGCCCCACAAGGAGTGTCAGATGACCTTCCTGATGCTTACTTGTTTAACTTGGAAGTGGTACCGCAGTGGGCTAAGCCATTAGTGTCAGTATTGACATACGGACCTAACCACCCAGTGATAAACACACAGGATAGAGAGGTAGTAAAAGCCCAAATGTATCACATCATGGCAGGTAGTATGTACAAACACACAAATCAAGGGATCTTGGCTTGTTGTGTGGAAGAGGATGAGTACGCTAAGTGGTTGCAATTGGCACATGTAGGTGCATTAGAGCAACACTACTCAAAACAACGAACCCTACAGACCCTGAGGAGACTAGGAGTGCATTGGCCGACTATGGAGGCTGATGTCCAAAAGTTGTGCAAGGAATGCCCAATCTGCTGCACTAAACCACCTGTGGAACATGCCACTCTCTATCAAGTATCCATAGTGCCAGATTGGAGTGAACCACTAGTATCCTTCTTGAGGACAAACACATTCCCTCCAGACATGACTCTAACTCGTAAACGAAGTCTAGAACAAGAAGCCCTAGATTACTCACTCATTGGTGATAATCTATACAAACGTGGTAAAGATGGTTACCTGAGACTTTGTGTTCATGAGAGTGACTATCTAAAGATTTTGGAAACTGCTCACCAAGGTGTAGTAGGACACTTTGGACCAGATCAGGTGATCAAGGCAATATTATTTGCAGGCTTCTGGTGGCCGACCCTTCACATGGATGCACATACCTATGTGAAACGGTGTGATGTGTGTCAGAGAACTTAGTATCCTATACGCAAGGATGAGATGCCACTGAAACCTATGATGGGTGGACGTGCATTCTCTAAGTGGGGAATAGACTTTGTAGGCCCTATTAATCCCCCAGCCAAGGGTTCACATGCTGAATATATCATTGTGGCCACGGATTATCTCACCAAGTGGGTGGAGGTAAAAGCTACGACAAAGAACGACGCTCAGACAACTGCTAAATTCTTGTTTGAGAATGTATTCACAAGATACAGGCTACCTATAGAGCTAGTTAACAATAGAGGCACTCACTTCTTGAATGAAGTTATTGAAAATCTACTCCAAGAATTCTTGGTAGTTCATAAGAAGTCTGCCCCCTATCACCCTCAAGCTAATGGGCAAGCCGAAAGCACCAATAAGATCTTATGCAATGTACTAACGAAATTAGTGAACAATAAACGCTCTGATTGGGACAAACAGCTACACCATGCTGTTTGGGCATACCGAGTCGCCTACAAAACGGTACTCCAAGCCACCCCCTTTCAGATGGTATTTGGCCAAAATGTTGTGCTGCCTCTGGACTTTTTGATACCTACATTGAAGGTAGCACAAGAGCATGACTCGACAGGCCATGAACTCTCCTCTCGAATCTTTGATCTTGAACGTCTAGGCGAAACACGATTGAGAGCGGATGCAGGGATATATGCAGCTAAGAAACGACAGAAGGCATACTTTGATGCCCACGTTAAGGATAAAGGTTTGAAGGCAGGCGACTTAGTTTTAGTCTACAAATTGAAGCAACATGCGAGAAAACTGGAGAAGAGAGGCTATGGACCCATGATTATAAACAGAATCTCAACAAGTGGAGCAGTGCAACTAGCCACATTAGAAGGCGACGTTCTCCCGAGCTACATTAGCGGATGCAGGGTCAAGTTGTATCAGGAACCTCTCACAGAGAAAATGCTAAGTCGACTCAATACTGCTAAGAAACGCAAAGAAGAAGAAAAGCGAATTCGAGAAGAAGCCCAAGCAGAAGCATTGGAACGCATCCGGAGAATGAAGTTGAGAAGACAGACTAAGGAGCAACCTAGGACGGATACCTATGCAGATCAAGGATATCATGTGGCTATGTGTGAAGTTTCAGGTATCAGCGCTCAAAGGATAATTGATCGACGTCCTTTTATAACCTTAGAGATAGGACAAAGAAAGGGTGCAAAGACTGTAAGAGCTTTGATTGACTCAGGTGCATCCACTAGTGCTGTCAAGTTGTCTTACTGTCAAGAATTGAAATTAATCGTCGATCCTATAGAAGCATATCTCATAGGATTGGGAGGTGTGGAAACCCCTTGCATGGGCGAGGTGGATCTTCCCATCTCCATTCAAGACGAAGTGATGAGAGTCAAAGTACTAGTGTGTCAAGATGAGGACCTCACTGAGCCTCTTGTCTTGGGTCAGGACTGGATCTATGATCATGCAGTCAACCTAAACCTAAGAAGCGGACTTCTTCAGGTATGGGTAAATCATAGCCGAATTACAGTTGAATTGGAAAAGGAGGCACTCAAGGAACTAGGTAAAGCACAGACTCCTGGTCCTTCCAGGGGCGCACATGAAGTTGACAATGCTATTCTTGTCCAAAAATGTATGATGCAGAAAGAGGCTTGTCTCAACAACGGAGCCAGGGAGAGGACGGAACTCCCTTCTTTTCCAAAGGCGAGAAGGATGCAGCAGCCAACGGCAGATCAAATTCGGAAGAAGCAGAACACTACCTGTACTGGAGGCCAAAAAAAGGAGCAAAGCAGATTGTTTTAGCCGATGAAACAAGTATGGAGGCGAAAAGGCGAACACCCTGTTCCGACCAGGCCAATACCACGGCCAAAACCTCTTATTAGTAATCAACAACACGATACTAATAAGAAGCCTTTCATAAGTTCTTCTGCGAAAGTGAAGTCTATTTGGGTTCCCAAGAAGTCAATGAAGGCCAGCCCACAATCACGACAAATCTGGGTGCCTAAGGCTTGCTTGCGGGCTCAAATAGCTACACCAAGGCCAAACCCTGTACAACATGTTTCACTCACGCGAACATCTGAGGCCCAGTCTTACACATCACACACTAACACATATTCTTCCATGAGCACAAGTAGAATCACTTGTAAATGGGCTCCTAAAAAGCCCCATTTTTCAAGTAAATACCCTATCACACTCCCCAGAGCCTCCACAAAGTCAAAATCCAAACCTATCCATTGCATTTCGCAACCTAAAACTTGTAATAAACCCCCAGACCCTAGTTGTAAATCCATGCCCACCTACTAACTACGTCACTCTCACACCATATCATTCCACTGAGCTCCTAGGTCTAACCAATCCCTAACTACACACACAAGCACCGAGCACTTGCTAACCACTAATCTCTCCCGAACCTCATGTTAATGTTGTAATGGGGACAAAAACGATTCTATCTTGTTCTTTACAATGTTAACACATGTTTCTATATTCTCACAGAATCAGGAGGCAAGAAGTAACATGGCAGATACGGCAGGAACTAGCTCCCAGGCAGGCACCAACCCCCAAGTCGTGGATATTGAAAGTCTTCCCGTTGAGGAGGAATTGAAGGAACACCTTGTAGCATTGAGAGCACTACACGCCATACCGGTTTAAAACCCTCCACAAGGGCACACTATGCCAGTCAGTAAAAACTCCCATTGGTTTAGTGATGTGGCAGGACCCCTAGGTGAAGGCACTTATATGTGGGAGGCCGAGATAGAATTCAATGGGCGCTCGGGCAGGTATCACTTTTTCACTAGGGAATTTGAGAGACTGCAGAATAATGAAGGACTGAAACCTATATGGAAGAAGGCAGGACTCTACGAATACTTCAAATTCCAATTGCCAAAGCCGGATTTTCTAAGATGTTCTTATTTGATTAGCACCCTTACTCCGAGCAAAGACAAAAAGGGATACAACTCCTTTGTCCTCCCATCTCTCACAAGGGGCAATGAGCTCAAGCGTTTCAGATTAACTATCAACTTGGTAAGGGAAGCTCTCGACATGAAAGGTATGCATATTCCTACGGAGAAAGAGACTATGGTCCCCGACAATATGAAGAACAGGAATCTGACAAAGTTAAAAGATATGGTGGCAATGACGCCTACAATCGCCATCCATTTGCGAATGGTCATGCAACACTTTGCATTTCCCGCCCAAGAGAGGTTCACAATGCCACCTAAAAAGATATGGTTTAGTTTATACTTGGCTGATGCCTTTGATTTGACAATCAACATGCCCCACTGGATTATCGACCAAATCCACTTGGCTCATCAAAGGTGGTATAAAAAACAAAATTCTGTACTGTACGGATGCTGTGCTCTGACCAGGATTGTGTACAGATGTCTTGCGTATGATGTACCAGTGCAAAGGGCACTCATTTGGACCAGGGTACAAGAGTTTCAGTGCCGATTATCCTCCGCAGGACCACCATCCAAGAAAATGAGAGGCGCCGTTCAGATGCCCTGTGCACAAGCCCGCGGTGCAACATTGACTCTAGAGACCACTCCACGACTTCCAAGGTGGGTGCAACCCTTCACTATCAGATTGCCAAGGCACAGCACTGATGGACCTAATCTGGTGTTCCCACCTGTACCAACCGACCTAGAGTTTCCTCACGGATTCACTTTAGAAGACCTAACTGATGAGGAGGTAGCCAGAATCATCGACGCTGTTAATGCAGAAGTTGAGGCAGAACAAGCTAGTGGGCAACAAACGGCTACAGACCAACCCCATCCCAGACAACCAGACGTCGTCGACGTAGAGGGTGAAGAAGAAGGAGAACAAGAGGAGGAACACGAGGAGCAATCAAACGAAGAAGAGCACGAATATGATCAGGAAGCTCTACAGGTACTTGAAGGGGCCCCAGCTTATACGAAAGCATTGAAAAAGCTCTATGACACCATGAATAGAGTTCAAGAGCAACATAGACTGTCCCTAGCAGCAGGCAAGGCCCTTATGAATCAGATCCTTGAGGAGGAAGGCGTCGACGAGCAATATCGTGCCACCCTTGACATGATATCTGAGGCATTAGGCGTCCCTGAAACGGTGCATACCGCCCTTGCACAAGCATGAAGAATGGAACGAAGATATGGCAGACGCCCCCCTCGAGTAGGAAAGCAGATGAATGTATTAGTATCAGAACCACAAGGCACATCCACAACCACGGGCACCGCACACACTGTCCACGATGCTGAGGAAACCCATGTATCAAGTGCACCTCCGTCACCCCCGTTGCCACCCCTGCCTCCATCTCCACCACATTCATCTCTCACAACCAGTGTAACCACTACTATCACCGCCTCCGAGTCCACTACCCATACCGAAGCACAGACCGTCACTCGACCCACACACCCTATCTCCACTTCGTTTGTCCATACGACCACTGAAACAGTAGTTCTAAGTGCTGCCACAGAAGATCTCAACCCCCCGATCACACTTCCGAGTAGTTCGTATTCACAATTGCACACACCACTGTACACTTTCACCACTATCACCGCACCCACAATTCCACTATTCACAATCACTCCCACTACTGCATCCACCGTTGATCTTATGGACATCTCACCCACCTCCGCGCCTCTCCCTCCCCCCATGCATCCACCATCTCCCATTCCCCCACCTCCCACTTCACCATTTTCCAGCACCACATCCACACTTCCATTCCCCTTCCCCTTTCCCTTCCCCTCTGCATTCAACACCCTACCAGCATCCACCCCTATCAATAATGTAATTAATAATATGTATCAGTGTATGTCGCAACTACAACAGCACTACCAACATCTTGATAACCAACACACACGACTCTTTCGAAGCCATGAGGAACTTCAACTCCGATTCATTGATCTCGAAAGGGAAAAGCGGCTACTACAACAACAACATGCCACTTTACAGGAACAACGCGAACAATTAGTAGCCACTCCACCCCAGTCAGATGCAGAGGAAAGACAACATATGGATGAATTGCTACACTCCCAGATAACGGAGAATCTCAAACTTAGACGCAACCTGGCCCTCCTACAAAAACACATGTCTATAGCTCTCGAAGAGAATAAACGGCTGCAGAAATAGAATGAAGAGAACTTGGAAGCAGCCATGGAAGGTTCCCCGCAGGAAATCGACCCAGAAAAATTCAAGGCCATTCCCTCAGAGAATATGAAAACTGTGTTAGAAACCCATGCCGACCTCCTGGAGGCCCATGCAGTGCTAGAACGAGAAAGGGATGATCTACTTAAGCAACTGGCAACTCAGCAGGAGTCACCAAGCAAAGCCACAACCACAGACGACACATCCGAAGAAGTCACAAAACTCAGAGCAGAACTTGAAGAATTACGCAGCAAAGTCATGCAATACGAACGTCAGCCCTCTCCCCTTGTCGAGCCCGAGCCTAAAGATCTAGTGCCAATCGAGATAGAGGAAACTTTCGAAGACCCGTATGTTCCCATGCCTGCACCAGGGGGCAAGCAAACAGACGAGGGCATGGACACCATTGAAATAGAGGCTCCTGAATGGAAGAGAAAGTGGCCACAACCCATGATGATAGAGTGGCAGTTCAGATAGCATCTATGTCACGCTTGGAAGAAGTAGTCATAAAATCAGATTACTTTAGGAATCTCTCCCATCATAGGTGGATCGGCACATCCGACGATTTGTATGTTCCTTTCTGTGTCCTAATGGCGGATTACAGTGCGGAAATCAAGAGCCACACATCAAAAGAACCAACCTCGGCTACACAGTTTGCATCGAAAGACATCCCAGCGAGTGCCAAGCAGGGCAATATTCATCAACCGATGTGGAGGATTCGTCTACTGGAAACCTACCCAGAAATGGTAAGAACATGGAATAACATGCCCTTGTACATCAAATACAACCCATGCTACTGCCCTGTGTTTCGAAGAAGGTCATGGCCAGAATACACAAAAATGATGCTCACAAACAAAGGATGTGAGAAATGGCTCAATTATGTTTACTTAGCACCACCCAAAGGCCAACCTACCATAGGCTACATGATCTCGACGATTCGGCATTGGGGAGTCAGGTTTAAAAATGTGCCTGACGTCATGGCCCAAATGTGCTTGAAAATTTTTGAGCTCATGTTGGTCACATTCAGGACTTTCAAAAATGTCAAGGAACCTCATCTGTCAGCCCTTGGATTTAATGAAGGAAATCAGGACCTCGTCTACGACATGAGTGCAACACCATCTATTAATGTTGTATATGCATGGCACGCGCGCATCAAGTATCTACCAGCCTGCTTCAAACAGACGTTTGAAGAAATGTTCGTCACGGGATTTTGGGAATATCATTCAGAGATATTCATTCCCAGACCATCACATTCATTGCAGTTGTTTGCAGTGGAACAAGCTCTTCATTCAGAAAAGTTACGTATACCACATCCAGAGGTTCCCGGGCCGGTAGATTGGGATGCTTTACTCACGGACTTGGCCAAAGAGTTGAGGTTTGCAGAACATCACTTAGCACAAGACATTGTGGAGTACTACATCCAATGAACCACCCAACAAGGGTCTGTCAGGGACGATAGACGCAAGAGTGGGGGGGTGTTGGCAGCAGTCAGGGAACCGAAGGAGCCACAAGACAAAGAGGGTCGGAACGAAGAGATAGCACAAGCAGACACAGTAGCCAAAGAAGATCTGGCAAGTAGGCCATCTAAATTTTTCAGACATCAAGGAGTGGAGCACACAAGAAGAAAGAGCAAGTAGGGAGCTCAAAGATGTGTACGACAAATCAACTGAGAAAATCCCTACACAAATAGTGATTTTAATCACTAAAAACCATTGTAAATACCATTTCGTATTTTTGTAGCTCCATTTTGTGCAAGCCAAGGAGTCGTTGAGCTTGAGGAGCCTTAGAAGTGCCTACATATCAATTTTCATGTTTTTTAGATCTCGTTTGAGCCCTCAAAAGAGCCCTGGAACCTAATTTTTAACTAGGCCGGACACTAGGTCTGGACAGGGCCAAAACTAGTCAAAAACTATAAAAGGAGCTAGAGAGCTCATTTTTGGGCTAGATTGTAATTGAAATGAACTTGTAAGAGCTTTTTGAAAGTAATCTAAGAACTCCATTGCTTCTGTTAAACGTTAGCCAAATGTTAGCCGTTCGGTAGTCTACAGACTCTGAATCTGGACTTCGAGTACTGTGGACTACTGTGATAATTAAAAGCACTCTATCTCTTAGCCACGTGGGTTCTTGGGAGTGGTAGGGGTCTGTTAGACAGAGGCCCTGTACTATTTTCCCAACCTCTCACACAATCATAAATACCCTATCACGTCTTAGCTCAGTACTTGACTCTGAACACTGCGAACTACGCGGTTTACTGGGACGTTGGACATTTCCGGACTGGGTCTGCTATAGTATAAGAGCAGTAATCCGGTTCTGACTTAAACTACTTCGACTACTCAACTTCATTCGCCGAATATTACACAAGATGCACCTATTCTTGACTCGGAGGCACATCGAACAACTATACTCAAAAGTATACAACTTACGGTATGTCAACTCAAACAACAGCCGACCGTAACAATCTTATCACTAATTCCAAAACACACAGGCTCTTACAGATACAAGTCCTTCCTGGGATCGGAATCCACAGAGAACGCAGACTATTGTATCGACTTCAGTTACTTCACAGAACCTTAACAGACCAACAGTGAAACTACTTCCATGTACTCTGCTTCGCCAAAGAACTGATAACAACACGCTGCACTTAACAATACTCAGTGACACACTTAACCATTACTGAATAGATTTGTAACACACTACAACTGTTCGTAAATATGTATTAAGACGCGAACAAACGACCCAACAAAGCGTAGACAGAATAGAACAGAACACAACAGAACAGAACAGAGCAGAAATACACACTTAAACAATACACTGCAATTCCCAAAAATGGGCGCTCTCACAGACAGAATAGAAGACACACTTAACAGAACAGAACAGAATAGAAAGACACACTTAAACAATACACCGCAATTCCCAAAAATGGGCGCTCTCTCGCCACTCTTTCTCATTGTCTTATATAGAAGATTTTTTACAGTGGTGCGCGAATCTTTTGTTACCCGCGCGTTTCTCGAAAGGTTCTTTCTATTTAAGATGCCTGTCCTAGTACATCTGTCCTTATTCGGCGGCCGTCTAACACTGGCACGCCCGGTGGACTCGAACCCGCAGGTTCTTATGTTTCGGCTACAAGAGCGAGCCTAGATGTGCGGGTGATTTTCTTTTTAAGAACTTCTATCAGCTGAACTAAGGTGGTTGGTTCTAATAACTGGGCGTCCGTTCTAACGGAGCTCAGGGCTATGGCTTGGGTTAACAAAATTTCGGCCTGGTTTTGTAAGAAGGCCTCCTGTAAGAAAAAGTCGTTGGATAATGCAGCGTCGCGGGATGTCTTCATTTCGGTGACCTTCTGCTGCATATCCATGACCCTATCCTTCTGATTTTGCACTTGATTCTCGAGGCGCTCAATCATCTGGTTCTGAAACTCAATGGTCTTGTAATAGGCGTCACGTTCTCTTCGAGCATTGGCGAGATCTTTCTGGTTTTTAGCTTCCCGGGTTAATTGACGCCGGAGCATTCTGTTGACTTCATCCAAGCACTCCTGGGCTCGTCGTAACTCATCTTTGACTTGTTCGGCCTCTCTCTGTTGATCTTGATTTTTCTGGACTATCTCCTGCAGTTGGGCCTTGGTTTCTTCGACCAGTTCTGCGAGTGAGGAGCTGATGTCGTCTTTTTCTTGGAGCGCGAGCTTCAATACCCGAATTTCTTCGTTGGCTTCGTTGAGGAGCTGGTCTTTGGCAGCCAGTTGCGCCAAGGCGTCGTCCCGTTGTTGTAGCAATGCCTGTTGTGCCGTAACTTGGCCTTGGAGATCTGCTACTTGGGTGTGTAAGTGATGATTTTCGGCTTTGACTGCTTCGACTTCTTCTTGGAGAGGGGTGATGTCTGCTTCCAAGAGGTCTACCTTGTGCTGGAGATCCTGTCTGATGGTGTTGGCGACGTCACTCAGCTGTGCGGGAAGTTGCTGGGAAAGGGAAATGAGCATATGGCCCATAGTGGCTAGTTCGAAGAATACCAGAATAGAGGGGAGGAGCAGTGGGTGTTGCGGTTGCGCAGAGGTTTGGGTTTGAAGTTGGGGGGATGTCGGGGGCGAATAGTTGAGGGACGACGACGAGGATTCCAGTTCCGGTGTGGGAGTAGGGTTGACTGGGGGGGGTCTGGGATGGGTAGAGTCGGGGTTTGTTACCTGATTGCTTGTTTGTTGTTTCTCGGTAGTGTGGTCGATTGCGGATTCGACGGCCTTCAATAATGTGTTTAGCGCATCCCTACCGGGTTGTTGCTCGTCTTGTTGAGGCTCAGAGGTTGCTTCGGTGGAGACCGTTTCGGTTTTGGTGCGATTTTGCTGGTCTTAGTGGTGATCGGCCGAGGATTCGTTGTGGATGGAAGTGGCGGTGTCGTGGAAGGTTTCTTCTTGTTTGTCGTTGCGGTTGTCCTGATTCTTGTCGGCAGATTTTTGTGCTTCGCTTTCTGAAGAGCTGATCCGGATGCGCTTCGTGCGGAAGAGTTGGTTGATCTCCTCCTCTTCTTCTGCATCGTCATCGAGTGGTGGTACTGAATCTTCATGCCTAAGTATGGCGCCTCGGGGTGGTGGTTGTGCGGCGAGGATGGTTGGGAAGAGGAAGGAGAGGATATGGGGAAGACGAGAGCGCGGGGTGTTTCCTTTATTTACTTGCTTCATGATGGCGACACACTCCTTATGTATTCTTTGGAAAAAATAAGATGCGAAGTTGACGGGTTCGCAGGCTACTAAATCTAAGGCGGAGTAGAAGGGTCGGGAGATGCCATAGGTGCGTTTCTGTAAATTGAGGATAGCAACTAGGAATTGGAGGGCAGATCGTTCGGGTTCGGGACGGCAGAGAATGGCGAAATCGTTTGAGGAAGATCGGGGGAATAATTCGGTCATGCGGGCGAGGGGGATACTGGGGCCATTTTCTCGGCCTTGCGGGGTGAGGCGGAAAGCTTCAGAGAAGGCGGGGAAGGTGATGACGGTTCTGGAGGGTAGTGAAGGGAAAACCCATTGGCGTTCGGTGGCAGGGGATTGGGCGATGGCAGAGATTATTTGCGCGAAGAAGGGATGGGCTTCCACTGAGTGCCAGGGCAACTCAGCGAAGTTGGCCAACCCTCGACAACGCAGGTATTCACCTACCTCAGTAGGGATACCATCACAGAAAGCAGTGTAATTGGCTAGCGCTTCCATGGCGATTGCTAATACAGACTAGGAACAGGACTACAGAGCACAAGTTCGCACAGATTACTAACACTCACCACAGTAGCGATTTTTGACATTGTCGAAGGGGTTAAATAGGAACAATACGGTGGGGTGGGAAAGGGGGTTGGGTATCATTGTGCAGTGCGGGAATGATATTTGTTTTCATGCAGGCATGCGTATTCGAGTGACTGGTAAGGGGGGCCGGCTGGTACGAAAAGATTTTCTAAAATACGGCTATTTATAAAAAGAAGAAAGAAAAAGGGAAAGGATTAAACAAAACGCGGTCCATCGCCGAAAAATTTAATGCGGGCTAGGGGCGTGATGATATGGCCGCAGCTTCGACCCATTGATTACTTTCGGGAGTGGATTTTCGGTCAACGTAGTCAACCGAAAAGTTGCGGGACCGAGTTGTTCTGAGATTTTGAAAGGGCCGAACCATCGAAGTTTAAACTTTCCTGCGGCTCTATCCGACTTTGCGTTGTAGAAGAGTATGAGCTGTCCTACCGAAAAGATTGGCGTTTTCAAATATCGATCGTGTGTCTTGGCTTGTCTTAGTTGTACTTCGCTCATGGTTAAAAAACTGAGCCATCGGTGCTCATCAAGTTCTCTGAGTGCGTCCATTCGTGCTATCAATGAATCTTCCGGTAGCATCTTCTGAGTGATTGCTACACGCAGGCTTGGGATGACTACTTCCATGGGTGCTATTGCTTCTAAGCCATAAGCTAGTTTGAAAGGTGTCAAGCCTGTTGTTACCTTATATGTAGTTCGGTATGCCCATAAGACTGCAGGTAGTAGTTGATCCCATCTTTCCGGTGCTTCCATGATTAGTTTCCGAAGGATATTCAGTAGTGATTTGTTTGTACTTTCGGCCTAACCATTGGTACGAGGGTAATACGGCGAGCTGAGTTTGTGTGTCACCTGGAAGGATTGGGTGAGTACCTTCATTAATTGATTTACAAAGTGAGTACCTTGATCTGAGACAATTTCCAGTGGTAAGCCGAAACGTGGAAAGACATCATTCAACAGGCATTTTGCTACTGCCACCGCTGTAGCCGACCGTAAAGCCCATGCTTCTACCCATCTTGTTGCGTAGTCTGTATAGGTTAGTATATATCTGTTGTTACTGAAGACTGCTGGAGGTGTAATTGGACCTATAAAATCTAATCCCCATTTCTGAAATGGTTCTAATGGCATGACTGGCTGTAGGGGAAAGAAGTGTCGTTGTAGCGGTTGTCCAGACCTTTGACAGTTATCGCAGTGTTTGACAAATTGGGCCACATCTCTGTACATAGTTGGCCACCAGACTCCACTCTACAGAATTTTCCGGTGAGTCAAATCTGTGGCAAAGTGACCACCAGTAGGTGTCGAGTGAGCCATTGTGATAACTGAGTTAATTTCATGCGGAGGAACACAGCGAAGTAGGATTCCGGTGTGATCTACATAGTATAGTTCTCCAGCAACTAACCAAAATCGGCGGCTAAAGACTGCAATTTTTCTGCGTACTGGTCTTGAAACTTGAGATGGAAGGCAACCATCAGTGAGAAAGGTCAAGATCTGATCATAATATGAAAATGGAACAGGTGGGTCTGCAGGTTCTTCAGTAATTGGTTCTGATACATAAATTGCGGGTGTCGTGTCATCTATACCCACCGGAGATTCACCGGAATCTAAGCGGGATAAAAAATCTGCTAAGGCGTGTGAACTGCCTGGTCGGTGAATGACTTCGTAATCAAATTCCTGCAATAGTAAGACCCATCGTGCTAATCGGCCTCCTAGATGCTGCTGTCGAACTAGATAGACAAGTGCAGCGTGATCTACATGAAATGTGAATTTTTGGCCTAGCAAGTAATGTCTAAATTTTTTGACCGAGTATACTAGTCCTAGACATTCCCTTTCTGTTACAGAGTAATTTTTCTCAGCAGGGGCTAATCTTCGACTTGCATAATACACTGGTCTGAACCATTTATCAATTTGTTGCATCAATACACTTCCTATTGCTATATCTGAAGCATCAACAAATATGTGAAATGGGTGATCCCAGTCCGGCGGTTGTAAAATAGGAACTTGTGTTAATAAATGCTTTAAACGATCAAAGGCTATCTGACATTCGTGGGTCCATTCAAATTGTCGAGGTGTTTTACTGACTAGCTTGTTTAGGGGAATTGCCAGATGAGCAAGCCACCGTAAGTGTCTTCCATGCCACCGTACTTGGCCCATAAAGCGCATAACTTCTTTTGGAGAAACTGGCACCGGAGCTTCTAATACTGCCGAAATCTTATCTGGATTGACTTGGATGCCTTGTGCAGACACAATGTGGCCAAGTAACTTGCCACATGAGACCGCAAACACCGATTTGTTTGGATTCAAACAGAGTCTATGCTTTCTGCATTTCTGAAAGCAACACCGTAAATGAAATAGATGTGCTATCATCTTATCGAAAATTGAAAAATCATCGAGGTATACTTGCATAAACGAAGTAAGATAAGGAGAAAAAATTTCCTGCATGCATCTTTGAAATGTACTTGGTGCGTTTCTCAATCCAAACCACATCACCGTACAAGCAAAGACACCCCAATTGGTAATGAATGCGGTTTTTGGTATATCTGCTTCGGCCATTCTAACCTGATTGTAACCACTGTATCCGTCTAAGAATGAATACATTTCATGACCTGCTACCCTATCGAGCATTGTATCCAGAAAGGGGATCGGGAAAGGATCTGGTACTGTTGCTGCATTTAATTTCCGGTAGTCTACACAGATTCATAGTTGCTTATTTTTCTTTGGCACGATCACAATTGGTGAAATCCATTCAGCATGTTCTATTGGTACGATGAATCCGACTTTTAATAACCTATCAAGTTCAGCTTTTACCTGTGATGCATAATTGGGATTCATCCGGTAGCTAGGCTGCTTATTCGGTTTAGCTTCAGGCTTCAGCATGACTCTGTGCTGATAGATGCGCGGATCTAATCCTTTCATATCTCATGCAAAGACGTCTGAGAATTCACAAAGTAGTCGAATCAAGTCAGTTTTAAATGATTCCGGTAAGTTTTGCCTTATCTTTACCGGTCGTGGATGCTCTTCATCTCCTAGATTGTACGTGGTCAACTGGTCCTCGGGGACATAAAACTGTTGCGGTTTCTCTGTATCGTCTGTTGACTTGAACAACGATTGCAATTCATCATCATGTGTGGGGACACTACCTTCATATTTAACTGTGTTGGTGATAGGTATGATTGTACAAACCGAAGTGTTCCAGTTATCTATAACAGACTGTAGATCAACAGTTCCTACAGACATTAAATCAGCATTACTCTTTAGAAATTCCTCTTCCTCATCATCTGATAGTCCATCTAACATGTTGACTGGTTCAGCAAAATATGGTCTGGCGTGGAGCTCGCACGGTTGTATAGCATCTAATTTTACTACATATCTACGGTTGGCATCTTTGAATGTAAGCTCTTGGGCGGACCAGTCCTGTATTACCTTCGCATGCTTCAGCCACGGTCGGCCGAAAAGAAGGTTGTAATCCAAAGTGGATTCTGGTAGATCTAATATAACAAAGGTCATTTTAAAGGTCGTACCTTGTAAAGTGATGGGTACATTTCGCACAAGTCCTAAAGGGTGGACTCTAGATTGATCTGCCATTCTAACAAAAAATTGCACTGGTTCAACTTCAGTCCATCCTAACCTTTTGCATAAGGATGCTGTTGCAATGTTCACACCAGATCCTCCATCAATCAATACCTGCGTAATTTTATGATTCTTGTACCATATTGTAATCAAGGGAACCGAATGATCAACGATAGAATCAGGTTCCGGTTGAACTGCTGTTGTTGCCGGAATACAAGAAGGCACCGGACTGAACTGTTGCTGGAACTGTTGTCGAATCCCAGGTACTAAGGCCAGTAGTTGGCCGAGAGGCAAAGTGATAGATGCCTTGGATAAAATTTCCCAGGCTTGTTGAGATTGGTTGTCCTGCTCCTTTGGACTTGAGGTCTCCGCTGGTGTAGAAGTTTCTGCTGTTATGCCTATTGCTGATGATGGCTCCGCTGTTGTTCCTTTTTGTTGCGTTCCTTCCTTTGACGAAGCCTGAGTCACCGGAATAGGTTCTGGGAATACTGGTGGTTCAGTTGCGGACCAGTGACTAGCCTTGTTATACATCCTATGTTGTTCTCGTATCCCTGGTTCGAATACTTCTGCTGCTGTCTGCAGCTGTTTACCCGATCGGGTCAGTACTGTAGCAGCTTGCGTTTCTACTGGTGTAATTTGTACCATGTTGGCCATTGGGTTTTGCCGCTCCTTCTTCCTTTGATCGTACTCGGCTGCATCTTTGCAAAATCTCCTGATGTGTCCGAATTCGCCGCAAAAGTGACAACGAGGTGGGGGTAGATTGGGATTTTCCGGTGGTGGTCCGTTTTGCCAGCGGTTTGTATTGAAATGGTTGTTCCTCTGTCCTCGGTAGTTTCGATATCCTTGTGGTTGATTGTTTCTCAATTGCGGAGGCACATAGTGATTCGCTGGCTGTCCATGTTCTTGTATAACTGCATTGACCGTTGTTGTTCCCTGTATTCTAGCATTGTAAACACAGTTTTCGGTGGTGTGTCCGGCAGTGTTGCAGATAGCGCAAAACGTGTGATTTAGTGCACAATTGGCACTAGTATGACCTGAATTTTTGCATGTGATGCAGTATACTTGTCTGGTTATGTCTTCAGCCATAGTTTTGTTTGTTTTCAATCACTCCAGATCTTCTGTAAATCCACCGACCTTGGATTCTAGTTGCAGAGCCATGGCAATGACTGCATCCAGCATCATAGCTCCCACACATCTTATGATCATGATCTGTTTCAGTTGTGGGGTTAAGCCGTTGATGAACCACTGAGTGATGACATCATCAGGTAAGTTAGCGTGGGCCTGTGGTATCTACCGCAAATGTGTTCTAAAGAGTGTAGCATACTCCTGGACAGTCTGATTAGCCTTTTGTCGGTTGTTTTGTAAATAATCAAAGATTTCGGCGGGATTCTTCTTTAGCCTGAATCGTTGCAAAAAAGCATCTCGAACTGCGTCATAGGTACCGAAATGATTAATATCGTATTCCGTAAGCCATCTAGCTGCTTCATTTACCAGTGTCAATTGAAAAACGATGGCCTTATACGCCTCATCCGGTGGATGGTTAAGAACGGCATAACTTATCTCGAAAGTGCGTACATGAGCATCCGGATCATCTCCTGGGAATCCACCGAATTTCGTGTATGTTACTCCTGTTGGAGGCGGTCTTGGTTGACATAACTGTTGTTGCTATTGTTGTCCGTTCATTGTGAGTGTATTCAGCCTTTCTTCTGTATCTTGAGGTTGGTTAGTTGAACTCTCGAGATTTTTGTCGCCGGATGGCGTGCCTTCCGGTGTGCTGTTTTTACTTAGAATGCATCGCACTTCTGCTTCGAAGAGTTTTCCTTCCTTCTGGATATCCAATATCCGAAATCTTTCTTCCAAGCACGCTGGTTGGGCTGAAGATTCCGTGAAAAATGCAAAGTCTTTGCCTACAGTTGGTGACTCTATCACCGGAATATCACCGGAATGAGCCGAAATTGTGCCAGACTGCAGTGTTTTTCCGCTTTTACCGATCTCTTCTCCTAAAGTGTTTCTAATCGTATATAATTCTGAGTTTAGACTGGTTTCTAATGGCGTGTTGGTAGATTCTGAAATTGCTATATCTTCGATAGGCTGGGTCGAAGTAGCACCAGAATGTACCAAAGGCGTTGATCGTTCCACCGGAATATGACCGGAATCAATCGTGACGTTCTCAATTTGTCTGACCACTAGGTCAGATTGGGTTAGACCTTCTTCTTTCAAGGCTATCTTTATCGCTTTACTCGCTTCAGTCTTACAGTTCTTAGGATATGTTTCACCAGATCGAGTAACCGGCATGTATCATTACGCAGTAACCCTATCTGAACAGTTTGCAACAATCTGGGTCTGTTGCTACTGCTAATTACTCGAATGTTACTAAATGTTTGCTTCTGACAAACAATTGGTGCTCTAGTGCCACTTTCCCACAGACGGCACCAAATGTTAAACGTTAGCCAAATGTTAGCCGTTCGGTAGTCTACAGACTCTGAATCTGGACTTCGAGTACTGTGGACTACTGTGATAATTAAAAGCACTCTATCTCTTAGCCACGTGGGTTCTTGGGAGTGGTAGGGGTCTGTTAGACAGAGGCCCTGTACTATTTTCCCAACCTCTCACACAATCATAAATACCCTATCACGTCTTAGCTCAGTACTTGACTCTGAACACTGCGAACTACGCGGTTTACTGGGACATTGGACATTTCCGGACTGGGTCTGCTATAGTATAAGAGCAGTAATCCGGTTCTAACTTAAACTACTTCGACTACTCAACTTCATTCGCCGAATATTACACAGGATGCACCTATTCTTGACTCGGAGGCATATCGAACAACTATACTCAAAAGTATACAACTTACGGTATGTCAACTCAAACAACAGCCGACCGTAACAATCTTATCACTAATTCCAAAACACACAGGCTCTTACAGATACAAGTCCTTTCTGGGATCGGAATCCACAGAGAACGCAGACTATTGTATCGACTTCAGTTACTTCACAGAACCTTAACAGACCAACAGTGAAACTACTTCCATGTACTCTGCTTCGCCAAAGAACTGATAACAACACGCTGCACTTAACAATACTCAGTGACACACTTAACCATTACTGAATAGATTCGTAACACACTACAACTGTTCGTAAATATGTATTAAGACGCGAACAAACGACCTGACAAAGCGTAGATAGAATAGAACAGAACAGAACAGAACAAAACAGAGCAGGAATACACACTTAAACAATACACCACAATTCCCAAAAATGGGCGCTCTCACAGACAGAATAGAAGACACACTTAACAGAACAGAACAGAATAGAAAGACACACTTAAACAATACACCGCAATTCCCAAAAATGGGCGCTCTCTCGCCACTCTTTCTCATTGCCTTATATAGAAGAATTTTTACAGTGGTGCGCGAATCTTTTGTTACCCGCGCGTTTCTCGAAAGGTTCTTTCTATTTAAGATGCCTGTCCTAGTACATTTGTCCTTATTCGGTGGCCGTCTAACACTTCTCACTCTTTGTCTTGCCGTGTGTGCACGTGTGTGTGTATGTGTGTGCATGTTTGTGTGCTTCTCACTCACGCACTTGTGCCTCCACTTGCTCGAGGTCTTCATACCATCCTCACGTCTTCCCGGATTGACATTAAAGGAGGTGCTACTCATCACTGAGCTACAACTTGTTAAGTATATATGCTGCATACATGAAAGTGTCAAGCTAGAAACTATGTGGTAAAGCTTGACTCTTGACCATGCACCTCGCCATCTCCATGAGTGACCTGTTCTTTCGTTTAGAAACTCCATTTGATTGAGGTGAATATGGCTTTGTACATTGGTGTTTTATCCCACATTCAGCCAGAAATGCATTAAAATCAGAAGACATATATTCCCCCCCTCGATCAGAACGGAGGGTGCCCATTTTGCATGTTGACAAATTTTCAGCCAAAACCAAAAACTATTTGAAGCACATGAACGCTTCAGACTTTGCCTTCAATGGATATACCCATGCATGCCTGGAAAAATCATCAATGAAAGTCACAAAGTAAAGATAATTTCCAAAAGAAGGTGTTTGCATAGGACCACAGACATCACTATGTACAAGCTGCAATTTTTTAGTAGCCCGAACTGAACCATATTTTGGAAAGGAAGAATGCCGCATTCTATCGAAAATACAACCTTCAGAAACATGTTTTCCAGGTGCCTCAAGTTTGGGCAAAGAGGACACCATTTTAGATTTCTGCAGGCATAGCAAACTAGCAAAATTCAGATGACCAAAGCGTGCATGCCAAAGCTTTGCATTTGACATAGCCTGAGAATCATGTACTACACATGCCAAATCATTTACAGATCTTTCATAGTCTATGAGATTATACAACCCATGACATAAAATGCTAGAAGCAATGATCACATTGCCATTTGACAGATCATGAACGATTTGTGATCAACAAATTTCGCAACCAAGCCAATCTTGGCTAATGCAGAAACTGATAACAGATATTTCTTGATCCCTGGCACAAACAAAGCATCTGACAAAATGAAAGAACTACCATCAGGAGTAGTCAAAATGATCTTACCAACTCCCATAACAGGATAAGAGGAGTTGTTGGTGCATGTAACAGTATTCCCTATAGGGGCAGGCTCGAGTGAAGAGAAGAAACTATGCTATGAGGTAATATGTTTGGTCGCCCCACTGTCAAAGTACCAAACACCTGAGTCTACTGCAGACATGCACTGCTAATGAGAAGATGGGTCAAAACTGCAAACAATAATAAACAGCCATTCTTCTTCGTGCACAAGATTAGCAGACTCTGTTTTTGGTGTAGAGGCCTTTGCAACAACCATTCCAACCTCTTTATTCTTTGCCTCTTTAACAACCAGTTTTGGACACTTCTTTATGATATGATCATTTCCTTTAGAGTACTTACAAAAAAATTTTTGCTTTTCTGATTTTTTTTCATCTTTGTATTCCCTCTTCGATTGCGTAGAATTAGCAGATTTCTGCTTACTAGTTGAAGAGCTCCATTTTCCTTTGCCCTTCTGACTAGTCAAGAAAGCTTGATCTGTAACACACATAATGGACCCATTTTGTCTTGACTGATCTTCCTGCAATAGAACAAAGACTAACTCCTCAAATGACAAGGCATTTGGATTGCCTTTCATCATCAATCGAAGAGTAGAAGAAAAACTTTGATATGAATAAGGAAGACCATTCAGAACGGTCAGCACAAGTGAGCTATCTCGTATAACCTCATCAACAGAAATCAATTGTTCCTTCAAGTTTTTGATCTTCGTTAGAAAACTGTCCATAGAATCACCTTCATTTATGTGTTGGCTCTCCAACTGTTTCCGGAGGTAAGCAACACGAGCCTAATTCCTAGCTTGGTACAATGTGGTAAGTGTATCCCAAGCATCCTTAGCTATTCTGCAAGAGCGAATATGAGGAATAATGGCACATTTGACAGACAAAGATATCAATGCATGTGCTTGGGCATCTCTGCCATCCCATACATTTTTTGTAAGTAGGTGCAACAAAAACTGTAGTACGAATAGGAATATGCAGAATATCATCATCTTCAACACCTTCTGCATTAGCTTCAGTACCTGCACTCGTAACAGTTGTAGGTGTGATAGGACGTTTTTCAACACCCTCCACAATGTTCAAGTTCTTTTGCAACTAATACATGTCGCATCATATAAGCCCACAACGGGTAGTTGGTACCATCCAACTTATCCTCAACAGCCAAGATACGAAATACATCACTGCTTTCAGCCATGGCGGGTGACTAAAATACTTTGATGCAGAAAATTGACTGTATCTCAAAAAGTTGAATGGAACTGCCCGAAGGAGTTCTGCTAAACCTGTAGTAGCAAACTTCAAGATGCTTATATTGGCGAACCAAAAATGGTATATACCTTTGGCACAAAAAGACAAACTTGCCTACATAAGTGCTACGATAGTGCGTTCGGAGGCCGAAACGAGCTCAGATCGCGATTCGACACCACATAGCGAAGCTGTTTTGTTCTCGAAAACACCCTAAGTATGCCCACCAAATTTCGTGCAAATCTGAGACTACAACCGGAGAGATGTAGACGACGCCCTAGATGAAGTGGCAACCTGCTGAAACCAATTGTTGGAGTTAGACGTCTACGAAAGCACACGAACAACACAAGGAAGAAGAAGAAGCTTGGAGCACAACACACAATACTGAATGTATTACTAGAGAATGTACAAAGATAAGTAGCCCATTAGGGCAATAGGCGTATATACAAGCCAGGGGAAAAAAATCTCCTAAAGAGGGAAAAAAGTGCCCCAACAGTCCTAGAGTGTTCACACGCATCACTACCTAAATATATCAACAGACTTCAGTGACTCGGATGACAAGGTATGCCAAAGTCTATGCCTTGGTTGCCACCTTAGCTGTAAGCATTGTCTGGGTGGGCAGGTGCTTGCTTCACTCACGCAAAAGGAACAAAGATTTTGCATCAAAATGCTCTCATAATAGTGAAGTATTTTGATGGTGATGCACCAGAGTGTGCTCTGCTTCTCAAGAGCTCCACAAGGATACTCCGCACAGAGTAGAAAACTGAGCTAAAAGCACTACACACGATACTCTGCACAGAGGCTGTAGAAATACACAGAAAAACATAGTACGTAAGGAGCACGAACATAGACTTCTTAGGTGTTACAAATGTGGTCAAACTTATATTATTTGGTTGACTAGACCACTATATGTTTTATTAAAGAACATATACAAAAGTGTCCGGTGGGCATTTGGCCTTTCACATGGACATTAATGGTAACACTTATGTCCTCCAAGTATTTGCAATCTCGTAATAGCTAAAAAAATAATTGAATGGTTACTATTTAAGTGTTAGGAGCAAATTGTAATAATACAATCTTGCAAGAAATCTGAGCAAGTATGAAAATCATATTTTGCATTTGATCTCTTGGTTACACCTTTTTGCAATTGCTTGGGAAGTTAGGGTTTGTGCTTATGATTGTAGCTTGATCTTTGTCTAGCGTATGTAGGAAACACCTCTGTGCCAAATCTTAGACCATTGAAAACCCCAAAATTAAATGAGTAAGCTGGAGCAAGAAACTACCCTAGGCTAGGTAATTCATGAGTTGTAATTCAACAATTTCAAGGTGTTTTTGAGTGCTTTTTAAGGCCGATCAAGATTCCTTAAAGACTCAAAGAATCTTTTCGTTGGGTTTTGTTAATTTTATGGCCCACTTGACAAGGGACAAACTAACCTAATGTGTTTGAAGATAGGGCAATTGAAATTTGAAAATATGAATTCTCTTTTCTTGCACTTTGCAAGAAGAGACTAGTGGACTAAACCAAGCTTTGGTACTAGCAAGGATTCAACATAGGCACCAAAAAATAATTATTTGCACCACAGGACTACCCCAAATTAGAGCAATTGTGGTTTGCAACTATGTTCTTTTCTTTGCTTCCACCTTGCTAATAGACAATAGATTATTCAACCAAGCTTTTGAGCTAGCAAATACTCCAAAATGGGCTAATAGAATCACTGAATTGCAACAAGTAATTGCGCTAGATTAGGTCTATATATGTGAATTTTTGGCCATTGAACTTTGTTACTCACCTTTATAATGCTAGTTCAAACTCTTGGAATGTTAAGAAGCTCAAAGAAACTTTGAAAAATCCTAATGAAAAAGATGAATGCTCTACTAGGGCAATGTTGGTTTGCACAAATGACAATTTTTTTTCTAGTTTCTTCTTGTTGTTGAAGTTATTTAATCTATTATGATGTTATGGGGCCAGTTCAAGTTCTAAATTTCCATTGAATGCCAATAGATGCCCTGAGGTGACTGCCCTGAAAATTGTGGGTTGCAATATACTCAAAATTGAACTTTTCCAAGCCTTTTTGCACTTGAACTTCTTTGTTTTATGATGTGTCCCATAAACTTTCACTATAGAAAAATCCACCCGAAAACCAAGTTTCAAGGCCTTTGCAAAAGGCAATTTCTTGGGCATTTGTGAGTTTCAAATCAACTTTTTAGCATCTTTTTTTTTCTCTTGTAATATCTTATATAAGCCTTGTGCTCTTATAAGCTTGCCACAATTTGGCTCAAATTCAAGATTTAGGCGCTGATGAAAAAGGTGACTACTTGGGCAATGATGGACTGCAAGACTTTTCTTGTGATTTTTTGTGCCTTTTAACTCGAGGCCTCTCTTTAGATTTTGTATAATGTTTTTTGCACCCAAACGTTGGAGTAGAGACTTGTTTTTTGCAACTGACGATTGCCTTACCAATAGGAAATTGCATAGGAATCGTGAGTTGCAACTTCTTTTCTCACTCATTTGGCACGAAATTTTCACACTAAACTTCTTATATCTTGCATAAAACTTCTTGTTTTCTCACTCTTTTGGCACCAAATTCTCACAGGAAGCTTCTTGTGTATTGCTTATGCAAGATACAAGAAGCTTACTTATGCAAGATCAATTTACAAAAACTGATTGCCCTACAAAGCTTCTTCTTCACAGAAATCATGAGTGGTAAATTTCACAAAATAAGCTTTTTTCTTGTATTCCTTCATCTTAGCCATGTAGATCTAAGAAGCTAAAGCTTACTTCAAAGTCAAGAAAGAAACCCCTATTTAAAGGATGAATACTCTACATTTTTTGCACTTTTTTACCTATTTGAAATACATTTTTTATCCCTCACACCTTTAAGTAGTTACTCTCTTTTCATCTTTTCCTAAATTAAGCTTATCACACTCCTTGCAAAAAGGCAACTACTTTGTTGTTCAACTTTTTCATGCCTTCTAGAGATCTCTAAAATGGCACATTTGAAATCTATTCTTTAACCTTCATGCTTCCACACCTCAAGAACTACTTCCTCAACGGCCAAACATGTGTGTAGAAGAAAGAATAGAGAAACAAAAGTGTAGAAAGAGCAGACAAATGAAGAAGAAGAAGAGGGAAAATAAGGCTCTAGTGGAAACCTAACCTTAACGCCTGACTTGAACATGCATGTTTCTAATATTTCCATACCTATGTACCTATCTATTGTGGTAAAAATGAAGCAAATGCACCCAAAACACAAGCAACAAGCATTAAGAGCAAATTGATCATGCAAAAACTTACCATCATCCTCGAAAACGATGCCAAAAGTGTATGTATGCCCATGTCATAGTAGCCCACATGCAAAACACAATAGAACTATGTCACATCTATGGAGACAATATGCTCATAAGCTTGTAAGTAATCAAAGATCTGATTAGGATAAACAACTACACCATGTCCTATCGGCATTTCATGTTTCTTACAAGAATAAATCTAAAGACATAGTTTAACAGGGTATATGGACAATATGAGATTTTTCACATTTATTTTCTAATATCAAATCTTTAAGTATCCAAAGAATATGAATAGATCGGTCATAAAATGCAAACTTTAGCAGACTTCATTGAGATTAGTAATAGGCATATATGTTGCCAAAAGAAGAGAAATGGCTTAGTACAATGCTCATATGAAGGACAAAGATAAAAAAACGGGGTTTTAGTGTTAGTATACACACTAAAAAAAACGCCAGTAAATTAAAAGGAAAAGGATATTGAACTATTTTAATACAAAGGATCTCAACCATAGGGGTAGTAAAGTTAGCAAGTTTGGAGGGAGACAATCTACCTAACTACATAAGTGGATATAAAGTTAAAAAGTATTTAGAGAAATTGGTGGAAGATATGTTAGAGGACCTTCATTATCAAAAAAGAGAATAAAAACAACAAATAAGCAAATGGGTTCAAAAGTAAGCAAGCAATAGAGTCATGGGAAATAGGGAAAGAAACAATGGGTTGAGTTAAAAGAACTCAACTCAAGAGTGGAGTTCTCTAGAGTTACCCCATTTTGTTCTTGCTTTACAAAAAGAAGCCAAAATAAATAGAAAACTTGAAACCATATATCAAAATAGGAATGCAAAGGGGAAATCGTGGGTGACAAAAGACCTCCTTAGATTTAAGAGCACCTAGAAATGTGAAGAACCTAACTCTAGCCATAGAAAGTCCACAAACATTGTTCATAATAGATGGGAGGGTGATACCATGCATGGAAGAAGTCAAACTTCTATTCCATTTTTTTTGGAGAATGATACATGAGAATTTCCTAGTATGTGAGGATAAAGGCCTCATAGAACCCTTGGTTCTAGAACATCAATGGCTAAATAAATTTGAAATGAATGCAATTTTCACACCCCTAGTGTGATTAATTTTCTGATTGCATGAATTGTGTTTGCACCATTTTTTTTTTTTATGTCCACACCCATGCATAAAACCTAGAAATTGTACTATCTTTACTTTTTCATCTCCACCCTCCAAAAATTTTGAAATAGGCATAGTATCAACCATAAGGAGTGAAAGTGAGATTTCAAGAAACCCTATTAAATTAAAAAACAAGCCAATGCTACAAACACAAAGAAGATACAACATCATCCAAATCCAAGGCAAATATGGATTCCCAAAAACTTGATGGAAGTTCAACGTAATCAAAGCCATAGATTATTCATCAAAAACTTGATGGTCTATTCATCTTGACTATGAAGAATGCATTTTTTTGGTAAGAACATATGATCATAAGGCAACAACAATAGGAGAAGCCATTGAAAGAACCATAGTCCTTGATTTTAAAGAAAAAGAAGAGAATTACATAATTTGGGTAGTCATGTTTATGAAGCCATAATGATCCAAGGGATAGAAATGATCAAAGAAGACAAACGACTATCAAGTTTAAAATTTTAAATGAGCCTAAAAGTTTCTAGAAAATTGATGAACCACTCCCTAAATAGGAAATTTTCCTTTTTCATGTTCATTTTGCAATGGACTAGGTAGACAGATAAAAAAATCCTCATTGTATTTTTGCTATGATCTTCCATGAGATAAAAAAGAGGTGAATGGTACACGTTAGAGTGTTTACCTTTCAACAATTGAAGAAAGGTTCATAATCATATCATTTTAGTATTATAGGTGGTACAAATGCATTGAAAAGAATTATTTACACATGTCTTTATACACCAAAGTATAGCCAAACTTGTCCAATTTTTTCGTGTATGATATCTTCTCACCTTCTATTACAACCAAGATAGATATTAGATAGAAAAATAAATTTGAAAAGAATGAATCAGACTATTTAGATGTAGAGGAAGAATATGTAAGAGAAGAGAACCCATTATTGAGACTCATAAAAGAACAAAAAAAGTAGTACAACAAAATGAGATATGAGATAATACTAGAATCACCATAGAAGAGCCAAAAAGAAATCTAGAAAGGATTAATACAATTATATCTACAGTCAAAGTGAGGCCATGGGTATCCAAAGGCATGGTTTTGACCATGATGAAGTGCACCTCACCAAACCAAGTCAAATCTTACGCTTATACCTTTGGGAGTCTTTCATGATCATATCAGAGTGTGTTCACTACTTCATTGTGTCCCAAAACTTCTTCACTTGAAAAAACATTATGGCTCCAACAAAGCATGTTTCTTATTTTCCTTATTTTTCTAAATCCAATAGAACAATGGAATCCAAAAAACCAATGGTTGTTGTGCTCGAGATAAGTTTTAGTAAAGGATTTTGAAACTCACACTTACTCCAAGGACCAATTTTGTCAAAACCTGAGAATCAACCTGCTAAATTATTAGAAAATCCAACCATATATTTGTGATTTAATTTCTTACTTAAAGCACTTCATTAGATCTATTTATACCTACAATTCAAATCCCTTGATGGTCTGCTCTTTGAATTGATAAATTAAAGTCTCAATCAATTAAAAGAAATGAACATAGCAACCATAGAAGGATATTAAGCACATTTTGAACTCTCATGTTAGTTTGAATTCCTTTATGGAAAGCTTTCCAGATAAGCAAGACTTTCTTCACCTTAATTTTTGCTCCCACCAAAGACATGACTAGTGCATACCCCACTTTTGACTTAGAGTGTGAGGCTTTGTTGGCTTTATGGCCCTCATCGATGAAATTTCTATTCCTTCATGTCAGACTTTTTATATGGGGCTATCAAATATTGAAACAACCTAACGTCTTACCCTCTCCAATCTTTGCTTCTTGTTATCATCATGCATGAGTCTTTTCAGTCTAAAATTGGGAAACTATCTAAGACATCTTATATAATCCACTAGTTAGAGTCATAATCTTTAAAGACTTCTTTTGCATATAGACTTGGCTCTAGAAATGTCTTCCTTGTTTTTGTAGAATCCTAGTGCTTGACAACAAATTGAGTCACCTTATCTTATAAAGGCTACCCACAAATGGAGGATATGAACTCCAAATCCCTCAAGATAAATTTGTATATGGATAAGATAAAATAGATAAGGTCATAATGTATCCAACAAGGGAATCCCTCAAGAGAGAGATATTGTGAATTTCTTAATAGTAACTGATACAAGCCTTAATCATCCATTTGACACTCCTTTGTCTGGTAGTGCCATCACATTTAAGATATCTAACCTTCAATTATCTTTAGGGAGGTAGAATACCTACCATTATATCTTGGGGATCCCTTTTCAATCTCTGGCTTATGAAGTCCTCTATTAGTAGGTCCATGGAGGGATTCAAGAATGTGTTAACCACCATGGAATTACTTGCTACATCTAATTGCGTACCTTTTAATATTGTGATTTAGAATCCATCTTGCATGAAGTCTTGGATCCCATCAAGATGCCAATAAGATTATTTTTTTCCTTGGAATAAATTAAAGAGGTAGTTAGTAGAGGTTTTGGTAATTTTAGCATGATCCATATTGGTCCTTCACGTCGAACAAAACTTTTCTATGCACTCAAAAAAGGTCTTTGAAAATCTTAGGTTTTGAGAAGCAAAGCATCAATATCTTCAATGAGTATCTTAATTATTAATTGATGATAAACACTAGGGAGTGTAATAACCCAAAACCATAGCCTCTTGATGTGGTCCTCTGCCAACCAATTGAGGCCATCCACAACATTGGTGAAGAGGAGAGGGGTTTTGGAAGTAAAAATATTAAACAAAAAACTAAATACAAAGTCACCAAAATGTATGCACTATCCACCTTCAAAAGGGAAAATGAAATGTATATTGATCCTAAGCCTTGTAAGAGCATCAAGTGATCCTTTGTTGCTCATTCACAATTCTTTTTTGCTAATTTTGGAATAAGCTTGGTAATTTAATATTTTTTCGGCTAGAACCATGTAAAAAGGGAAAAGTTCTTGTAAAACTCTATAAAAGTCACTTAAAGTGACCTCTAAGGAATGCTTTATCTCACTTGTAACTTAAAAACTAGAGAGCAAATTCTTTGCCTAAAATTTTTGTGATTCTCTCTTCTTGGAAACTTTTCTCCTCTCTTGATATATTTGTGCAAGTTTTCTTGTGTGCTATGGGCGTCCAAATTTGTTTCCTATCCCTTGAGAAGCTTATTTTGATAATAATGATTGAGATTTTCACAAAAAAAAACTACAAATTCAATTTGGATGACATTTTACCCCTTGTCTAAGCTTTAACCTCACAATTTAGGGACAAGATTCACTTGAAATGGAGCTCTAGGATGAATTATCTGCTAAAATTTAACTTTTTATTATATTTTAGAGTCTTTTAGCTTGCACACACTGTTGGTGCAAGTGCCAAGCCTACACACTTGGCAAGATATGAGAAGATCTTATGAAGAATAATTGAAGTTCCATGGGAACCATTGCTATGAAGTCTTTACCTTTTTACCATTTGTAAAAGTCTATTTAACTTGAAGGAATATTTGTAGCTACCTCTAAACTCATGGAGTTTGTTAGATGGAAAAGCCACGACTTTATTTGGAGAGAATATCTCCTAGATGAGAGGATCACTTTTCTAGAGAAAGCCAAAGTTGAATTGAAAATTCAAATTTTGAATGAAACATCTATAAAAGATGGGTGTAAAAACTCGCAGTATCATCACTCCAATTCCGAGTTCTTCTTGATTACATTGTAAGAGAGTGAGGCTCACTTCATAGCCTACACTACTCAGTATCATTGGGCATTGATTAGCATGACAATGATCATGTACAACATTGTCTTATAATACAATAGATCAATACCTTCATCTATGGTCTCTCTATCATAGTTACTCAGAACAGACATTTTGTATTGCTCATATTTCAATCATCTCTCCACCATTTTCATATTAGAAAAACTTTTAGGACATTCTATTTAGTACATTTGGAGAAAAGTGCGTCGAGGTGGTCACTAGTCAAACTCTGCAGAGGCCCTAAAAAATCGGGGGTAATGATTTGATTGCTAAATTGATTGCTCTATGTATAGTGCACCATTTCAAGTGATTCCACTTGGAATCATTAGCTCATTAAGCTAATTTAATATCCCCAAAAGGAAGTTTTCTAGTTCCTACTGTACTGGAAGCATTGAGCTTAACAAGCAACGGAGTGTGAACAAAAATAGAAGGTTTTCATTGATTCTTGAACTTGGAAGTAGTCTGTTTTGAATCAATCATTTCTCACATCATTTCCAAAGTACATAGGCACTTGTTTAGTGTCAATGGAAATCCAAGAGGGCCTACAACTCAACTCTGAAGCAAAAGAGGGCTGGTACAAAGCAGGGATTAGCAGTACCTACTCATTTCTTGGAGTGTCCATCTATCTTTCCCAACCGTGATATTAGAGCAAAGCTAAGGTAAAATGGGATATGGTTTTCCTTCTTTCATTGATAAATTAGACAGAGACAACTACCAAGCATGGTCCTTGAGGATGAAGACATACTTGCAAGGAAGCTCAACAAGAATGGAGATTCATCAAGAGGTAATAGCTCTTCTGCCCTATACACAGATAAAAGTAAGTCTAAAGAGAAAGGAAAGAACAACAAGATTGAGGAGGAAGGAGCTACCTCCCAAGCCAACTATGCAGGGAGAGGTAGAACCTCAAGAGGAAGGGGCAGAGGAGGTAAGCAAGGTAGGGGGAGATCTTATAACTCCTCACCATGTAATATTTGTGGATTGTCAAATCACACTATAGATGAGTGTTACATGAACTTCCAGAATCAGAGAGGTAGAGGATTTCAAAGAGGTGGATATACACAATCAAGAGGAAGATCCTATCATCATCAAGGCTACAATAACAACTACAACAACAACTACAATAACAACTACCAAGGAGGCTACAAAGCAAGGAAAGATTACAACAACTATATAGAGGCGCAAGAGGACTCTCTTCTCATTATGAATATGACTTCAAAACTAGGTATAAATGATGACCATCTCTTCTACATTGACTCAGGATGCTCAAACCATGTGCCAGGCAATGTAGCTCTTCTCTCTGACCTTGAGGAACCAAAGGGTAAGCATCAGGTTCAAACAGGTGATGACACCAAGCACTTAGTGATCAAGGTAGGAAATATTAAAACCTCGGATGGAAATAAGAATCTGTTGAGCAGGGTTCTATATGTACCTACAATTACCAAGAATTTAATGAGTGTTGGACAGATTGTGGAAAAGGGTTTGTAGGTCAAGTTAAAAAAATATGGAGCATTTATGGAGGATCCCCAGCAAGGATTCAAAAGAATTGCCAAAGGAGAAAAGACAGGTAGATTATTCACTTTTGAACTTGAGGATACAAGGAATATTGCACTTTATAGTTACAAAGAACAAACACGATCAGAGCTTGAAATTTGGCATAAGAGATTAGGGCACATTGGTGAAAGAACCTTAAAACAAATATGTAGAGATCAATGTGTGCTTGGGATACCTAATGTATCCAAGCAATACATGATCTATAAATGTGGTGCTTGTCAGTTTGGGAAATCTCACAGGTTACCCTTCTCAAAGAAAGGCTACATGCATGAGGACTACCTAGAGCTTGTCCATATAGATCTATGGGGACCAAGTAAGGATCCCTCAATTTTTTGATCAAGGTAGTATGTATCTTTCATTGATGATTTCAATAGGTGGACTGTCTTATATTTTATGAAGCACAAAGATGAAGTATTCAGTTGCTTTAAAAAGTATCTTGCACTTGTTGAGAACCAAACAAGAAGAAGTCTAAAGAGACTAAGGTGAAATGGAGGAGGTGAGTACTTCTCAAATGATTTTGATGCATTATTGCAAGATAGAGGAATCAAAAGAGAAATTACAACAAGGTATACCCCTAAGCAAAATGGGGTGGCAGAGAGGAGAAATAGACTAATTATTGAAACAGCTAGGTCAATGTTAAATGAGAAAAAATTACCTAATTACTTGTGGGCTGTATTGCTCATATTTCAATCATCTCTCCACCATTTTCAATGTTCTATAACTTGTTGGAATCAGCTCCAAGTCCTCTAAATGCTGACAAACTCTGAAGACATTCTATTCAGTAACTTTGGAGGAAAGTGCATCGAGGTGGTCACTCGTCAAACTCTACAGAGGTCCTAAAAGATTGGGGGTAATGATTTGATTGCTAAATTGATTGCTCTGTGTATAATGCATCATTTCAAGTGATTCCACTTGGGATCATTAGTGCATTAAGCTAATTTAATATCTCCAAAAGGAATTTTTCTGATTCCTATTATACTGGAGGCACTGAGCTCAACAAGAAGCAAGTGTGTGAACAAAAATAGAAGGTTCTCATTGATTCTTGAACTTGGAAGTAGTTTGTTTTGAATCAATCATTTCTCACATCATTTCCAAAGTACATAGGCACTTTTTTAGTGTCATTAGAAAGCTAAGAGTGCCTAAAACTCAAATTTGAAGCAAAAGAGGGCTGGTACAAAGCAGGGATTAGCAATACCTACTCATTTCTTGGAGCGTCCATCCATCTTTCCCAACACAGACAATTGTGCGCCTTTTGCAGATCATGTTTGATGTGTAGGAAGGCCTAAAGACCTAAAATCACCCCAAAAAAGATCATGCCTTTTAGCTTTGCACAGACAATTGTGTGCCTTTTGCGGATCATGTTTGATGTGTAGGAAGGCCTAAAGACCTAAAATCGATCCAAAAAGATCCGTACTCTTTGGATCAAAATTGGTTCAAAATCATGTGAGATGCATCTTTTTTGGTAGATAGATATAAAAGCCACAAAAGTTGTTTGTGAGTGTATGCACGCTAAAGAGTGAGAGCAAAGTCGATACAATTTCGGATGCTAATCGATGATGAGAGGAATGTTTTTACATTTTTGTGATTGGAATTCTTGAACACATTAGTGTATATGTATCTTGCAACAAAATTACAAAATTGTGATTTGATGTAACTGAGAGTGATCAAGTTTTAGAATCACTTGTCCAACCCTGTGTAGTTTGAGCCTTGAGTCTCTGGAAGGAAGTCCTAAGTTCAAGTCTTGGTTGGACATAAGATGGGTGCCTCTACCTTACAAGGTTGGGTGTGTGAGTGTGTTTCCAATTCATTGTACTCTCAAAAAAAAAAGTTTTACAATCATGCTTCAAAATTTCTTGTTACACAATAATGAGGTAATTAAGATGATTCCGAAGAAGAAAATAACATAAAATTTGGGAAAATGACCTTTTTCGTGGCTTGATTGCAATCGTGCTTGCATAATCATGTGTGCAAAATAAATGATCAAGTTAATTCGATCACGATTGAGTGACATACTTTTGGAGTGGAGAATCACTAATGTGATTACAACTGAAGCAAAAGAAGAGAAGAAGATTGGGGTTGTGTCAAAGTAAAGTTAACTAGCTTTATGCAATTTCCAAAGCCAAGCAAATGCCAAGTTGGGCCATAATTTTTTCAATTTTCCCTTTGATTTAGCCACTTGCTCATAAAAATACCTTCTTAGAAACTTGTCCAAAGCCTACTTTGTCATTTGGACTCCAATTTCAAGCCAAGGAGTCTCTACACTTGTGTAGTGAGTGGCTAAGCCACTAAAATGATGCCAGTTTGTTTGGATCTCGAATCAGAGGTCATATGAGGTTTTAAGAACATTTTAGAGTTAGTGCGGCCATTAGAATGTGAACATGGTCCAACCTTAAAATTGTCTATAAAAGACAATAGAATCTCATTTTTTGGGGATATCTCTTGTATTCTTCTCAAGTCTTGTGAATGAAGGTGAGTTTCTTGGAGTTAGCATCTTCTTGCTCATGAGAGTGGCTTGCACGTGCGTGTGTGCATGCATCTTTTCTAGGTGACATGCCATGACCATGGAGGTCATCACATTGCCAATGGTCTTCCCTCTTATTGAAATTATAGGTTGTGGATGCTACACTTTATATTGGTTCCGGCTTTTGGAAGCTTGGAGCAGTCTACATCTCAGCACATTGGCACCATTGCGGAGGATGTGCTCATTGATATCCGTGTTCAACAGTTTATTTTTTGCGAGAGATACATGCTTCTTGAATTTTTCTGAATGCATGGCTGCATTCATTTCATCATTTTATTTTCATAGGTAAGTATAGAAGTTTGGAGTCCACGCAAGTTTGCTTCATTGGATTTGCCTTCCACCTCTTGAGGGTGGGGTGAAGGTTCAATCCCCACTCATGGCACGACAGTGTGTGCTTAAGGTCAGTGTAAACCATGATATTTGTAGCTGAAATCAGTTCTCTCTTGTGTGTCGCCTTTGGGCAGTCTAACCCCGGCTTTGTGAGATAAGGGGGGGGGGGGGTCCCATGGATACTATGCTCATTCACTTGTAAAGTTGCAATCTCAAAGTTAAAGCTCCAAGGATTAGGTTTCGGCTGAACCTCCATTTAAAAAGTATAGAAGTTTGGGGCAGTGATAAGACCAGTTTTGTGGCTCCCATCTCCCATCATCTTCATTATCAATAGGAGAATTTCCATCATCATCTCCGTTCATAGAAAAACTCAGAAAATCTTTGTTTTGTTCTTTTCCTTACCGCTTTTCCATCATCATCTTAGTTTTTGCATTCATCCGTTGTAACAGTTGCATTTCTGTTGTGTTCCTTTTCATGCTTGCTGCTGCATTTCAATGGCGCAAGCTGTTCATGTCCGTGGCGTGTGTGTTGGCATGATAGAGAGTGCAATGTTCAGTCTTGATTGAGTATGAGGATCGACATTGAGAGTGGTGCGCATCTCTTCTTGACAACATGGATAGGAAGTTGAGGGCTGAAGCATTTCCTGCATCATTTACCGAAAGTAGAAGAGAATTGAAGGACAACTTGCCATGCGGGAATGCAAAAGCTTGAGAAGATGATTGACACGATACGTATTCTCTGTGGAGAGAGAAGATAGAGCGAGAAAACGGGTGGGACAAGTTGCACTATGTCTCTTTGCAGAGGGAAAGAGGTGTACCGTGTACATAGGAAGAGAGAGAGCTGGAGGGAAGTGCAATAGGAAGTTTCTCTCTGTGTTATCTCGAGAAAGGAATTGAGAGTAGCAGGGAAAAGAAGAAGCGGGCCAGTTGATGATAGAGAATCGACATTGTCTCCCTGTTGTGTAGTACAGAGAGCGGAAAGGAGAATCATGCATGAGAGAGAGAGAGAGAGAGAGAGAGAGAGAGAGAGAGAGAGAGAGAGAGACTCCCTATACTGAAGAAAGAGAGTGAGCGGTAATATTTAAATTGCAGAAGAGGGCGGCGGTTGATGTGAAAGAGGTTAGAGAAGGAAGGTGTGTGATCGCCATTAGAGTTACGTTGTTTGTCGTCCTGCTGTTGTTGTCCATCAATGAAATCCGACACTGGGCGACCTTGCACTCTTGGCATCTCTGTGGGGATCTATCACTGATGTGTATGCGGTGGGGGCGAGAAGGTCTGTGCGTGCGATGGGGGCATGCATCATCTGATAGCTCACTCAATCAATCATGCATCTGCATCTGATAGCTCACTCAATCAATCATGCATCATCTGATAGCTCACTCATAATTTTGTGGGCATGACTGCATTTGAGCTTGATTGTGATTGAGTGACTCAACTTCATCAGCTCACTCATGATTTTGTAGGCATGATTGTGATTGAGCGACTCAACTTCATCATCGATCGCCAGCCTAGTTGATCGTTGTAGGTGGACTAACCTTTTGGTGGATCTTCTTTGTGTTCAATCATACTCTGGTAGATAAAATCATCGTTGCTCCCTCAATCATGATGTTATTCATTGGATCGTGAGTCTCATCTGATCATGTTCACTCAATCACAGGCCATCTTTACCGGATCCTGATTGTGCTTACTCGATCGCTATATATATATATATATATATATATATATATATATATATATATATATATATATATATATATATATATATATATATACTATAACATATTGAGGGTATACGGAGGCTGTTACCGAGGAAAATGAATGGGCATAATTTTTCCACGACATCGGTGTTGTAGTCGGTATACGCGACGGTATATATATATATATATATATATATATATATATATATATATATATATATATATATATATATATATATATATATATATATATATATATATATATATATATACTACAACATATTGAGGGTATACCGAGGCTGTTACCGAGGAAAATGAATGGGCATAATTTTTCCACGACATCGGTGTTGCAGTCGGTATACGCGACGGTATAGGCATCGGTATGGGCACCGGTATGGGCATCGGTATTACCGACGCTAATACTGATGCTTATACCGATGCCCATACTGGATGTATTGACGTTCATACCGACGCCCATACTGGGTGTACCGACGCTCATACCGATGACCGTATCTGCACAATTTTTTTTGGATAGAGTGTGTTGTCTTTTGCTACAACATGATGTTGTTTAGCCAAAGACAATACACTCTACCCAAATGTAAACCAAGTAGATGTGTTATGTACTCTAATGGCAACCAAAACATGATCTTATATGAGCAAAAATGAACCATGAATCATGTACAAAAAGTTGTATATTCCATAAATGATGTACAAGAGTGTGACAAAGCACTTCCATATAGGAATCAAATAATAAATGTGACAAAGCACTTCCATATAGGAATCGAATACAAAATTATGGTACATCATTGCCGCATAGGAGTGTAATACAAAATTGTGGCAATGTGACAAAGCACTTCCATATAGGAATCGAATACAAAATTATGGTACATCATTGCCACATAGGAGTGTAATACAAAATTGTGGCAATGTGACAAAGCACTTCCATATAGGAATCGGATACAAAATTATGGTACATCATTGCCACATAGGAGTGTAATACAAAATTGTGGCAATGATCAACATATTTACACCTACAATCCTGCAACAAAGCATATGTGTAAAATGAGACAAATTGACATGACATTTATAAACAACAACTAAAAATACGAAACCAAGCTATAACTTTGCCTAATCATAGAATATGCTCCCATGAAATGATTGCACCGCGTCCCTCTAAGTCTTGCAACAGTGCAACCAATCCATGAAGATATCCATATGATTCTTTGGTTCGCGTCGGAGGACGACCCACTGCCAACTCTTATAATAAATATGCAAAATGTTAGATGAACATCCATGATGTGCTTAGCACAAACAAATTCAATAATTAACATGATACTTACAAATTGGTAGCGCATACTGTCGTATCCGCCGCTACCTGAAGGTGACGCTCCAACCGTATCTAAACATGTGGCCCCCGCATCTCTCTGTTGACGATATCGTTCAGGCGTATGTTGCTGCTCATCCTGAATCCATTCCCACTCTTCAATATCTAACCATATAGGCTTCGGTAAGCCTGCTCTAAAAGCATCGCGAGCTTCCGACCGTCGATGAGACATCACCTCGCATGTCGTATGCTGAATCCATTCCGAACTCACAATAGGATTCCGAGGTGCTGGCCTGTACTCTTCATATATGGATTGTGTGATATGATTTTTAGAATCCCTATCCTGTTCGCTCCATTTTAATATTACAAAATGTCCAAACTCTATGGAGCAAAGTTGTCAAATGCATTGACACATTGACTTTTCGACTGCATCCATGACTGGAGCTCCATTACGGATGTAATATATCTTGGAGTCGTCATGATCATGCGCTCCCCAAGGTGTATGTGGAGATCCCATATGATGCAATGTGAAGATCCCATCTGATCCAATGTGTGTATGCATATGCATGTTTGTATGCATATGCATGTGTATGTGTATGTGTATGTGTATGTGTATGCATATGCATGTGTGTATGCATATGCATGTGTGTATGCATATGCATGTGTGTATGAATATGCATGTGTGTATGCATATGCATGTGAGTATGCATATGCATGTGAGTATGCATATGCATGTGTGTGCATGTGTATGTGTGTATGCATATGCATGTGTATGTGTGTATGCATATGCATGTGTATGTGTGTATGCATATGCATGTGTATGTGTATGTGTATGTATATGCATGTTTGTATGCATATGCATGTGTATGTGTATGTGTATGCATATGCATGTGTGTATGCGTATGCATGTGTGTATGCGTATGCATGTGTGTATGCATATGCATGTGCGTATGCATATGCATGTGTATGTGTATGAATATGCATGTGCATGTGTATGTGTATGTGTATGTGTATGAATATGCATGTTTGTATGCATATGCATGTGTATGTGTGTATGCATTGTGTATGCATGTGTGTATGCATATGCATGTGTATGTGTGTATGCATTGTGTCTGCATGTGTATGTGTATGTGTTTGTATATGCATGTTTGTATGCATATGCATGTGTATGTGTATGTGTATGTGTATGCATATGCATGTTTTTATGCATATGCATGTGTATGTGTATGTGTATGCATATGCATGTGTATGTGTATGTGTATGTGTATGCATATGCATGTGTATGTGTATGTGTATGCATATGCATGTGTGTATGCATATGCATGTGTATGTGTGTATGCATATGCATGTGTATGTGTATGCATTGTGTATGCATGTGTATATGTATGTGTATGTATATGCATGTTTGTATGCATATGCATGTGTATGTGTATATGTATGTGTATGCATATGCATGTGTGTATGCATATGCATGTGTATGTGTGTATGCATTGTGTATGCATGTGTATGTGTATGTGTATGTGTATGTGTATGTGTATGTATATGCATGTTTGTATGCATATGCATGTGTATGTGTATGCATATGCATGTGTGTATGCATATGCATGTGTGTATGCATATGCATGTGTGTATGCATATGCATGTGTGTATGCATATGCATGTGTGTATGCATATGCATGTGCATGTGTATGTGTATGCATGTGTATATGTATGTGTATGTATATGCATGTTTGTATGCATATGCATGTGTATGTGTATGTGTATGCATATGCATGTTTGTATGCATATGCATGTGTGTATGCATATGCATGTGTATGTGTGTATGCATTGTGTATGCATGTGTATGTGTATGTGTATGTATATGCATGTTTGTATGGATATGCATGTGTACGTGTATGTGTATGCACATGCATGTTTGTATGCATATGCATGTGTATGTGTATGTGTATGCATATGCATGTGTGTATGTGTATGCATGTGTGTATGCGTATGCATGTGTGTATGCATATGCATGTTTGTATGCATATGCATGTGTATGTGTATGTGTATGCCTATGCATGTGTGTATGTGTATGGATGTGTGTATGTGTATGCATGTGTGTATGCATATGCATGTGTGTATGCATATGCATGTGTGTATGCATATGCATGTGTGTATGCATATGCATGTGTGTATGCATATGCATGTGTGTATGCATATGCATGTGTGTATGCATATGCATGTGTGTATGCATATGCATGTGTGTATGCATATGCATGTGTGTATGCATATGCATGTGTATGTGTGTATGCATATGCATGTGTATGTGTATATGCATATGCATGTGTATGTGTATGCATTGTGTATGCATGTGTATATGTATGTGTATGTATATGCATGTTTGTATGCATATGAATGTGTGTATCCATATGCATTTGTATGCATATGCATGTGTGTATGCATATGCATGTGTTTATGCATATGCATGTTTGTATGCATATGCATGCATGTTTGTATGCATATGCATGTGTGTATGAATATGCATTGTGTATGTGTATGCATGTTTGTATGCATATGCATGTGTATGTGTATGCATATGCATGTGTATGTGTATGCATATGCATGTGTGTATGTGTATGCATATGCATGTGTATGTGTATGCATATGCATGTGTGTATGTGTATGCATATGCATTTGTGTATGTGTGTATGCATGTGTGTATGCATATGTATTTGTATATGCATATGCATTGTGTATGTGTGTATGCATATGCATGTGTATGTGTATGCACATGCATGTGTGTGTTTATACATATGTGAGTGTGTATGTATATGTATCTCTCCCTCTCCCTCTCTCTCTATATCAATCGAAAACAAAACAATCACTTACATCGATGTAATTGTTTGAATCAAGGTCGTCAAAATCCACTTGAAGTTCTCCTTCGTCAAATTTCCAAAGATTTGATCCCGAAATTTCTTGCAAAACTAAAGAGAGAAGATATTAGAAAAGCAAAAACATAAAGAAAGAAAAAAAGTGCTACAATATGCATGCATGTGTGTATGCATATGCATGTGTGTATGCATATGCATTTGTGTATGTGTATGCATTTGTGTATGCATGTGTGTATGCATATGCATGTTTGTATGCATATGCATGTTTGTATGCATATGCATGTTTGTATGCATATGCATGTTTGTATGTGTTAGAAGAAGCATTTTTTGAAGAGAAATATTTGTAAAATGATAAAAAATTGTAGAAATATTTATGCAAATGATGTAAAAATGAGGAAGAGTCTTCCTCATGTAAATTAGAATCATGTGTAATTTTTCTAGAATTTTTGGAAACTCATAGATAGCATATTTTTAGATTAGGAGGAAAAAGGACCAAAATTCAAGTGTGAAAAGGGACACTTGAAAATGTATAAAAGATAATTTCCTCTATTTTGAGAGCGTTGGTTAATTGTAATTGATGCTATCCTAGTAATGAGAAGAGTTTCTTGCAGAAAATCGTGATTCTTCCTTTTGTGTGAATTTCTTTGATTTGTTGAGTGTATTCTATGTGTATCCATGGAATTTGCAAGCTTCTATTGTGCATTTCTGATGAATGTGTATGAAGAGAGTTGATTCTTGATGTATGGAGTGAAGAATTGCTGAAGAATAGTGTTGGAGATGAAAATCGTCAGTTTCCACAGAATCGAGATTGTCTCGTCTGAAGGTTACAAGTATCATTTTTGAGATTTGACTTCATGATCGTGTTCTGCTGAGAAAATAACACACTTTAGACACCAAGATCATTGGAAATGATGTAGTATTGCTCAAGATAATCAAAACCCTAGAAATTCCTCTTCATCTTCATTATTTCTCAGAAATCCAGCCAGTTTTCTCTTATTTTTTGGATTCTATCATCTAGAAGGGGCTGTGGTCTCTTGTATACTTTTAGGATTGACAAATATAAGATGTATTGTTGATTCTTTATGCTAAAATGATTGGAGAGGATAACTCCAAAGGTTAACAACAAACATTTTTTTGGCGTCGTTGCCGAGGAATAAAGCAAAAGCTTCATTGAAGTTGGACCTTGCCGGATCTTCTATTGTTGATGGTTTTGAACACATTGAAAAGGTAATACTCTTTAATCAAGAAATGGAAACATGAAAAGGTAGGTTTCTTTGTTTGTCTTTTGGGAAAAGAAAGCAATAGATAATCTTTTGAGAATAAGAAGTGATGAAATTCTTGCAAATTGATAGTTGCTCATATCATTTTTTGAGAGTAAAGTGCAGGTGTGTGAAAAACTCAATCAAGAAAGCTGAAGCTAAGGTAAAATGTGTCTATCTTTGCATTTGTAGATTGCTTTTTGACCAAGTACCAAGCAAAATTCTTGATCTTGGGATAGATAACATGATTGCATCGAGAAAAGTCAAGTAAAGTAGCTAGATGCAAGTAGATAAGATCCATTCGTTAAACAAGGCAAAGCAATAATCTTGAGAAAAAGTTTATTTGCATCTTGAAAAGAAAAATGTTTGAGTTTATCTTTGCATAAATTGATATTTGCACTTCTTAGCACATTTTTCTTTGGGAATTTTTGCTCATGAACTGATAAGATAGCAAAGCATAAAGGAGTATAACCAATGAGGAAACATAGGATCAATAGATCACTAAACAAGAAACCCTAAGTGAAGTGTTTACCTTAATTTAGGGCAAAATACTAAAAAAAATCATAAAATCCTTTAAAACTTTCAAACAAATTTCTTTTTTCCTTAGGAAGTTGGACTGAAGTTTTGTTGTTAAGAGTAAAGGGGACCAAGTGGAAAGAAAAGTCAAAAAGTGAAAAAAATTGGAGATTCAGAAAAACACGATTCTCTTCACAGGATCGCTAATTTTTGTTTATGGTGTAAAATTGCAGGTGACAAGTGATTTGGAGTTGGTGAAGAATCTTGAAGAGGATTAAGAGGAAAGAAGACTCAAAATTGCAAAAAACAAGAAGTACAGAAAAAATACGATTCTCTGGACAGGATCGCGATTCTCTGTAAGAGGAAAAAGTTTGAATTATTGTGCATATTTGGGTTTTGAGGTAGGTAATTGTAAGAGGCTTCACTAAGTTGAGTAAGTGAAGAAAATCAAATTTTAAAAATCAGTGAGGATTGAGCATCAAGTGGGTAAAGTGGAAATTAAGTACAGAATCGTGATTTTCACCAGTGGGATAAAGGGAGTGACTAGTGATGAAAAGTTAGGAATTGTGGATTAAAACTATAAAATTGTTGAAGAATAAAAATTGGACAAGTAAAAAGTGAAAATTCTGAGGAAATTGCACAGAATCACAATTGTGTGAAATCTATAAAACCCTGGAATCTCAGAAGAAAACTCATTTGAGTGAGGAAGAGAGAGAGTGAGAGTGGAACAAAATCGCGATTGTCTGCAACCACAAGCTTTTGGAGATTGTTGTATCAAGCAAGCAAGGTAAGGAATTCTCAATACATTTTTTGCATTTCTTCAAATTTTATATGATGATTAAAGCACAAAAACACACAAAATAGCCAAAAACACGGAATCGTGATGTTTTGATTTTTTGAGTTTTTAGTGGAAAAAATAATAATTTTGTTAAACTCTTTTATTGCATGTTAAAGGTTTAATAAAGCGATTCTATTGAAGAAATAAAAACTTAAAAAACAAGAACCTCAAAAATTTCAAAATCTACACAGAATTGCGATTCTGTAGTCAAATACAAAATCGCGATTCTCTGAAACAAAACACAAAATCGCGCTTCCTAGAGCACGATTTTCATAAGAAAATCGTGTTTTCTAACGATTGTGAGCAATCACGATTGTCTGGGAACAAAATCGTGAAAAGCACAATTCTCACCACAGAATCGTGAAAAAAACGATTCTTTCCATAGAATCGTGAAAAACACGATTGTAGTTCAGTGATGAGTAGCACCTCCTTTAATGTCAATCTAGGAAGACGTGAGGATGGTTTGAAGACCTTGAGCAAGTGGAGGCACAAGTGCGTGGGTGAGAAGCACACAAACATGCACACACATACACACACACGCGCACACACGGCAAAACAAAGAGTGAGAAGCAATGGAGTTCTTAGATCACTTTCAAGAAGCTCTTACAAGTTCATTTCAATTACAATCTAACCTCAAAAATGAGCTCTCTAGCTCTATTTATAGTTTTTGACTAGGTTTTGGCCCTGTCCAGACCTAGTGTCCGGCCTAGTTAAAAATTAGGTTCCAGGGCCAATTTGAGGGCTTAAACGGAGTCTAAAAAATACGAAAATTAATATGTAGGCACTTCTAAGGTTCCTCAAGCTCAAGGACTCCTTGGCTTGCACAAAATGGAGCTACAAAAATACAAAATGGTATTTACAATGGTTTTTAGTGATTAAAATCACTATTTGTGTAGGGATTTTCTCTGTTGGTTTGTCGTACACATCTTTGAGCTCCCTACTTACTCTTTCTTTTTGTGTGCTCCACTCCTTGATGTCTAAAAAATTTAGATGGCCTACTTGCCAGATCTTCTTTGGCTACTGTGTCTGCTTGTGCTATCTCTTCGTTCCGACCCTCTTTGTCTTGTGGCTCCTTCGGTTCCCTGACTGCTACCAACACCCCCCCCCCACTCTCGCATCTGTCGCCCTTGACAGACCCTTGTATCCATTCTCGTTGAACGTAATATTGGACAACGTCGGAGGCGAGGTGATGTTCTTCTAATCTGAGCCCCCGTGCTAGATCTGTTAATAATGCATCCCAATTCACTGGTCCTGGTACGTCCGGATGTGGCACCCCCAGTTGTTCTGAATGGATGGTTCTCTCCACAGCAAATAAGTGGAGGAGATGTGAGGGCCTGGGTACAAATATTTCTAAGTGATATTCCCAAAATCCCGTTATGAACATCTCCTCGAATGTCTGTTTAAAACAAGCTGGGAGGTACTTTATTCTGGCGTGCCAAGCATATATTACCTCTATGGATGGGGTTGTGCTCATGTCGTATACCAGATCTTGATTTCCTGTAAGAAATCTGACACCTGAGAAGTGGGGGTCTTTAATATTCTTGAACGTCCTGAAGGTGATTAGCATTAGTTCAAAGATTTTCATACACATTTGTGCCATCACATCGGGGGTATTCCGTAGTCGAGTGCTCTAGTGTCTGATGGTAGAAATCATGTAATTTACAGTGGGAGGGCCTTGTGGCGGTGCTAGATAAACATAATTTAACCACTTCGCGCAACCCTTGACGTTCTTGACAGCAATGGTAAACTCTGGCCAAGTGCGCCGGCGGAATACTGGAACATAACAAGGATTGTATTTAATAAAAAGGGGCATGTTAGTCCAGGTACGAACCATTTCCGGGTAGGTTTCAAGAAGACGGATTCTCCAGGTTGGTTGATAAATGGAGCCTTTCTTTGCACTTTCTAGGATATCCTCTGGCCCAAATTGTGTGGCAAAAGTTGGAGGTTTGCCACAACTGCGTTGAATCTCTGCATTGTAATCCGCAAGGAGCACACAATATGGAACATATTGATCATCGTTGGTGCCGATCCATCTATGATGAGACATGGCTCAAAAGTATTCAGACTTAATGATGGTGTCTTCTAACTTTGCCATAGATTGGATTTGAATGGCCACTCTATCTTCATGGGTTGTTGCTGTCTTCTCGAGTGTTTGGAGCCATTCAGGTACTTCAACTTCTAATGTGTCCAGTCCTTCTGAGGTCTGTGCACCACCTGGCATTGGCATAGGAACGTATGGTTCCTCATATGTTTCATCCACCTCAATGGGTACTAAATCCTCCGGTTCGGGTTCTACAACTGGGGAGGGCTGCCTATCATATTCTAGTAACTTTTTCTGGAGTTCAGCCACCTGCTCTGTCAATGCCTTTACTTCCTCTGAAGTCGAGGCCGTTTCTATTACCTTGGTTGGAGCCTCCTTTTCCCTGAGCTGGCTACGTAGCTCATCTCGTTCCCTTTCCAAATCATCATGTGCGTCTAATAAATCCGCATAACTTTCCAAGATGGTTTTCATTGTTTCTGTGGGAACCGCTTTGAACTGTTCTGGATCGATCTCATGGGGGGACCCTTCCATGGCTGTTTCCAGGTTTTCTTCATTTTGTTTCTGCAACCGTTTATTTTCTTCAAGTGCTGTAGCCATATGCTTGCGAAGTAGAGTTAAATTACGCCGGACTCTCAGGTTATCTGTTTGGTACACCTCCAGCAAGGCTTCAAGTTGTTTGACACCGGGTTCTGCTGATGGTTGGGTTGTCTCCAGGAGTGTTTGATGGGCTTGCTCGAGAGTTGTGTAGCGCTATTTGAGTTCCGCATTTTCTTCTTCTAGCGTTGTGAGTCGTCTTTGTAGGTTCTGATGATTCGTTGTCAACTGTTGATGGCGGCCTTCGAGATCCCTGTACTCACGCTGAAGTTGATATACACACTGATGTAATGATAGGAATATACTATTTACATTAAAGGATGCAGGTAAAGATGAAGATGCAGGGGGGATGGGGATGGGGAAGGGAGTTGTGAATGCTGTGGAATCAAGTGGTGAAGTTGGTGGAGGGGGTATGGGAGATTGAGGTTGTGTGGGGGGTGGGGGTGGTACTGTGGCGGGTGATGTTTCCATTGTGTCAAATGTGTGTGTGACTGTAAAGATGGGGACAGTGGGTGGGGTGGAAGTGATATTTGTGAAGAGTGTCGTGAAGGTGGGCATGGAAACTCCTCCAAATTGGATACCGGGAGAGAGAGGAATTCCCATGACAACTGTGGTAGTGGTAGAAAAGGGCGTGGTCGTGCCGGTTGGTGAGGTGAATTGTGTAGCGAGAGGTGAGTTGGGTGGGGAGAGTGGTTCCTCCTGATGTTCTTCTGTTTGCGTGTTGCCTTCCGGTTCTGATACATTGATGTGTATTTGTTTTCCAGATCGCCTAGGGCAGGCAGGCACACGTTTCTCAAATCGATTAATGTATGTCATGGCCTCATGTATGGCCTCATCCAAGCCGACTGCCTCTGCGTGTAGGTTCATGGATTCGATAAACATATCGTCCACACCTTCCTCAGCCAATAGTTGGCTCATGAGCACCTTGCCTGATTCAAGTGCCATTTTGTGTTGTTCCTGAACTCGCTTCATGGTTTGGTACAATCTTTTTATTTGTGCCGAATATGCTGGGGCACTTGCTAGCTCTGAGAGTTCATCATATTCTTGATATTGTTCTTCGTCGGCTTCTTCTTCTTCTCCTCCTGCCTCTTGTTCATCTCCTTCGACTTCTACGACGACTGGTTGTGTAGGGGCTGGTGTTGTTGTGGTGGGGTGTGGTTTCTGGGCCTGGTCTACTTCTATTTCAAGATTAGATTCGTAGATCAGCCTGGCAACTTCCTCATCCATGAGGTCATTGAGAGTAAATCCCTGTGGAAATTCCAAGTCTGATGGAATGGGGGGAAACACCAAGTTGGGTCCTTCTGTACTTGGTCTGGGAAGACGAATGGTGAATGGCCGAACACGCCTAGTTTGAGGAGGAGTCACCTTAGGTGTGGTAGTGGCTCCCCTTGGTTGAGCACATGGTAATTGGACGCCCTCTTTCATCTTCTTCGATGGAGGACCCGCTGTTGATAGTCACCTTTGGAATTCTTGGGCCCTGGACCACACTAGTGCTCTTTGAATGGGCACGTCATATGCTAGGCACCTGTAAATTATGCTTGTAGGGCACAACAGCCATGAAGTACATTTTTCTGCTTCTTATTCCAGCGCTGATGGGCTAGGTGTATCTGATCGATGACCCAGTGCGGTATGTTGAGGGTGAGGTTTTCTTTTCTGCCAAGTATAAGCCGAACCATATTTTCTTAGGGGGCATAGTGAATCGCTCTTGTGCGGGAAAAGCAAAATGTTGCATAACTGTTCGTAAGTGGAGAGCAATGGTAGGCGTCATTGCCACCATGTCCTTCAATTTATTGAGATCCTTATGCTTCATCCTACCCGGGACCATTGTTTCTTTCTCGGTGGGAATGTGCATACCTTGCATGTTCAATGCCTCCCGTACCAGGTTGAGGGTCAGTTTGAATCTCTTGAGTTCGTGTCCTAGCAACAATGATGGTAGCACAAAAGTGCTATCGCCTCCCTTGACCCTGCTAGGAGTTATGGTGCTTATGAAATATGAGCAGCGTAGAAAATCAGGTTTAGGCAAGTGTGCCCTGAAATATCTATCCAGGCCTGCCTTGGTCCAAACTGATCGCATTACCTCTGCATTCTGATAGTTCTCGAATTCCCGAGCGAAAAAGTGGTAGCGTCCCCATTTGCCATTAAATTCAATTTCTGCTTCTCAGAAGTAGGTGCCGTCACCCAATGGCCCTGCTACATCACTGAACCAATGAGCATGTTTCCCCACTTGAGAAGTGTGTCCCTGAGGAGGGTCCTAGATAGGAAGGACATGCACCGCTTGAAGTTCTTGAGGCCTTTCGGTGAGTGGCGGTTCCAGAAGAATAGTTTCAATGTCCACAATCTGTGCGCTGGACCCTGCCTGGGAACTGGTGCCTCCAGCTTCTGCCATCGTTATTGCTTGCTAGCTGGTTCTGTCGAGAATATAGAAACATGTGTTAACATTGTAAAGGACAAGTTAGAACCGTTTTTGTCCTCATTACAACATTATCATGAGGTCCGGGAGAGATTAGTAGGTTAATAAGTGCTCGGTGCTTGTGTGTGTAGTTAGGAATTGGTTGGACCTAAGAACTAAGTGGAATGATGTAGTGTGAGAGTGACGTACTTAGTAGGTGGGCATGGATTTACAACTGGGGTCCGGGGGTTTATTACAAGTTTTAGGTTGCCAAAGGCAGTGGATGGGCTTTGATCTTGACTTTGTGGAGACTCTGAAGAGTTTGATAGGGGTATCTGCTTGAAGATGAGTCTTTTTAGGGACCCATTTACCAGTGATTCTACTAGTGCTCATGGAAGAATATGTGTCCGTGCGTGAGGTGTAAGACTGGGCCTCAGATGTTCGAGTGAGTGAAACATGTTGTACCGGTTGCGGCCGTGGTGTAGCTATTTGAGCCCGCAAGCAAGCCTTAGGCACCCAGATTTGTCGTGATTGTGGGCTCGCCTTCATTGACTTCTTGGGTACCCAAATAGACTTCACTTTTGCAGAAGAATTAATGAAGGACTTCTTATTAGTGTCGTGTTGTTGATTACTAATAAGAGGTTTTGGGCGTGGGGTTGGCCTGGTCTGAATAGGGAATTCGCCTTTTCGCCTCCATACTTGTTTCCATGGATGAAACAATCTGCTCTGCTCCTTTTTTTGGCATCCAGTATCGGTAGTGTTCTGCTTCTTCTGTATTTGATCTACCGTTGGTTGTTGCAACCTTCTGGCCTTTGGAAAAGAAGGGAGTTCCGCCAATGCCTTGACTTTTCTATTGAGATCTCCATTCCTCTGCATCACATAGCTTTGGACAAGAACATCATGGTCAACTTCATGTGTACCCCTGGAAGGACCAGGAGTCTGTGCCTTTCCTAGTTCTTGGAGTGCTCCATTATCTAACTCAACGGTAATTCTACTCTGATTCACCCATACCTGAAGAAGTCCACTTCTTAGGTTTAAGTTGACTGCTTGGTCATAGATCCAGTCTTGACCCAAGACAAGAGGTTCGGTGAGGTCCTCATCTTGACACACTAGTACTTTGACTGTCATCACTTCGTCTTAAATGAAGATGGGAAGATCCACCTCGCCCAGGCAAGGGGTTTCCACACCTCCCAATCCTATGAGATATGCTTCTATAGGATTGACAGTTAATTTCAACTCTTGACAGTAAGACAATTGAACAGCACTAGTGGCTGCACCTGAGTCAATCAAGGCTCTTACAGTCCTTGCGCTTTTTCCTTGTCCTATATCTAAGGTTATAAAAGGACGTCGATCAATTATCCTATGAGAGCTGGTACGTGAAACTTCACACATAGCCATGTGATATCCTTGGTCTGCGTCGGCATCTGGCCTAGGTTGCTCTCTACCTCTTCTTCTTAATTTCATTCTCCGGATGCATTCTAAAGCTTTTGCTTGGGCCTCTTCTCGAATTCGATTTTCTTCTTCTTTGCGTTTCTTAGCAGTATTGAGTCGGCTTAGCATTTCCTCTGTGAGAGGTTCCTGATATAACTTGACCCTGCATCCGCTTATGTAGCTCGGGAGAACGTCACCTTCTAATGTGGCTAGTTGTACTGCTCCACTTGTTGAGATTCTATTAATGATCATGGGTCTGTAGCCTCTCTTCTCTAGTTTCCTCGCATGTTGTTTCAACGTGTATACTAGTACTAGGTCGCCAGCCTTCAAACCTTTATCCTTAACATGGGCATCAAAATATGCCTTCTGTCGTTTCTTAGCTGCATATATCCCTGCAGCTGCCCTCAATCTTGTTTCTCCTAATCGTTCAAGGTCAAAAAGTCTAGAGGATAGTTCATGACCCGTCCATTCGTGTTCTTGTGCTACTTTCAGTGTAGGTATTAGGAAGTCTAATGCTAGCACTGCGTTTTGGCCAAACACCATCTGAAATGGAGTGGCTTGGAGTACCGTTTTGTAGGCGACTTGATATGCCCAAACAGCATGGTGTAGCTGTTTATCCCAATCAGAGCGTTTATTGTTCACTAATTTCGTCAGTACATTGCATAAGATCTTGTTGGTGCTCTCAGCCTGGCCATTTGCTTGAGGGTGATAGGGGGCATACTTCTTATGCACTACCAAGAATTCTTGGAGCAGATTTTCAATAACTTCATTCAAGAAGTGAGTGCCTCTATCACTAACTAGCTCTATAGGTAGCCCGTATCTAGTGAACACATTCTCAAATAAAAACTTAGCTGTTGTTTGAGCATCGTTCTTTGTTGTGGCTTTTACCTCTACCCACTTTGTTAGATAGTCTGTCGCAACAATGATATATTCTGCATGGGAACCCTTAGCTGGGGGATTAATAGGACCTACGAAGTCTATTCCCCACTTAGAGAATGGACGTCCACCCATCATAGGTTTCAGTGGCATCTCATCTTTACGTATAGGATATTGAGTTCTCTGATAGACATCACAGCGTTTCACATAGGTATGTGCATCCATGTGAAGGGTCTGCCGCCAGAGCCCGCAAATAGTATTGCCTTGATCACCCGATCTGGTCCAAAGTGTCCTCCTGCTACACCTTGGTGAGCAGTGTCCAAGATCTTGAGATATTCACTCTCATGGACACATAGTCTCAGGTAACCGTTTTTACCACGTTTGTATAGATTATCACCAATAAGTGAGTTATCCTGGGCTTCTTGTTCTAAACTCCTTTTCCTAGCCAGAGTCATGTCTGGAGGGAATGTTTTCGTCCTCAGAAAAGATACTAGTGGTTCACTCCAATCCGGCACTATGGACACTTGATAAAGAGTGGCATGTTCCACAGGTGGTTTAGTGCAACAGATTGGGCATTCCTTGCACAACTTTTGGACATCAGCTTCCATAGTTGGCTAATGCACTCCGAGTCTCCTTAGTGTCTATAGGGTTCGTTGTTTTGAGTAGTGTTGCTCTAATGCACCTACATGTGCTAATTGCAACCATTTAGCGTACTCATCCTCTTCCACACAACAAGCCAAGATCCCTTGATCTGTGTGCTTGTACATACTTCCTGCCATGATGTGATACTTTTGGGCTTTTACTACCTCTCTATCCTGTGTGTTTATTACTGGGTGGTTAGGTCCGTATGTCAACACTGGTACCAATGGCTTAGCCCACTGCGGCACCACTTCCAAATTAAACAAGTAAGCATCAGGAAGGTCATCTGACACTCCTTGTGGGGCTTCTCCAGGTGTGAGCCTAGAGAGATGATCTGCTCTCAAATGAGTCCTCCCTTTTCTCACCACAACCTCGAAATCATATTCCATTAGTAAGAGAAACCATCTTACTAATCTTCCTGTATTGCATGGCTTGTTCACGAGATATAACAATGCTTGGTGGTCAGTAAAAAATTTAAACTTGTTTGCAAGCAAATAGTGTCTAAATTTCTTAACCGCATATACCATGCCTAAGCCTTCTCTCTCAGTAGTGGTATAATTTCGTTCAGCTGCATTCAATTGTCTACTAGCATAGGCAATTGGAAGATCCATATTACCTTCACCCGTAGGTTGTGCGAGTACACATCCAATAGCATAATTGGATGCATCCACGTGAACATGGAATGGCTTGTTCCAATCTGGTGTGGTCAAGATTGGTGTTGAACATAATCTTCGTTTAAGCTCCTGGAAGGAATTCTCACATTCCTCAGTCCACTCAAAGTTAGTCAGAAGTCCGTACATGGGCTTTGCAATGACAGCATACATGTGAATGAACCGGCGGTAGTAACCACAATGTCCCATGAAAGCTTGTACTTCCTTGACATTCCTTGGCCTAGGTAGCTCTGCTATGGCTCTCACTTTCTCTTCATCAGTGGATATGCCATTCTTTGACACTATGTGTCCTAGAATCTTGCCTTGCCGGACCATAAAAGCGCACTTTTCTGGGTTCAGGCAGACTTGATATTCTCTACATTTGTCAAAGATTTGTCTGAGTTCAGGAATATGGGTTTGTCTAATGTTGGAATGAGCACAAAGATCATCAACATAGACTTCTAAATTCTTCCTCAGGAACTCCTTAAATACATGGCACATCAGCCTTTGGAAGGTAGCTGGTGCATTGGTAAGCCCAAATGGCATTACACGAAAGGCAAATATACCCCACTCTGTGGCAAAAGCTGTCTTATGCTGATCTTCTGGAGCTATGGCTACTTGATTGTAGCCCGAAAATCCATCGAGGAAGCTGTACACTTCCTTGCCTGCTACTCTTTCTAAGAGATGCTCTGTGATAGGAAGCGGATAGTTATCTCGAATTGTGGCTGCATTAACCTTCTTCAAGTTAATGCATACACGTAATTTACCATTCTTTTTGGGCACCACAACAATGGGGGATACCCATTCAGTGTGCTCAATTTCATAGATAAATCCAGCTTCAACCAGTCTATCTATCTCCTCTTTGATCTTGGCAGCGTAATTATCATTGTATGTATATGGCTTTTGCTTAGAGGGTTTGGCATCTGAGGTCATGGGGATGGTGTGTGAGCATATGTCAGGGTCCACACCTTTCAAGTCCTTGTAACTTCAAGCGAACACGTCTCTGTATTCTCTTAGCAAGGCTATTAATTCTTGCTCTTCTTCTTCCGTCAGGTCATGTCCTATGTAAGTGCATCTCTCTTCTCCCTCTTCCATGGCTACCACAATTTTCTTTGTGGTTTCTTTGTTATCATAGGCCTCTCCTGATTGTGCCTCTCGTTTAGGCATTCTGATCATGAATCTCCTGTCATCTATCTCATACTTCTTAAAATTTTCTGGGACCTCAAACAAAGATTCCTCTTCTTGTGTGACTTCTTTCTTCTTCCTTTTCTTTCCTTCTTCCTTAGGAGTTACATGTGTGGCTAGCCTTACGTCTTTTGTAAGCTCTCCGTGCCTCTGGAGTTGAAATTCTACTTCATAGAAGTATTTTGCATCTGATGCAAAAGGTGGGTCTATAATGATTGACTCTAGATCGGAGTCACTCGCATCCTCAAATGCATCAGGGCTAGGTTCGCATTCTTCTAACACTGCCTCTCCCATGATTGGCTCTATGGAGAAAACTGAAATGTCATAGCCATCCTCATCACAGTGAGGTGTCCATTGTTCTTCATTGATGGCTACATCCATTGTTGCTAGGATTTCTTCCCAGCCGTGGGGTTCAAATTCTTCGTCCGGAAAAACTACAGGTGCATAGGCTGGGTCTTGAATTGATCTATGTGTTTCTTTTCCACCTACCTCTCTGGCTTTTTCTCTCTTCTCTTCTTCTACTGCTACTTTGCACATCCATAAGTGGGTGTCTTCATGCATCCATGAGGATCCTAACCCTATGGAATGCACCGATTCTGTATCATCTTTGGCTCTATGGATGGGATTCCATTGGATGAGAGGGACATCTCTATGAGAGTAATCTTTGAGATTCACTTTGGTCGTAACACCTAAGTGTTGTAGGTACAAGGAGTTGGTTCCCCAGTCCTGTACCACTTGCAACTGTCGCATAAAGGGTCTTCCCAAGATCATCTCATAGGCGTGATTTTTTGCTGAAGTCACATATAGCAAATGTATGCTCAAACTCGACACCACAGGTGGTGAGAGTTATTCCTTCTAGCAATCCTAAGGGTCTCTCAATATGACCATCGGCCATCTGCAATTTCATTCTCGTTGGCCTGAGTGCTGGCTTGCCCCAACGCTTCCATAGGAAAGTGGTGGCAATTGCAACTCCTGCACCTGAGTCCAAAATTGCCTTGGTGGTGTACTCCTGGTAGGTAATGGGAAGATAGATGTTCCCTTCTTCACCTTCACACATATCTCCTATCTTATCCAAGGGTATCTCTGGCACTGTCCTATGTGATCCTACCTGGGAACGAGGTTTTGATATCTCTGGTACTTGTTTGGCTACATGTTTCCATAGCTCTGGCCTTACTTTGAGTAGCTCTTCTAACGTGAGGTTGCATTGTACTTTAGTGTTTTTCACTACCTCTGTGTTCCTGGGTATGAGTGAGTCCTCATTCCGTACCATGACTGTGGGTGCTCTCATACAAGTAGACTTAGCTTCCCATGGGCCTGTGAAGTGGGGTAATTCTTGTAAAGAATTAGACTCAAAGTCTAGTCTTTCCTGAGAGTGGGTGCTCTCCTGCTCCTCATCAATGGATGGGATGTCTTGTGGGAATTGGTCATGTGCATCATCCACAAGTTCAATGGGAGGAGGGACTTCACTTTCTTTAGCCCATTTGTCTTCTTGAATCTCGCGTAGGAATTCTGGTGTGAACCGATTCATAGAAGATGATGTGTCTGGCTCCGTAGAGTTAGGCACATAGGCTTCAGGCACATAGGCTTCCTGAGCAGGAATGCTTACTCTTTCACTTGCCTTGTCCTTGTGTTGAGAGGCGGGTTCCTTTTCTGATTGTGCAATCAGCTTCTCTATTCTTTCTAACAGTCCATCAAAGTGTAACTGTGTCTTCGCTGAACTAGAGATGTTAAATAGGCGACTGGCTTCAAACATGGTCTGAGCCAACTCCACCATCTTAGCACAAATTTTGGTTCGTTCAAGATCTAGTTCTGCTCTAGGGTAACACTTTTCATGATCAGTTACGTTTGGCCCTTCTTGGATTCTGGCCTAATATGCTTTAAGCATCATATTAAGGTCTTCGGGAGTGGGATCTGCTAGGACTGATCCTACTCTAGGGGGTGGTGGAATTAGTTGAGGCGGGTTGGAAGGTGGAGGGTCGGATGGAGTTGGGAATGGTGGAGGTGGGGTAGTGTGAGAGGGAGTTTGAGATGTGAGTTCAGTTATCCTGGCCTTTGTTTCTCTGAGGCTTTCCTCGAGTTCACTCATCTTTTTTGCCCATTGCCTTTTCATTCTTTCACGGCTATCTCTCCAAGCTCTAGTCCTCTTCTTTGTCATGCTCTTTGTTTCACTAACATCTGGGCTCTTTTCCTGGTCTACCCCTTGGTTTTGCTGCAATGCTTGAGCTCTAGTGATCACTTGCACTGGTGTAGTGGACATCACACTTCCTGTGGAGTCCACAACTAACCCAATAACGTTGATAAGAGTGATTTTTGGCATATTATTGGGGTTCTTTGGGCAATCTCGTAAGAGATGCTCCTTTCCACACTCCTGGCAATAGCCCCAGGGGGATTGTCACTGATTGGGTTTGGGTAGGTGCAGGCATGGGGCAATCACGAATGAGGTGATGCCCCTGACATCTGTAGCATGGTCCTCTAGGGAATGGGGGTCTTACTTGTCTAGGTTGAGGTCTAGGGTAGGGGTTTGCATACATGACGTTTGTGTAATCTGACTCCCAACTAGGTTCATTTGGCTCGTCACTATAATAGGGCTCCCCATGTTCAGGAGACTGCATGTAGTAGGCCTGGGGGCTATCGACATGTGTAGAATCGAAACTATGGTCACTCAGGTCACTTTCAGAAAGCAATTGGGTTACAGGGACTATAGCTCTATTCAAATTTTCTTCTGCTGCTGCATACTTTACCGGAATTACATATGTGGGGCAGGGGTTTGTTGTGCTAACACGGGTTGAGGCCTTTGTTGGGCTTGATATTGTGGTTGATAATTTTGTTGAGGCCTAGTATACTGTTGTGGTGGGTATTGACTCTGGTATCTGCCTTGTTGAGGGTATGGCTGAGGGTAGGGTTGCCTAACCGCTTGCTTATTGTATGGGCAGTCTTGCGCGGTGTGATTGGTGTACCTTCGTTCTATGGTGCAGTACTGGCTACTAGGATTAACTTGGGGTTGAGCCATAATGGGACAGACATTCGCCATATGGTCGCCTCCACAAGTATAACATCTTTTCACAGGGGCAAACCTTGGGATTTGTTTGCTAGAGACACCTAGTTTCTGAGCTACTTTCTCTGCTAATTCCTCAATTGATGTGGATTGCGTGGAAGAGAGGCTAGAGGCACTATCTGAATCTTTGTATATCTTGGAAAGCTCTAACTCCTCCCCTAGGTTATCCTCGATGTCAATGCACATGCGTACACACTCTTCTATGGTCCGAGGGTCCTTCAAGTACACATAGGATCTCAACTTTGTACTTAGCAATCCATCCAAGAATAAAGCCACTTGCTTAGCTGGCGTGGGTAGCTCAGGGATAGGGCATCTCTCCAAGTATTGTCTAAATCTTCTTCCAGCAAGTCTCACGGTCTCTTGAGGGGTTTGCTTGAAGCTGTGAATCAGCGAGGAACTGTTATGTCTTATGCCACTTTTAGAGAATTCAATAATGAATGCCTCTAGAAGTTGGTCTATGCTCCTGAACTGCCTCTCGTTTAGTGGCTGAAACCATGTCAGGGCAGTGTTCCTAAGGGTTAGACCAAAGGCATTGTACTGCGTGAATAGATCCTCCACTTGTTCAGCTCTCAAGACTTGCCTAAACTCAGCCACATGATCGTATGGATCTCCAGTGCCATCGAAGTAGTTCTTCATGGACTTAACTAGCTGAGTCGGTCTCAAAGTCCTTGTGTGCTCTCTAGGTCGTGGTAGAGGGAACTCATCCGCATTTCTTTGATTCCTGTGAGCTCTAAGTATCTCAGGTTCTTCTCTATTTGTTTCCATTCTTGTTCTTTCTCTGCCCCCTGGGTTGGCAAAGCTTACTTCTGGTCTATCTCTACTTCTGTCTCTTTGAGTTCCATGAGCTTGGGATGTTCCCGCTCCAGGGTGACCATAGGACACATTTGATCTTGGTTGGGGGAAAATAATTTCACCTTTCCAAGTGTAAGCATGCCTATAATTTTCTGTCACCACAAAGATCCTCTCTGAAGCGTGATCTAAGTAGGTCACTCTGCCTGGGCTATCAGGATCCTTAAACTCATAGATCATGATTGTTCCTATATCAATTGGTCGATCAGATTTATACCTCCAAAAGGCTTCGTCAGTTCCTAGGTTCAGAAGCAGATCTATGCTCTTATTATCTTGGGGAATCCACTCTGGTGTGATAATCCTAGTGAGAACAGATTTGCCTCGGGGGGTCCTTCGTTCTTCACCCATGCTTCCCTACTCTAGGTCACCTAAGTCCGTTCCTGGGATCTCATTCCCAAATTCATCCGTCCTATCTGGATGACTGGTGACTACATATATTGTCCCTTCCTTGTCTAAGTATGCTCCGTTTTCGAACTTGACAGCTGGGCGCTCTAATCCAATGGATTGATCAGGATTCTTAATCTGTACCACAGATCTTCCTAGGTCGTCCTCATAGATGCTAGCACCCAATCGGTTGGTCCTAAGGTATTCCAACTGCATCTTGTACGGGCCTTCTACCCTGTGCAAGTATGGCACTCCTGAACTTCCCATAGGTCTGTCCATGCCTTGAGACATCTCTGATTCACTAGTCTCATAGTTAGGGTAGTATGAGTGGTGGCTCAACTGCTGGGCCCAAGACCTAGCAGTGTGGTTAACACTAGCCTCAGACGACCTAAGACTTTGTCTATCTCTCCCTAGATGTCGCCGTGATCTAAGGTTCATAAGCCTAATTGAATAGCCCAAATTTGCCCAAGTACAACTCGTGGCGGAGTTCTTTTGTATCAGTTACTTGATTCTTTTTAGTTGATTACCGTGTTAACATTCTTGTCTGATATCACGTCGTAAGGTATATTTGAGTGTAGTTCCGCACTTAAAGTTGATCGTTCCACGTTAGGTTCTTTTCCTTTAAAGTTCTCGACAGTACAAAGATTATGTTCTTAGCTTGAACTTGAAAGTTTAGGTATTCTTCAACTTGATAATTGCCTATCGTCACCCTGACTTACTCCTACCTCTAGTCGTTCTTAGCCTAAGCTAGGAATTGACGAAGGGGAGTTGAGAATATTCTGACCTTTCTTGCTGATCCTTGCTCTTTAGTGCTCGAGAAGTTGATTCTCAAGCTTGCACAAAGCCCTTGCTTGGATGCTCTCAATGGCTCTCAATGGACCTGTAAAAGTCCCAAAATTAGCTCAAGACTTAAATTCAAATGACAGACAGGTCACTTTCATTCATGTAATTCACAGGCCAAATCCCCTTTGCCTTTATGGAAAACAATCCCAAGGACCCTTCAGCTTTCCTACCCCGGGGGATGGTCAACTTCAAAATACCCTATCTAATTATTTTGATATTAATTTTCACATAACCAGTGGAAGTTTTGGTTGTACTCCCCACGAGCTTTCCAACATAACAAGAATCACAGCAAACGGATTTCGTATGAGAAAGTTATGCGAGTTCAGGGTTTTGGTGCTAAAACAGGGTTCAAAACAGTTTACTCAGGCAGACAGGAATTCTTGAATTACTTGGGTTGCGGCCTCACAATGTAATGCTAAACCCTTAAAAGTTCCCCAAAAAAATTAGACCACTATTTTTTTGCCCTTAAAAATTTGCCAAATTTGCCCTTCTATCGCGTTCGCAAGTTCTGTCAGTCGCGATTGACAGGTCAGTCGCGATTGATGGGTCGATCGCGATTGACAGGTCCGTCGTGGCTGTCAGTCGCGATTGATGTGTCGATCGCAATTGACAGGTCCGTCGTGGCTATCAGTCGCGATTGATGGGTCAATCGCGATTGACACGTGGCTCGAAAAGTCAATCAGTCATGGTCAAAGGGTCGTTGACTCTGTCAGTCGCGATTGATCGGTCGATCGCGATTGACAGGTCGGTCGCAAGGGTCTGTCCGTCGTGGTCAAACAATCGTTGACTGTGTCGGTCGCGATTGACAGAGCCGTCGTGGGCTGTCAGTCACGATTGATTGGTCGATCGCGATTGATGACTCAATCGCGATTGACACGTGTCACGCGTATGATCTATCCGTCGTGGTCAATCGGTCGTTGACTCTGTCGGTCGCGATTGACAGAGCCGTCGTGGGCTGTCAGTCGCGATTGACTAGTCGGTCGCGATTGACAGGTCTGTCCGTCGTGGTTTGTCGATCGCGATTGACTGAGCGATCGCGATTGGCAGAAATCTGACGAATTTCAAAAATCTAAACACAGTTTTGGGAAGCTCTAGGCCTGTAGATCATGGTTTTGCACTTTGTTTGGCAAATGGAGCATTTTTTCTGTTAGTCGCGATTGACAGAGACCGGCGACACAGAGACAGTTGCCAAGATTTCCATACCTGCGCGAAGTGCTGGAGAAGATGATGCAGCATGTACCTGCAAGACAGCTCAAGAAACATGCAAAAACAACACACACAATATTGCTCTCTCGCTCTCTCTCACAAGTGGAATGAGGGAAATGGAAGGAGGAAGGAAATATAGTCAAAAAACTGAAATTTTTGCGATGATGGAGATGGAGGTGGGAGATGGTGATGATGATGATGGTGATGAAGGAAACAAAAGGAAATAGATAAAGGTGAAGAAAATACCTATAACTCCAACGCTTCAACTCTACGTCTTACCATCACACGCTCGTCCTCAAAGCTCGATCCCGGGCAACGGCGCCAAAATTTGGTGTAGCTCAGTGATGAGTAGCACCTCCTTTAATGTCAATCCGGGAAGACGTGAGGATGGTATGAAGACCTCGAGCAAGTGGAGGCACAAGTGCGTGGGTGAGAAGCACACAAACATGCACACACATACACACACACGCGCACACACGGCAAAACAAAGTGTGAGAAGCAATGGAGTTCTTAGATCACTTTCAAGAAGCTCTTACAAGTTCATTTCAATTACAATCTAACCTCAAAAATGAGCTCTCTAGCTCTATTTATAGTTTTTGACTAGGTTTTGGCCCTGTCCAGACCTAGTGTCCGGTCTAGTTAAAAATTAGGTTCCAGGGCCAATTTGAGGGCTTAAACGGAGTCTAAAAATTACGAAAATTGATATGTAGGCACTTCTAAGGCTCCTCAAGCTCAAGGACTCCTTGGCTTGCACAAAATGGAGCTAGAAAAATACGAAATGGTATTTACAATGGTTTTTAGTGATTAAAATCACTACTTGTGTAGGGATTTTCTCTGTTGGTTTGTCGTACACATCTTTGAGCTCCCTACTTGCTCTTTCTTCTTGTGTGCTCCACTCCTTGATGTCTGAAAAATTTAGATGGCCTACTTGCCAGATCTTCTTTGGCTACTGTGTCTGCTTGTGCTATCTCTTCGTTCCGACCCTCTTTGTCTTGTGGCTCCTTCGGTTCACTGACTGCTGCCAACAACGATTCCCACCACAGAATCATGGAAAACATGATTCTCTCCACAAAATCATGAAAAACATGATTCTTTCCACAGAACTGAGAAAAACACGATTCCCACCACAGAATCGTGGAAAACACGATTCTCTCCACAAAATCGTGAAAAACACGATTCTTTCCACAGAACCGTGAAAAACACGATTCCCACCACAGAATCGTGGAAAACACAATTCTCTCCACAGAATCGTGAAAAAACACAATTCTTTCCACAGAAGCGTGAAAAACACGATTCTTTCCACAGAACCGTGAAAAACACGATTCCCACCACAGAATCGTGGAAAACACAATTCTCTCCACAGAATCGTGAAAAAACACAATTCTTTCCACAGAATCGTGAAAAACACGATTCTCACCACAGAATCGTGAAAAACACGATTCTTTCCATAGAATCGTGAAAAAACACGATTCTCACCACAGAATCGTGAAAAACACGATTCTTTCCTTAGAATCGTGAAAAACACGATTCTCACCACAGAATCGTGAAAAACACGATTCCCACCACAGAATCGTGGAAAACACGATTCTCTCCACAGAATCGTGAATTAATTGAATTATCCTTAGGTCTGGTAATAAATTGTACACACATTCTAAGAAAGAGCTAGGAAGGAAGGAGGTAGAGCTAGTGGTAGGAGAACTGCAAGAAAAAGATTTAGGGCAAGAAATTAATATGGAGAATTTAAATGAAACCAATGAATCCTCTGAAATTGGTGATTATAGAAACATTCTCAAATACATGTATACAAATAGGTTTGGAACCTACGTATATCAGGATGGAATGCATACGTTTCTCATTAGATTGAGAAACTTAGAGGTTCCCCTGAATATAACACTAGTAGCACAATTCAAGGATGGTAGATATCAGGATAGGCAGTGATGTGCATACATCTTCTCACAAGACCCAGAAAATTCTAATGACCTAGGGCAATGTGCAGTCAAGAGACCTTGGGAACAAAACCTAGGGCAATCAGACTTGCCAAGACAACATGAAACTCACAATAATAGTGAACAACAACAAGGTAGGAGACTACATACTTCCCCAAACCCTTTTGAGAGAGAAGCAAAAGGACTTTGATTTTCCATTGAGAAGAAGACATCAATGGCAAAATCAGGGAAGAATGCTTAGGCCCTATCAAGTAGCCAAATGCATGAAGAATCAATACGAAGGATATTCTGATCCTCATGCTCATGCTGCAGAATTTAGACAATTAATTAGAGCAGAAGAAGTTGAGGATTACAAAGTCCAATTTGAAGCATTTGCTCTAACCCTAACAAGACCTGCACTATCTTGGTTCATTCCCTTGAGAAAGGAAATGTATTTGGATATTGAATATTTCCTAGAAGCCTTCATAGGGGAATTCTCAAAAACTGGAATAAAACATAGCACAGCTACCTTGATACATAGCCTTAAACAACAAAAGGATGAAAATGTTAGAGAGGCAGCTAGGAGATTCAAGCAATACATTGACAGATGTCCCAGAGAAGAAGTACCTTCCATGGCAAGACAAGTATCTCTATTCATAGAAGGATTAAGAAGTGCTCAATTAAGAACCCTGGTGTATTATAGGAGATGCGGTGATCTAGGAGCATGTGTGAAAGAGACAATAGTTTTGGAGGATAGCAGAGGGCAAGACATGTTAGCATTTGATCAACCTAGAACAAATGAAGATAAAATCCCACCAGCAGAAAAATTGGCACAAGCCATTGCTAAAGCCCTAGAAGTTAGCACCAAAACAAATTTGATAAACACCAAGATAACAACAAATAAAAAATGCTATAATTGTGGAGAAAAACATTTGGCACAACAATGTCCATATCAAAAACCACAACATTTGCAAGATATGAAAACACTCAAATATTGTACACTAGAAAGAAAATGGACAAATCATACCAGAGAAGAATGCTTTTACAATAAACAACCCATTAAGGAGAGAGAATATATGAACCAAAGGGAATCTGGATTTATTGAGCAACCAAGACCTGTACTTGGGCAACGACCTCCATTACCAACAAATGTGGTACCGGTTAAATACACACCAATAGAAGAGGGAAACTCAAGAATAAGATCACCATCCAAAGAAGATTATCATTGGAATGAAGGATATCAGGAAGAGTGGGAAGGATGTGAGCTGAGAGAACCAGAACTGCAAGCCCTAGACTTGGGAAATGGGAGAATTGAAATGGATACAGCTACATTCATGTACATAACCAATAATCACATGTCTAATCAGATACCTCAATTCAAAGGGAGTCAAAAAATAACTTGTTATAGATGTGGAGGGGAACATTTCATTAGAGACTGTCCACAACCTCCCACACTAAGAGTAGAAGGAGCCTATTGCAAGGATTGTGGCAGGGAACATTTAATAAAGGATTGTCCAAGAAATCCTCAAAAACAAAAAACACATCTAATAACATACCATTACAAACAGTCAACATAATGGAGCAAGAAGAATTGAGTGACCATGAGCAAGTGAATGTAAACGCCATAACAAGAGCAAGAGCTAAACAACAGGAAACAACCAAGGGAGAGAAGAAAATTCCAGTTCCAAAAGAAATGAAAAATAGACAAAAAGGAAGATGGGAAAAGAAAATGAGAATGGGTAAAACTCTGGAAGAAGAGAATATGGAACAATCAAACCATAGTCCACCTCAAAAGACACAAACCCAGCAAGAGATAGGAAATTCACAGAGTCTAGACACCTTGATAAAAGCATACAAGGGAAGGATTCAAGAGGGACCAAATCCCACAGACTATGTAATGGCTTACCCTATGCCGAAATTAGAGCATGAAAGAATGCAAAGATGCAAACAAATCATACAAGAAACACAACTTAAAATAAGGGAACATGACAGTTGTCCAACAACAGTTGGGGAAGCAAATGTAACAGAAACAAAGAAAACTCTTGATCTCGAAGAGAATGAACAAATAACCCTCCAAATAAATATAGACAAGCAATGTACAATTTTATGCCACACTACAATGGAAGAACTGGTAAAACAAAATCCTCATTTGTATCACAATATAAAAAAGTGGGAAGCAAAACCAGAAAATTTGGAACCACAGCAACAAGAATTGGAGGAATTGTGGTACATTCCTATTGATAAAATAGGAGGATATTGTGAAGGAGAAGAAGGAAACTCAACCCTAAGAATATAATTTGGTAAAAATCATGCCAAAGCTATATTGGATAGCGGATCAGGTGTGGCCATCATGACTAAACAAACGTGGGAAAGATGGGGAAAAAATGAATTAATACCCACTAAAATGAGATTGCAACTTGCGGATGGACACATAGAAAAACCCTTAGGAATATGGGAAAAGTGGATTGTGGATATATGTGGAATAGAAATAGAGCATACTTTTGCCATAGTTGAATTTCCACAATCCACTTCTTATGAAATTATTCTAGGAAGACCATTTTTGAGACAAATGCAAATTGTGCAAGATTGGGGTAATGATTGCCTATATCTTCAGAGCAAAGGAAGAATAACTAGAGTGAATCTAAGAAATGGTCATTATTGTGACATATCCCCTCAAGAATGGTTCAAAATACATCAGAATCAGGATTTGAGTGAAGAATCAGAGATTGAAGATCAAAATGGAACAGAATCATCAATCTGGAAGTGCAATGTGTTAAGAAACCTTACAAATAGAAAAAGAAGATTAAGAAAAGAAGATTGTGAAGAAGGGAGAAAATTACAAGATGAGAGCTATGTACCACAAAAATTCAAAGATGAAGAATTTGAGCCTTATGGTTGGAACCAGAGTTTGGAACCTGCAAATTTCAAGACTTATGAAGTAGAAGACAGATTACTTCTAAAAATGAAACCAAAGAGAGAAAAGAAAAAAGGGGAGGCATATGATAATGAAGAACAAGCTAAGAAGGTAATGATCACCCAGGAAGAGGGGGAAGAAAGACATATTGTAATAATTGATGACATGACAAATCAAGAGGAGGAAGCATTAAGAAATTTGGGCAGAAACTATAGGGATGTGTTTGCTTATAGTTACAAGGATTTGAAAGGTATTGATCCTAAAATCTGTGAGCATAAGATTCCTATTACACCTGATGCAAAGCCTAGCAAACAAAGACATTACACATTCAATGATTATATACTCTGCTAAAATAAAGGAAGAAATTGATAAGCTGCTCGCTGCCAATTTCATCTATGAGATTGAATACATAGAGTGGATATCTCCTATAGTTGTAGTACCAAAAAAGAATGGGAAACTTCGGGTATGCATTAATTTGAAAAAAGTGAATGTTGCAACTATAAGGGATAGCTACCCATTCCCTATAATAGATCATCTTCTAGAAAGAGTTGCAGGGAAGGAGGTTTATAGTTTTTTGGATGGCTTTTCAGGATAGAATCAGGTACCCATAGTGTATCAGGTACCCATAGCATTGGAAGACCAACATAAAACTACCTTTTCCACAGAATGGGGAATTTATGCTTTTAGGGTTATGCCCTTTGGGTTAACTAATGCCCCAACAACTTTTCAAAGATTGATGTGTCATATCTTCAAAGAATTCCTGAGGAATGTAATGGAAATTTATGTGGATGATCTTTGTACTTTTTCATTAAAAAGACAAGATCATTTGGAAGATTTAGAAAACATATTAAAAAAATGCAGAACATACAGAGTATGTTTAAATCCAGAGAAGTGTGTATTCTTTGTAAGACAAGGGAGAATGTTAGGCCACATAGTTTCCAAAAATGGAATTTCAACTGATGAGATAAAATTAAGGCCATAGTGGAACTTCCAAGACCAGCAAATGTAAAGGAACTTCAAACTTTCATGGGAAATTGTGGGTATTATAGAAAATTTGTACACAAGTTTGCTGACATAGCAAAACCTTTGTATTCTTTGATTACAAAGTTTGAGTGGACCAAAGAGTGTGACCAAGCTTTTGAGACTCTAAAAACTTGTTTGGTAACAACACCGATTCTGAAAACACCCTAGTGGGATAAAATTTTACATGTCCATGTGGATGCTTCAAATTATGCTTTGGGATGTGTGTTAGCACAACCAATAGAAGGGAGCAAATTAGATTTCCCAGTTGCTTATGCTAGTAGGCAACTGAATTCAGCAGAGAAAAATTACACAACCCCTGAGAGGGAAGGGTTGGGAATGATATTTGCTGTGAAAAAATATAGACATTACCTTCTGGCCAACAAATTTAAATTCTTTGTTGATCACCAAGCTTTACTCTATCTAGTAAACAAACCGTGTCACACTGGTAGGATAGTCAGATGATTTCTTCTACTGATGGAGTTTGAGTTTGAGGTGGTGGTCAGACAAGGAAGAACACATTTGAGAGCAGATCATTTGTCTAGAATCCAGGCTAAAGAACCAAGTTCACCTTTAGATGATGACCTGCCAGACACATATCTGTTCAAAGTAGAAAATATTCATGAATGGGCCATGACTTTAGTACCTTTGCTAACCATGGGACCTTGCAGAACATTTGGAAACAACACACATTAAGTATTACAAAGTAGGAATTTTATGTTGTTAGCTGGGCACTTGTATCATCTCAACCATACAGGCATATTGGAATATTGTACTCTAGAGGAGGAGCAACAAGAATATCTGAGAAGAGCTCATTGTTGGAACCCTTGTACTCATGCTTCCATAATACTCACCCTAAGTAATCTCAATAGGATGGAAGTACATTGGCCTAATAAGATTCAAGATGTAACAAAATATATTGCTATCTGCTGGGAATGCCAATCCTTGCAAAATTCAGAACTTATAACTCTATATTGGTTTACCCAGAATGGAGTGTGAACATAATTGAGGAGTTGAAAAGGAACAAGAAAGAAAAACAAGTAAGAGTTAGTGCAGACTTAAAAAATCTACAAATGATTTCTGAAGAGTATCAACTAATAGGAGATCAATTGTATAAGAGAGGGATGGATGGATATTTAAGAATTTGTGTTCCTAAAGATAGATATCTAGAAATGTTGGAGATGGCATATTCTAGAGTGGCAGGAGGACATTTTTCAAGTGACAGAACTGCGAAACTCATATTATATTCTGGCTTTTGGTGGCCAACCCTATTCCCTGATGCAAGAACATATGTGAAAAGATGTGACATTTGGCAGAGGGTGAGTCAACCAAATAAAAGAGAAAATATGCCATTAGTTCCATTGATTTCAGCAAGAGCATTTAGTAAATGGGGGTTGGATTTCATTGGACCCATACATCCTCCAGCAAGACAATCCCATGCTGAATACATACTAGTAGCCACAGATTACCTAACCAAATGGGTAGAGGCCAAGGCTACAAAAAGAAATGATGCTCAGACTACTGCAAGGTTTCTCTATGAAAATATCATTACCAGATTTGGACTACCAATTGAATTGGTAAGTGATAGGGGGACTCATTTTTTGAACCAAATCATAGAAAACATAATTGAATATTTCATGATTAGTCATAGAAAGTCAACCCCATATCACCCACAAGCCAATGGGTTAGCAGAAAGTACTAATAAGGTACTTTGCATTGTATTGTCAAAATTGGTAAACACAAACAGGAATGATTGGGATTTACAACTTAATCATGTCCTATGGGCCTATAGAGTGGCATACAAAACTGCATTAGGAACCACACCATTCAATCTGGTATATGGACAAAATGGAGTTCTGCCCATAGAATTCGTTATTCCAACACTAAAGGTGGGATGTCAATACAAATGGACTGGACATGAATTATCTGAGAGAGTGATGGAATTGGAAAAAGTGGGAGCTTCTAGACTCCAAGCAATTATGAGTATATATGCAGACAAGAAAAGACAAAAAGCTTATTATGATGTTCACATTAAAGAAAAAGATCTACAAGAAGGAGATCTAGTTTTGGCATATACCATAAAGGAACATCAGAAGAAGTTTCAGAAAAAAGGACATGGGCCTTATATTATACATCAGATCAGTAATAGTGGAGCTATTCAATTAGCTAATATAGATGGAGAAATCATGCCAAATTTCATAAGTGGATGTAGAGTTAAAAGGTATGATTTTCCATTAACAGTCTCTGAATGGAGAAGAATACATCAAGCTCAAAACAGGAAAAAAGAGGAGGAAAATATTAGAAAGGAGGCTCAACAAGAGGCAAAGGAAAGGATAGGAAAAACCAAAGATCTTAGAGAAGTCCTTTTGTGTGATAAACCTCTAAAAGAAAGAGAACATTTGCCTGTTATCACAATGAATTTTCAGGATGAGAAAATTAAAGTCTTGATAGATTCAGGAGCGCAAGTAAATTTGATCAGTTCAGCTTTGTTGAATAAGTTTAAGTGTAAAAGGACTGAAAGCAAGACTTTTATCAAAACATTAGAAGGGCAGATAATACAAAGCTTGTCTTCACCATCTATTAAAGTTAAGTTCAATGAAGAATATATGAGAATAGATTGTGAAGAATGGCCAGACCACATGATGACTGAGAAATTGATTTTGGGACAACCATGGCTAAGGCAAGGTAAAGTAATATTGGATTTTGAAAAAATGAAGCTGAAGTTAACAGTAAATGACAAAAGGTTTTTAATGTTTTTGTGGAGTACTGAAGAACAGGAAGATCAACAAGAGATTCATGACTCAGACCTGGAAGGATTTACTTTTTCATTAGAAAACACACAAACATTACCAATTCAACCACTTTATGATCAAGCTTCATTTAATCAAAACCAGGAGAGAATTGGAGGAGCAAAAGATGGTGAAGAGACAGAAGCAAGGTGGCAACTATGGCATAGTCAGAAGCATCAAGGTATCAGAACAAGAAGGATGTGGAAACAAAGTACACACAAGCCATGCTCATCAAAACAAATTCTCAGAACAAAATGGATATGGAAGCCAAAAAATACCAAGAACAGCCTATCAAAAGAAGACGGGTTCATCCCTAGAACAGGATAAGCAAGGACTAAATATTATTGGGTAAAAAAATCAGATTTGATTCAATGGAAAAAGAGCATGAGTATCTGATATGCATTTAGGATTTTTGATAAGAAAATCAGAATGTTACAAAGAAGAAATTATTACATCTTGGAAATTATGTCAAATTGCTCTACCTTATCTTTTTTCTAAGGAGAGAAATAGGAGGGGAAGAAAGGAAGTGGAAACAAAAAAAGAGAGAGAAAAGAGAGAAAAATCATCCATTTTTCTTTTATAAATTATACAACACAAAGCAAGGTATAGATAGAAGTGTAGCAGGTTTCTATTTTTTGTTTTTAATTTTATTCAATTTTAATCAACTATTTATAATATTTCCTTTCTTTATAAGAGCTGTCAGAAGAGAAGAGAGCACTAGACATCTTGCTACACATGTAATGATCATCTTAATTGAGTTCTTTGAGGAAGTCAGGATTTAATTGAGATTTTATTTTCATTCTTCTTTCATTTCATCTCAAAACAAATGTCATTTTTTATTTCTTGTGACTCATGTGGGTGGAGTTTTTCTTTTGTGTGATGCTATATTTTCTTCAGAATAGTGAATTTCAAGGAACTACCAACCCATGATTTCAAGGCAGACTCAGTAACTCTATCCAGAGGACATTGGTTCTTAGATAGTGAAGCAACAATGGAAACTGTAGAGTTAGAATCTGATGAAGAGCAGGAGATTCCAGAAGCAGAAAAGATAGTCAAGGAACTAAAGGAAACTCTTGGGATCATTGGTCAACATATCTTTACTATAGGAGTTGGAGGTCACAAGTACACCATGCTGTGCCATGAGTTTTACAAATTCCAGAAAAGTGCAGTCAATTACAAAAGATGGAAAGCAGTGGGATTACACAGGCTGTTGGATGAACCTATATTTTTCATAGATTTTGAAAGAGTTGCACAAGTGATGAATAGTCTGTTGGAAGTTGGAAAGGGAAATGATGCATATTTTAGGTGTTCAGTCAAGGACAAGGAGAACAAAGAGGTGAACATCACAATAAAAGCAGAGCATATCACGGCAGCTCTTCAGTTTTATTCAATGGGAACTAAGTTGGATAACAGCTTTGTCAAGAAGAATAAAGAAACATATACAGGGTATTCTAAATTTGCTGATTTCAAAGGAAGAGAGATGGAAGAATATGCTACCAGAATGTTCCTTCAATATTTCTGTTTTCCAAAACTACCAAGATATACCATGCCACACAAACTAGTGACATTGATCATGTTTAATAACAAGATAAAACTAAACCTTTTGGAGTGATGGATGTAACTCCATACTTACATGATCAATTAAAGGAGGCAGCTAAACATTGGGAGCAAAGAAAGTTCATGAATGGAGCACAATTTTCGACAAGGATTATATATCATGTTTTAGGAATGGAGGATCAATTGAAGTTGGCTCCAGTAGCCCAATATTTCAGAAGTTTGATGGCAGCAATCAAAAGTCCTTCCAGGAAGATGTCTGTAAGAGAAGCAGAAGGCCAATCAAGCATGAGGGGAGCAGAAAGGAAAAGAAAAGGAATTTCAGAAGAAGTCATTCTAGTAAAGAAAAGAAGATTGGATCCAAGAAAAGTGGAATTGGAATAGGAGGAAGCAACTAAGGAAGAACATGAAGCTGCTCAGAAGCAGGTACAGTCTTCAAATGACCCTCACCCACCTCAGACAAGCAAAGAGCAGTTGTATACCTATTTGACTCAAGGAAATAATAAAAGGGCAGTATATGAAGCTCAATATCAAAAGATCTTGGAGGACTACTCTTGCAAAGCAACTGATTGGATTCAGGGAAGTAGAACACTATGAAGAGCTGCATGATCAGATGATGGCAGCAGAGACAGAGGAAGTTTTTGTCAAAAAAGAAGTGGAACTGTTAGCATATTTCAAAGATCTACAAGGACCTCCTGAAACTAGAACTATAGTTGTAGTGAGGAAGAAGGTTCAGAAGAAACCTGTACAGAAAAGGAAGTTGACCAAGAAAGGTAAAGGGAAATCAGTAGAAGAACCTGTAGCAATGATGGAGATAGAAGAAGTGATAGTAGAAGAAAAAAAGAAGGAGGAATCCATAATAGAATCAAGAATGGACAAATCAAGAATAGTAGGCTCTTCACAATTTTCTTCAGATTCTGAAAGTGATATTGAAAACTTTTTGTTGAAAAGTTTGAACTTATCAGTGCCTAGTACACCAAATGTGATAACACAAGCCTCTGAAGAAAATAAAACACCAGAAGACTTGAGTGAGAAGTTACAGGGAAAACAAGTCCAAGAAGAAGCAGCAAAGCAGGTTAGTCCTGAAGAAGAGAGAAGGTTACTGAAAGGCAAAGCAGTGATGATGGAAGAAGAGAGTGAAGTAAGGAAGGAATTCAGCTGTGGATTAGTGGATTCAGGATTAAAGACAATATGGACAAAACCTTTACATCAAACCTATTTCAAATTGGATGAAGGAAAAGTAGAAGCAGAAAAAGAAGTTCAGTTATGCAGTTCAGTACACAAACAAAAAGAGACAGATCAAATCAAGGAAATAGAGGAAGTAGTGGAAAAGAAGAATGCTCAAAAAGTAGAAGAAGGAGATACAGAAAAAGAGATAAACCAAAGCATAGAAGACATACTATATGACTTGAATCATGATGAAGAGTTTACAACTACAGAAGATCAGGGACAAGAGGAAGATCTAGATCTCATGGATATAGATGAGCAAGAGGAAGGACAAAAGGAGTAGATAATTGATGATCAAACAAAGCTCTCTTTAGAGACTGAATCAACCCTAATTCAGGAAAAGGAAGTACAGGTAAAGCAAAGACATCTCCTTGAAGAAGAACAAAAAGTAATGGAGAACAAGAAGGCAGAAGAAACAAAGACAATTAAAGACACATCAAGACATGAGAATAAGGAGGATCAGATATTAGAATATGAGGAAGATGTTGCAGACAAAGAAGAAATGAAAGCAGATAAGAGCTATGAAGAACAAAAGAGCCAGGTCATAGAGTATGAGGAAGAAGACGAAGAAGAGAATGACTGCAAAGAAGAAAAGCAGATAGAAGTGAAACAAATGGAACTAGAATCTGGGTTGGAAAGGATACCTAAAGATATAAGATCTGCTTGTAAGGTTATTATGAGCAATATAGAACAGTTCAGACCATCAAGTAGGAACATGATCATATCAGGCATAGTAGCTGAATCTGAGTTTGTGAAAAGCCAGCAGAATCATTAATGAGCAAAAGAAGGAAAAGGAACAGTTAATAGAACAGTTGAGGATTGTACAGGAGAGAAATGAGGAATTAACACACAGAATAATTTCGTTGGAAGAATTGGAGGTTGAGCAACAAAACAAAATCCAATATCTTGAAGAGAAGTGTGCAAAACAGACAGAGCATAGTAGTAAAATGGAGATGGAGCTGAAGAAACTTGAAGGGAGATACAGAACCTTGCAGAGTTCATATCAAACTATGGTCAAAGAAAATAAGGAAATAAACAAGTTATTAATGGAAGAAGGCCAGTTGAAGGAAGAAAGCAAGATTGTACAGGTGACACAGGATGAGAAGGAAGATCTGAACAAAGAAATTATGAGATTGGAAACAGAGTTGAAAGAAGCTAGGGAGTTGGAAAAAAAAGCAAGTATACATGCTGCTACTTCTATGAGGGGATATAATAAGTTACATATGGATATAGAAAAAGAGAGAAGTGATTGGCAATTGAGTATAGAAAAGGAAAGAAATGAGTGAAAATCAGAAAGAGAGTTGTGGACCTCTCAAAATAAAAGTTCAATGTTGATGATAAAAGAGCTACAGAAAAAATTGGAAAAACCACAAACCCAGATGGAAGAGCAGGTAGAGACTACACAAGCAGAAGAATATGAAGTAGGAGATGATGACAAAACCCAACATGGTGGTGAACAAGAAAACAAAGCACCAGTAGAAGAGTACTCAGAAGAGTTTGTTCAGAAACTTCTGACAGACAGAGAATCCAGAATGGAATTTCTTAGAAAAATGCATAATAAATATGAGGAACAGATTGTTAATTTTGCTCTGAATAAAGGAATAAATCCGGGTCAACGCCATTGGGCTGCAGATGGCTTAGGTATACCCTTTTGCATGATTATGGAAAGCATTAAAAACTATCAGTTGGCCAGGGTGGGATTACCTCCAAACAAGTATTTAGAATATGAAGAAGACATCAATGTGACAAAGGAGTTATTGGAAAAAGCTAATCCTAAATGGAGAAATAGGTGGTTGGATGCTAATAAAGAATGCAAAAAAATATGGAAAGAAGCACCAATACAGTTAAAAATCAATCCAACATATTGTCCAGTAGCAAGGAGAAGGGATTGGACAGTCTTTTGGGAAAGAAGGAATGCAAGACAGATTCCATCAAAATGGTTGAACTTTCCAAAGATAGCAGGACCGAAGGCAGGAACCTGGCCAGCAAAAAAATATATGGTGGACATAGCAGAGTCTGTTATATCTACATATAAAGATGCCAATGACCCAGCATGTATTTTACTAATCAGAGTAATGAGACTCATATTGGCATGTATAGAGACCTTTACAGATACAGATGTCAGAATTCTCAATTACATTGGCTTTAATTCACCATCTATGCTTTATTATTGATCTCAGTGAAACACCAGACAGGATATGTTTGATGGCTTACTATAGCAGAACAATATTTTTGGGTAGCCATTATCTCCAGATTTTTGAAGATGCATTTGATTATGGATTTCTTGAAAGAGAATCAGAAATATTTGGAAATTTGTTAGTAGTAACAAAATCTCGACTCACTGCCTATGAAGCTGTATACACAGAATATTTGAAGAAAGATGTAATAGACAAACCAGAGGCTGTTGTGCAATGGAGAAAAGCATTATTTGAGATGGTGAACAACTTAAACATTACAGAAAGAAAAAGCCATGACCTATTGTCACAGGTATATCAAAGAAAAAAGAAGTGAAGGAAGCATTCATGGTATATCAGCAAGAATGTCTTTTGTTAGGAGCCAAAAGGTCTAGGAGGGGAAGAATGTTAGAAGAAGCATTTTTCGAAGAGAAATATTTGTAAAATGATAAAAAATTGTAGAAATATTTATGCAAATGATGTAAAAATGAGGAAGAGTCTTCCTCATGTAAATTAGAATCATGTGTAATTTTTCTAGAATTTTTGGAAACTCCTAGATAGCATATTTTTAGATTAGGAGGAAAAAGGACGAAAATTCAAGTGTGAAAAGGGACACTTGAAAATGTATAAAAGATAATTTCCTCTATTTTGAGAGGGTTGGTTAATTGTAATTGATGCTATCCTAGTAATGAGAAGAGTTTTCTGCAGAAAATCGGGATTCTTCCTTTTGTGTGAATTTCTTTGATTTGTTGAGTCTATTCTATGTGTATCCATGGAATTTGCAAGCTTCTATTGTGCATTTCTGATGAATGTGTATGAAGAGAGTTGATTCTTGATGTATGGAGTGAAGAATTGCTGAAGAATAGTGTTGGAGATGAAAATCGTCAGTTTCCACAGAATCGCGATTGTCTCGACTAAAGGTTACAGGTATCATTTTTGAGATTTGACTTCATGATTGTGTTCTACTGAGAAAATAACACACTTTAGACACCAAGATCATTGGAAATGATGTAGTATTGCTCAAGATAATCAAAACCCTAGAAATTCCTCTTCATCTTCATTATTTCTCAGAAATCTAGCCAGTTTTCTCTTATTTTTTGGATTCTATCATCTAGAAGGGGTTGTGGTCTCTTGTATACTTCCATGATTGACAAATATAAAATGTATTGTTGATTCTTTATGCTAAAATGATTGGGGAGGACAACTCCAAAGGTTAACAACAAACACTATGCATATGCATGTTTGTATGCATATGCATGCATGTTTGTATGCATATGCATGCATGTTTGTATGCATATGCATGTGTGTATGCATATGCATTTGTTTATGTGTGTATGCATGTGTGTATGAATATGCATGTGTGTATGAATATGCATATGTATGTGTATGTGTATGCATATGCATGTGTGTATGCATGCGTGTATGCATGTGTGTATGCATATGCATGCAAGTTTGTATGCATATGCATGTTTGTATGCATATGCATGTGTGTATGCATATGCATTGTATATGTGTATGCATATGCATTTGTGTATGTGTGTATGCATATGCATTTGTGTATACATATGCATTTGTGTATGCATATGCATTGTGTATGTGTGTATGCATATGCATGTGTATGTGTATGCATATGCAGGTGTGTGTTTATACATATGTGATTGTGTATGTATATGTATCTCTCCCTCTCTCTCTCTATGTCAATCGAAAACAAAACAATCACTTACATCGATGTAATTGTTTGAATAAAGGTCGTCAAAATCCACTTGAAGTTCTCCTTTGTCAAATTTCCAAAGATTTGATCCCAAAATCTCTTGCAAACCTAAAGAGAGAAGATATTAGAAAAGCAAAAACATAAAGAAAGAAAAAAGAGTGCTACAATACCTGCGATCTACTTACCAGAACTTCAGATCTAGAAAGATAGAGGTGTGCTTATAAAGAGACAGAGAGAGAGGGAGGGAGAGAGAGAGAGAGGGAGGGAGGGAGGGAGAGAGGGAGAGAGAGAGAGAGAGAGAGAAAGAACGAGTGACAAACAGAGATCTGCTGTTCGCGTGCGCAAAGCCGACAGTAGAAGATCTAGATTCAAAATGCTCCGAATGATGAATTTTTGGTTTCAGGCCCGGTTAAAACCGACCATCGGTATGAGTGTCGATAATTCCCAGTAAATTACCAACACTCATACCGACGCCTATACCGACACAATTTTTTTGAGGCTAGGCACCTTTCCCAAGTTTTTCGAGGGTCATACCGACATCGACGCGTGACCATCCGTATGCAAACCATCCGTATATATACATATATATATATATATATATATATATATGTGTGTGTGTATGTGTGGTACATCAAAACAAAAATCTAAACACTCCATTGCTTGGATAAACATACTCTACATATCATAAGCTCATAAACTAGGAAAAATCCTAGAAAGTTCATTTCACACAAGCCATACCTCATACAGACCAGGCGAAAAAATAGAAAAAAGTGTGCACTGCTATCTGCATGTCTCTAAGTACATGCAACTTAGGCCAAGTTGAAAACTAGCATATTCACACTTCCATGTATATCTTAGTCCTAATCTTCATTATAGAAATGATGGATGAAGAGACATGAAGAAGGATATGTCAAGATTCCAACTTTGAAGATGTAGGTCCTAACTGAGTGCCTCCATGGATTGAAAATTACTAAATTATCTTGAAGTTTGTGTATGTCAGTTGAATGCGAGTTATGATATTTAAACATGGTATAGAAAGATGGGCCAGGGGAGTAGGTTCCGAAATATATGTTTACATAGCCTCTCGAGTCAAATTTTCTAGTAAACAATATGTGATTGTTGACCTAAGCTTCAACTTAGGGACTTGCGGAGAAAGAGACTATACCTCAATCCCCTCACAAGTGCATATAGTGGGGATACACGCTTTTAATTTATCAATCCGAAGAGTATGCTAACCTAGCCGAGTGTATGAAGACATGCAAATGCGTAATGGTCAATGCAAATGAACTACTCAAGAGTGAAAATGAGGGAAATACTTATCCTAACAAGCTTCAACAGTAGGTCAAGACGAAACGATACTGGGTGCAGCAGCCGTCAGTATTTTGGACTTTTCTCCTAGCTCAGAGCTCCAAACATAGCGAATAGCATATGCGTTTCGAAGCTCTCGAGAAGACGCATCCAATGGCAGTGGTTTCACTCAATTACGACGCTCCTACCTCAAGTTATGACAGGAATACTGAATCGCGGAAATACTTTCCTACGCTTCAGCACTTCCTACACCTCGCACACACCTTTCCTACAGCAAAGAAACACTCTCAAGGATAGATAACACTCACAAGCACTCTTTCCAAGCAACACACATGCATACAAGCTCACGAAGAAGAAGATGAAGAGGGAAGAAGACACAAATTCGAATTTCTGAACTCTCCCTTCTCACAATGGCAAAAAAGTCATTTACAAAGAGTCACATTTGACTTATATACTAGTGCCCTAAAAATGGTCCTTTCACACAAGTGACCGGCACTTTATTCACTAAAAGCTAATTTCCTACTATTTTACATGGGTAAGCTTCTATTCTTCTGTGGGAATGCATCTAGAGGACTCCTCTAGTGCCTTTACAAGGGGAAATGTATTACAAAAATGAATATGTTACAAAAATATGTGGTCCAAATCGGAAAAATTTTGGGGCCCGTCTTTTTCTCTGCTTTGTGCGCTCTTTGGCTCTGCAACACTCTCCCCCTCTTCGCCTCTGTCGTCCCTTGACAGACTTCGCTTCCTTTGACAGACTTTGCTTCGCGCACGCGCCCTGTGGTCAGTATTGGCTGCAGTTAAACAGACATGCAGATTCGATGGCCTTCTTGATTCAAGCTCTACTACTCGAGAGCCTGATGTAGTCGTCTTGCCTGTTGACTTGGGTTGCCACGCACGCCACCAGTGACTAGGAATGTGCTATTCTTAATCACCCTCTTCAACTTTTCAGCCTCTACCCCTCATCATCGCCTTTTGCTTTCTTCTTCTTAGTAGCACTCCCCTGAAAAGTGACATCCAGTGGGGAAGGTTCTGCTACAACCCTGATAGGCGTGATTGGCTCTTCCTTGTCTACATCTTGATCTTCATTTTCTTTTTCCGCAATCTCCTCATCGATCTTCGTGCTTGTGGTCTTCGGACTCATTTTGGTATCTTTATTTATCGGATTAGGGCCTTCGGGTTCTTCATCATAATTCACTTCATTGAGTTCGTTCCATTGCCCATCGTCTTTCGATTCGCTTTGAATTTCCACATCCAACAATGATGTGTCCTTTTCTTCTTTCTCTTGAGTAGATGAGCTGGAGTTGTCTAATCCGATTTCATGGTATCGGTGGACTTTAGTGAGTCTTCTTTTTGTTTTCGGCTCTTGTTGTGACTGCTGATAGTGATGACCTTGCACTGGTAAGTTGACTTGTCCTTCAGTATATTTGTGCGTTTCTTCAAGTGCTTTGGTCAGCTCTTCCTCCGTGATTTGTTTCTGTCCTGTAAGTGTCACCTTTGGAAGTACATGTACTCTTTTTTTCATAGGTATTCCTTCTTCCTCTATCTTGACTTCTCTTAGTCTTTTGGTGCCTCTCATTCTTGGCAGAGAGCTAGTTCCTGCCTCTCCCACACCTGTAGTACTTTTCTTCTTCTTGGGAGCTGAGGCGGATTTCACATATGTAGCTAGTCCTTCTGAGGTTGGCATCTCCCTTAAACAATTCTTCATGTCCAAAGCTTCATATATGAGCAATGTCAGCGCTGAACTCCCATTCAAAAATTTCTTCTGGCCCCATTTCTTTTGGGCTTCAAACAATCGTTCTTGTACATAGCCTGTTAGATTTACTTTGTTGCCTATCTGCCTCATGGCATGCGACAGTAGTTGGACAACTATCTTTTGAGGTGCGGTGTACCTGTGCATACTTGGAAAACAGAAGTGTTGATGCACTAGCCGTACAGCGTCCTCAATGTCAATCCTGTTGATTTCCAGGAATGACCTTTTCTTCGGGTCATGGCATTCTTCCTTCACACAAGTAATCCCTGCTTGATTCCATCCAAACGCTTTATTAATCAATTCATGTGTGAACTGTATGGTCTTCCATTTCCCGACTTTGTCCAATACTTGCGCTTCTGGGACTGAGATTTTTGTTCCTGCAGGTTGCATGGTGTTCATCACCTGTGTACACCTCTGAAAATCTGGTACATATATAGGGATCTTCAAGAATGCTTCAATTCCAGCTTGAGTCCACACATCCTCAATATGAGGCAACCCTTGTATTATGGTCTTGAAATCTTGGGACATGATAGGGAAGTAATGGTCCGTATCCATGATTTTGATTGTAGCCATGAAAATTAGTTCTGCTACTGGTTGATCGTCTCTGAACCAATGACCTCTTGCTTTTGTCACCGATTCCATTGGAAGGAGTTGCACCTCTTCTTCGTGTGTTGCTTCGGAATCAGTGGAAGCCATCTGCACTCAATATGGAGTATGAATTAGTATCCATATATTTTTTAGAAATCCTCCTCCATATGTTGATTAATAATTCGATGTTGCTCCGAGTGCATGGTGCCGTCCCTTCCCCGTGGGTGTGAGAAAGGTAATACCTGAATTTTTTCATGTATTTTTATGTTTTTTGCTGAAAAGAAAACATAAAAGTTAGTACAAAGCCGAAGCGGTTAGTGAAATTTTTTTGGAGTAATATCTTTAAGTATGTACAAGTGCTCTCCTATTTCCAAAGGGAAAATGTGCGATACTATCTGAAAGTAGAAGAAGGACGTGCCGAATGCTTGGCCTTGTAATGTGGCCCTATCATGCATACTTTGGATCTTGGCAACTCCTCTTGTGTGCAATTGGAAGTAGTAGATGTATGCATGCTGTCCAATTTGTCTTTCGGTATCCAGATTTGCTTCATTGTGCTGGACTTCGTTGTATGTTGCCCACTTCCGCTGCAAGTGGTTTTTTTCTTTTTGTTGTAGGTTTGCTTGATAGGATTTGTAAATCGCGGAATGGTTTGGGTTGCCCTTACAGACTCCTTCTTTCTCCAGTAACTCTCTTGTTGTGGCTGTTTTGCCTGAGGACTATGTTGGTTCTTCTTGTTCTGAGGATCTTCTCTTTGGTTTGGTCTCCTTGGAACGCAAGACTTAGGAATCCAGATTTGTGAACGATCCTGTTGAGCGGCTACTAGTTTCCTTGGGATCCAGATTGTAGCAATTCGTTGATGACTTAGTTGTTTCGACTGATTTGTTTTCCTATCTGATTGGTTGTTCTGATGTCGGTTGTACTTTTGTCGTCGAAGATACTCCTGCACTTGATCTTTCTTTATCCACGCTTGGTTAGAGTATGGAATAGGGTATGTTGTAATGGGTACAGATTTTGAGTTATTCAGAGGACTAGTCTCTCTTATGCACGGTGTTTCGGTGAGGTGGGTTTCAGATATATTGACACTCTCATGACTTGCTAGACTTGAACATGGTGTGCAAACAGAATTCAAGGTGTCATCACATATAGTACTTGGTGAAATTGTTTCTATAGTGCTAGCGATCACACATTCAGGACTTTGTTCATTAGGATGAACTGTTTGCTCTATGCTCGCAGATTCAATTGGTCGTTCATCTAGTAAACTGATTACTTCACGATGTCCTATCCTGGCTGAGATATATCCTAACGCCAATTGAATGGTTACCTCATATTCATAGATCCAATCTTGTCCTAACACCACATCTTCAAGCAGATCTTGGTCCTGACACACTAAGAGCCTCTGCTCCATAGTGGTGTTCCCCATATGTAAAGGTAAGGTTATCTCTCCTATGCATTGAGTGACTTTTCCTCCTATTCCAATTAGCTGTGCCTTCGATGGGCGTAACTCCTCTTTAAGTTTCTGAGACAAGGAAGATCTAATGCAGCTTATTGCCGCTCCTGTGTCTATAAGAGCATCCACTAAGTGGTACTCTTTTCGCCCTGCTCCCAGATTCAAATAAGGCTGTCTTCTTTCTTGTCCGGAGTTCTCAGTGGCTCTAAAATTAGCCATAGGAATGAGTTCTTCTCCTACTCGATATCTCTCGTCTCTTTCTCTCATCCACTCTTTCCGTTTTCTGATACGTTCTAGGGCTTCTTGCCTCGCTTCTTCTCGTATGCGTTCTTCTTCCTTTTTTCTACTCTGAGCTCCTAAGAGTCGTGCTAACATTTGATCCGTTAGAGGCTCCCTGAATCTTTTCACTCGGCATCCACTGATGTAGTTGGGAAGGATATCTCCGTCTAGTGTGGCGAGATTGACTGCACCACTAGTAGAGATTCGATTTATAATCATAGGTCCATATCCGCGTTTTTGTAGTTTCTTTGCATGCTGTTTGAGGGTGTATACTAAGACTAAATCGCCTTCTTTCAGTCCCTTGTCTTTTATATGTGCATCATAATAAGCCTTTTGTCTCCGTTTGGCGGCATAAATGCCCGCTACCGCTTGCAATCTTGTCTCGTGTAGCTTTTCAATCTGATCTAATTGCTGAGATAATTCGTGACCGTTCCACTCATATTGCTGGGCTACTCTCAATGTAGGTACCAAGAAATCAATTGGCAAAATGGCATTCTGCCCATATACTAAGTTGAAAGGCGTAGTTCCAATGGCCGTTTTATATGCCACTCGGAAGGCCCAAATTGCGTGATGCAATTGTTTGTCCCAGTCTGACCTTCCATTATTGACAATCTTTGTCAATACCGTACAAAGTACTTTGTTGGAACTTTCAGCTTGCCCATTAGCTTGAGGGTGGTATGGGGCTGATTTTTTATGACTCACTAAGAATTCATTCATTAGCGATTCAATGACTTCGTTTAAGAAATGCGTTCCTCGATCACTCACTATCTCGATCGGTAGTCCAAAGCGGGTGAATACGTGCTCAAAGAGAAATTTTGCTGTGGTTTGAGCATCATTCTTTCTAGTGGCTTTTGCCTCTACCCACTTAGTCAAGTAGTCGGTGGCTACTATGATGTATTCCGCATGTGATCCTTTCGCAGGTGGATTGATAGGTCCTATGAAGTCAATTCCCCATTTGGTAAATGCTCTCGCACAAACCATGGGTCTTAAAGGCATGTCATCTCTTCTAATAGGATATTTTGCTCTCTGGCATGTTTCGCAACTTTTTACATATGTCTCTGCGTCCATATGTAGAGTTGGCCACCACAGGCCTGCAAAGAGAATCATCTTGACTGTTCTATCTGCTGAGAAATGTCCTCCCGCAGCTCCTGCATGTGCCATTTCTAAGACAGAGAGATATTCAGTTTCATGAATGCACAATCTTAGCTGGTTATCTCTCCCTCGTTTAAAGAGTTGTTTTCCTAGGATGACGTAATCTTTGCTCTGTTCTTCAAGAGCACGTTTCCTTGCTAGGGTAGCTCCCTCCGGGTACTCTCGAGTTTTCAAGAATTTTACTAAAGGCATGCTCCACCTTGGTGCTATTGTAGAATAGCATAACGTAGAGTTCTCATCTGGGATTTGTTTTTGACAGATTTGACAGTTTGACACATAATGGTGTGCATCTCGTTGCATTGTTGGCCAATATATGCCAAATCTCTTGAGTGTTTGCCATGTTCCAATTGCGTTCAAGTGAGTGTTCCATTGATTTATGTGTGCTTTCTGAAGCCACATGTTTTGTTCATCTTCTTCCACACATCTCATCAATAGTCCGCTTGAATCCTGGTGGTATAAACTTCCAGCAATAATGTGAAGGTTTTTAGTCCTCCACAGATCTTGCTTTCGGTTTGGCGTGATCCCATCTTTAGGTCCATGTGTGAGTATCGGGATCAACTTTTCTGCCCACTGAGGACATACTTCCAGGTTAAAGAGATAAGTGTCTGGCAGATCATCAGGAACTCCTATAGGTGGTTCTCCATGGGTCATGCGAGATAAATGATCTGCCCTTATGTGTGTGTTTCCTTTCTTGACTATTACTTCAAAATCAAATTCCATTAGCAATAAAAACCATCGCACCAACCTTCCCGTGCTACAAGGTTTATTGACTAGATACAACAAGGCTTGATGGTCTATGAAGAATTTGAATTTGTTGGCTAAGAGGTAATGTCTAAACTTCTTGACTGCATAAACCATTCCTAGGCCTTCTCTCTCCGTAGTAGTATAATTGCGTTCAGCTTGATTTAACTGTCTACTGGCATAGGCTATCGGGTGGTCTAATTTACCTGTATCCGCTGGTTGAGCTAAGATGCAACCAATGGCAAACTTGGAAGCATCAACATGAATATGAAATGGTTTATTCCAGTTCGGGACTCGAAGAATGGGTGCTGAACTCAATCGATTCTTCAACTCATTAAAAGCTTTTTCGCATTCTTCGGTCCAATTGAATTGAGTTAACAATGCATAAAGAGGTCTAGCAATTATGGCATACATATGTATGAATCTCCGATAGTAACCACAATGTCCCATAAATGCTTGAACTTCTTTAACAGTTTTCGGTCTCGGTAAATCCAAAATGACTTTGATTTTGTCTTCATCCGTAGAAATTCCATTCTTAGAAACAATATGTCCTAAGATTTTCCCTTGTCGCACCATGAAGACACATTTTTCTGGATTGAGGCATAGTCGATATTGTCGACATTTGGCAAAAATCTTTTCTAGTTCAGGGATGTGCGCTGATCGTATAGCTGAATATGTACACAGATCATCCACGTATACCTCCATGCTCTTTCTCAAAAATTCCTTGAACACATGACACATCAGTCTTTGGAACGTAGCTGGGGCATTCGTTAAACCAAAAGGCATGACTCTAAAGGCGTATACTCCCCATTCAGTTGCAAATGCAGTCTTATGTTGGTCCTCAGGAGCAATGGCTACCTGATTATACCCTGAAAAGCCATCCAGAAAGCTATAAACTTCCTTCCCTGCTACCCTTTCCAAGAGATGGTCAGTGATCGGTAAGGGATAGCTATCCCTTATGGTGGCGGAGTTCACTTTTTTCAGATTGATGCACACTCTTAACTTCCCATTTTTCTTTGGTACAACTACTAAGGGTGATACCCATTCCGTGTGCTCAATTTCGTAGATGAATCCAGCGTCTAACAACTTATCTATTTCTTCTTTTATCTTGGCTGAATATACATCATTATAAGTATAAGGTCTCTGTTTGGAAGGTTTGGCTTCGGATGTCATGGGGATTCTATGCGCACATATAGATGGATCTACTCCTTTTAAATCCTTATAAGTCCAAGCGAAGACATCCCGGTATTCTCTTATGAGTCTAATTAGCTCTTGCTCTTCTTCCTCTGAGACATCCTGTCCTATGAAAGTACATCGTTCCTCTCCTCCTTCCATGGTTATAACTATTTTTTTGGTTTGCTCTTTATTATCATATGCTATTCCCGGTTGTGCCTCTCTTTTAGGCATTTGAATAGCAATCTTCCTCTCTTCCACCTCATATTTTTTGAAATGCGTTGGTACCTCAAATTGGTCTTGAAGCTTCTTATCTTCATCTTCTAACTTCCTTTCAACTTCTAATTCTTCCTTTTGTGTGAGATCCTTATGTTGTTTATTGGCAGTGATATCCATGTTGTTGGTACTAATCCCTAGATCCATAGGTTCTGGTTCCATTTCAATGCTCTCGTAGTCCTCCTTCCAGTCTTTCTCAATTACTTCTCCTTCTTCTGCCTCCTGAAGGACTACCACATACAGGCTCACATCATAACCCTCCTCATCGATGCATTCGTTCATGGTTACTACTTCTTCGTTTACACAAACATCGAGGGTGGCTAAAATTTCCATCCAACCATGGGGTTCGAATTCTTCGTCTGGAAATACTTGTGGCGTATAAGCTGGATCTTGTACCGATCTCACTATACCTTGTTTCTGCTGCCAACTTTCTCTTCTCTCTTCTTCCTTTTTTGCAGCTTGGCATATCCATAGATGAGTGTCCTCGTTCATCCAGGATTGGTCACTGGAACCTGCACTATGAATCGATTGATCGTCTTCCTCTTTATGGACTTGATTCCATTGCAGAGGTGGTACATCTTGATATGTGTACGTATGTAGGTTGATCCTAGTGGTGACTCCTGCGTGTTGTAGGTACACTGCATCCTTTCCCCAATCTTGTACTACTTTTAGCTGTCTCATGAATGGCCTTCCCAAGATCATCTCATAGTTGCTCGGCCTTTCAAAGTGACATATTGCTAAAGTATGTTCGAATTCCACTCCGCACGTAGTGAAGACTACGCGTTCCAACAATCCTAAGGGTCTTTCTGTATGTCCATCGGCCATCTGAATTTTCATACGTGTTGGTCTTAATGCTGGTTTTCCCCATTTTTCCCAAATTTCTTTGGTAGCAATGCCAACGCCAGCTCCTGAATCTAGTATGGCCTTGGTTGTATAACCCCTATAGGTGATTGGTAGACATGTATTTCCTTCATCTCCTTCACTAAAGTCTCCTACTTTATCCACTGGAACTCTCACCGTTTTCACTTCGTCCTCTACCTCCTCCTTTTCTTCCTTGACTTCCCACTGATTGATCAATTTTTCTTTTAGATGTGGTTTTACCTTCAACAATTCTTCAAATGTTAGGGTGCATGGGATTTTCACTTCTCTAAGGCGCTGTATGATCTCTGATGTTTGAACTGATGGATTCGTTTCTCGTCTCTGTATTGACGGAATGCGATACAATTCTGAGTTATGCTCGTATTCCCCGGTGTAATTAGGTAGTTCCTTTACATCGTCTTCGGCTTCTTTGTCACTTGCGTCCATTGGAAAAATCCCTGCTGAATTAAGTTCAGGTATTGAATCCTCCATTTCGTTTTCTGCTTTCAATTCTTCAAAGGGCGGTTCCATTCCTTCTACCTTTTTCCACTTGTCCTCTTGGACTCGCGCCCATAAATCCTTAGTCCAATCTCCTTCTGTTTCAGGGACTATGGATCCTTCCTTTCTCTCAATACCAATTTCATCATCCAGAGGTCTATTTACGTTAGGCTTTTCCTGACTGTTTAGGCACTCTTGGAATTTTCCTTCGCCAATTCGGTTGTTTGGTAAAGGTGATGCGGGTTTTTCTAATGTTTGTTGGGCAACTTCTATCAATTTTTTGCAGATTTCCAATCTTTCTTTCTCTAGGTCACCTCTCGGATATTCTCTCTCATGTTGTTCTATGGTAGGTCCGGCTTTAATTCTCTCTTTGTATGCCTGAATCCACATGGCTAAATCTTCAGGCATTGGGTCTGCTAATACCGATTCTACCTCCTTCTTTTTATTCTCCTTTTTATTGTCTTCTTCCACTTGTGATTCCTCTGTTGATTTCTGTTCACTCTTTTCCTTTTCCTTCTTTTGCAATGACTTTTTTTCTTTTATCCTGTCTCTCCTTAGCTTCCATCTTTGGGATCGTTTACTGGTGGTACTTTTTTCTGGTTCTTCGGAGTCTTCTACTCTGTGAGGGAGGGGTGTATTTCTCTCTTTGTCACTTTGATTCTTTTCCTCGGTTTTATCAGGGTTTTCTCTAGCCTTTGCTCTTGTTATGGCTTTTAAAGGTATAGTGTACTCTTTGTCACTCCCTGACGATTCAATTACCTCTATCACGTTAATCTGCACGTTAGATGTGATTTTGTTTGGGTTCTTAGGACAATCTCTAAAGAGATGTTCCTTTCCACATTCGCTACAGTACCCTTCCCAAATTCGTTGTGGTGGTGGTGGATTTGGCAATGTACATTCTCTAATATAGTGGTCACCTCCACATCTGTAGCAAGGTCCTCTAGGTATAGGCGGTCTATTTATTGGTCGAGGTGGCATGGTTGCTCTAGGAGTTGTATACATTAATGGTACATAATCTTGCTCGTAGTTGTATGCATTTTCTGGTGTCTCCATGCCATAAGCATATGGGTCGTAATGTTGCCCATATTCCATTGTTGATTGCTCATAACCTGGGTACGCTCCTTGACTAGGTTCGTAAAATGAGTCATAAGGTTCACTACTAGTCAACGGTGTTGCCGGCACTATGGCCCTTTCTAAGTTTTCCTCTGGTTGTGCTATCTTAACTGGAACAACGTTCTGAGGGTGGGGCGGTTGTTGTCCTAGCACTGGTTGAGGCTGCGTATATCCCTGGTATGTGTATGGTCGTGGTATTGGTGCCTGTGGCTCATATGCGGGATATCTCAAGGCATCTCTTCCTTGCTGGTTCTGCGGGTATCCATATGGTCTCACATAAGGCTGTGTGGGTCTGGTTTGCCTATTGTAAGGGCAATTCTCAGTGTTATGATTTGTGTATCTCTGCTCTATGCTGCAATACTGTAGTGGCCCTGGGACAGAAGGTCTATTAGGAGCATAGGCAGGTGGTGGGACTACTCCCCTATTACACAAGTGGGAAGGATGATCTCCTCCGCACTGCATACATCTTCTGAGCATAGGTATTCTCATAGGGTTGGTGGGATAATTTCTCTATCCTTGCATATTCAGTTTTTTTGCTAGCAAGTCGGCGATTTCCTCTACGTTGTTTTTAGGGTTTGACGTGCTACTTGATGACTCTTCACTTTTCACACTACCTTGGGGTATTTTCAAATCTTCTGCAAGGTTATCCTCTAGATCTATACATTCCTTCATACACTCTTGCAGAGTTTGAACTCTCTTCACGTACACTAACGACCTCAAGGTTCCGTTCAATAGTCCTTCTAAGAACAGTGATACCATTTTATTTTGAGTTGGTCTCTCCTCTACGGGGCATCTATCCACATACTGCTTGAATCTCCTGGCAGCCAATCTGACTGACTCAGTTGGAATTTGTTTGAAGCTGTGGATTAATGATGAAGAATTGTTCTTGATTCCAGACTTGGTAAATTCTTCAATCATTTCTTGATACACTTGATCCATGTTCTGAAAGGTATTCGGATCTAATGGCTGAAACCAGGCCAGAGCTGTGTCTGACAAGGTAAGACCAAAGGACTCATATTGAATCATGAAGTCATCTACCTGCTCGGCTCGGACTACTTGTTTAAATTCTGCTATGTGATTATAGGGTTCACTCGAGCCATCATAATGATTTCTCATGCACTTGGCCACTTGAATCGGCCTTAGTCTTCTTCCTGTTTCGGGTTGTCTCGGCATTACAGGGTAATTTGGTCTTCCTATAGGTATGCCTGGTCCTCGTATTACCTGTGGTCTGGCTGGAGCATGAGCTCCTTGTCTTGGGTCAATAGCTGGTTGTGGCCGATAATTAGGATTAGTGGCAGGCATTGCGAATTGAACATGTGGTCTGATGGGGATCTGGGTTTGTTGAGTTTGTTGTGTTTGTCCCGAATGTTGACTTGAACCATTTCGGGAAGTTCCATGTGGGTTCCGTGAAGTAGTGGCTTGGTCCCTTGGGGGAAACACTGGGATGTTCTGATATTTCAGCTCAGCTCTCTCTAATTCAGTGATTGGCCAATATCTTCTGTGGTCTTTGTCCAAATATGTGATGATGGTGGAGAATTCAGGATCTTGTAACTCATAGATGGTAACTGGATTAGGAGCAGCTTCCCATATTGAGGAATGGGCTCTGAGCAGGTGCTCCATCCCGTTGATCAAGTACACATCTATTAGAGTGTCATCCTGGGGAACTAGGTCTCCTCTCCAGAGTTTAGTGATTGTTGATCTTCCTCTAGGAGTTGTTACTTGTTCCTCAGTTCCATGTCCATTTAAACTTGAAATGTTATTCTCCTCACCACGCTCATTAATGATTTCCGGGTGTTCGGTGACCATGTATTGAATGTCTTGTTTATCCATGTACAGTCCTCCTATATACTTGACTGCTGGTCTTGGCACTATGTAGGCCTCTGAAGCCTTCCTCAGTCTGGCCACTGATCTGTTTAGACCATCCAAATAGATAGGGATTTCATTGAGGTTAGTGTTCACATACTCTAAGGAAGTTCTGTATTCGCCCTCAATGATGGACATTTGGCCAATCATGGGCACAGTGTTTTGCATATCCTCGGAAGCCATGGGGATTTCTCCTTCTGACTCACTGGAGGTCTCAGAATAGTGTGATCGGTTACTAGGTTCAGCTACACTCCCTACGGAAGAAATTACACTTCTTCGGCTTCCTAGGGTTCTTCCGGATCTCAGGTTCATTCACTTAAGAGCTCTGATCAAACCTTATCCTCCTCTAGCCTCTAGAAGTCTAAGATATGGCTTAGCAGTCTAGGAAAAAATTAGGCTGGAAAATGACTGAAGGAAAATTTCAAGTCACGATACTTGACCTCTAAAATCCACGACACACGATATCTATCGAAACGATCGCTGACTGACACGATACTTGGACGAAACGATCGCTAGAAAACGATCTCCGCCCAGGCGATACTTGATGGACACGATACACGATACCTGAGTTCAGACGATATTCGATACACGATACTTCCCCCAAACGATCTTTGATAAAACGATCTCTGGTCTCCACGATCTTTGGTCAACACGATACGCGATCGACGATACTTTGCTCAAAACGATACACGATCGCTGGTAAGTATCGCGATCTCTGAGGTGCGATACACGATACTTGACCAAAACGATACACGATCTCTGTCTCTACGATACTTGGTCAAACGATATACGATACTTCACAAGTATCGCGATCTTCAGGCCACGATACACGATATCTGTCGAAACGATACTTGATTCACGATCTTTGCCCAAACGATCTTTGGCAAAACGATCTCTGGACTCCACGATCTTTGGTCAACACGATACTCGATCGACGATCAACGATCTTTGGGAAGTATCGCGATCTCTACTGACCCGACGATACACGATCTCTCACGCAACGATCTTTGGCAAACGATCGCTGACCGCAACGATACACGATACTTGTTAGGTATCGCGATCGCTGAAGACCAGACGATACCGATACTTGGCCAAACGATATCTCACCGAAACGATACCGACCTTTGACCTCAGCGATCGACGATCTTTGGCAAGTATCGCGATCTCTGGAACACGATACTTGAGCCAACGATACACGATCTTTGAGGTCACACGATCTCTGATCGAGACGATACCGATATTAGGGAAATATCGCGATACTCAACCACAGGAGTCCACGATACTTGACAAATATCGCGATACTCGACCGCGGGAGCAAAGACGATACTTGACCCTATTTCAAATTTTGACAAAAATTTTTAAGTTTTGATTCAATGCACTTGTGTTATGCACTCTCCTCCCCCTTCTCCACTCTCTGGATCACTCAAAACTCACCTTTTCACCTCACTCCGACCCAAACGATCTTTGACGCAGGTCGTTTCTGACTGAACTTGATTTTTTTGAATGATGTAAATGGATTAGGACTTGCTAGGCTCACCTCTGATGCACTTTCAACTCCTTTCTCACCTCCCCTTGCTTTGTAACACACCAGCTCGCCTGAAAACTCGCCCACGATCTCTGCAAGCTCTCACGATACCCGACTGCTCTCTCCACGATATTTGTTCACAAGTGATTTGAAAAATGAAAAATTTCTGGCTTTTATACTTGAAAATTCCTAACTTACAGAAAAGTGGAAATTCTTGAACAAACCAAAAGCCTACTCTACTCTCCGCTCACTCCTATTCTACTTCTTCTACTCACTTCCCTAATCTATCAACTCACTACACACACTCCAAGAATGAGAAGTAGCAAGTGCGGTTGAAATTGACTTACCAAAGAAGAGAAGATTTCCGCTCCTCCAAATTCTTCAAAGAAAAAAAAACTACTTACCATCACGCGAATGCCTCGGTTTGATTCGTCGATCCCCGGCAACGGCGCCAAAAAGTGTGTTGACCTAAGCTTCAACTTAGGGACTTGCGGAGAAAGAGACTATACCTCAATCCCCTCACAAGTGCATATAGTGGGGATACACGCTTTTAATTTATCAATCCGAAGAGTATGCTAACCTAGCCGAGTGTATGAAGACATGCAAATGCGTAATGGTCAATGCAAATGAACTACTCAAGAGTGAAAATGAGGGAAATACTTATCCTAACAAGCTTCAACAGTAGGTCAAGACGAAACGATACTGGGTGCAGCAGCCGTCAGTATTTTGGACTTTTCTCCTAGCTCAGAGCTCCAAACATAGCGAATAGCATATGCGTTTCGAAGCTCTCGAGAAGACGCATCCAATGGCAGTGGTTTCACTCAATTACGACACTCCTACCTCAAGTTATGACAGGAATACTGAATCGCGGAAATACTTTCCTACGCTTCAGCACTTCCTACACCTCGCACACACCTTTCCTACAGCAAAGAAACACTCTCAAGGATAGATAACACTCACAAGCACTCTTTCCAAGCAACACACATGCATACAAGCTCACGAAGAAGAAGATGAAGAGGGAAGAAGACACAAATTCGAATTTCTGAACTCTCCCTTCTCACAATGGCAAAAAAGTCATTTACAAAGAGTCACATTTGACTTATATACTAGTGCCCTAAAAATGGTCCTTTCACACAAGTGACCGGCACTTTATTCACTAAAAGCTAATTTCCTACTATTTTACATGGGTAAGCTTCTATTCTTCTGTGGGAATGCATCTAGAGGACTCCTCTAGTGCCTTTACAAGGGGAAATGTATTACAAAAATGAATATGTTACAAAAATATGTGGTCCAAATCGGAAAAATTTTGGGGCCCGTCTTTTTCTCTGCTTTGTGCGCTCTTTGGCTCTGCAACAGTGATAGATATAGAGTAGTCTATGTTCTTAGAGAAGAGGAGATAGGGTAAACCTTGATGGGAAAGTGGAAACTGAGAGTGATGTTCATTTGAAGAATGACTTGTGATTGGAGTTGCCAACCACTCCAAGAGGCAAACACGTCTATTCCAATTAGGGGATATTCATAAAGATCTTCTATACACAAATAGAATATGTCATGTATTGATGTGAGTTTCAGAAGATATTTTGGATTGCTCCTTTTGAAGGTGGATTGAAAATTTCTAATATTCCAAAATAGTCCTCTACCCACAAGAATAAAGATGGAAAAGAGTATTGGACCCTTGTAGATGAGAACAAAGCTAAACATTGAGGTGCTTAATAAGGTCCCACAAAGAGAGCCCTCTGCTCCACATAGGAATCCTTTTCCTAACAATGAGGGACTTAACAATCCTCAATATACATGGAAAATCAAGCCTCAAATTAACAACTAGTGCAAAGAATAAGACCTAAAATTCCAAAGGTCCTATACCACAAAGAGAAACAATAGAAGTTATACTTGTGATGAGAACACGAAGAGAAGAGACAGAAAGAAGTCAATGACCTTCTCAAGTGGCCAAGTGTACAATAAATAATTAGAATGGCATCAAAGATTTTTATGATTATATAGTGCAATTTTGTCAAATCTTGCAAGCTTACGAAATTGAAGATTGGTTTACTTTGGATGGAGATTTTGGTCTCACCGTGATTGCTTTATCCCTTACACGTTTTCAAACACTCAAAAGAAGTAGATTTGAAGGATTGGATCACATAATGTTGGATGAGTTTACTATAAAAGTCTCCAAGAGAGGATCAAACATGGGACCCTCCCTAATTCATAATTTCGAGCAAGGCTAACACAAGCCCATATGTTTAGCTACCCAATTTAATTAATGCATTGACCAATGCGTTGAGAAAGAATGACCATTTGTTCCTAAACATATCGATTTATTTATAGAAGGATTGCTGAATGGGAAACTTTCAGTCCTAATATATATGAAAAAGTCTCAAAGTTCAGATGATTGCATCAAAGATAAAGTTGAATTGGGAAATAATAGAGGATCAAACTTAGGAATAAAGGAAGCATCTTCAAACACTAAGAAGAAAGTACCATCCTTTGCTGACGAGATTGCTCGAGTAGACAAAGAGTTGAGCTTACACTAAAAGGAACTACCATGCAATGGCTTTTGCCACATAGAGATGCCTATATTGTAGTGGGGATTATGCAACTCAAAAATATCCTTATTACAGGCATAATGCACTTGTAGAGCAAGAACCCATGCACTATTGCATGTTGGAATTGAAGTGGACCAACCACAATATTGTCAAATGTTTTTACAGTTATCAACATGTTTGAGAGAGGGAGCAACCATATGGGCAATAAGCCAACAAACTACCAACGAAGAAAGGGCTCAAGTAAAGCACCATGGGCTAGTATTGGGACAACAATCTCCCGTTCCAACCAATGTTGTTCGTATGAAATATCTACCTCTAGATGAGCCGTTACAGAGGAAAATAGTGCCAATGAACCAAAACTATATATATGACTATGGAGATCAATACTATGGGGAAGACTATGTTGAGAGTGGAAGGTGCCTTTGTAAGAACTAGGAAAAAACCATCCCATACAAATTTCCCAAGGAGATCAAACAAATGTCCAACTAAGGTAATAGGTCCTTTGTAAGTTGACAGTGGAAGGTGCCTTTGTAAGAACTAGGAAAAAACCATCTCATAGATATTTCCCATGGAGTTCAAACAAAGGACCAACTAAGGTAATAGCTCCTTTCAAATTTGTCCATGTGATACCTAGTTCTAGTGGCTCCACATACTCGAGAAACTTCACTTATGAATCTAAAGAAGTTGTTGTTGTGAAGGACATTACTAGAGCTCGAACAAAAGCCCAAGATGAGGTCAAAGATGAATTTGAGAAGGAGAATAAGAAGGAAAAAAGGAAAAGAATGTTTTCAAGAAAGAAAAGTATTTAGAACAGAATACCAAGGAAGAGAGTCCCAAAAATTTCATGAAGAGGCCTATCTAGAGGAATGCAAAGAGAAATTTCATCGGCACAAAAAATTTCTAGCATTGGACTAAGAAGGTGATTATCTCTAGGTCTTTAGAGGAAAATGAAGAAGATAGTTTAAGTCCAAACAATCCTTCAACACAGATGGAGCCTAAAGAGGTCAAAGCTCACTCAAATCTAGTTGATGGAATCCCTCCACAATTAAAAATAATTCAAAAGTGCATACACAACTAGCATACTTGAAGCATAAAAAATTGAGAAGCATGACAAGATCTATCCTAGATCAGAGTTAGAAGATGAAAGATTGAACCTCTCTAGATGAATGATAAAATTGGCCCAAGTGTTGCTTTGGCCATCATCTCAAATAGTATCTAATCATATTCTAGATGATATGTTGAGAGCATATGTGTCTGAGAGGCAGATAGATTGGGATAGTTATTTTCTAGTAGTAGAGTTTGCTTATAATAATAGACGTCATAAAGTGACAGGAATGTTTCCTTTTGAGATGAATTATGGCATGAGTCCTACTACTCGTGGTACCATAGGAATGCCAAAGAAATGCCCTAATGCTTTAGAGTTTCTAGCAAATCTCCAAGAAAAACTGGTAATAGCAAAAGCCAAGATGCAACAAGCAAGTAATAGGGCAAAAGAATATGCTTAAAAGAAGACATCTCCTATAGTCTTTGAAGAAGTAGAGATTTTTTCTTCAAGTGCTAGCTAGATCTACTTCAGTATCCATAAGGAAGTGCGTTAAGCTCTTAGCAAGTCTTTTTTAGACCTTGGATGATAGTTAAAGAGCTTAGTGGTGTTGCTTACCGATTAGACCTCCTCCAGATTGCAGAGTCCATCCAGTGTTTCATGTTAGTAAACTTAGAAAGTATATTTATAGGGAGGATAATCTAATAGAGGGTATTGTTTTTTTGTAGGAAAGTGGCAACATGGATCATTCTCTAGATAGGATACCAGATGAAAGATAGAAACAGTTGAGAAACCATGTCATCCATGAGTATCTAGTAGCCTGGAGAGGATTGCCACTTACATAGTTTACTTGGGAATCAAAAGCCCTAGCTTGCAAGTACTTTCCCTGATTGATCATTGATGACAATGATCTTAACAAGGGGGAGAGAGAGTTAGAAGTTGGTCTACAGTGACCATCACATGTGTGTGTGGTACAAGGGCTAAAAATAGCCAAGGTCCCTAGCTCGAGGGATATCCTAAGGTATTTGAAAGGAAATGGGAATGAGTGTGCATGATGTCCACATGTCCACATTAGAACATTCCACATCATTGCTATTTGAAGTGCAAGATGAATTAAAAGATGGGAGGTGAGTTGAACACACACCATTTCAATTTTCTTATTTTCAAACCTTCTTCCATTATAGAGTTTTTAGGGAGTATCTTCCTACATGTGCATGCATTACCTGGCCTATACCCACACCAACCATCACTAGATCTCACATTTCCATGCACTTGATTGGGTCGTACTCTCAATTTGATAATTTATTGTGTTTTTATCAAACGACTAGTATGTGCACTTGTTGGATGTGTGAGAGCTAGCTAGTCTTGCTTGCCACTTATGCATGGACCTTGCAAGACAAACAAACACTTATGCTAAGTGATTGGTGTATTTTCCACCTATCTTATAGTAGTGTGACCCTAGGGCTAGAGCATTTTGAACTTGCATAGGTCATGCATTAGCCATGTGATCACCTGCAAGTATAACAATGATTTCTTGTAGTCATTCTTTGATTTGCCTTTTTCTGAAAATTCCCTCCTAATGTTTGAGTAACCAATTCTACAAGATCTTCCACCAATGAAGGTTTCAAAGTTATATGGATTTTAATGTCTTGAGGGCCTTAATGTGATTTGTTTTTTGATTTAGTAGGTGAGGACTCATGAGGGTGGGAACACACATGGACTTATTCAGATATTTAGAAGAATATTTAGAAGATAGTATTTTAGTTATTTTTTTGTAAAAATAATAGATCGCTTTAGAAAGTGATGTTTTTGTAAAATATTAGATCGCTTGAAAAGCGATGATTATGTAAATAAAGCAGATTTTCATAAATGCACGCTTTTCAAAGCACCACCCTCATGTATCTTCTATTTAGGAAATAATGAAAAATACTTATAGATAAACATGCTTAGATAGACTTGTCCATCAGAGTATGTGGGGGTAGATTGTACCCAATATGGTGTCAATTCTCTTGTCTCTTTCTATTCTCTGAGTACTTTTGTGAGATTTTGTTTCTGTGCTCTCCTTTACATATGTGCGTCTATGGGATCCGATCAACAGTGGTATCAGAGCCAAGGCATGTCTAGAGAGGTGGTTTCTCAATGTCCGGTTGTGATTTGCATCATCTGTTCAATTCGTAATTGGGCATCCGTCTCAACCGTCCGGTCTAGTCTTAGGTTTTGATTCTATATGAGGCCATGAACCCTACCCATAACACCGAGGATTTTGGTACATCACTCCTACCTGGGGTAACATTTGAGCAACAATTGGAACTTTTGTAGAAAGACCTCCAAAATGCACAAAATTAACGTGATGCTACACTCCATCAACTTCAAAGTGATGAAAATAACCTAGTTAGCGTGGTGAAGGCTATTATCACTGCTCAAGAACAAGGCACGTAGTCCAAGGTTGGTGTGAAAAATTCCCAATTTTCACGATTCAATGGGTGCAAGGATGGACAATTTGTTCTTTCATGGCTATCCCAATTTGATGATTTTTATTCTGATAAATCCTATTTTGAAATTGAAAAAGTGAAATTTGTTACTAATTATTTGGTGGGTAAGGCCTAATCATGGTGGAATGTTTTGCGGTATAGCACAGACCACCCCACCACATGGATTGCATTTCAAGAAAAGATCGAAGAGTCTTTCCTTCCTCCCAATTCCATTTACATGCTCGTGGATCATGGATAATTTTTGGATGGAAAGATGGAGATATTGTGTCTACCTACACGGAACATTTTTGGCAACGACTACTTGTGATTTGTTCGCTTGAAACGATTCCTAAAGATACCTTGCAACCAAAGTATGAAGATGGTTTGGAGATGGGAATCCAAGCTATGCTCAACACACTATGTCCTACGACCCTCTATGAAGCTATTTCTTTTGCACATGATGCTGAGAAGGAGTTTCAATCCATCACCAAGTCTATTCGGTTACAACAAACATGTCAATTAAAACAACCAGTCAATCCAATTTTCCTTTCAAGCATCCTTTTTCTACCTTTTCTTCTCGTACTTTTCAGTGCTCACCTAATTCTCAATGCCCGCCTACTTCTCAATGCCCTCCTCAATCCAATTTCTCACGAGTACCTAGGACAACCCCCTTACAACCTACCAAACCTCCAACCCTTCAAACTACGATGATGGATGCTCAACAAAAGAGGCCCCATATCACTTGCTAGAATTGTGGTAAGTTTGTTCATACTAAAGCTAAATGTGCATTCTGAACTAATGACTTGAATCCTGTTGGAGCTCAAGTACACAACATGGAGGTGGTTCATGAAGACTCTCAACATGATTGGACCAAAGAAGCATTGGAATAGGATCTAAGTACCTTGGGTAACAAAATTTCTATTCATTCTTTACTTTGCATGCAAGAGACTATTAATGGTAAATTTGCTAATATTTTACATGATGATGGTAGTTCCCATGATTTTATTTCTCATACACTAGTGAAAGATCTCCAATTAAACCCACTTCCCATGTATAAAGTTAATGTTGCATTTCAAGGAAATAGATATAATGTTACAAGTGAAGTGCATAACGTTCAGATTTGTATAGGTTCATACATAGATGAACGCACATTCTTAATTGGTCCTTTCCAGTCCTATGATGTTATAATTGGTATGCCTTTTTGTCATCATTATAATCCATGCATTGATTATCATACACACACAATGAGTTTTAAGTTTAACAATCAAGATATTTCTTTGTCTGCAATGCATGAATTCCAACCATTTCCATTAATTAGTCCTACTCAAGTAAAATGTGCATTTAAGGAAGGCTATAACTAATGTATTGTTTTTGTCAATAACATAGTTGATTACACACATACATTTCCTAATGCGCATAAATCATTTTTATGGACTCCTAGAAGGATTGTTTTATGGCTAATCTTCCTTCTAAACTACCAGCTTCTATGGGATCTCTTGAGCATAGTATAGACTTAATTCCTGGTAGTTCTCCTCCCCATAAAGCACCTTGTAGGCATGGACCTTTATATCAACAAGAAATAGCTAATCAAGTTAAGGATTTACTTCACAAAGGGCTTATAAGACCTAGTTCTTCTCCCTTGGGAGCACCTGTTCTTTTAGTAGAAAAGAAGAACAAGACTTATAGGATGTGCATTGACTATAGAGCACTCAAAAAGATCAGAATTAAAAACAGATATCCTATTCCTAGGATAGATGATTTGCTAGATAAACTTCATGGAGCATGTATCTTTAACAAAATTGATCTTAAATCTGGGTATCATCAGATATGAGTGACACAAAATGAAATTTACAAGAGTGCTGTTAGAACTCAGACTGGTCACTTTGAAATCATGGTAATGCCTTTTGGACTCACCAATGCTCGTGCTACATTTGCAAGTATGATGAATAACATTCGTCTTGAGTACCAAGCTTTTATTCTTGTTTTCTTTGATGATATACTTGTCTATAGTGAGAATGATGATAATCATGCAAATCATTTAGCAACAGTCTTCAATTTGTTACACAAAAAAAAACTTTATGTCAATCCTGAAAAGAGTTAGTTCTTTCATAAAGAATTAGAATATTTAGTCATATTGTTTCTAGTCAAGGCATTCATATAGATCCAAGGAAAATTAAAGTAATTAAAGAATGGCATGTACTTCAATCTATGAATCATTTACACTCTTTTCTAGGGCTAGCTAGTTTCTATAGAAAGTTTGTAAAAGGTTTTTCTTATTTAGCATTTCCAATCACATTACTATTGAAGAAAAAGTTAAAATTTGCATGGGGATTGGTACAACAACAATCTTTTGAAAAACTCAAACATGCACTTTCTCATGCACCTATTTTGCAATTACCATATTTTGCACAATCTTTCCATGTAGTTAAAATGCTAGTGGTTTATGTCTAGATGTTGTCTTAATGCAAAATGATAGTCCCATTGCATTTGAAACTAGGAAAATTAAACCATCTGAAAAGAATTACAATACATTATAAGGAACTCTTAGTTGTTGTGCCTGCTTTAAAAATTTGGAAACATTACCTTATGGGTTCTTAAGTTATAATCAAAACTAACCAACATGCTATTAAGCATTTATTAAATCAACCATTGATTTATGACGGACACATTAAATGGGCTTCATTCATACAAAATTTTCAGCCTATGATTCAAGATCAACCTAGCAAAGCTAATGTTGTAGCTAATGCCATTAGTCATTTCCCATCCCCACAAACAAATATTGTTACAATCAATAATATTTCTGTTGTTCATATTCATTCATTTCATGACGTGATTCCTACTTATGCATATGATTTGTATTTTTCACAAACATGGAATGCTTTCAATAATTCTACAACATTTAGTGAGGATCACTAAACTTTTCATAATGGATTCTCCTATTGCCAACACAAGTTATGCATCACATAAGGTTTTAAAGAATTTTTTATAAAGAGATGCATGAACCACCATATATGGGTCATAGGGGGCATACAAAGTATTATTTCTACATGTAAAGAATTCTTCTTTTGGCCAAATATGGAAAAGGATATTGCACAATATGTTTCCCATTGAATTGTGGGTCAACGTGTCAAAAGACATCCGAAAAAACCATTTGGATTATTAATGCCACTTCCCACACCTAATATGGATTTTATTACTGGACTTCCTACAACTTCATCTCATAATGATATGATTTGAATGATTGTTGATAGGTTTAGTAAAAAGACATATTTCATTCCTTGTAAAAAGACCCTTTTTGCACCTCAAGATGCTAATTTATTTATTAAATCTATTTTTTTGCATCATGGTTTTCCAAAAGTTATTCTTTCAGATCACGATCTTCATTTTTGTAACCACTTTTGGGTTGCATTATTTCAAAATTTAGGTTCTAAAATAGACTTTAGCTTTGCATTTCATCCTAAAAGTAATGGGCAAAGTGAAGCTACGAATAGTACTATTTTAGATCTATTAAGTTGTTATTCTTTAGATAATTCAAGTAATTGGGATGGGAATTTTTTCTTACCAGAGTTTGCATATAATAATACAACACATACCACTATTGGATGTGCAACATATGAAATTGTTGATGGTAAAAAGCTTCCCACTCCCATGACTCTTACGCAAACTGATATACCTATGGCTGCTTCTTTTGCACATGATCATATTCCAACACTTCATGAGGTTCATGAGCACATTAGAAAAAGTCAAGGATGCTACATGCGTAATGTTAATAAGAAACTAGTAGCTAAACAATTTAATGAAAATGACATTGTATGGTTACGAATAATTAAAAGATGTCTAAAAAATATTTCATAAAATCCTAAGGTTAAACTTGTACCACATATTATGGAACTTTTCATTATATTAAAAAAAATTAACGAGAATGCTTTAGATTAGACATACCTTCTCATTGGAATATACATAATTCTTTTCATATCAATTTATTAAAATTGTTTAAAAGAACTTTACCACTCACTCATATTTTAGATCATCCTCCTTTGTTAGAAGAGGATGCTAAAATTTTAATTCCCGAGAGAATACTTGATTATGATGTTACTACTACACGTACATGTAATCAATATCATAGATGTTTAGTCCTATATAAAAATCACTCACTTTAAGAATCTTAATGGATTCATGGGACATCACTAACTCCACATTATGATCATTTGATTTCTGCATATCATTCATAGTCATATTAAATTCCAGTTTTCCATATCCATGCATGTGCTTTTACATGGAGCATGCTTATGATTCTTCAATGATGGGACATGTGGCTGGCCATCCATGTCTATTTTATTTTTATCGACTAAAGTCAGTTGCTTGTCGACTAGGAGGCATGTTATACTTTATGGAATAATGGAATGTTATATGGATTTTAATGTCTTGAGGCTTTTAACATGATTTGTGCTTTGATTTAATAGGCGAAGGCTCATGAGGGTGTGAACGCACGTGGACTTATTCAGATATTTAGAAGATATGATTTTTAGTTATTTTTTTGTAAAAATAATAGATCACTCTAGAAAGCGATATTTTTGTAAAAATAATAGATCGCTTTAAAAGCGATGATTTTATAAATAAAGTGGATTTTCATAAATGTACGCTTTTTGAAGCACTACCGTCATGTATCTTCTATTCAGGAGGTAATGAAAAATACCTATAAAACACATGATCTAATAGGTTCAACCATCAGAGTATGTGTGGAATATTGTACCCAATCTTGTGTCAATTCTCTTTTCTCTTTCTATTCTCTGAGTACTTTTATGAGATATCATTTCTGTACTATCCTCTGTGTAGATGCATCTATGGGATCCGATCAACACTTAACCCAAATTCCTTGTATCAAATGAAAACTTCAACTACTTGCTTGATGTTTAGCACTTGTTTAAGCTCAGCCACATGATCATAGGGATTTTTCTACCATGAAACTAACCCTTCATGGTCTTGACTATTTGTAGGTTCTCAATATTGTGGAATGTTCTTTTCGTCTAGGTAAAGGAAATTCTTCATTACCTATATGTGTTCTATGTCCTCTTGATCTCTCTCTCTCTCTCATCTACTTTTTTTGTGTTGTTATGTGCCTAACCTAGATTGTGCAAAAACTCACTTCACGGACTTCTTTTGATCTCTCCTTCTAAACATCTAATGGGTTAGATGGTTGTGCACTTGTTTGATGAGATACAATAGGGTTATGCAAGAAAAGTATCTTCTCACCTCCAAACATGGGTTTGTGTAAAGAGAATTCTTTTGTTAAAAGGGGATTGAGTGTTTTCAGGAGAAGAGTAGAGAAGAAGGATAAAGAAATGTTGAATTAAAACTCTATGTGTTGTGATTAAAGTAAAAAATTACAATAGCTTTTGTTTACAAGAATAAGACAAAATACTCACAATGAGTAACCCATTAGGACAAGAATTACACACAAGTACAACCAAGTACTCCAAGTACTTGTGCACTCAACCTTTATGTTTCTTCTTCACCTTAGCCCAATGGCTTGCTCTTGTGCCCCCTTGCACTCAAGCCTCCAATTCAAATTTCTAATGGTCACCCAAATATGGAAAAGATGTTTCTATACAAAAATTCAACAAATCTTTGGGTACTACAATCTATGGAAGTAATAGCCTAAGCCCATTTAATGGTATAATCTATTGTGACTGGGGTGAGCGATGGAAGATTGTATTGATGAGAGGGTCTTGGCAAAAACTTGCTCTAGATCAGCCTATTTTACACTTGGAATCTTTAAAATGCTTCGTAAGCTTCCATTATATGCAATTATATGCCTATAATACCTTGGAGCATTGAGCTCAAAAGTTTATGTCAAAACAAATAACGTTTAGAGTATGCACATGCAGACAAAACCTCATATTTATGGAAGAAGGAACTCATAAAATTATTCAGAGCACACATCATGCTAGAATTGACCTGAATCCTTTTGCAAAACTTCAAATAAAGAGTTAATTGATCTAACACAAGTTATTTGATGAATTTAGAGTGACTAAACTATGAACTAGATATATATGAAGTCATGATCCTAACATTTAAGGAAGACAATGATGCAGAGACATAGTCATAGAGATATGATCATATCTCAATGCACACAACTCCAATAACTAAAATATTTTGTAGGCACACTTATAAGAGTATATCTTCATTTTATAATCGATAAATGAGACCATAATATGACTTCAACAACATGGACAAGACAATGGACTTTGAGAATATACTACAACAATGAACATCGAACAAAGTAAATGATGAAACTTGATGTGAATATATTGGAAAATACTTTTTAGTACATGGAGAAGTTTGAGGACTTCAATGGGTGAGAGATGGATAAAATGTGCACTCAGAATGATTGATTTCCCATGACTAAGCTACTAGGGTATAAGTATACCTTTTTTCCATGATTGTAGTAGATGATTGTTGAATATATTTTCCCTAAAAGCATCCCTAATTTCAGGTTTTCATTGGAATTTGGATTCAAATGAAATTTGTGGGATTTGGATCTCAATACATCCACAAGATTCTTTCTTAATGTATCCTTTTAAACTTGGATAAAGTGACATGCTATTTTAACTTTAGAAGCAATCTGATAATGTATGTGTATACATATAACTTTGGCTCAAAGCTTAGTGAGTTCCAATACTTATGGTCAAGAGCTTATGCTTGCCATATGCACGAGTAGCTCCTCCTCAAATCCTAAGATGCTTGAGTCTTCCTTCCCTTGTGACTTCCTAAATTCTAATCATAGATTTGAACCTACTAAGCTTCACTCCATCGAAAGCTTTAGTCATCATATCTGCACATTGTTGTTAAGTAGATACATATGAGACATCAATTTCTTTGCTTGTAATCTTCTTCCTAACACAATGATAATGGATCTCAATGTGTCTGGTCCTCACATTATAAATGGAATTGGGTGCAAGATGCAAAAGAACTCATATCATCACCAAATATGTGAGACGAAGATGACTTCACTCCCAAATCTAAGTATAGCATCTTAATCCACATTGCTTCTTAAGTTGCATTGACCAATCCTCTATATTCAACCTTTGTAGATGAGAGAGAAACAATAGTTTGGTTCTTTGAAGATCAAGTGATGAGCTTTGAACTTGCAAATGAAAGATATCTAGAGGTGCTTCTCCTATCATCCCTTGATCCTACCCACTCTGCATCAAAGAATATAGTAATTTTTACATCAAAAGTGCATGAATAGAATAGACCTTCATTAATTATCCCTTTGAGTTACTCGATAATCTTTTTGGCTGCCTCCATGTGTGAATTCTTAGGTGTATGCATAAACTGGCTCAATACACTTACACTATAACTTATATCTACTCTAGTTAGAGTAGCATAATTAAGGATCCCAACCAATATTTGATAGCTTGTCACATCTTAAATTAACTAACCTTCATGAGGACTTATCCTGGAGTTTACTTCCATAGGTATCCATTCAAGCTTATAATTTGAATTTCGCTAACATACCTTTAATGTACTTTAGAGTAAGGCACATACCATTCTCTATATGCACTACCTCCAATCCAAGGAAGTAAGTGAGTTTCCCTAAGTCACTAATCTTGAATTCCTCCTTGATTTAATGACTGATCCTTTGAATCCCTTCAGCAACATTACTTTTAAGTAAGTATAATTTCATCCACATATACACAAAGGTATATGACTTCTCCATGTGATATCTTGATGAATAAGGAAGGATATCCTTTGCTCACCACAAAGCCTTTAGCCTAAAAGTAGGTTACAAGCCTATTATTCCAAGAACTTGGAGCTTGGTTTAGCCCATATAAGGATCTCCTTAATCTACAAAAATGTTCAAGATAATGTGAGTCTTCAAACCTAGGGACTTACACATGCATACATCTTCTGAGATCCATCCATTGAGAAATCCATTCTTCACATCCATTTGATATATCTTCCGATTCTTGAGGGTTGAAATATGCATGAGCACTCTGATTGTATGCATATTTCCCATAGGAGAGAAGGTCTCCTCATAATCAATGCCTTGGTTCTAAGCATACCCTTTGGCCACAATCCTAGCTTTGTGTCTATTAATGGTTCCATCATAATTTTTCTTTACCTTATACATCCATCTAGACCCAATGACCTTCATGGTAGGTGTTTTGGGAACCAACTCCCAAGTGTTTTTTCCTACAAAGGTTCAATTTCTTCTTCCATTGCATGTTCCATTCTAGTTTCTTCTTGGCTTCCTCATAGGATGAGGCTTCTTTAGAATTCAAGTCCTTAGCTATGTAAGTAGAGTGCTGAGTTACCAGTGAGGTTATCATAACCATGGCTTTATGGCTTCTTCTTCTTCTTCTTCTTCTTCTTCTTCTTCTTCTTCTTCTTCTTCTTCTTCTTCTTCTTCTTCTCCTCCTCCTCCTCCTCCCATATAGATGTTCTAATGGTTTGTTTAGAGGATTTTAAAACATCCCTCAACTCTTGTACTTTTTCTTTAATCTTGAATTTCAATGAATTGATCTGCCTCCTAGGAGTGTTCTGATAATCTTCTAAGTCACTTGAATCTTCAATTGTATGTGTAACTTTTCTTGAGAGTGCTGAAGAGTCTTCCTTCAAGTCCTAGGGAAATTTGACTTTCCTGCAATCATCTTCACTATGACTCACTATTAATCCTTTAGTGATAGGGCTATATAGCCTATAACCCTTTTGATTTATGTCATGGCCTACAAAGTCACATTTCTCTACCTTAGGATCAAGTTTACCTCTAATTTGAGATGGTATATGTGGATATGGAATGCACTCAAATATCTTGCAATGATCTTGCTTGGTCTTCTTCCATTCCAAGCTTCATAAGGAGCCATAACTTCCAAAGAATTTGAGGGAAGCCTATTTACTAGGTAGGTGGGAATGGATATTGCATCTATCCATATGTAATTTGACAACCTCTTCTCATTGAAAATGTACCTAACTTCTTCCAATGGTCTTATTCCTCCTCTGTGCTAGTCCGTTCTGCTCGGGTGTGTATTTGGTTGTTATCTCTCTTTTGATTACCCTTTCTTGCAAGTAAGAATCAAAGTCGTGGGAGAACTATTCTCCCCCTCCATCAGTCCTTAGTCTTTTTAGGATTTTACCTACTTGGTTTTCTAGAAGTGATAGACACATTGTGAAACATGAAAATACTTCATCTTTATGCTTCCTGAAATAGATTATGGCCCATTTTCTACAATCATCTATGAAAGCACATAATATCTTGAGCCTGAGATGGATGGCTCTTTTCTTGGCCTCCAAACATTAGTGTGGACCAGCTCGATAAAGTCTCCATGTATGTACCCTTTCTTTGTGAATGGTTTCTTGTGAGATTTTTCAAATTGAAATGCACTACACTTGTAAATCATAAGTTGTTTTGAAATTCTAGGTAGTCCAAGCACACTTTGATCTCTACTGATTTGCTTTAGGATCTCTCTCTAATGTGATCCAATATCTTATACCAAACCTCAAATTTTGATAGGGTTTGAGTACCATAACTGAACAATGTTATGTTCCTAGTGTCTTGGAGTTCAAAGGTGAACAATCTACCTATTTTTTCACCTTTGGATATCCTCTCGAACCTTGGAATGGATCCTCTACATAGGACTCCATGTTTTTTGAACCTCACCTGCAATCATTGCTCTACAATTCGACCTACATCTTTCAAGTTCTTAGCAAAGATATGTACATAGAGAACTTTGTTGAAATTCCAAATTATGATGGGAAGTCATTATATTTACAATCTTATTCATATGGTGCCTTATGTAATCTCTTGTTTGGACCTCATTCTTATTCTTTAGATCTTCCAAATTTGAAAGCAATGCTTCATTCCCTCATAAATGTTTTGAGCATCCATAATCAATGTAGAGCACATGCTCATCTAATCTACCTTCTTCCATTATCATTTTCATGAGTAGGATTGAATCCTTTTGAGATTGATCATCAGTGTAGTTGTTGTAGTCTCTTCTTCCTATATAGCTACCTTGGTAATTGTTGTTGTAGTTCTTTTTCTTGTTGTATTCAAATGACTTGTTTGTCTATCTCTCGGATCTCCATATCCTCCTTTGTTGTGTCATCTTCCTCTATACTTCCTTGGGTTCTTGAAGCAATGATTTGTGATGTGGTTGGTTAGTACACATACGAGGAAAGGTGAGGAACTTTGAGATCTCTCCCTTGTTGAAGGAGATGATAGATAGATTCCAGAAATGAAGTGGTGCTCCAAATCCCTACTTCACACCAGTCAAAAACAAGTTCTGGATAGTAGATTAGACCCTTTGAGCTTCCCAAAAGTTAGAAATAATCACCTAAGTGCCTTGGAGTATGATCCTCTAGTCAATGGATCAAAACAGATGAGTAGAAAATTCAACAATGAGCTAAAACTTATTATTTTGGTCTTTATACATGCTTAGGAAAATGAACAATGCTCTCAACCTTCTAGAAATTGATCAAATTACCTTTGGCAGTATCTAATTGACTTAGATAGATACCAATCACAACTTATTTCACTTGAAATGATCAAGTTTACTCTAAGAAATAAACTTAGCAAGCTAAGGATGCATCCCGACAATTTTGGGCTTCAATAGTATGCATACCAGTGAGCAGAGTTGTGACAATATCTCGAGATTGAGAAAAGTAATGACAATGAGACTTTGTAACCATAGAGTAGATAGTATGATGAATTTATACAACTTTAAATCACACTAGATGATCAAGTATGCACTGAGAACCAAGTCTGAGAAGATCATTGTTCTGAGATGAACTTGCCAAAGAAGTGAAGTAGAGATGTGATCAATGTATATGTATTAAATCACATAGAATTACAATGACATTGGAAACGTATAATTGCACAATGTGAGGGTAGTGAAGGAGCTATAGAATGAGATCGATAATCACAAAACATCCCTCTGAAATGATCTCCAAATTGGGCCTTTTTTAATGCGAGATTTTGATCCATTCTTATACTTGGAGTTGGAGCCAACTTTTGAATTCAAATTCAAGCTCTTACCATAAAGTGAATCCTAAAATTTAGGACTTACTTTGTCATCAATCAACTACCAAGTAATTCAAGATTCAATTCTCCTAACTCCACGTTGTGGTCATGATTTCAATTTATACCTTCTATCAAAGTTCTTATGCACTAGTTGATGACAATATTCACCGAGGATGAAACCGTGCAGAAGAAATAAAATGAGTGATTTCAATCTTTTATATATTTCTTTTATCACGTAGTGTTGTTTGATATCATTACTTCGGATGCATAATGATTGATGATTTGAAGCACGTATTGTTTCTCTTTACATATTTCTTGTACGTGCAAGAGCATTTGCATCTGTATATCCGAGTGTATGCTAGCCGATTTCCTTGCACTTGTGTATGTGATGTGTGTTTGTACATGCTAGCAACATATACGTATATATTTTACGAAGCACTTGTGTGGAAGGAAAAGTACATATGTTCATAAATACACATGTGTTTATGTCCTAATATGCATGCTCATATATCTATGCATGTGTGTGCATCAATACGATCAAAAGAAAGACATATGAATGTTCGTGTGTGGATTTTCTCTCCTTTTTGGACTAAGAAGGTAAGGTGGCTACGTGGGGAATTTGGGTGAAGGGAGGAGGACTCTCTGGAAGGCGCTCGTGCACGATGGGGAAAGAATCTTGATCGTTTAGGTTTGCAAGAATACGTAGCTAAGGAATTCGTAGACGACTGTTCTTGGTTTTGAGGAAGGAAAGAGAGTGCAGACAGATTTGAGAGCAGGCTCACACAGTTCGAAAGTGAACTACAGCTGAAGATGTGCGCAAGAAGTCGAGAGGTTAAGAAAGGTCTGGCGTACTTGCAATTATCAGAATTAAACCTTACCTGGTTGCTCAGGTGCAATGGCTTGAAGATAAGCCCTCTTCCGAGCATGAAGATGTTGATGCACTTGCGAATGAAGTGGAGAACTATATGAAGGATGTCATACAATGGTCAAACAAGCTTAATGGAAAGGCTGAAAAAGAAACACCAGAAGATCTTAGGAAGAATCTTTTCCCTACACCTTTCTCCTTCTAGGTAGCGAGCACATCTGTGGATGCGTTTTTTTTTCTCGGAGACAGATATAAAGGAGATGACCGATGAAGGGGGGTTTCTCTCGTGTGCTCTCTGAGCTTTATTGACAAGATAATATTGTGGTGGTTGTCGAGGATAGGAAAAAGGCAGATCAGGCTTTGATCAAGCTCTCTAAACTCTATTGCTTATGTGTTATATACCCTCAGGAACACACGACTAACAGAAAAAAGAAGGCAACACTCTAGATCGGCTCTCTGTTGGCGACTTAAGGAAAAGACAGGGCAAGAAGGATGACCGATCACTTCCAACACAATCATTTTGAAGCAGAGAAGCAAAACGAATTTATAAGGAAGGTATGAACTGGTCTACTGCTATCAGAGATCGTTGTGCGTGAAGGTAAGGAGGGTTGAAGGTGGGAACTCCTATAAAAAAAAATGAATTCAATCCAAAGGAAGGGATGGATATACCGTGGCAAGTAAAGATGGTGACTGTGCTGCTCTTGGATCTACACCTGTAGTTAGAAAAGGAGGAACTTTCTCTCCTACGACTTATCAGAGGGATGTACTAGATGGAAGGAGATGTTCAGAAGCATTCATGTTGATAACAGTGGCATTTTCACTATGGAAGAGCTTAAGGCAGGCCTCACAAAGCAGGGATCACAACTTGCGGAGTCTGAAGTTTTACAATTGATGGAAGCCACTGAAGTCAATGGTAGTGGAACTATCGACTACATGGAATTTTTAACTGCAACTGTGCATATGAACAAGATGGAAAAAGATGATTATTTATTTTGGATTGTCAGTCTTCTTCAAGCCAGGAGAAGTGTTCCGAGATGTTGTATGAAGTGCCCATTGTCGTAGAGATATCATGAAGATACTAGTGTCCTACCAAAGTACTTTAGCTCAGAATGGTCATTTGCACAATTTCGTTTACCTGAGAATTTGGTTTGGATGGAACTTTTTACAGCCAAATGGTTATTTCATGGCCAAATATGATCACCTATGCGAAAATCTAGCCATCTAATTTGTCAGCTTGCTATGAGATCTATGATGATCACATTTCTATCTTTGCAGTCCTGCATGCTGATTTACATATACTTCGGCTTCATACCATACAGAATATCATATATATAGAGAATGGGATAGGTGAAAGGTAGTCTAAGAGAGGTTGGAACTGAAAGACTGAAAAGGAGAAGTGGAGTGCATCATTTGAAATATAAAGTGCCAAAGCTTTCAAACTCATCCACTTGAAAGTACCTATGGAACTCGAAGATACAAAACTACACGATATACAGGAAGCTAGAACTGTTGTCGTCACTTTAGGAAAAATGAGGCGGCTGATCTTGGAGTGGATGTTGATGCTATGGAGGGAGATGAGCACCATCATAATTATTTACTAGAAGTAATCCATAAACGCTTAAGAGGTAATATAATTTGTCTTACCTGTATGCTTTAGAGATGGATCAAACTAGAATTCCGAGTATAATAATGATGTCCCTGGATCTTTAACGTGAGTATTCTTGTACTGCAAAAAAAAAAAACAGATTACTTTAGTTTGTTTCTAATGTTTATGATTTCCTTTATACATGTGCAAACCCCTATTCCAAGTGGAAGTAGTATTGTTGCTGTAATACCGATTTCTTTTGAGAGATGGAATGATTTCGTAACTTTGTTCACTACAACGAAAGATGTTCGCAAATTCATCTTAACATAGTTAAGTTGGAAGTTATCTCCATGGTAGTTTTACTTGTGACATTAAGCATAAAAAGAAAATCTGTTGCATTTGTTATGGGCTGAGGCTATCCTGCTAAAGTTTAGTGTGATCTTATATGATGAAGTCTTGTAACAGTGCTGAATGTATGTTTACTTGCTTGTTGGAGACTTTAGCCACAAAATAATAAGTCACTAAGAACTGAACAGAGGAATCGTAACACTCACTCGCTTTAAACTTCATACTGCAGGTAACCCAGTTGCATCCCCTAAAGAACTGAACAACACTCACTGGCTTTAAACTTCATACTACGGGTAACCGAGTTGCATCCCCTAAAGCAAACCGAAAGTAAACAAATCTAACTATGTTTGAATTGGATTCAGGTAATGTCTATCGATTGACTATTTTCCTCATTGCTAACGATGACAGGCTTCTAATCATGTTCTATTTTAGCGTGTTTCCTCTAAGTTGTGAAGGTATAAGGTTTGTTCAATTTTGAATGTAACTTGAACGAGAGATATTTATGAGCTCATATCATGGAGAGAATACACTATAATTAATTTAGGCATTAAATCTTGCATATCAAAGCCTGTAAACGAACTATTAGATGGCCTTTGTTTGTCTATTACCAAATGTGGGCTGATCAAGTCTTTCTTCGAGGTTTGAATGTGAAATGAGAAAGTAATGTAGGAATATAAGTATATGAAGAAACATTGAGAGGAAAAATTCAAGTGAGAGAGGGAGAACTTGTTTCCCATATGCACTTAAACTTTCAGATCTCTTGGTGTTGCTATTTTCCTCCCTCCTTGTCACAAACTCAGCGACAACGTGTGAGTAGTGCAATTAACATATGCACTTTTACATGGATAAAGGTAAATTGCTTTTTACAAGGGAATAGTCATATGTGACTATATGCAATAAATGCTAATTGTCCAAGTATGAATGCTTGGACTCATTTGCACCAATAGCTCCCCCTCAAGCCTAAGATGCTTGTTCTTCGTTTCTCTTTGATTTCCTGCAATCCAATCATCATCTTGAACCTGTTCATCTTAGTTCCATCCAAAGATTTTGTTAGGATATCTATACATTGCAAATTGATTGATACATAGGACAATTGCATGTCCTTGCTAAGTAGCTTTTCTCCCATATAGTGATAGTGCACTTTAATGTGCTTAGTATGATATACAGGATTAACAACCAAATGAAGTGAACTAGTGTTATCTCCAAAGATCATTGGAGTATAAGAATGTAATCCCAAATCTGAGTAAAGTAGTTTTAGCCACATAGCCTCTTGTGTTGCATTTGCTAAGCCTCGATATTCTGCTTCAGTTGATGATAATGTCACATTTGGTTGTTTCTTTCATGACCATGAAATTGGCTTTGAACCTGCAAAAGATAAGTAGCCAGAAGTGCTCCTCCTATCATCTTTTGAGCAAGCCAAATCTGCATCTGAATATAGCTTGATATCCAAGTCATATGTGAATGGATAAAATAGCCCTTCATTTATAGTACCCTTTAGATACTTAAGATCCTCTTGGTAGCTTCCATGTGAGGTTTAAATCCACCTGGATCCTATTACCTTCATGCTTGGTTTCTTGGGATCCAAATCCCAAGTGTTGTTCTTTTGAAGTGCTTCAATTTCCTCCTGCATAGCTTTTATCCATTCTTCCTTCCTATTGGCTTCTTCAAATGAAGAGGGCTCTTCGGACATAGAGTCTTTAGTCATGTATATAGAATGCTTGGTGACTAGTGATGTTTCATAGCCATACCTTATGGGTTTTCTACTCTCCCTTTTGATCTTCTAAGAGCTCGATTTGATGACTCTAGAATATCTTCCAATTGTTTGAATTTTGTCTTGCCCTTGGATTTCCAAGCTTTGTAATCAATCTACTCTTCATCTTCTGAGTTGACATCTTCTGATATTTGTTGTTCTTCTTGAGTCAGGGTTGGAAAATCACTTTCTAAGTCATAAGGTAGCTTTATTTTTGTGCAATCATCTTCAAACCATGAATTATTTTCATCAAACACCACATCCCTACTAAATTTGAATCCTTTGTTAGTGGGATTGTTTTGGTCATAGCCAATGAATATGCACCTTTCAGCTTTTGGATCAAGCTTTACTCTAATTTGTGAGGGTATATGTGCATAAGAAATGCACCTGAAGATCTTACAATGGTCTAAGGAAGGTCTCCGCCATTCCATGCCTCATAAGGTGTCATTCGATCCAAGGACTTGGATGGAAGCCTATTAATTAGTTATGTGGCTGCAAAAACAGCCTCTGCCCATAAGTAATTTGGAAGTTTCTTTTCATTCAACATTGATCTTGCAACCTCTACTATTAATATACTCCTTCAAGCTTCTTCCTGTTTGATTATTCACTTTATGATGCCATTTATGATCTACCTTACTATTTGCACCTCTTCTATTTCTTCTCCAATGCTCCCAAGTTGGTCAACTACATCCTTCATCTTGGTTACATAGTCAATTGCACTTTGCTTTGGTTGCTTCTTCAAGGTTGTGAACTCCATCCAAAGCTGGTTCTTCTTAGCCCTTGTATTTGATGAGAAGTATGAAGAAAGTACTTCCAAAGTCTCTTGGTAGGTTTTGCAATTCCTAATATGAGGTAATAAGAAATCAGATATTGAGTTAAGTATATAAGACTTGTCTAGAGCATCCTTGCACACAATGTAGCTAGTCTTTCTTGCTCTTCTCTTGTAGGTTGATGTTTGCTCTTGAATGTTGCCATTTCTTCATCTCTAGAGATGTATCCGTACAAAGTTTTTCCTTGAAGGTAGGGTTTCATCCTTAGGGAACATGATGGATAATTGCCCCTGTCCAATTTGTCAATGAATGATGGAAATCCATCTCCCATTTAGCTTTGATGTTGCTCTGATACCAGTGTTGAAGGAGATGGTGGATAGATTCCAGAAATGAAGTGGTGCTACAGATCCCTGCTTCACATCAGCCAACATAAAGTTGTGGATAGTAGACCCTTTGAGCTTCCCAAAAATCACAAATAATCACCTAAGTGCCTTGGAGTATGATCCTCTAGTCAATGGATCAAAACAGATGAGTAGAAGATTCAACAATGAGCTAAAACTTGCTATTTTGGTATTTACACATGCTTAGTAAAATGAACAATGCTCTCAACGTGCTAGCAATTGATCAAACTCCTTTTAAAAGTACCCAATTGACTTAGATAGCTAGCAATCACAAGTTATTTCACTTGTAATGATCAAGTATACTCTGAGAAATAAACTTAGCAAGCTAAGGATGCATCTTGACAATTTTAGGCTTCAACAATATGCAAAACAGTGAGCAGAGTTGTGAAGATATCTCAAGATTGAGAAAAGCAATGACAATGAAACATTGTAATCGTAAATTAAACAGTACATGGAATCTATAACACTTTAGATCACACTAAATAATCAAGTATGCATTGAGAATCAAGTCTGAGAAGATCACTATTATGAGATGAACTTGACAAAAAGGTGAAGTAGAGATGTGATCAATGTATATGTATTAAATCACATAGAATTACAATGACATTGGCAATGTATAATTGAAAATGTGAGGATGGCAAAGAGCTCACTAATCACAAAACATCCCTCTAAAATTATCTACAAATCGAGCCTGTTTTCACGCGAGATTTTGATCCATTTTTATAGCTTGGAGTTGGAGACGGCTTTTGAATTCGAATTCAAGCTCTTACCATAAAGTGAATCCTAAAATTTAGGACTTACTTTCTCATCAATCAACTACCAAGTAATTCGAGAATTGGCTCCTCCTAACTCCACATGTGAGTAGTGCAATTAACATATGCACTTTTACATGGATAAAGGTAAATTATGTGACTATATGAAATAAATGTTCATATAGTCACATTGACATTCTTCAATAGAGTGATTTTTGTACTTGATTAAATATCGATGATAAAGGTAAATTATGTATCCATTGACAATGGATAAAGGTAAATTATTTTTGTCAATAGATAAAGGTAAATTATGTACCCATTGACATTCTTCAATAGAGTGATTTTTGTACTTAATTAAATATCAATGATATTGAGTACCTATGCGTGTAGTAGGGACATCATGATCAATTATTTTCTCAAGAACTAAGATTTCATATTGTTCTTCAATTAAAGGAGGGTCATTAAGAAGTGGAGTGAGTGGTAAAGTTCCTTTAAATGGTTTAAGTAAACTAATATGAAACGAGTTATGTATATTCCAATGAGATGGTATATCTAATCTGATGTACTGCTAAACAGTCCATAATAATGCATGGTGCAAGTTGAATTTTGGGATGCTGTAAAATATTTTTCAGACTTCTTTTAATAATATGTAACCATACAATATCATTATCATTAAATTATTTGGCTAATAGTTTTGTATTGAAATTACGTGTATAAATTTCTTGACTTTTCCGAGTGTGCTCGTCAACATTGCAAAGTATAGAAATGTGATCTTGAGCAATGGAATCAACTATCAGAATATCAACTCGGGTAAGTGACATGGGAGTGGGAAGCTTTTTACCATAAACAAATCCAAAAGGTGCAAATCGAATAGTGGTGTGTGTGGTGTCACTGTAAGCAAATTGAAACAATGGCAACTTGGCATCCCAGTTAGTGGGATTATTTAATGAATAACAACACAATAAATCAAGAATAGTATTGTTTGTAGCCTCACACGTTGACATACAATGCATTGAGAAACATAATGTGAAATATATTTTTCCATGTGTGGCCAAAAGAAGAAATCTTTGCAAGCAGAAATGGTGCTCTATATGCCTCTATGGCCCATGTAAGATGGTTCATGCATTTCTTTGATGGAAAAATCTTTAAAAGCTTGGGTTATGCACAATCTATCTTGAAAATAAGGTAAACCATTTGATTTAATAAATGTTTGATAGCTTATTGATTGGTTGTGATTAATACCTCAGATCCCATAAGATAGTGTTTCCAAATTTCAAAAGCATGCACAACAATTAGTAATTCTTTATCGTATGTACTATAATTCTTTTCTCAGGACTTAAGCTTCCTATTGCCTATTGCCCTAATGGGCTACTTATCTTTTTACATTCTAATGGAAATACATTCAGCATTGTGTGTTGTGCTCCAATCTTCTTCTTCTTCCTTGTGTTGTTCACGTGCTTCCATAGACATCTAACTCCAACAATTGGTATCACAATAGGACGTCGCTTCATCTAGGGCTTTGTCTACACCTCTCCGATTGCAGTCTCAAAATCGCACAAAATTTGGTAAGCATACTCAGGGTGTTTCAGAATCAAAACAACATAGCTTTGTGGTGCCAAAATCGCGATCTGAGCTCGTTTCGGCCTCTGAATGCACTACCACAATGCTTGTGCAGGCTATTTCATCTTTTGTGCCAAAGGTATATACTAGTTTCAGTTCACCAGTATAAGCGTCGCAATGTCTGTTACAGGTTTAGTAGAATTTGTCTAGGCAGTTCTGTTCAACTTTTTGAGATATAGTCAATTTTCTGCATCAAGGTATTTTAGTCACCAGCCATGGCTGAAAGCAGTGATGTATTCCGTATGTTGGCTGTTGAGGATAATTTGGATGGTACCAACTACCCAGTATGGGCTTCTATGATGCGACATGTATTGGTTGCAAAAGGACTATGGAATATTGTGCAAGGTGTTGAAAGATGTCATGTTACACTTGTGAATATAGGTACTGCAAATACAGGTGCTTGAGCTGATGGAGATGGTGTCAAAGATGATGATATTCTACAGATTCCTATTCGTGTTGCGGTTTCAGTTGCACCTACTATAGAGAAAATTTCTTGGGATGGTAGAGATGCCCAAGCACATGCATCGATAGCTTTTTCTATCAAACGTTCCATTATTCCTCACATTTGCTCTTGCAAAACAACTAAGGATGCTTGGGATACACTTACCACATTATACGAGACTAGGAATGAGGCTCGTGTTGCTTACCTATGAAAACAATTGGAGAGTGCGCACATGAATGAAGGTGATTCTATGGATAATTTTCTCACAAAGATCAAGGATTTGAAAGAACAGTTGATTTGCTGATGAAGTTATACCAAATAGATCACTTCTGCAGACCATTCTAAATGGTCTTCTTGACTCATATCAAAGTTTTTCCTCTACTCTTCATTTGATGAATCATACTACATCACGTGAAGCATTTTACAATGCTTCATGTGATGCAGTATGCAACTTCAAATTCTGATCTAATGGCATAGAAATTGGCTTACAATCAGCCATACCATACTTTTGCAGCATATTCAAGGCATATTGCTTTTGTGACATCCATGTACCTGTTTTTGTATGTATAAACTCAATGGCCAAGAAATAGCATAGTAGACCAAGATCTTTCATGTTGAATTCCTGCATAAGAAGTTGCTTTACCTCTTTGATGCTTTCTTCTTTTTGCAACCTACAAACATATTTTGGATGCTTTGAATCTTCATATCCTTGTGGCTGGTCCATGTATACTTCTTCTTGCAACTCACCATGTAGGAAAGCATTCTTCACATCCATCTGATGCAAACTCCATCCTTTTGTTATAGCTAATGCAACAAGTGTTCTGATAGTAGACGCTTTGGTGATAAGGCTGAATGTTTCCTCATAATCAATTCCACATGTTTGTGCATATTCTTTTGCTACCAATCATGCTTTGTACCTGCTTATGCTATCATCAGCACTGTGCTTTACCTTGTAAACCCACTTGCAGCCTATGGTTTTCTTTCCTTGGGGCATTAGAACCAGCTTCCATGTTTTGTTTCCATAAAGTGTAGCCATCTCCTCATCCATAGCTTTTTCCCAATCTGCATTTCCAATTGCATCTTCAAAACAAGAAGGTTCAGCATCTTGCATTACCTTTGTAATGTAGGCACTGACGAGCCATGTAACTATCATATGTCAATCATTTCATTGAATTCTGCATCCTCCCCCATCTTCTTGGTCCTAGATCACTTCTCCCTGTATCATCTGCATGTGTCTTTCTTACTCCTAGAGTCTTCATAGAGGGTAATCCAATTTCCTTATCGACTCTTTTCTGAACAGCTTGAATCTCCATGAACATCTTCAAAACCTACACATGTTTTACTACCAGCAGTAAGCTTTTCTTTACCTTTCTTGGATGTATTTGAGGAATTTTCTGGACTGAAATTTCCATGCAATCTTCCACTCTGTGGATTTGAGTTGGTACTATTTCTTAATGATGCATCTGGTCCACTCAAAACTTGAGATTCTGCACTCAATTTTTCAGCATTTGTTTTGTCATTTGATCCAAGATTAAGCCCATGTTTGGCATCTGCATAGAAGCTTGACATTTCATTAAATACCACATCTCTACTCACCTTCACCTATCATGTGAGTGGGTTATAACATTTATATGACTTTTATTAAAGGCAGTATCCAATGAAGATACATTTTTCTGCTTTTGGATCAAGCTTCATCCTCAACTCATCTGGAACATGTAGATATATAGTACAACCAAATTGTGGGATTTGAACTCATGACCTACCAGTTAGGAGAATGATGGGCTAACCACTTGCCCCAAAAGCCATGGTTGAGAATTACTTCCTAATCCTCTCTCTTAGGGTGTGGTTCAACCATCTCCTACCCGTCATTTCTTGAGTCTAACACTCTCTTCCCCTTCTAGAGATCATTGTTCTTAATGATCAATCCTTGATCTCTCCCCTTGAATTCATGTCCTCACCATTGCAAAATATCTTGAACCTTCTTGTTCTCAACCTTCGTCTCTTGAAGCTTTGCTCTCAACCTTGGTCTCTTGAATTGCCTTTCCATTTCTTGGCCACTTGCCTATGGACTTGCCTTGTTCGCAACCTTGGTCTCTTGAGCCCCTTGTTCTCAACCTCAGTATCTTGAACCTAGTTCTCACCCATGCTAGGTATCTTGGATTCTCAATCTAGTGCTTCCATTGGAACACTTGTTTCAAGCGCTTTCCGACAGTATATTACACATCTAAATCCACCCTACGAATTGGGAGATACACTCTAATCTTGGATGGTCTCACCTTTGAAAGGGACACGCACGCCTTCCATCCACTTTGCCCAAGCCTTCTTCCTATGCTCTGATACCAATTGTGGTAATCGAACTCATAACCTACAAGCTAGGCGTATGATGGGCTAACCACTTGCCCCAAAAGCCATGGTTGAGGATTACTTCCTAATCCTCCCTCTTAGGGTGTGGTTCAACCATCTCTACCCGTCATTTCTTGAGTCTAACACAAATACTTTCATATGTGATAAGTTTGGCTTTTTACCTGTAAACTTCTCTTCAGGTGAAACTTGATGTACAACACCTGTCGGAGTTTTGTTCATGATATTTATAGTAGTATGCATAGCTTCTGCCGAATAACAACGAGGCATATTCTTCTCAGCCATCAAGAGCCTTTTGCAATATGTCTATTTTTTTCTTCAGCAACATCATTCTGTTGTGGAGTGTACCTGCATGAGAACTGATGTCAAATTCCATGACTTTTAAGAAAGTTGCTGAGCTCATTTGACATGTATTCACCTCCTCCATAAAATCTTAATGTTTGAAGATACTTCCTTGTCTCCTTTTCCACCATAGCTTTAAAATTTTGAAAGTGAGTGAACACCTCACTCTTCTCTTTCATGAAATATACCCATACTTTTTGTGTATGGTCATCAATGAAAGTAACATAAAATCTACAACCACCCATAGATGTGGTCTTTGCACGACCCTCAAACATCTGTATGTACTATTTCTAGCACATTCTCACTAACATGCTTGTCATGCAGAAATGATGCTCTTGACTATTTACCAAATTGACATGATGCACATACCTTTTGCATCTCTGCAACTTTGAAATTTGGTAGTCCATTGATAATCTCCTTTGACTATATCAGCAATAACTCGTGCACCTTTTGCAAACATGGCTGCATTCATTTCAGGAATTTTCACATTTGAGGTGAACATCCTACCCACTTTGTTTCCTTTGGCAATCAATCTTCCATCTTATTTGTATTCTTCTACATATAACCCATCGACATTGAACCCTGACTTGTAATCCTTGGTCAACCATTTGTCCAACAGAAACCAAATTCTCTGTTATATTTGGAACATGCAGCACATCCGCAAGATGTTTTACCTTTCCATCCTACATAGATAGTGCTATGTTTCTTGTATGCTTGATAGGGTGTGATATGTCATCACCTGTTTCAAAATATCCTGAAACTGGCAAATTTTGCAAAGTACTAAACCATTCCGCATGACTGGACATGTGATTTGAAGCACTTAAATCAACATACTAGACATTATCATTCAATTTTGAAACACTTGCAGACATTGTATTCATGTGATGTTGAACCATGAACAACTTCTCAGAATCATGCCTGTCCAAAACGTAAATTATAGTATCCATCTTTTTGATAACGGTAGAGCAACACAAAAAATCGACGCAAGAAATCTACACTTATGGATGCAAAGTTTTTATGTTGCCTTCTATTATTTTGATTCATCAACCTGCAATCGCGTTCAAAGTGTAAAGGTTTACCACAATTCTAGCATCCTTTATTGCCATTACTTGAATCATTTCTTTGGAAATTTATGCGACCTCTTTGGCTCCCCCTGCCTTGAAACTCTCCTCTTCCTCCTGCATGATTATATTGTTGACCTTGGTCTTGGTTATTTTGTCCTTTTCCACTTCCAAAGCCTTTGCCTCTACCTCTTCCTCTTCCAAACTAGATTATGAAAGAAACTTGGAGAAGCTTGTAGAAGGTAGAAAAGTGTGTTTCGAAGCGATGAAGTTTGGTCTAGCCAATCGGCACAATACCATCCCTTGAGATTATGGAGACTCAAATAGACCTTATAGGCATGCGATAAGTGCAAAGAAACACATTATGTACTTTGGAACATCAAGGAGAATGAGTCGATACAAAATAGATAGGTTTGCAGGTCGACTAGCTCAAAAAACTTACTATCTATGGAAGAGACAAAATGAACTTCAAATGCCCATAGCGACCAGCGTGATTACAATTAGAAAAAATCCTTTTATGGGAGTGATATTGAATGTATAGAAAGCACAAAAGTATAAGGAATAAGCAAAATATGCTATAGGTATGAATGAGGCATTCGCCGCTAGAACTTCCTATTCTTTAGGAATATGCAGAGATTGATCCCGAGACAAAAAAACTCAGATTTCTTCCAATTTACTAAACGAAATTCTATGAAAATTTGTATGCATAAACTAGACAAATATCTTTCCAATGAGCCATCTTGCACTCAATGTGGAGATTTAGAGAGAGAGCAGCAACCTCTGAAAGATTACTGTTGGTGAAGAAGATGATGTAGAGAATTGAAGGAGCAAGACAATGATGGTCACAAGTGTATGTATATTGCTTCCATGTATTTTTCAAGTGATTTCAAGTATTTATATAGATCTTGGAGTGTTCCATGACTTCTACAAGTGAAGTCTGAATTCAATCGAAAGTGGGAATGGTTGTTGGAGGGAATCAATTCACTTTCCTACAATCTAGGAAAAGTGAAGATCTAGTTTGATCTACTTTTAGGTGATTGATTGCTTGATTGAATGCAACTTCAATCACCACAAATTTGTGAGATTTGGGCTCTGTTTTTCTACCTTTACATGTGTAAAGCTCAAGGCTTTTACAATGAAACATAAAAAATCTCTCAAAAAATACACTAAATGAGCATAAGAAAAAGAACTCTCCAACGGATATTCTTTCGACGCGATAGCCTTTGATGTAGATCAAATCCACCTCCAGCATAGTGTAAGCTTGATGTTCCAACATCTCCCCCTCAAGCTAAAGTATGCTTAGATCTTCATTCTCTAATAGGTTGAATATGTGCCATAGCTTTGAATCTACAAAGCTTTATTCCATCAAGTGCCTTCGTCATCATATCTGCTACTTGCATTTCAGTTGGAACAAAAGAAATGACAATCTCCTTTGCCATGCGCTTCTCCCTGATGAAGTGGTAATGGACTTCTATGTGCTTGGTTCTCGCATGGAAAATAGGATTTGCCGCTAGATGCATGGAACTTACATTATCTCCAAATATGTGAGGTTTGGAACTCACAAGTCCCAAATCTGTATACAATGCTTTTAACCATATTGCCTCTTGAGTTGCTATGGTCAAGCCTATGTACTCTGGTTCAGTTGAGGATAAAGCAGCTGTTGGTTGCTTCTTGGAACTCCATGACACTAGCTTTGAACCTGCAAATGCTAAGTAACCAGAAGTACTTCTTCTATCATCCTTAGCTCCTGCCCAATCTGCATATGAATAGATTTTGATATCCAAATCTGAAGAATAAGGATAGAATATACCTTAGTTGATTGTACTTTTGAGATACTTAAGTACTCTCTTAGCCGCATCCATGTGTGGTCTTCTCGGTGAGTGCATGAACTGACTAAGCATTCCCACACTATATGAGATGTCTGCCCTTGTATGAGTAGCATATATCAAGCTACCTACCAAGCTTTGATATTCTTTAATGTCTTCAATTTCTCACCTTCATAAACACTAAGTTTATGATTAATCTCCAAAGTTGTACCTGCAGGTTTAGTGTTCTCCATTTTGAACTTGGGAAGAAGATCTTGAATGTATCTTCTCTGAGTCAAATACATTCCTTCATTTGTATATATCACCTGCATACCTAGGAAATATGTGAGCTCACCTAGGTCACTGATTTTCAACTCATCTTGCATGTGTCTCTTGATCCTTTGAATGCCATTTAGATCATCACCTGTCACAATAATATGATCTACATATATACATAGATAAATAACCTCATTGTGTTCCCTTTTGATGAATAGAGAAGGATCTGAGCTACTAGGAGCTTGTTTCAATCCATACAATGCTTTCTTAAGTCTGCAAACATAAGATGGATGATTAGGGTTTTCAAAACCTAGTGGTTGTGACATGTATACCTCTTCACTTATCCAACCATTTAAGAATGCATTTTTCACATCAAGTTGGAGGAGTCTCCAATTCCTTGCAGCAACTAGACTTATCAATGTCCTGATTGTAGTCATCTTTGCAACTGGTGAGAATGTTTCCTCATAGTCTATACCATGCATTTGTGAGCATCCTTTGGCAACTAATCTTGCCTTGTACCTGCAAACTAATCCATCTGAGTTCCTTTTAACTTTATATACCCATCTGCAACCAATTACCTTTTGATTTGGTGACATTGCAACCAAATCCCAAGTGTCCATTTCCTTCAATGCATCTATCTCTTCTTTCATAGCCTATTCCCAGTTAGGGATTCCCTTTACCTCTTCATAGGTTGAGGGTTCCTCTGAAATAGAGTGTTTTGCCAAGTATATTGAATGCTTCATAACAAATGTGGAATCATATCCATACCTTTCTGGTTGTTTCTTTTCTCTTGCTGATCTTCTAGGTGCTTGTTTGGAGCATTCTCCAACCTCTTGCATCTTTGCTTTGTCTCTTGACTTCCATAGCTTGTAATCCTTTTCCCTTTCATCTTGTTCATCGTCTGTATCACTTCTTGGATCTTGGACCTGTGTATCATGCTTGCTTCCTAATTGATAAGAGTCGTAATCAAGATCATATGGTAGTGTTACCTTTTGTTTGTCTTCATCATACCAAGACCTATGTTCTTCAAACACAACATCTCTACTTGTAGTAAATTGCTTAATTGAAGGATTGAAGAAGCTGTAACCCATCTGAGTTGAATCATTTCCAATAAACACTGCCTTTGTTGCCCTTTCATCTAGCTTACCTCTTATTTGTGATGGTACATGAACATAAGCTAAACAACCAAAAACCTTGCAATGTCCAAGACTAGGTTTTCTTCCATGCCATGCTTCATAAGGAGTCATACCTTGAAGTCATTTGGATGGTAGTCTATTGACAAGGTACATAGCAGTTGAAATAGCTTCTGCCCATAGATACTGTGGAAACTTCTTCTCTTCAAGCATTGTTCGCACTGATCCAACCAGTGTCTTATTTCTCCTCTCTGTAATTCCATTTAGTTGAGGAGAGTACCTAGTAGTTACTTCCCTTTTGATAGCTTTGTCCTGCAAGAACTCATCAAACTCTTTGGAGAAGTATTCTCCCCCTCCATCAGATCTAAGCTTCTTTAGTGATCTACCTGTATGATTCTCCACATGTGCAAGGTACTTCTTGAAGCAATCAAACACTTCATTCTTACCCTTGATAAAGCATAGAACAATCCATCTACTATGGTTGTCAATAAATGAGACATAATACCTTGATCCTACCAATGAAGGTTCTTGACTTGGCCCCCATACATATGTATGTGCTAAGTCCAATAAGTTGTTGTGGATGTAGCCCTTGTGGTTGAATGGTTGTCTTTGTGCCTTCCCAATTTGACATGCATCACACCCATTGATCATGTGTTGCTTTGATATGATCAACAGTCCTAGAACACTTTGATCCCTGCATATATCCTTGAAGGTTCTTTCATTCATATGAGCAAGTCTCTTATGCCACACTTCAAGCTCACTTAGGGCTTGAGACCCAAAGTTGAATAGATCTATGTTCTTGGTTTCTCCTACTTCAAAAGTAAAGAGCCTACCATGCTTCTCACCTCGGGCTATCTTTTTGAAGCCTTGACATGGATCTTCCACAAAAGCTCCATGTTGGGTGAACCTAACTTGCACGCCATTTTCAGCTATTTGGCCTACACTTATTAGGTTTTTAGTGATAGTGGGTACATAGAGAACCTTACTTCGAATGTTTGTCCTTCCATTGGAAGCTTTGACGTTACCAAACTTCTCCACATTGTGCTTTGTGTCATCCCCTGTTTGCACTTCATATCTATGCTTTGGACTTTCCAAATGAGATAGAAGAGCAATGTTGCCTACAACATGATTCGAACATCCTGAATCTATGTAGAACAAATGATTATCTTCTTTAACTTCTTTGTGGCTTAGATTCATAAGAAGCAATGAGTCTTCATGTGGTGGATCTTCTGAATAGTTGTTGTAGTCGCTTCTATTATAGCTTCTATTGTTATTGTTGAAGTCGTGTCCACCTCTCCCTCTATTGCTGCCATATCCACCTCTTCCACTTCCTTTCTAGGTCTTCCCATTGAACCAGCAATTCTGAGTGGTGTGGTTGGTCTAATCACATATGGCACAAGGTTGAACATTATGACCTTTGGTTTTGTCTTGCGTTGGTCCTTTATTCTTCCCTTTCAACTTGCTCTTGCTTGCGAAGTTGGCTTGGGAGGTCTCTTCTTCATCTTCTTTCTTCTTCTTGCCTTTCTGCTTCTTATTCTTCTTATCTACATATAGAGCTATTGTTGTCTTCTTGATTGAAGAGTTGTCCAAGAAAGATGTTGAAGTCTGGAGTTTGCACATCCATGATGAGATCATAAGCCGTTGTGAAGGATTGCCATTGCTTATCACTTCAAATGCTGTTGAGAATTTGCCTCATGATGAACTCTTCTTCAATCAACTCTCCAATGGATGCAAACTGCTCAACAACCTCCTTGACCTTGGTAACAAACTCTGTGATGGTTTGTTTAGGTGTCTTCTTCATTTGGTTGAACTCGTTCCAAAGATGATTCTTTCTTTCTTTAGTACTAGTAGAAAAGAAAATCTCGAGGGCATCCCAAGTCCCTTGAGATGTCTGGCATCCTCTAATACGTGGTAATAGAAAAACCTTGCTTGAGCATCCCTTGCACACCAAAGTGTGAGCTTATCTGTCTCCTCTTGTGTAGGTCCTCCTTTGGATCTTGGAATAGGCATAGCTTCATCACCTGCTACAATTCCATAAAGATCTCTACCTTGCAAATAGGCCTCCATTATGATTTGCCAAGCTACGTAGTTGTGTTGATCAAGCTTTTCAATCATTGAGGGAAAGTCGTCACCCATCTTGGTCTAGCTCTAATACCACTGAAAGGAACTTGGAGAAGCTTGTAGAAGGTAGAAAAGTGTGTTTCGAAGCGACGAAGTTTGGTCTAGCCAACCGTCACAAGATCAACCCTTGAGCTTATGGAGACTCAAATAGACCTTATAGGCATGTGCTAAACACAAAGAAATGCACTATGTACTTTGGAGCATCAAGGAGAATGAGTTGATACAAAACAGATAGGTTCGGGGGTCGACTAGCTAAAAAAACTTACTATCTATGGAAGAGACAACCAACTTCAAATGCCCATAGGGAATAGACTGATTACAATTAGAAAAAATCCTTTTATGGGAGTGATACAAATAATTTTGAGTGTATAGAATGTACAAAAGTATAAGGAATAAGCAAAATGTGCTATAGGTGAATGAGACATTCATCGGCGGTACTTCCTATTTTTCAAGAATATGTAGAGATTGACCCCGAGACAAAGAACTTAGATTTCTCCCAATCTAATTAATCAAATGCTATGAACATTTATATGCATAAATTAGACACTAATATCTTTCCAATGAGCCATCTTGCATGCAGTTTAGAGCTGTGCAGAGAGAGCAGCAGCCTTTGCAAGATTACTGTTGGCGAAGACGATGATGCAGAGAATTGAAGGAGCAAGACAATGATGGTCACAAGTGTATGTATATTGCTTCCATGTATTGTACAAGTGATTTAAAGTATTTATATAGATCTAGCAGTGTTCCAAGACTTCTAGAAGTGAATTCTGAATTCAAATGAAAGTGGGAATGGTTGTTGGAGGGAATCAATTCACTTTCCTACAATCTATGAAAAGTGAAGATCTAGTTTGATCTACTTTTAGGTGATTGATTGCTTGATTGAATGCAACTTCAACCACCACAAATTCGTGGGATTTGGGCTCTATCTTTCTACCTTTACATGTTTAAAGCTCAAGGCTTTTACAACGATAAATGAACCATAAAAAATCTCTCAGAAAATACAATAAATGAGCATAAGAAAAAGAACTCTCCAACGGATATTCTTTCGATGTGATAGCCTTGATGTAGATCAAATCCACCTCAAGCATAGTGTAAGCTTGATATTCCAAGAGATTACCTACTCAGAAGTGGGGTTTCCTTAGGAGTTTGAATCATCACCAAGTTTCTTTTCTTCAATGATCAGCATAGATACTAGATAATCAAAATTCGGAATATTTTCCTCGGTCTATATAGAAGTTCTGAACTTCTTATATGCATCTCTTAAACCACGAAGGCACACTTCCACCTTATCATCATCATCTACATTCATGCCAATAGATGCAAGTGACTCACATATGCTTTTGATTTTTAGAGTGTAGTCACTTACAGAGATGCCCTTTTTCTCCAGTGTATGCAGCTTGTTCTTGAGTTGCAATTTAGGTGCCTTTGTATTGGTCTCGTACAATGTGACCAAACTATTCCAAGCCTCTTTCAAAGTCTTCCCATCCTATATGTGCCCAATCATGCTATGCCGTATGCTAACAGATAGCTAATACATTACCTTTCTTGCTCCTTGGTTCCATTCTTCATATGTTGTTAACTGGTATGCAGTTTGATTCCTCTCTCATAACTGTGGAGCATTTTTGTTCTCTCCTTTGATGTACTTCCAGTAGCATTTTCCCATCAGGAAATTTGTCATTTTGAATATCCAAACATGGAAGTTGTTCTTGCATAGCTTATCGCTCATAAGCTGACTCATTCCATTTGCATTTGCCATTTCTGCAACTATTCACAACACAACAAAACACAACAAGCAACACTTCTGCTTGAACACTGTTGCACTATGATGTGACAGTTGGATCTAAAAAATACACAGTTTTCATGTATCAATAGTACATGGAATCACTTGAAATTTTGGATTTTGAATATATGAGTGTTGCGGAACATGAGGCAAGTTATAGTTTTGCAAACTAACCTGGTTTTTTTGTGGGCCTCTACCTTCACACCAGGTTTCGTAGCAATCTGAGCTCATTTGTGAATCGCGCATTCTCCATGCCTTCTCGCGTACTCTTCATTGTCTACTTTCTCCAGGAGCTCTCTACATCTGCACTAGCTCTAATACAATTTCATGAGGAAGGAGATAAGGAAGAGAGCTCACATACACACAATCTCACAATCAAGGAGAAACACACACACACACAAAGATTAAGGCAAGGAAGAATGATCTTGTTCTTCTTCTATTACATAAAAGGAATGCACAAGAATGACCTAAAAACAAGAGTACAACAAGTGAAATATATAAAGAAAAGTGCATAAGGAAAATCGGAATGTCCACGGATGAGTGAATTGGCAAGAAACAAATGTGCCATCACTCTCGGTAGATAAATCAAATAAATCTCAATGAAGTGTCCCTGACATATACTAGCATGACCACTATACATGTCAGAGAAATGAAAAATGATATGTGTCATCCTAGATCATCACATGTTGAGCTTGATATCTGAACACTGGATATTCTACCTTACGTAACTCTTTTCAGAACTAGCGTAAAGTGTGTTCTATTATAGCAAATGAAAAACTATTTTAAGATGCTTCTCATCCTCAGTATCATTCTTACTGTAAACAAGTATATCATCGAAGAATACAAGAACAAAAGCTTGGTAATCAGGAAAAATCTTGTTCATCATTCGTGCAAATGTAACAGGGGCATTAGTAAGTCCAAAGGGCATTACCATAAATTCATAATGGGCGGTTTGAGTTCTAAATGCAATCTTAAAAATATCACTTTGTGTCATACGAATCTGATGGTAACTCGATTTAAGATCAAATTTACTAAAGACACAAGCTCCTCGTAATTTATCTAGAAGATCATCTATTCGAGGAATAGGGTATCTATTCTTTATTGTGATCCTGTTAAGGGATCTATAATCAATGCACATTTGATAAGTCTTATTCTTCGTCTCTACTAAAAGAACTAGTGCTCCAAATGGGGAAGAACTAGACCTTATAAGTCCTTTGTAGAGTTAGTGTGTACCTAAGTCAAGAAGACTCAAGGACTTGTGCCAAAGAGACTAAACCTCATTTGCACCACAAGTGCGTATAGTGGGAAATTAACACACATTTAAATGTCAATCCGATCGAACGACCTAACCAAGTGTATGAAGACATGTGCACACATGATGGAAAATGAAGTGGTTCAGCTTTCATGCATGAGAAAAGACTAATCCACCACTCAAACTCACTGAAAGACTGAAAGTGTCTGTCGTGATACCTCTTACAATAGTTTTTAGTAAATCAAGGATTTCTCCCAGCTCCAAACTCTGAATATAGTCAGTAGGGTACTCGTTTCAAAGCTCTCCACAAGACGCATCTAATGGAAGTGGTCTCACTCGATTTTGACAACCCTGCTTATGACCAAAATAGTGAATGGCGGGAAGTGCCCACACTCACGCCACAACTCCTACAAGCTCACACACACTAGAGTAGCTCAAAAACAGTGGGGAGGGGTAGACAATAGTCCTACACACACAATCCAAGCATCACACACACATACAAGATCAAAGAGAAGATAGAAATCTGCAAGGAAGAGGCAAATTCGAAATTCAGAAGAGATCCTTCTTCACAATGGCAAAAAGTCTCTACAAAGAGTCACAAAGTGACTTATATACATGTGCCCTAAGTTTGGTCCTTTCAGACAAGAGACCGGCACTTTATTACTAAAGAGTGAATTTCCTACTAATTTAGAAGAGATATTTTACAACAAGTTGGGATTATGCAACTAGAGGACTCCTCTAGTGCATTTACATGGCTTTGAGGGAATTGTCTAAGACCTTGAAGAAGAAAAATTATGCCCGTCAATTTGAAAATTTTGGGGCTCTTCTCTTGTGCTTCTTTGCTCTGCAACACTCTTCCCCTCTTTGTCTCTGTCATCCCTTGACAGGCTTTAGCTTCTCGTTGGTTGCTTGCTTAAGTCTTCTCAATACACGCACCTAGTGGTCGAAGAAGCGATACGGACTGTCAGACAATTGGTTATCTTATCCGAGGTATGTCCTTTGCTTTTGTTTGCCCCTTGGTATTTACCAAGGGCGGTTTGAGTTCTAAATGCAGTCTTAAAAATATCACTTTGTGTCATAAATTCAAAATGGGCGGTTTGAGTTCTAAATGCAGTCTTAAAAATATCACTTTGTGTCATACGAATCTGATGGTAACTCGATTTAAGATCAAATTTACTAAAGACACAAGCTCCTCGTAATTTATCTAGAAGATCATCTATTCGAGGAATAGGGTATCTATTCTTTATTGTGATCGTGTTAAGGGATCTATAATCAATGCACATTTGATAAGTCTTATTCTTCGTCTCTACTAAAAGAACTAGTGCTCCAAATGGGGAAGAACTAGGCCTTATAAGTCCTTTGTAGAGTTAGTGTGTACCTAAGTCAAGAAGACTCAAGGACTTGTGCCAAAGAGACTAAACCTCATTTGCACCACAAGTGCGTATAGTGTGAAATTAACACACATTTAAATGTCAATCCGATCGAATGACCTAACCAAGTGTATGAAGACATGTGCACACATGATGAAAAATGAAGTGGTTCAGCTTTCATGCATGAGAAAAGACTAATCCACCACTCAAACTCACTGAAAGACAGAAAGTGTCTGTCGTGATACCTCTTACAACAATTTTTAGTAAATCAAGGATTTCTCCCAGCTCCAAACTCTGAATATAGTCAGTAGGGTACTCGTTTCAAAGCTCTCCACAAGACGCATCTAATGGAAGTGGTCTCACTCGATTTTGACAACCCTGCTTATGACCAAAATAGTGAATGGCGGGAAGTGCCCACACTCACGCCACAACTCCTACAAGCTCACACACACACTAGAGTAGCTCAAAAACAGTGGGGAGGGGTAGACAATAGTCCTACACACACAATCCAAGCATCACACACACATACAAGATCAAAGAGAAGATAGAAATCTGCAAGGAAGAGGCAAATTCGAAATTCAGAAGAGATCCTTCTTCACAATGGCAAAAAGTCTCTACAAAGAGTCACAAAGTGACTTATATACATGTGCCCTAAGTTTGGTCCTTTCAAACAAGAGACCGGCACTTTATTACTAAAGAGTGAATTTCCTACTAATTTAGAAGAGATATTTTACAACAAGTTGGGATTATGCAACTAGAGGACTCCTCTAGTGCATTTACATGGCTTTGAGGGAATTCTCTAAGACCTTGAAGAAGAAAAATTATGCCCGTCAATTTGAAAATTTTGGGGCTCTTCTCTTGTGCTTCTTTGCTCTGCAACACTCTTCCCCTCTTTGTCTCTGTCATCCCTTGAGAGGCTTTAGCTTCTCGTTGGTTGCTTGCTTAAGTCTTCTGAATACACGCACGTAGTGGTCGAAGAAGCGATACGGACTGTCAGACAATTGGTTATCTTATCCGAGGTATGTCCTTTGCTTTTGTTTGCCCCTTGGTATTCCTTATATCACATATCTAGGTTTTTGTATTCAGTCGGGCTGCCACGCACGCCACCAGCGGCTAAGAACGTGTTGTTCTTGGTTACCCGCTTCAACTTTTCAGCCTTTGCCTCTTTCTAGCTTTTGGTCTTCTGATTTGTCCTGGTTGCACACATCTGACCTGTTGTATTGCTGTGAGCCTGTTTACTTTGTTGACAACGCACGCGATCAGCGGAAGGATTAGTACCTACCAATTATTTTCTTGCACTTCTTCATGAATAGTTCTTGGCCCTGGTCCGTCCTTCCCATGAAATGTCCTGGTTGTGATTGTTCTTTAATTCCACTCCTCAGGACCTGGATGTTTCGCGTTGTTGCCTAATGCGTGCCCCTACGGGGCTTTGGGCAGAGGATGGTTCTTTTACTTTATGATTTTCATTGTTTATTGAGCAGTTTTTTACTTTGATCTTCTTCTTCTTCTTTTCTTGCTTGATTCCCCTTCCACACGTCCCTCCTCTTGAACTCTGTCGTCCCCGACAGGCTTTTTGTGGTGACGTGTGTAAGTCTGTATGGCTGCTTGCTCTCTTTGGTTTAGAAGATTAGCGTGACATATCATGAATTCCTTCCACTGTGTTGACTTCACTCCATCTTCTGGTGCTTGTCGATGATCCGCAAAAAAGCTTGTCTCATAAGCCACCATGCGTGCATTAAGGTTCGAAGTCATTTTTACAAAAAATTCTTAATCGATTTCGAAGAAGCCGGTGAAAAATGCTTCTTCAAATGTCTACATGTACGTTGACGGCAAAAACATGAGTCGAGAATAGTACGCCATTAGTGTTAAGCAGCTCAGGATCATAGATAGATAAAAAATCAGTGCTTCGGATCCTTGCGTGATGCCGATGAAATTCAAAAAAGTATATTTCGCATGCTGGAAGACTTTTATTACTATAAGTAGCATACTGAATATTTTATTGGTCATTTTAACTACTAAGTCCGGAACTGTAGCATATCTGGCAATCCAAAATTCCATAGTTTTGACCATATATTCCTCGATCGGTAAGTAATTGTGTGGCGGACTAGCTAACAATGGATAATTGAGCCATTGATTATTGATATTTCCTTTGCGATGACCCTCCCAAAATTGCACCCAAGCTCTTCTACGGGGTACTGGACAAAAAGATGGGTTTACTTGAAGCACATGTGGTGATGCTTCCCACTGTACCCGTAGTGTAGGATTCTTTTCCAAAAGCTTCCTTCTCCAGATAGGATCCGCCTTCTCAAATTCTTCTTGGGTATACTTGAATGTATCCTGGCTGAAGTGTAGATTGTGGTCCGGATCTTTATTTGTCGTAGTCTTTATATATTGTCGCATTTGTTCTTTAAGCAGTCCATAGGGTACATTGAAGGGCTTCAAAATTTGCTCTAATTGTTTGCTTTCTATTTGAGCTTCCTTCATGACTTGTATTATTTGATCTTCAAATTCAGCCGTAAGCTGGGACACCAGTAGTGCCCTTTCCGGTCGGCTTAGTTCTGCAATTTCCCGAGTTTTATGTTCAATGTGAACCTCTTGTTCCTCCCTTATCAGTGAATGATATGAGGGGGGAGAGAGAGGACGTACCTCAGTCTCCACAGTAGCCTCTGCGGATTTCGAAACTACTGGTGTCCCCTCAATTTCCCTGTGTGCTAATTGATCCTGAAGTTGTTTGATCATTTCTTTTTTTGCTTAATCTCTTCTTGTGTCTGCAAAATTATTGCTTTATTCTTCTGAATTTCCTCAGCTACTATTGCGAGTTGATCTGCATCTTCTTTACAATGTAGTAGGTATCTATTCTCTGCTTTCTTCCATTTGGCTCTCAGAGCTGCGGTGTCTTCCATGTACCTCCTTTCCCATTCAGCAATGGTGAGTTTCTCTTGCTTGAGCTGATCTTCATACTTAGCTATCTTTTCTTCCAATTCTTTGACATCCTTTTCGGGTCTTTCGTGAGCTTCTATGGGCTGATCACTTAGAAGAGCTGTCATGAGCTCCTTGTTTCGGTTCCTTAGGTTTTCTGCTTCCTCCATGTAGACTTTGAGCTGTGATTCCAATAATTTGCTCCTAGCGTTCATTCGTGCCTTCTCAGCCTCGCTAGCTTCATATTTTGTTTGTATTTCTTGCAGTTGTGCTTGTAATCTTTCGTTTTCAGACATCAATTTATTGCATTGCTTGTTGGCTTCTTGGACTTCCTTCTCTTTATTTTTGATGTGCTCTCGTTCTAATTGCAATTCTGCCAAAAGATTTCTACTCTTTTCCTGAAGCTCATGTTTCTCCTGCATGGCTTGATCATAATCCTCATTAGCTTCAAGCATTAGTTGTTGTGTGGCCATTGCGGTTTTGATAATGTCTTGCACTACTGGCTTGAGCTGAGCGATGTGGACATTTAACCATGTCCGAGGCATGCTTGGAGCTTCACCCGTTTGCACATCTTTTCCTTGTTCTACATGGATGGTTTCGTTGTGTGGTTGTCTAATTTGTAATTGTATGTTTTGTACTTTTTCTTGTTCATTCAAATTGATAGTTTTTGTGGTACTCCCTTGAAATGTGACATCCATTGGGGAGGGTTCTGCCATGATCCTTATTGGTGTGAAGGGTTCTTCCTCTTGGACTGTCTCTTTTTGAGGTTCTTCCTTTGGCATCTTTATTGACACCTCACACAGGGGTGTTGCCTCTTTTATATGAATAGTGGAAGTCTTATTAAGTTTCATCACATGCGTACCTTCTTGGTTTGCTTCCTTACTTACTGTGTTCTGTTCAGTATGCGTAGCGTAGTCATTCGTCTTTATGCCTTCTTCTTCTTCATTATAGTTGACTTCATTTAATTCCACCCATTTTCCATCATCCTTTGATTCACTTTGAATATCTACATTCAACAATGAGGTGTCTGGTTCCTCTTGTGCCTCTGAAGATGAGCTTGAATTATCTAACCCTAATTCCCTATAGCGATGGACTTTCGTGAGCTTCCTTTTCACTTCCAAGTCTTGTTGGGTCTGCTGATAATGATGCCCTTGCACTGGTAGGTTGACTTGCCCTTCTGTATATTGATGCGTCTCTTCCAGGGCCCTAGTCAATTCTTCTTATGTAATTGGTCTTTGTTCTTCAATTGATGTTTTCATCAGTACATGTGTCCTTTTCGATTTAGGAACTTCCTCTTCTACTTGCTTGACTTCCCTGAGTCTCTTGGTGCCTCTCATTTTGGGTTGTGAGCTAGTTTCTGCCTCTTCCACAATCTTGACTCCTTTTTTCCTTTTAGGAATCGTGGCAACCTTGACGTACTTAGCCAGAGCAGTTGAAGATGGCATTTCCTGCAGGTGCTCTTTGATGCCTAAAGCATGGTAAATCAAGATAGTCAAAGCCACACTCTCGTTGAGGAACTTCTTATTATTCCATTGCTTTTTTACCTCGAATAACCTTTCTTGTATGTACGGAGTTAGATTAATCTGATTGCCAATCTGCTTGATGGCATGTGAGAGTAATTGAATGATAATCTTCTAAGGGGCCGTGTACCGATGCATATTCGAGAAGCAGAAGTGTTGGTGGATTAATCTGACTTCGTCTTCTATGTCAATTCTGTTGATATTTAGGAACGTTCTGGTCTTGGCCCCACGACTCTCTTCCTTTACAACAAAGATACCGTCCTTCTCCCATCCAAAAGCTTCTTTAATCAAATCATGTGTAAATTGAATGACAACCCATTCACCGACTTTATCCATCACTTTCGCTTCTGGCACTAAAGGATCATGCAGTGCCGATTGTAAGGTGTTCATGACTTGCGTGCATCTTTGGAAGTCGGGCTTATATATTGGAAATTCAAAATATTTATGAATGCCTGCTTTCTTCATAATGGCGATTGTAGAGGGGAGTTCATGCAAAAGTCTGAAGTCTTGGGACATAATCGGAAAGTGATGATCTGTATCCATGATCTTTATATTTGCCAGGAAGAGATACTCTCTTGCTGGTTGCTCCTCTCTAAACCAATGTCCTTTGGCTTTCGTGAGACTTTGAGGAGGAAATTCTAGTACCTCCTCCTGAATTTTTGCTTCAGAGTCTTTAGAGGCCATCTGCACTTACATGGAAAAGTGCATTAGCTTTGAATATAAAGCATGACCATCTTGCAGTGCAATGTAGTGTGTTGTTGTTGTTCATCACTCCGTTTCCCATGGTTCCCTAGGAAAGATTTCTTACCACATATTTTTATTTATTTTCTGGAAGAAAACAATCATTAGCATAGTCGAAGCATTTATTTATGTACATAGTACCACTAATTTTATCATGTACATCATGTGCCGAATACGTGGGCTTGTAATGTGGCCCTATTATGCATACTTTAGGTGCATTTGACACTTCATGAGTGCAATTGGAATCTCTGTCATCTCGATGGTCCACTCCTTGCAGTCGCTTGGGTTTCCAAATCCATTTCGTGGATGCTTGAGTAGGTCGTTTTCTTTCTTTGATTCCTCGGGCTTCATGTGTTTTCTTTGTTTCCACTAGTGTCCTAGTGATATCGACATTTCTCTTCCTGTTTCTAGGACGAATCTGTTTTGGCCTTGTTAATCTCCTTTTCTAATGTAATACATGCTCCTCAGTGCTTATCTCCTGTTTGGCTGCCTGTGTGACCTTCTTGGGAATGCATATCTGATGCGGTGCTCGCTGAGCTTCAATCAAAGGCCTGGGGAGCCATAGTTGCAAGAGTCCTTTTGGTTTGGGCTTCGGTGAAGCTGACTTTTTGATTTCTATTGCCTTTTTATGAGTGGTTGCTGATGTCTCTTCTTTCTGCACCTGATCCTTGCGTACCCACTTGTATTTGTCCGTTCCTTGATGCGAGTATCTGCTTATCGTTCTCCATATTGGTGGTCTTTTGGCTTGTTGAGAAGCTCCATGAGAGTTAGTTTCCTTAGTGGCTGGCTGTTCTTCAACTGAATGTGGTGATTTGAACTCTTCTATGGACATTGTAGGGTTTGAACTTTCTGCTTTTTCAAGATTAGGACGGGGATCATTCTCCAATGGCCTTTCTTGGCAGCTCTCTGGACTCTCGATGACGTTTGGTGGGAGTAAAGGCTTTTCTCCTAATAAACTGAAAATTTCCTTGTGCCCTATCTTGGCTGAAATATAGCCTTGAGCTAGGTTGATGCTTACTTCGTTTTCAATGATCCAATCCTGTCCTAGGATCAAATCTTCTATTAAATCCTCATCTCTGCACACTAAAACTCTTTGTTCCATTGAGGAATTTCCGAGGTGTAGATATACCATTGTTGTTCCAATGCATTCTAGGGTTTGACCTCCAATTCCTCTCAATTGGGCTTTTGTGGGACTCATAATCATTTGCAGAGTTTTTATGACCGTATTTCGTATGCAACTAAGTCTTGCTCCTGAGTCTATCAAGGCGTCTATCAACTTGTATTCTATTTTTCCAATCCCTAGGTTTAGGTAAGGTTGTGACCTGCAAGCACTCGTATTATTTGAATTATGGACTTGGTAATTAGCCATAGGGATAGGCTCTTCTCCATGGAGATAGCGTTTGTCTCTTTGCCTGATCCATTCTTTCCTTTTCTTAATACGTTCTAGGGCTTCCTCTCAAGCCTCCTCTCTAATTCAATCCTCCTCTCTCTTCCTATGTTGAGCACCTACTAGACGTGCTAGCATTTGGTCTGTCAATGGCTCCATGAACTGTTTAACTCTGCATCCACTTATGTAGTTAGGAAGAATGTCTCCATCTAGAGTGGCCAGATTAACTGCTCCACTAGTAGAGATCCTATTGATTATCAAAGGTCCATATCCGCGTTTTTGTAACTTCTTGGCATGTTGCTTTAAGGTGTATACCAAGACTAAGTCTCCCTCTTAAAGTCCTTTGTCTTTTATATGAGCGTCATAATATGCCTTTTGCCTTCTCTTGGCTGCGTAAATTTCTGCTACGGCTTGTAGCCTAGTTTCATGTAACTTCTCGATTAGGTCTAGTTGTTGGGATAATTCATGTCCTTTCCATTCATACTGTTGGGCCACTTTCAATGTCGGGACTACAAAATCAATAGGCAAGATTGCATTCTGCCCATACACTAAGTTGAATGGGGTAGTTCCAATAGCCGTTTTATAGGCTACTCGAAAGGCCCAAATTGCATGATGCAATTGTTTGTCCCAGTCAGACCTTCCATTATTAACAATCTTTGTCAATACTGTGCACAATACCTTGTTGGAACTTTTGGCTTGGGGATGGTATGGGGCTGATTTTTTGTGAATCACTAAAAACTCATTCATTAGTGACTCTATTACTTCATTAAGGAAGTGCGTTCCTCGGTCACTCACAATCTCAATTGGTAATCCGAAACGGGTGAATATATGCTCAAAAAGGAATTTGGTAGTTGTTTGACGATCGTTCTTTCTGGTAGCTTTTGCTTCTACCCATTTGGTCAAGTAGTCTGTGGCTACTATGATGTACTCCACATGTGAGCCTTTGGCTGGTGGGTTGATGGGTCCTATGAAGTCAATACCCCATTTCGAGAATGCTCTAGTGCAAATCATTGGTTTTAATGGCATGTCATCTCTCTGAATTGGGTACTTAGCCCTTTGGCACGTTTTGCAGCTTCGTACATATGTCTCTGCGTCCATATGTAGAGTTGGCCACCACAAGCCAGTGAAGAGGATCATTTTGACGGTTCTCTCAGCTGAAAAATGACCTCCCGTAGCACCTGCATGTGCCATCTCTAACATGGGTAGATATTCTCCTTCATGCACGCATAATCGTAATTGGTTATCTTTTCCTCTCCTAAACAATTGTTTTCCCATACGTAATCCTTGCTCATTTCTTCTAGGGATCGTCTTCTAGTTAAACTTATTCCTTCCTCATGCTTTCTGCTCTTTAGGAATTTAACTAATGTTTTACTCCAATTGGGCGCTATAGTTGATAAAGGTATGGACATATGATCCTCTGGGATTGTCTCTTGGCATTCTGCACAATTACTCACGTAGTCATGGACATCCTTGGGCATGTCAGGTCAGTGCACGCCTAATCTTTTTAATTCCCGGATGGTTCCATGAGTCCCTTGGTGTGTTCTCCATTTGTTCACATGTGCTTGCTCAATTAGATTCTTTTGTTCATCCTCCTCGACACACCTTAGCAAAACTCCATTGGGTTCCTTATAGTACACGCTCCCAGCAATAATGTGCAAATTTCTCGATTGAAGAATTTCCTTTTTGCTATCCTTATTGATTGAGTGTTGTGGGCCATGGGTGAGTATAGGAATTAGTTTCTCTGCCCATTTTGGACAAACTTCCAGATTAAACAAATAAGTATCTGGTAGATCATCGGGTACTCCACTTGGCGGTTCTCCGTGGGTTAACCTAGAAAGGTGGTATGCTCTTATATGCGTATTTCCCATTTTTACTACCACTTCAAGTCGAACTCCATTAATAGCAAGAACCATCTTACTAATCTTCCCGTGTTACAAGGTTTATTGACTAAGTACAGTAGGGTCTGATGGTCTATGAAGAACTTGAATTTGTTGGCCAATAGATAGTGTCTAAATTTCTTCACTGCATAGACCATTCCTAATCCTTCTCGCTCGGTAGTGGTATAATTCCTTTCCGCTTGATTCAGTTGTCTACTTGCATAGGCAATTGGATGATCTAACTTTTCTTCATCTGCCGGTTGGGCTAAGATACATCCAATGGCATAATTAGACGCATCAACATGAATATGAAAAGGCTTGTTCTAGTTTGGAATTTTCAGAATTGGGGCTATGCTAAGCCTCTTTTTCAACTCATTGAATGCCTTTTCACATTCTTCTGTCCACGTGAATTGAGTTAAGAGACCATACAAGGGTTTGGTGATTATGGCATACATATGAATAAACCGGCGGTAATATCCACAATGTCCCATAAAGGCTTGTACCTCTTTCACATTCTTTGGTCTAGGAAGCTCTAAGATGACCTTGATCTTGTCTTCATCTGTGGATATTCCATTTCTTGAGACTATGTGTCCTAAGATCTTTCCTTGTCTCACCATGAAGACACATTTCTCTGGGTTTACGCAGACTCTGTACTGTCTACATTTATTGAATATCTTCCTCAACTCAGGAATATGATCGTGTCTTTGATTAAAGTATGTGCATAGGTCATCTACATATACTTCCATGCTCTTTTTCAAGAATTCCTTGAAAACATGGCACATCAATCCTTGGAAAGTAGCAGGTGCATTAGTGAGTCCAAAAGGCATCACTCTGAAAGCATAGACTCCCCATTTGGTTGCGAATGCGGTCTTATGTTGGTCCTCAGTGGCAATAGCTTCCACATCAATTTCCTCAAAAGGAGGCTGACTTACTCCATTTTTCTTCCATTGTTCTTCTTGGATTCTATTCCATAATTCCTTCGGCCATTCTGCCTCTAAGTCCGGTATTATTGATACAGGTTCATATTGAATTTTTGTTTGTCCACCTTTGTCATCCTTCCTTCTAAGTTCTTTACCTTTTAATTTGACGCATTCTTCGTATTGATCATCAGCTATTCTTGTCTCTGGTAGAGATGGGATAGTCTTTTCTAGGGTTGCTTGTGCTACCTCTATAAGCTTTCTACATATCGCTAGTCTTTCTTTTTCTAATTCCCCTTGTGGGTAAAGTTTTTCGTGTTGCTCTATATTTGGGCCCATTTTAATTCTAGCTTGGTAAGCTTTCAACCACATGTCTAAGTCGTCAAGTTTTGGGTCAGCTAGAATTGATCCTGGTTTCTCTATCTCTTGGATAAGCAGTGGCATAGGAATCTCCTCTCGAATCCTTTGTTCTTTATGCTCATTCTTGTTTCGGATTTGTTTTTTATTTTTTTGATTCTCATTTTTTAGCCCATTTATCTTTGAGTTTTTCTCTTCTCTCCTTCCATTTTTGAGCTTTGGTGTTCTGGGTACTCTCCCATGGATCCTCAGAATCTTCAACTATTTGAATCTTGGGGCTTACTGTTTTTCGGCTCTCTTGTTCCTGTTCTGTTTGTTTTCCTTTTTGTTCTCTTGTCTGAGCTCTAGTAATGGCCTTCAATGGCATAGTACATTCCTTATCACTTCCCGATCCTTCTATTACTTCAATTACATTGATGGGTGTAGTATCTTGGACTTTGGTAGGATTCTTAGGACAGTCCCTGAAAATATGTTCCTTTCCGCAATCATTGCAATATCCTTCCCAAGTCCTAGGTGGTGGTGGATTGTAAGGTCTAGGGCATTCTCTAATAAAATGGTCCCCTCCGCATCTATAGCACGGTCCTCTCGGCATAGGTGGTCTAATGGGTGGTCTGATGGGTGCTTGTGCTTTAGGAGCGGTGTACATTAGAGTTGCAACCTCAGTTCCATAGTTCTGGCCATAGATTTCATATCCATAATAAGCCGAATCATAGGTTGGTTCGTAATCTAACATACTAGCTTCATATGGGTAATAATCTCCTGGTGGTAACTCATATCCAGTGTTTGGTGATTCCACATTGATCGTCGATGATGCTGGCACTATGGCTCTCTCCATTCGTGAGTCCATCCAAAAATAATGAAATCATTTTTTGCTAAGTGGGTCTCTCAGCCACTGGGCATCTATCCACGTACTGATTGAATCTTCGGGCAGCCGTTTTCACTGTTTCATTAGGGTTCTGTTTAAAACTATGGATTAAAGACACAGAATTGTGTTTAATCCCTCTCTTCATGAATTCCCCAATGAATTCTTGAAAGAATTGCTCCATGTTTCCAAATTGATTAGGGTCTAATGGCTGGAACCAAGTTAGAGCCGTTCCTGTGAGGGTGATTCCAAAAGACTCATACTGCACAAAGAAGTCGTCTACTTGTTCTGCCCTTAGAACTTGTTTAAATTCAGCAATGTGATCGTAGGGTTCTCCCAATCCATCATAATGATTTCTTACACGACCACTTGGATAGGTCTCAGTCTTCTCATGGGTTCTGGTGGTCTAGGCATGACAGGGAAGACAGGAACTGCTGGTCTAACTGGGGGCATTTTGGTTGTCCTCCTACGGGTGGTCGTGGTCATACTGGTGGTCGGTACTGATTCCCTACTCCTGGGTGGGTTCGATCGTGTGTTTGCACACCTGGAGTCGCAAGTTGTACATGGGTATGGTTTGGCACACTCCGTTGGCTGGTTTGTCCTGATGTGGTGTGTTCTGACTCTTGTTGATTCCCAAAGGGGTTTTGAGAAGTAGTTTCCTGATCTCTGTGAGGGAATACAGGCACACCCATGTATTTCAGTCTAGCCCGGTCCAGGGCATTAACCGGCCAATATCTTCTCTGATTTTTGTCTAGGTATGAGATTCTAGTTTCATCTTCTGGATCCTTCAAATCATAAAATGTCCCAGGGTTTTCTTCTCTCCCTGGAGTTGGTAAGTCGGTTTGAAGCAATAAATCTGATCCGTGGATCATATATACTTCCAATAGGTAGTCGTCTTGAGGTATTAGATCTCCTTTCAAAATTCTTGTGACCTGGGACCTGCCTCTAGGTGTCGTTACTAACTCCTCAGGGTTTGGTCTCCCAGAGTTTTCTGGTTCCACTAACTCTCCCCTTTCATTGATCATCTCAAGAAATTCTTTCACTATGTAGATGTGGCCCATTTCATCTATGTATGCTCCTCCCTCGTACTTGACAGCAGGTCTGGGCACGATCGTGGCATCCATGGAAGTTACCATCCTAGCCACAGATCTGTTTAAGCCATCCAGGTAGACGGGGATCTCCTGGGCATTGGTGGACACATACTGTAAGGAAGTGCGCTAATCTCCCTCTACAGTAGTCATGAAATTTCTACTTGGAACTGGACCCTGCATGTCTTCGGAAGCCATGGGTATTTCCTCCTCTAAGTCACTAGAGGTATCTGAATAGAGAGAGTGGTGGCTAACCTGGGCAGCACTTCCCACAGAAGATATGACACTTCTTCGGCTACTTAGCACTCTCCCTGACCTCAGGTTCATTCACCCTCCTCAGACTCTCTAGGTCTTAGAGACTCTCCTTGAGTGGCTCTCCCAATGCCTCAAGTTTCCTGACAAAATGCTACAGCTAATCTGGACGATACCACTTCCAGGCGATACTGCCTTGGCCACGATACGATACTAGAAATCTAGACAATACGATACTAGAAATCTAGACGATACGATACTAGGAGTAGCAGACGATACGATACTGCATTTGGCCGCGTGTGTACTCAAGTCAAGAAGACTCAAGGACTCGTGCCCATGAGATTGTACCTCTATTGCAACACAAGTGCATATAGTGGGAAATTAACACACATTTAAATGTCAATCTGATCGAACAACCTAACCAAGTGTATGAGGACATGTGCACACATGATGGAACATGAAGTGGTTTAGTTGAAATGTATGAGAAAAGACTAATCCACCTCTCAAACTCATTGAAAGACTGAAAGTGTCTGCCACGATACCTTTTATAGCAATTTTCAGTAAATCAAGGATTTCTCCCAGCTCCAAGCTCCGAATATAGTCAATAGGTACTCATTTTGAAGCCCTTGACGAGACGCATCTATTGGAAGTGGTTTCACTCACACTCATGCCACAACTCCTACAAGCTCACACACACACTACAGTAGCTCAAAAATAGTGGGGAGGGGTAAACAACAGTCCTACACACACATTCCAAGCATTGCACACACACACAAGATCAAAGACAAGATAGAAATCTGCAAGAAAGAGGCAAATTCAAAATTTTTGGGTGTTTCCTGCTAGAATAGTGAATGGCAGGAAACACCCACACTCACGCCACAACTCCTACAAGCTCACACACACACTACAGTAGCTCAAAAATAGTGGGGAGGGGTAAACAACAGTCCTACACACACATTCCAAGCATTGCACACACACACAAGATCAAAGACAAGATAGAAATCTGCAAGAAAGAGGCAAATTCGAAATTTTTGGAGAGCTCCTTCTTCACAATGGCAAAAAAGTCTCTACAAAGAGTCACAAAGTGACTTATATACATGTGCCCTAAGTTTGGTCCTTTCACACAAGAGACCGGCACTTTATTACTAAAAAAGTGAATTTCCTACTAATTTACAAGGGATATTTTACAACAAGTTGGGATTATGCATTTAGAGGACTCCTCTATTGCATTTACATGGTTTTGAGGGAGTTCTCTAAGACCTCGAAGAAGAAAAAATATGGTCTCTATCGTCCCTTGACAGGCTTTACTTCTTGTCTTCCTCTTGTCGTCCGCACGCATCTCTTGGTCAGTTCTGCCTCTAAGTCAGACTGGCATTCTGTTTTAGAGGCCTCGTTCTTGATTTCTCTTTTACATTCTCTGGGCCTGATGCATTTGTCTTGCCTGATGAGTTGGGTTGCCACGCATGCCACCAGTGACCTCTTTCGAGCTTTTGGTCCTCTGATTTGTCCTGGTTGCACACATATGACCTTGTTGTATTGTTCTCAGCCTATTTACTTTGTTGACAACGCACGCTATCAGCGGAAGGATCATTACCTGCCAAATATTGTCCTGCACTTCTTCATGTATAGTTCCTGGCCCTGGTCTATCCTTCCCATGAAATGTCCTGGTTCTGATTTATCTTTAATTCCCCTCCTCAGGACCTGGATGATTCACATTGTTGCCTGGTGCGTGCCCCTATGGGGCTTTGGGTAGAGGGTGATTCTTTTTCTTTCTTATTGAGCAGTTTTTGACTTTGATCTTCTTCTTCTTCTTCTTTTCTTGCTTGATTCCCCTTCCACACATCCCTCCTCCTGAACTCTGTCGTCCTCGACAGGCTTTCTGTGTCGACATGAATATGTCTGTATGGCTGCTTGCTCTCGTTGATTCAGCAGATTAACGTGACATAGCATAAATTCTTTCCACTGCTGGGACTTGAATCCATCCTCTGGTGCTTGTCGGTGATCCGCAAAAAAACTTGTTTCATAAGCAACGAGACATGCATTCAGGTTTGAAGTCATTTTTACAAAAATTTCTGAATCTATTTCGAAGAAGCCGGTGAAAAATGCTTCTTTGAAAGTTTGCATATACGTTGATGGCAAGAACATAATTCGAGAATAATATGCCATAAGTGTGAGGCGGCTTGGAATAGTGGACAGATAAAAAATTAGCACTTCGGATCCTTGCGTAATGCCGATGAAATTCAAAAAAGTATATTTTGCATGCTGGAAAACTTTGATTACTGTTAGTAGCATACTGAATATTTTATTGGTCATTTTAACTGCTAAATCTGGGACCGTAGCGTATCTGGCAATCCAAAACTCCATTGTTTTTACCATATACTCCTCAGTCGGTAAGTAATTGTGTGGAGGACTAGGTAACAACGGGTAGTTTAGCCACTGATTATTGATATTTGCCTGGCACTGACCATCCCAAAATTGCATCCACGCTCTTCGACAGGGTAGTGGGCAAAAAGATGGGTTTACGTGAAGCTCATAAGGCGATGCACCATAGGTCTTAATGGCATGTCGTCTCTCTGAATTGGGTATTTAGCCCTTTGGCACGTTTCACAGCTTCGTACATACGTCTCCGCATCCATATGTAAAGTTGGCCACCTCAAGCCGGCGAAGAGGATCATTTTGACAGTTCTCTCAGCTGAAAAATGACCTCCCGCAGCACCTACATGTGCCATCTCTAATATGGGTAGATACTCTCCTTCATGCACGCATAATCGCAATTGGTTATCCTTTCCTCTCTTAAACAATTGTTTTCCCACAAGTACGTAATCCTTGCTCATTTCTTCTAGGGATCGTCTTCTAGTTAAACTTATTCCTTCCTCATGCTCTCTGCTCTTTAGGAATTTAACCAATGTTTTACTCCAATTGGGTGCTATGGTTGAAAAGGGTATGGACATGTGATCCTCCGGGGTTGTCTCCTGGCATTCTGCACAATTACTCACGTAGTCATGGACATCCTTGGGCATGTCAGGCCAGTACACTCCTAATTTTTTTAACTCTCGAATGGTTCCATAAGTCCCTTGGTGTGTTCTCCATTTGTTCACATGTGCTTGCTCAATTAGTTTCATTTGTTCATCCTCCTCGACACATCTTAGCAATACTCCATTGGGTTCTTTATAGTACACACTTCCAACAATAATGTGTAAATTCCTTGATTGAAGAATTTCCTTTTTGCTATCCTTATTGATTGAGTGTTGAGGGCCATGGGTGAGTATAGGAATCAATTTCTTTGCCCACTTTGGGCAAACTTCCAGGTTGAACAAATAAGTATCTGGCAAATCATCGGGTTCTCTACTTGGCAGTTCTCCGTGGGTTAACCTAGAAAGGTGGTCTGCTCTTACATGTGTATTTCCTTTTTTTACTACCACTTCAAAGTCGAACTCCATTAATAGTAAGAACCATCTTACTAATCTTCCCGTGTTACAAGGTTTATTGACTAAGTACAGTAGGGCCTGATGGTCTATGAAGAACTTAAATTTATTGGCTAACAAATAGTGTCTAAATTTCTTAACTGCATAGACCATTCCTAATCCTTCTCCCTCGGTTGTTGTATAATTCCTTTCAGCTTGATTCAGTTGTCTACTTGCATAAGCAATTGGGTGATCTAGCTTTCCTTCATCAGCCGATTGGGCTAAGATACATCCGATTGCGTAATTAGAAGCATCAACGTGAATATGAAACAGCTTGTTCCAATTGGGTGTTCTCAGAATTGGGGCCGTGCTAAGCCTCTGTTTTAATTCATTGAATGCTTTCTCGCACTCTTTCGTCCAAACGAATTGAGTTAAGAGGCCATACAAGGGTTTGGCTATTATCGCATACATGTGAATAAACCGACGATAATATCCACAATGTCCCATAAAGCCTTGTACCTCTTTCGTATTCTTTGGTCTAGGAAGCTCTAAGATGACCTTGATCTTGTTCTCATCTGTGGATATTCCATTTCTTGAGACTATGTGTCCTAAGATCTTTCTTTGTCTCACCATGAAGACACATTTCTCTGGGTTTAAGCAGACTCTGTACTGTCTACATTTATTGAATATCTTCCTCAACTCAGGAATATGATCGTGTCTTTGATTGGAGTATGTGCATAGATCATCTACATACACTTCCATGCTCTTCTTCAGGAATTCCTTGAAAACATGACACATCAATCATTGGAAAGTAGTGGGTGCATTAGTGAGTCCAAAAGGCATCACTCTGAAAGCATAGACTCCCCATTTGGTCGCGAATGCGATCTTATGTTGATCCTCAGTAGCAATAGCTACTTGGTTGTATCCGGAGAATCCATCTAAGAAACTATAGACTTCCTTTCCTGCTACTCTTTCCAATAGATGGTCTGTGATGGGTAATGGGTAGCTATCACGTATGGTGGCTGCATTGACCTTTTTCAAGTTAATGCACACCCTCAATTTTCCATTTTTGTTAGGCACGACAACTAAAGACGATACCCACTCGATGTGTTCTATCTCATATATGAATCCGGCAGCTAGTAGCTTGTCAATTTCTTCCTTAATTTTCGCTGCATACACCTCATTATACGTATAAGGGCGTTGTTTAGATGGTTTTGCATCTGCAGTCATTGGTATTTGATGAGAACAAATATTGGGTTCTACACCCTTAAGATCCTTATATATCCATGCGAACACGTCTCGATATTCTTGTATCAGCTGTATGAGTTCTTCTTCCTCCTTCTCTAATACATCTTTGCCTATGTAGGTACATCGCTCTTCTCTGTCTTCCACTGTTACTACAATTTTTTTTGTTTGTTCTTTGTTGTCGTATGCTTCTCCATCTCTAGCCTCTCGTTTAGGCATTTCAATGGCTACCCTCCTCTCTTCTACTTCATATCTTTTAAAATGCTCTAGAACTTCAAACAAATCTGGATCAGGTCCTATTTTACTCATGTCTTTAGCTTGCTTTTGTACCATGGGAGTAGCTTCGATTGCTAAGATCTTGGTAGGTTCCTGTTTCTCTCTGTTTTGAATGGTTTCCAGGTAGCTTTCTTTGGAATCGAATTCCGGTTCCATTTCTATACTCTCATATTCCTCTTTCCATTCTTTCTCCACGATTTCCCCTTCATCTACTTCTTGAAGGACAACCATAAAAAGATTTACATCATAACCTTCCTCATCTATGCACTCGTTCATTGTCAAAACTTCCTCATTCACGCACACATCTAAGGTTGCTAGAATTTCCATCCATCCATGCGGTTCAAAGGTCTCATCTGGAAAGATTTGAGGCATGTACCCTGGGTCCTTCACTGGTCGGTACTTAGGATGTCCTATGGGCCACATTTGCCTTTTACATTCCTCCTTCTTGGCCTCTTTGCACATCCATAACTGGGCATCCTCGTGCATCCACGATTGATCGCTTGATCTAGCACTATGCATAGACAGGTCATCTTCCTCCTTGTGTATGGGATTCCACTGCAGTGGAGGGACATCTCGATAAGAAAATGTATGCAAGTTTATCTTGGTTGTATTTCCTTGATGTTGTAGGTACAATGAATCTCTTCCCCAATCTTGCACTACCCGCATTTGTCTCATAAAGGGTCGCCCTAATATCATTTCGTAGTTGTTGGCTTTTTCGAACTTACAAATGGCTAATGTGTGTTCAAATTCTACTCCACAGGTGGTTAATTTGATTCTTTCCAATATTCCTAAGGGTTTCTCCACATGACCGTCTGCTAATTGGAGCTTCATGCGTGTGGGTCGTAAGGCAGGTTTTCCCCATTTCTCCCAAGTTTCCTTGGTGGCGATTCCTACCCCGGCTCCCGTGTCTAGTATAGCCTTGGTCATGTACCCATTGTAAGTGACAGGCAGACATGTATTGCCTTCGTCTCCTTCACTAAACTCCCCCACTTTATCAACTGGGATTTGTATTTTAGATGTGTTCTCTTTTCCCTTTCCTTCCTTTTCTTCCTTCTCTTGCCCTAATTCTAATTGGCTCGCTAATTGTCTCCATAATTGTGGTTTAAGTTGAAGTAACTCTTCCACAGTCAATTTGCATTGTACTTTTGTTTTCTTTAGTTCCGTTAGATTGTGCGAATTTTTTTCTGAGTTTCTTTTTCCTTTCCCATGTACTGTGGGTGCTTGTATTATTATAGACCCCGTTTCGTATTCTCCCATGTAATTAGGCAATGTTGAAATGCTCAGGGTTTCCTCTCTATTTCTATCGAGTCTTGATACTTCTTCATAGACTTCCTCCAGGTTGGTATTTGGTTGATAAACTTCCACATCTATTTCCTCAAAAGGAGGCTTCGATACCCCATTTTTCTTCCATTGTTCTTCTCGAAGTCTATTCCATAATTCCTTCGGCCATTCTGCCTCTAAGTCGGGTATTGTTGACACAGGTTCATCTTGAATTTTCATTTGTTCATCTATGTCTTCCTTCCTTCTAAGTTCTTTACCTTTGGATTGGGCACATTCTTCGTATTGATCATCTGTTATCCTTGTCTCTGGCAGAGCTGGAATAGTTTTTTCTAGGGTTGCTTCTGCTACCTCTATAAGTTTCCTACATATCGCTGGTCTTTCCTTTTCTAATTCCCCTTGTGGGTAAAGTTTTTCATGTTGCTCTACATTCGGCCTAGTCTTAATTCTAGCTTTGTAAGCATTCAGCCACATGTCTAAGTCGTCTGGCTTTGGGTCAGCTAGAATTGATCCTGGTTTCTCTATCTCTTGGATAAGTGGTGGCACAGGAATCTCCTCCCGAATCCTTTGTTCTTTATGTTCCCTTTTGTTTCGGATTTGTTTTTTATTTTTTTGACTCTCCTTTTTTTCCCATTTATCTTTGAGTTTTTCTCTTCTTTCCTTCCATTTTTGTGCTTTGGTGTTCTGGGTACTCTCGCGTGGATCCTTAGAATCTTCAAGTACGTGAACCTTAGGGCTTATCGCTTTATCGCTCTCTTGTTCCTGTTCTGGTTGTTTCCCTTTTTGTTGCCTTATCTGAGCTCTAGTAATGGCTTTCAATGGCACCGTGTATTCCTTATCACTTCCAGATCCTTCTATCACTTCAATTACATTGATTGGTGCAATATCTTGGACTTTGGTTGGATTCTTAGGGCAGTCTCTGAAAAGATGTTCCTTTCCGCAATCATTGCAATATCCTTCCCAAGTCCTAGGTGGTGGTGGATTGTAAGGTCGAGGGCACTCTCTAATAAAATGGTCTCCTCCGCATCTATAACAAGGTCCTCTTGGTACAGGTGGTCTAATGATTGGTCTCATGGGTGGTTGTGCCTTAGGAGCGGTATACATTAGAGTTGCGACCTCAGTGCCATAGCTTGGGTCATAGTTTCCATATCCATAATAAGCAGAATCATAGATTGGTTCGTAATCTAATGTATTGGCTTCATATGGGTAGTAATCTCTTGGTGGAAGTTTGTATCCAGGGTTCGCTAATTCCTCATTGATTGTAGACGATGCTGGCACTATGGCTCTCTCCAAATTCTCTTCAGGTTGGGCATACTTTTAGGTACTACCTGTTGAGGTTGTGACAGTTGTGGCCCTAGCACTGGTTATGGTGGTGGATACGGTGCCTGTTCATATGGTCTTGATACTCTTGCTGGTGTTGGATAGGGATTGTATCTGGCATCTCTCTGCCTTGCTCTCTAGGTGGATATCCATATGATCGATACTGTGGTGGTTGGAATGGTCGTGCCTGTCTATTGAATGGATAATTTTCAGTGGTGTGATTAGTGTACTTTTGTTCTATGTGGCAGTACAAAGTATTTCCTGGTTGGTGCTGTCTGTTGTATGGGTAGGTTTGATGTGCACCGGTTCCTCCTCGCACACACATGTGTGTGGGGTGATCTCCTCCACATAGACTACATTTTTGTAGCATAGGCACTCTTTGTGTTGGGTGTTGGTAAGTTCTTTGTCCCTGGACTCCTAGTTTTTAGCTAATAGTTCCGCTAATTCTTCCATATTACTAGAATTGGAGGTAATGGTACTTCGCGAGTCTTCTGATTTAGTGGGGCTGGGTGTACTCTTGAGGTCCTTAGATAGGTTATCTTCTAAATCAATGCATTCTTGCAGGCATTCACTCAGAGTTTGTAGTCTTTTCACGTACACTAGTGTTTTGAGGGTTCTGTTTGTGAGTCCATCCAAAAATAATGAAATCATTTTTTGCTGAGTGGGTCTCTCAGCCACGGGGCATCTATCCACATATTGATTGAATCTCCTGGCTGTTGTTTTCACTGTTTCATTAGGGTTCTATTTAAAACTATGGATTAAAGACGCGAAATTGTGTTTAATCCCTCTCTTCGTGAATTCCCCAATGAATTCTTGAAAGAATTGTTCCAAATTGATTGGGATCTAACGGTTGGAACCAAGTTAGAGCCGTTCCTATGAGGGTGAGTCCAAAAGACTCATACTGCACAAAGAAGTTGTCTACTTGTTCTGCCCTTAGAACTTGTTTAAATTCAGCAATGTGATCGTGGGGTTCCCCCAATCCATCATAATGATTTCTTACACACTTGGCCACTTGGATAGGTCTCACTCTTCTCATTGGTTAAGGCGGTCTCGGCATTACAAGGAAGACAGGGACTGCTGGTCTAACTGGGGGCATTCCCGGTTGTCCTCCTACTGGTGGTCGTGGTCTTACTGGTGGTCAGTACTGATTACCTACCCCTGCATGGGCTTGATTGTGTGTTTGCACTCCTGAAGTTGCAAATTTCACATGAGTACGGTGTCGGGTTGTGAGAGATGCTCGGATGGTGGATCAAGTCATCCGCCTAAATCGTTCGGCACACGCGGGGTGTCTGTAGCAAACTCAGGCTTATGAAAATAAGGGTTCTAATGACAAAACAATTTAAATTACCTAATTCTATGACTGAAACTAAGGTCTTTAAATAGTTTAAATAGCTATGGACCGTAAGGACGGGCAGCCTCGTACCTAGCAACAGCTTCCTGATATGAGATTAAAACTAGTGACTCTTCTGTTACGCGTTCCATCATGGTTTCTTCTACTAAACTATCAGGTAAGCTAGAGGTTTCTGGTCTGTCTAGAGTTGGCGGAACATTTTCTATATTTTCAATAGTACTGTGCTCAGACTCGTGAACTAATTTAGAAGACATCAAAGAAAGTAATGAGAAACAATATTGTTGCAAAACTGCTTGAATAAATTAATTGATAAGCTAATGGTTCAAATCAATAATTCTAATACAAATGGAAGGTCTAAATAAAGGGATGAATGTCTAATCAATTGGATAGCTGACTAATTGGAAAATAAGATTTAAATGGATCTTTAGGTTGCCGCTTCACTTCAATTGTCTTCACTTCACTTTAATTGATTGTAATCTTCAATGTTTCTGCAAAGAAACATTAGCATGTTAGTAAAGTTATAAGAACCATTAAGAAGCTTAAAAGACATTACATTCATTAAAGCATTTCACATCTAATGCATACATTCCTCATACATACTAATGCACTTCACATGCATGCTTTCAAATGCTAATATATGCTAATGCACATGTTAACACATAATGCAATTACATGCCTATGCATATGTTTTATTAACACATACAAGTATGTATCTAATTATACAATACCAATCTCATAAATATCTTAATAAACCTACTTATCTCTAATTAAAATACTCTAGTAATATGTCTAAATAGATATAATTAGTTTAATAATGCAATATTAACTAACTAATTAAATATAATTATCTTTAAGTTAGATTAATTAACTCTAATTAACTCTAATTAACTAATTACCGAATTAATTAACTCTTTCTCTCTCCCTATCTCTCTCTCTCTCTTTTTCTCTCTACCGATCTCTCTCTCTCTCTCTCTCTCTCTCTCTCTCTCTCTCTCTGTCTCTGTTTCTCTCTCTCTATCCCTCTCTCTCTCTCTTCTCTCTCTCTCCCTATCTCTCTCTCTCTCTCTCTCTCTCTCTCTCTCTCTCTCTCTCTCTCTCTCTCTCTCTCTCTCTCTCTCTCTCTCTCTCTCTCTCTCTCTCTCTCTCTCTCTCTCTCTCTCTCTCTCTCTCTCTCTCTCTCTCTTTAACTCTGTCTGCTCTCTCTCTTCCCCGTTCTCTCTCTGCCTGCCTACCTCTCTCTCTCTCTCTCTCTCTCTCTCTCTCTCTCTCTCTCTCTCTCTCTCTCTCTCTCTCTCTCTCTCTCTCTCTCTCTCTCTCTCTCTCTCTCTCTCTCTCTCTCTCTCTCTCTCTCTCTCCTTCTCTGTCTGCGCGCTGCCGCGCTCAGACAGAGGAGGGGAGGGAGAGAATTTCTCTCTCTCTCTCTCTCTCTCTCTCTCTCTCTCTCTCTCTCCTTCTCTTTCCTCTCTCTCTCTCTCTCTCTCTCTCTCTCTCCTTCTCTGTCCTGATCTCTCTCTCTTTCTCTCTCTCTCTTTCCTTCTCTCTCCTCTCTCTCTCTCTCTCTCTCTCTCTCTCTCTCTCTCTCTCTCTCTCTCTCTCTCTCTCTCTCTCTCTCTTCTTCTCTCTCCTCTCTCTCTCTCTCCTTCTCTGTCTGCGCGCTGCCGCGCTGACTGAGGAGGGGAGGGAGACTCTCTCTCTCTCTCTCTCTCTCTCTCTCTCTCTCTCTCTCTCTCTCTCTCTCTCTCTCTCTCTCTCTCTCTCTCTCTCCCCTTCTCTGTGCGCGCTGTCGTGCTGCAGCAGAGGAGGGGAGGGAGAGATTCATTTTCTCTCTCTCTCACACACACACACATCACACACACATATACACTTCACACACACACATACACTTCACATACACACACTTCACAAACACACATACATACACACATCACATATATACTTCACACACACACATACACTTCACATACACACACTTCACACACACATACACTTCACACACACACATACACTTCACACACACACATACATCACATCACATACACACACATCACACACACACATATATCACATACACACACTTCACACACACACATACATACACACATCACATATATACTTCACACACACACATACACTTCACATACACACACTTCACACACACATACACTTCACACACACACATACACTTCACACACACACATACATCACATCACATACACACACATCACACACACACATATATCACATACACACACTTCACACACACACATACATACACACATCACATATGTACTTCACACACACACATACACTTACACACATCACATATATACGCGCAATGCTGCAGGGACCAAGACCAAGCCATGGAATAGGCATGGGCATGCTTCCAGCCGGACAATCAACATCAAGATCATCGTACACAGCAGTACATGATGGCTTAATATCCCGAGCACAAGGAGGGTCTAATGAGAAAGAAGGAAAAACAGAAGAAAGTAAGAGCAGAAGAAAGTACCTGCAAAAAAAACATTAAGAGAAACTTGAGCTCAACACTCATTTAAATACAAACACAAGTCGTTTCTAAACCACTCTTTTTAGTTTTAACTTTTAATCTACAACCACACTTTAATCTCCTTACTGCCACCACACTTTCTAGTTTAACTTTTCACTTTAATTACACTTAATTTCTACTCCTCTCTTTTCATCTTCACTAATTCTCTCCACTCTTTCTCTTAACCAACTTTTTTCACTTTAAGTGCATCTTCTATTGAGACCACTCCTTAAATCTCTTTAGTTACACAACTTATATAAGCCATTCTTTTTCCTATCACTCATATAGTCCACTAGTTATTTATCCATTTAATTAATCATTTTAATCTAATTAGCCTACATTTCTTATTTAAATAAATAAATTAATTTAAGCTTAGTTTAAGGGTTTAATTAATTAGAACCTTAATATTTAAATACACACATTTACTTAAAGTAATTATTAATACCATAGTTTAATTTAGAATACATAAATATGTAATTAATGATGATAAATAATATCTATTTTAACCCTTTTAATATAGTAAATCCTAGAAACCCTATTGGAAACCCATAAAACCCCCTGGGTTAGACCATTAAAATCCTTCTGAACCCTAGCTTTAACCCATTATAACTCATCTAAACCCTTAACATTAACCAAATCTTATAAACAACACATGAATTCAAGAAACCCTAGGCTGAATACCCATAATTCTTGAATGCAAAAAAAAAGGAAATTCTCATTAAATGAGTAATTAGGGTAAACCCTAACATGAACATATGTCCTGCTTCATCCTTCATACCTGAAAACACTTTCAAAATAGTTAATCCAATTAACACAACTGATCAACAGTGATATAAAAGAGGTTTAGAATTCACCAATAAATATTTTAATTTTTCGGGTCATCAATTGGAAGATGCCAATCTTCCCGACAACGGTTGGGCACACTTCGTTCGTTGGTTTGTCCTGACATGGTGTGTTCTGTCTCTTGTTGATTTCCAAAAGGGTTCTGCGAAGTAGTTGCTTGATCTCTCTGAGGGAATACAGGCACACCCATGTATCTCATCCGAGCCCTGTCCAAGGCACTAACTGGCCAATATCTCCTCCGATTTTTGTCCACGTATGTGAATCTAGTTTCATCTTCTAGGTCCTTTAGCTCATAAAATGTCATGGGGCTTTCTTCTCTTCCTGGAGCAGGTAAGTCTGTTTGAAGCAATAAGTCTGATCCATGGATCATATAGACTTCCAATAAGTAGTCGTCTTGAGGTATCAAGTCTCCTCTCAAGACTCGTGTTACTTGGGATCTCCCTCTAGGGGTAGTCACTAGCTCCTCAGGGTTTGTTCTTCCGGAGTTTTTTGGTTCCACTAACTCTCCCCTTTCATTGATCATCTCAGGGAATTCCGTTACGATGTAGATGTGACCAATTTTGTCTATGTATGCTCCTCCCTCGTACTTGACAGCAGGTCGGGGCACGATCGTGGCATTCATGGAAGTTACCATCCTAGCCACAGATCTGTCTAAGCCATCGAGGTAGATGGGAATCTCCTGGGCATTGGTGGACACATACTGCAAGGAAGTACGGTAATCTCCCTCTACAGTAGTCATGAAATTTCTACTGGGAGTTGGACCCTACATGTCTTCCAAAGCCATGGGTATTTCCTCCTCTGAGTCACTAGAGGTATTTGAATAGGCAGAGTGGTGACTAACCTAGGCAGCACTTCCCACAAAAGATATGACACTTCTTTGGCTACTTAGCACTCTCCCTGACCTCAAGTTCATTCACCCTCCTAAGACTCTCTAAGTCCCTAAGACTCTCCTTGAGTGGCTCTTCCAATGCCTCAAGTTGCCTGACAAAATGCTTCAACCACTCTGGACGATACCACTTCCAGGCGATATTGCACTGGGCGATACCAATCTGGCCACGATACGATACTTGAAATCTACACGATACGATACTTGCTGTAGCAGGCGATACGATACTGAACTATTGCCACGATACGATACCAACAATCCTCGCGATACGATACCAACAATCCTCGCGATACGATACCTGAGCACCGAGATGATACGATACTGATTTTGGTCACGATACGATACCACCTCTTTTGCACGATACGATACTGGAAGCCCTGTGATACGATACCAGATTGCTCACGCGATACGATACTAGAATATACGCCGATACGATATCAACTTGGTATCGTGATATGACTCCCGACACTGAGACGATACGATACCAAGACAAGTGGCGATACGATACCACCAACTTGTACGATACGATACTAGTTATGATATCACGATACTATACTAGGAAGTGGGCGATACGATACTTCTGGGATTAGCAATACGATACCAAGATCAGGGACGATACGATACCAAGGTCCTCGCGATACGATACCTGAGAATCGACACGATACGATACTAAAGATGGTATCACGATACGAATCAGGCAAGTGGACGATACGATACCACAATAGGTGACGATACGATACTACTGATTAAAGTGAGATCGCGATACCAACTTGGCGATACGATACCAAAGTGGTATCGCGATACCAAGACTGGTACCCGACGATACGATACTTCGGTGAGTATCGCGATACAAGGGAATTTTGGTATCACGATACCAAAACTCGACCGATCGCGATACTCTAGCCAAAATACCTCACAAATCAAAAAATCTAGCACCCCCTGAATCTTTTCACACACCACTTCACTCCTAACCCACTGTCCCTCTCACCGAAGCTCAAAAATCAACTCTCTCCCCCCCCCCGTGATACCGCGCATGCATTTAATCACGCGTGAGTGCACTTTTAGTGTGTTTTTGTTCAAAATACTTTGTGGAATCTTACCTCAGTACTGTCTAGTTTGCACCTTGAGCTCAAGTTCTAGTTTTAAAGGCCTAAATTGCACGATACTTCACACGCAATATTGGTCGTTGCTCGCAGGCGATACCAGAACATAGTGAAGTGTCAAATGAGTCAGATTTTTTTGGTTTTTATACTTTTTGTGATAGAAACTGAACATTACTAATTTTGGGCTTTTTTAGTGGTCTTGGCCTACTCCTACTTCACTTCTCTTCACTTCTCCTCTCCTTCTCACCTTACCCTAACTCCTCCTTCTCTCCCTTCCTGCTAACCCTAAACCTAAAAACTCGTTACACACACCTTGGGGATGTGAAGTAACAAGTGCTGAAGTGATTGACTACTTGCCACGGAACGAGTTCACTTCTACAAGTACGATTCTATCACACTCGATCTATAACCATCACGAAGGCACATTGGCTGAGTGTTCCCCGGCAACGGTGCCAAAAAATGTGTGTACTCAAGTCAAGAAGACTCAAGGACTCGTGCCAATGAGACTGTACCTCTATTGCAACACAAGTGCGTATAGTGGGAAATTAACACACATTTAAATGTCAATCTGATCGAACTACCTAACCAAGTGTATGAGGACATGTGCACACATGATGGAACATGAAGTGGTTTAGCTGAAATGTATGAGAAATGACTAATCCACCTCTCAAACTCATTGAAAGATTGAAAGTGTCTGCCGCGATACCTCTTACAGTAGTTTTTAGTAAATCAAGGATTTCTCCCAGCTTCAAGCTCCGAATATAGTCAATAGGTACTCCTTTTGAAGCCCAAGACGAGATGCATCTATTGGAAGTGGTTTCACTCAATTCTGACAACTTTGCTTCAAGTTATGACCAGAATAGTGAATGGCGAGAAACACCCACACTCACGCCACAACTCCTACAAGCTCACACACACACTACAGTAGCTCAAAAACAGTGGCGAGGGGTAGACAACAGTCCTACACACCCATTCCAAGCATTGCACACACACACACAAGATAAAAAAGAGGATAGAAATCTGCAAGAAAGAGGCAAATTTGAAATTTTTGGAGAGCTCCTTCTTCACAATGGCAAAAAAGTCTCTACAAAGAGTCACAAAGTGACTTATATACATGTGCCCTAAGTTTGGTCCTTTCACACAGGAGTCCGGCACTTTATTACTAAAAAAGTAAATTTCCTACTAATTTACAAGGGATATTTTACAACAAGCTGGGATTATGCATTTAGAGGACTCCTCTATTGCATTTACATGGTTTTGAGGGAATTCTCTAAGACCTCAAAGAAGAAAAAATATGCCCATTAATTTGAAAATTATGGGGCTCTTCTCTTGTGCTCCTTTGCTCTGCAACAGCGCGATACAATACTTGGACCCTAGCCAATACGATACTGCAAAACTATCACGATACGATACCAGGGCTTCCCACGATACGATACCAAGATCAGGGACGATACGATCCCAATGGTGCTCGTGATACGATACCTGAGAACCGAGACGATATGATACTAATCCCTTCAACCAGCCTCCTCACGTGATACGATATCACCTTCAAAGGCCGATACGATACCAACTTGGTATCGCGATATGACTCCTGACAATGAGACGATACGATACTTGGGTGGGGCGTGATACGATACCAATGCGAGTGGCGATAGGATACCACCACTTGCACGATACGATACTGGTATGGTATCGTGATACTAAACTGGGAAGTGGGCGATACGATACTTGAGGGGTTGACGATACGATACCACAGTAGGTAACGATACGATACCACTAGGATAAAGTGTGATCGCGATACCAACTTGGTGACACGATACAAAAGTGATATCACGATACCAGGACTGGTACCCGGCGATACGATACTTCGGCGAGTATCGCGATACTAGGGAATTTTCGGTATCGCGATACCAAAAACTCAACCGATTGCGATACTCAAGCCAAAATTCCTCAAAACTCAAAAATTTTTTCACCCCCTTATCCTTCTCTCACCCCTCTTCACTCCTAACCCACTGTCCCTTTCAATGACGTCCAAAAAACAACCTGTTCCTCCCCCCCCTCCCCCCCCCGCGATACCGAATGCGCAGTTAATCATGTGTTGGTGTACTTTTAGTGTGTTTCTTAACTAGGAGTTATTGTTGAAACTTACCTTTGCGGTGTCATGATTGCAAAGTGAGCTCAATATCTAGCCTTGTCAGCTTGTGGCGCACGATACTACACTCACGATACCGGTCGCTGCTTGCAGACGATATGAGAATGCAGTGAAGTATCAAATGAGTCAAATTTTTTGGTTTTTATACCTTTTGTGATAGAAACTGAACATTACTAATTTTGGCATATTTTTTGGGCTTTTTTGGTGATCTTGGCCTACTCCTACTTCACTTCTCCTCACTTCTCCTCTCCTTCTAACTTAATCCTAACTCCTCCTTCTCTCCCTTCCTACTAACCCTAAACCTAAAACTTATTACACACACCTCCGAGATGTGAAGTAACAAGTGCGGAAGTGATTGACTACTTGCCACGGAATGAATTCACTTCTACAAGTACGATTCCCTCACACTTGATCTATAACCATCACGAAGGCACCTTGGCTGAGTGTTCCCCGGCAACGGCGCCAAAAACGTGTGTACCTAAGTCAAGAAGACTCAAGGACTTGTGCCAAAGAGACTAAACCTCATTTGCAACACAAGTGCGTATAGTGGGAAATTAACACACATTTAAATGTCAATTCGATCAAACGACCTAACCAAGTGTATGAAGACATGTGCACACATGATGGAAAATGAAGTGGTTCAGCTTTCATGCATGAGAAAAAACTAATCCACCACTCAAACTCACTGAAAGACTGAAAGTGTCTGTCGGGATACCTCTTACAGTAATTTTCAGTAAATCAAGGATTTCTCCCAGCTCCAAACTCCAAATATAGTCAATAGGTACTCCTTTTGAAGCTCTCAACAAGACGCATCTAATGGAAGTAGTATCACTTGATTCTGACAACCCTGCTTCAAGTTATGACCAAAATAGTGAATGGCAAGAAGTACCCACACTCACACCACAACTCCTACAAGCTCACACACACACTACGGTAGCTCAAAAATAGTGGGGAGGGGTAGAAAACAGTCCTACACACACAATCCAAGCATCACACACACATACAATATCAAAAAGAAGATAGAAATGTGCAAGGAAGAGGCAAATTCGAAATTCAGAAGAGCTCCTTCTTCACAATGGCAAAAAGTCTCTACAAAGAGTCACAAAGTGACTTATATACATGTGCCCTAAGTTTGGTCCTTTCACACAAGAGACCGGCACTTTATTACTAAAGAGTGAATTTCCTACTAATTTACAAGAGATATTTTACAACAAGTTGGGATTATGCAACTAGAGGACTCCTCTAGTGCATTTCAATGGCTTTGAGGGAATTCTCTAAGACCTTGAAGAAGAAAAATTATGCCCGTCAATTTGAAAATTTTGGGGCTCTTCTCTTGTGCTTCTTTGCTCTGCAACAGTTAGTCTTTCACTTGGTTTTCTATTTCCTTTTGATGTAGTGGGCCATGCCTATAAGGTGCTTTATGAGTAGAAGAACTACCAGGAATTAAGTCTATGCTATGGTCAAAGGATCCTTGTGATGGTGGTAGTTCAGAGAGATAATCAGACATAAAACAATCCTTATAAGTAGTCATGATAGGTTTATGTGCATTGGGAAGTGTATGAGTATAATCATTTATGACATTGACAAAAAGAATGCATGAGTTGAATCCTTTCCTAAATGCATGTTTTACTTGAGTATGACTAATCAATGGAAATGGCTCGAAATCATGCCATGCATGCAAAGTAATGATTTGTCCTTTAACTTCAAAGCTAAAGGTATATGTGTATGGTAGTCAACGCATGGGTTATAATGATGACAAAAAGGCATACCGAGTATAACATCGTAAGATTTCCAAGGTGAAATTAAAAATGTCTATGTATCTACATATGGGCCTATGCTAATCGTAACATCTTGCACTTCTTGTGTTACATTATAACCACTACCTTGAAATGCAGCTTTCACTTTATACAAGGAAGGAAATGTTTTTAATTTAAGTTCTTGTACTAATAAACGTGAAATGAAATCATGTGAACTACCATCATCATGTAAAACATTAACCATTTTGTTATTGATAGTACCTCGCATGCAAAGTAAAGAATGAATTGAGATATCGTTACCCAAGGTACTTAATCCCTTATCCAATGCTTCCTCTATTTAAACAGGAGGAATTTCTTCATTATGGCCCTCCATGTTAGGCAGTTGAACTACAGCTGGTTTCATGTGAAGAGGTTGTAATCGGCACTTCATTTTTGTATGTCCAAGTTTACCACAATTCCAACAGGTGATATGTGGTCGCTTTGTTGGGCATCCACCACTGAAGTTTGTAGGGTAGGTGGTTTTGGTAGGTTGGAGAGATAAAGCAACAGGTGTAATTGAGTAATTGGATTGTGGAGGACAAGGAAAACAAGAGTAAGATGGGGCATTAAAATTATGCTTCATAGGAAACATGGGTTTAACAAAAATTGGTTGTTGGCATGGTTGTTATAGATGGATCGCCTTGGTTATGGACTAGAACTCCTTCTCTGCATCATAGGCAAAAGAGATAGCCTTGTTGAGGGTTGTAGCTTAAATTCCCACCTCCAAATCATCTCCATATTTTCGTTGTAAGCTATCCTCTAGTACATCTTCAACCATTCGAACAAATAATACATTTTGCCAGAAAAGCTCCGTGTAGGTAGTCACTATGTCACCCTCCTTCCATGTAAAGGTTGTCCATGCACGTCAAACATGTAAACATTAGGGCGAGAAACGATCAAAAAAGGGTTTTTTGCTAATGAAGGATTAAGGAAATTGACAAATAGAGTCTTTCCATGTGTAGAAGAATATAACATTGCTGTCTCCTTTAACCATATGAAGAAATTCTCTTTTTAAGACAATATGCTCTAAAAGCACCATGAAAGTGATGAAGATTCTTGTATTCAGTGTACAATTTTTTGGTTTGATGCAAAAAAAGATATTTCTATAGACCACACAATGCATATTCTTAAAGTTCCAAGAAGGAAATGATTTTTGAAGATATGAAACATTTTTGGGTTCACGAAAGTCCATGGTCATTCGGCAACAGGGTTTACATCAAATCAAAAGTTTCCATGTGTACAAAGCCTTTTTATCTATAAATACTGGCAAAGTTTGTGAATGTCGGTTTCTTGTTTTGAGCATTCTTCTTCTTCTTGATTCTAATGGCTTCTTCTTCTCGTCATCCTTCCCATCGTGTAACCTCATGTGAGGTTTACAACAAAAGAGAGGATTCTTTGTGGAAACTTCTTTTTGTGAAGTTAAATGAATGGGTAACTATGCGTCCTAGCAATAGAGGTGCCCATAAAGTCAAGTGTGCTAAAAGAGACGACACAAGAAACCATTGCAGGGGACATATTCTCAGTTTCAAATTTAAGAGATGTGGTTGGTTTGCAAGAGTACAACATGTGTAGAACACTAAGGATCTTGTTCTAGAAAATCATATGCAATCCCTTTGTACTGTAAGTGAAGTTTTACAATGTTCTTCTATCATTTCAATTTTTTTTATATAACAACACATTTGTTTATGTATTGTAGATATTTTTCCTTCCAATATTATGGAGTGGCAACCTCTTGAATGTTTAATAGGAACATTCAAAGTTCTTCGTAAGGAATATGTAGAACTTATGTATGCAGACAAATCTGTTCAATTTTTCAATAGCATAGAGTTATTTGTCCATTTTGCAGATTATCAGGTGCCATCAGGGAGGAGCTCTTATGGAAATCTTGTACATCTGTCTGCTCCTTGCATCTCTTCATTAGATTGGGATGCTCCTAATTATTCAATAGAAGGTGGAAAAGAAAGCTTGGACTCTGGATAGCCTTGGACTCAGAGGAGAGCTGTCTAGAATTTGAGTTAGAAAAACTGATTCATCCAGATTTTCAATCTAGGAAAATAATTATCACTGCAAATTGGAAACCCAGAAATGTAAGGGATCTCCTAGAATACCTTGATGAGGCATCATCACAGTTCAGATTCTCAACTGATGATGCAATAGTTAACATTAGATCAGAAAAAACATTATCTTGCATAACTTGCCTACCACCTAGGGTGATCAAGTTCCAACCCTTTAGATTGTAACAAGTCTCCTTCTTTAAGAAGCTTTTTTTTCAGACTTCCATTGATTTTTCTTTGCAGGATGGTGACTAAGAATGTGATTGATTACATCACTTCAATTATGTCTTTTTATGGACTATATTCACATTCGCTTTTTTGGTTTAATTTCAAGATTCTAATGAGGTTCCTATTGTGCAATGATTATAAAGGAACTTGCATGAGTAAATGCTAGGTGACTCAAGAATATAAACCAAGAAATTCTTACATAATATATCTCCCCTTTTAGAAATTTTTCCATACTTCCATTGACTTTCCTATGCAGGATGGTAGCTAAGAATATGACTCATTACATCACTTCAATTATGGATTTTTATGGACTATATTCATATTGGCATCTTTTTTGTTTAATTTCAACATTCTGATGAGGTTTCAATGGTGCAATGATTATACAAGAACTTGCATATGAGTAAACTCTAGATGAACAATAATTTTACTTTTCAATAACTAGTTTCAATTTAAGTATTTGATTATATCCAAGGTGCACATTAGAAATTCTCCATGCTTGTATGGCCTCAAGGTATGCATGAGAAAGTCTCCATGGTGCACATAACTAGGAATATTAAAGAGGGTGGAGAACCTTGTGCAAATTCCAAGTCAAATGATATTCAAAATATGTAGAGCATGAAATTTAGTCATATTACAGTGTAGATGAAATTAGAGAAGATGACCGACTCAAGCGAATAGGGCAATTTGAGCTTCTTGAATCGTCTTTATCGCTTGAATCGGTCGTGTATTACAAACTACCAAAACATGCTTCAAAATGTGAATTTTGCATTAAGCTTTGACTAATGAGCAATACCACTTTCCATTTGCACTCATCTTATGCACAGTTGCCTTGAGAGGATAGTATGACAAAATGGAAAAGATTGGATGACACGATGGATACAACGATACGGGCCATCCGAAATTCTCTGATTGCCCGTATCTCTTTTATTGATCGTGTCATAAAAACTTCTCTATCCTCTTCACATTTAACTTTTCAACAAGAATAAAGCAAAAAACACACAAAATAGACATTTTCATGATAGAACCAATTCAATTTTGCTTGAACCATGCAATGAAGTCACTTTTTCTTAGTTCTCAAGAGGATCAATTCAACATTACATTACTCAAGGCATATAAATATAGTTACAATGACCATCTTCCAGATGAAGACTCGCATAATTACATACAATTTGTACATAAATAATTCTTCCAACATATGTTGGCTACACATTAGATTACAATCTTACATTCAAAAAATATAATGTTTCACCCTTCTTTTCTGTCCTTTTTGGAGCCCTCACCTCTGTGATGTTGTTGGTAGTGGTCAGGACACTCAAGGACTTAGAAGACAAGGAAGCCAACGAAGAGAATCAGAGCAAAGAGAAGGGCCAAGTAGGAAAAGCAGTCAACGAAGATCCGGAAAATAGGCCCATCATTTTTCATGAATTAATATTTCCCAAATAGTGATCTCAATCACTTCACACCATTTTAAATACCATTTTTGAATATTCCTACTCCATTTTGTATAAGTCGAGGAGTCCTCGAGCTTGAGGAGTATCAGTAGTATTTATGCACCAATTTTCATAATTTTCAGAGCTCATTTGAGCCTCCAAAATAGCCTTAGAACCTAATTTTTAAATAGGCCAGACACTAGGTGTGGACAAGACCAAAGCTAGTCAAAAACTATACAAAGAGCTAGAGAGCTCATCTTTTAGGCTAGCTTGTTGTAGATTTGAACTTCTATGAGACTTTTTGAGTAATCTAAAGAACTCCATTGTTTCTCTCTTTGTCTTGCCTTGTGTGCACGTGTGTGTGTATGTGTGTGCATGTTTGCGTGCTTCTCACTCACACACTTGTGCCATCACTTGTTCGAGGTCTTCATACTATCCTCATGTCTTCCCGGATTGACATTAAAGGAGGTGCTACTCATCACTGAGTTATGCCAAATTTTGGCATTGTTGTCGGGGAATGAGCTTTGAGGACGAGCATGTGATGGTAAGATGTAGAGTTGTGACGTTGGCGTGTAGGTTATTTATTTACTTTTCTTTATTTTTCTCCTTCTTACTTCACCATCATCACCACCATCATCATCCTCACCATCTCCCACCTCCATCTCCATCATCACAAAATTTTTAGTTTTTTGTTCATATCACCTTCCCCCTTCCATTTCCCTCATTTCACTTGTGAGAGAGAGCAAGAGAGCGATTTGTGTGTGCTATTTTTGCATGTTTCTTGAGTGTTTTTGTAGGTTCTGGTTGTATCATCATCTCTAGCAGGCTGCACAGGTACGAAAAAATTCTACAGAATCCCTGAGACGTTGACCTCTATCGATCGCGATTGACAAAAAACTTGGACATTTGGTAAAACAAAGTGCACCACCATCACACACATGATGAGCACATTGCAAAACACTAATCAAAATTAAAAAATTCCTTAATCCTCTGTCAATCGCGATTGACACTGTCAATCACAACCGACAACCACAATCGATAAACTCTATCAATCGTGATTGACAGAGCCTGTCAATCGTGATCGACAGACCACGACAAACTGCCATGTAGGATTCAATCATTCGTGATCGACACCGTCGATCGTGACTGACTGAAATTTCACGATGGACACTAGAATTTGCTTGTACACATGTCCATCACGACGGAAACAACCTTGATCGACTAAAATTACGTCAAAATTTATGGAAAAAGTGTCGAACATGATTGACACCATCAATCCCGACTGACAAACACCACGACCGACTCTGTCGATCGCGATAGACACTGTCAATCGCAACTGACGTGTCGATCGCGACTGACAGGCCCGATGGAAACCTCTGTCAATCGCGATTGACAAACCTGTCGATCGCGATTGACAACCATATTCGGTCACTTTTCTAGGGTTTTTTATTCCAAAATTTTGGGTAAACTTTGGGCATATTTATTAAGTAAATAGCACTTTGTAAGGCCTCTACACAAGTAAATTGAGAAAAATCCTGTGGACCTGTTAGCCTATCTCTATCCTGTTTCTACCCTAGAATCCTGAACAGTCATAACTTCCTCATACAAAATGCATTCGGAGTGATCTTAGGCTCATTGGAAAGTTGACCGCACCCAGGGGGAAGAAAACTAAGGGATCTCTAGAATTGTTTTCCATAAAGCCAAACGGAAAAATGATATCTAAATTACATGAATGAAAGTGGTTTGTTATGTCATTTGAATTTAAGTATTGAGCTAACTTTCAGACTTTTACAGGTACAGTGAGAGCACCGAAGGGCTCCCAGAGCACAAGCATACTACCAGCTTGAGAACGGGGTTCTTGAGCACCTAGGAGCAAGGCTAAGCAAGTGAGGTTGGATCATTCTCAACTCCTTTTGTCAATTCCTAGCTTAGGCTAAGTGCTACTTGGGCTATAAGTAAGATAAGGTGACAATAGGCATCTATCAAGTTGAATACTCTTAATTACTCAAGTTCAAGCAGAGATATAATCTCTTGGTGATTGATAACTTAACAGGAAAAGAACTTAATGTGGTACAATCAACTTAGAGTGAAGTAAATTCACTTATGTATTCCTGACGACGTGATATTAGAAAAGAGCATAAACACGATAACCAATGAAAACCGAACCGAGTGACTGATACAAATTGATCTGCAACGAGGTTGTACCTTCATATGAACCTTAGATCAGGATGACACCTAGGGAGAGATCGACAAAGCCTTAGGTCTTCAGAGGCTAGTGTCAATCACACTGCTAGGTCTTGGGCCCAGTAGTTGAGTAATTATTCACACTACCCCAGCTCTGAAACTAGTGAATCAGAGATGTCTCAAGGTATGGAGTGACCCACAGGAAGGTTAGGTGTGGCTTACTTACAAAAGGTTGAAGGTCCTTATAAAACTCAATTGGAATACCTTAGGACCAACCGATTAGGTGCTTGCATCTATGAGGATGGCCTAAGGAGATCAGTGGTCCAGATCAAAAACCTAGATCAACCCATTGGACTAGAACATCTGGCAGTCAAGTTTGAAAATGGTGCCTACCTGGACAAAAGGGACCATGTATGTAGTCACCATTCACCCAAACAGGAGAGATGAATTTGGTAATGTGATCCCTGAGACGGACATAGGTGACATAGAGCAAGGGAACTTAGGAAGAGAGCCTAGAACTCCCCGAGGAAAATCGGTCTTCACTAGAATTATCACACCAGAGTGGGTTCCCTAGAACAATAAGAGCATAGATTTGCTCTTAAACCGAGAGACTAATGAAGCCTTTTGGAGGCATAAGCTTGATCAACCGAATGAGGTAGGGACAATCACAATCTATGAGTTTAAAGATCTTGATAGTCGAGGCAAAGTGACATATTTAGACAACACTTCTGAGAGAATCTTTGTGGTCACAGGTATGGTAGTCATGCCTACACTTGGAAGGGAGAATTTATTTTTGCCCAACCAAGATCTAATGGCTCTTATGGTAAGTGCACAGACATCAGTGCTCCATGGATGCTGTGCACTTACCAAAATCGTATATTGCCATAGAGCCAGTGGTAAGTGCATACAATTCTGGTGAATGGCAATAGTTGGCATCATTGCCACCATATCCTTCATTTTAGTTAAGTTCTTGTTCTTCATGTTGTTCAGGATCATTGTCTCCTTCTCCGTAGGGATGTGCATACCTCACATTGCTAGAGCTTCCCTTACCAAATTGTTGGTCAATTTGAAGCACTTCAGTTCATTTCCTCGCGTACGAGAAGGTAGTACAAAGGTTCTAGTCCCCATTTTATCTTTACTGGGAGTGAGGGTGCTAATCAGGAATGAACACCTCAGGAAGTCCGACTTTGGTAGCTGAGCTTTGAAGTAATTATACAATCCAGCCTTCTTCCATATTGGTTGCAATCCTTCACTATTTTGAAGCCTCTCAAATTCTCGTGTAAAGAAATGATAACGGCCCCAGCGTCTGTAAAATCTATCTCGGCCTCCCGTAAATAGGTGCCTTCTCCAAGGGTTCCTGCAACTTCACTGAACCAATGGGAGTTCTTGCTTACTAGTGATGTGTGCCCTTGGGGAGGATTTTGAATTGGTATGACATGTAGTGCTCTCAATGCCTGTGGCCTTTCCTTCAACTCCTCCTGAATGGGAAGACTTTCAATGTCTACTATCTGAGGACTCCTTCCTACTTGGGAGCTTGTTCCTGCAGCCTCAACCATGTTTGAGGAACTCGGTCACCAATTCTATGAGAATTGACAAATGAATGTTAACATTACAATGGACACAAAGTGATCATGTGTCCCCGTTACAACATTAACACGATGAACTATGGCGTAGTTAGTCGGTTAGTTAGTGCTCACGTGATTGTGAGTGTGAAGTGTGGTTAACGAATGCAGGGTACCTATGTGCTAATTAGGGTGGTGAGGTGCATTGTGGATACAGTTAGTACACGGAGATGGATTTACAATGGAATCAGGTGGTTTATTACAAGATTTGGATTGCCAAGCACAATGGTTGGCTTTCCCTTGGAATTTTGTGGAGAATCTGGAGGGCTTAATCTGAATGTCTACTTGGAAATGAAGCTTTTTAGGGACCCACTTACAAGTGATTCTACTCATGCTCATGGATGAACATTTGTTTATGCATGTAGAATAAGAGTGGGTATCAGCTCCTTGAGTGAGTGAATCATGCGGTACATGCTGTGGTCTATGTGTGGCTATTTGAGCCCACAAGCAAGCCTTAGGCACCCAAATTTGTCTTGATTGTGGGTCAGCCTTCATTGACCTCTTGGGTACCCAGATAGACTTTACGTTCGTAGAAGACTTTTTGCAAGACTTTTTATAAGTGTCATGTCGTTGATCACTAATATGAAGTTGAGCCAGTGGTTGTGACTTGACTGCAACAAGATGCTCCCCTTTTCGTACCCATACTTGTTTCGGGGGTTGAGAGACCTTGCTTCGTACTTTCCTTTGGCTTCGGGCATAGATCATCTGCTTCTTCTATGTTTGGTACTTCGTCGGTTACTGTGTCTCTACCACCTTTGGAAAAGAAGGGAGCTCCATCGTATCCTTGACTGCTTTGTTGAGAAAATCATCTCTACATCACATAGTTTTGGATAGCATTGTCATCTTCATGTGGACTCCTGGAAGGACCAAGAGTTTGTGCCTCTCCTAGTTCCTTGAGTGCTTCACTTTCTAACTCAATTGTAATGCGGTTCTAATTTACCCAAACCTGAAGAAGTCCACTTCTTAGGTTTAGGTTGACTACATGATCATAGATCCAGTCCTGACCCAAGACAAGAGGCTCAGTGAGATCCTCGTTTTCACACACTAACACCTTCACTGTCATAAGAACATCTTGAATGTAGAGTGGAAGTTCCACCTCGCCCATGCAAGGGGTTTTCACACCTCCCAATCCTATGAGATATGCTTCTACACGATTGATACTTAAGTTCAATTCCTGGTAGTAAGAAAGTCGAACTGCACTAGTGGCTGCTCCTGATTCAATTAAAGCTCTCAGGGTCCTTGCACTCTCTCCTTGTCCTACCTCTAGGGTCACAAAAGGACGTAGGTCAATTATTCTAGTGGAACTTACTCTTGAGACTTCACACATAGCCATATGATATCCTGGGTCTGCACAGTCATCTGTCCTAGGCTAATCTCTACCCTGTCTTCTAAATTTCATTCTTCGGATGTGTTCCAATGCTTTTGGTTGTGCTTCTTCTCGGATTCGTTTTTCTTCTTCCTTATGTTTCTTGGCAGTGTTGAGCCAATTGAGCATTTCCTCAATGAGGGGTTCTTGATATAGTTTGACTCTGCATCCACTAATGTAACTAGGGAGAACATCACCTTCTAGTGTAGCTAATTGAACTGCTCCACTAGTTGAGATCCTATTTATGATCATAGGTCCATAGCCTCACTTCTCTAATTTCCGTGCATGTTATTTCAAAGTGTAGACTAGGACTAGGTCTCTTGCTTTCAAGCCCTTATCCTTCACATGTGCGTCAAAATATGCTTTTTGTCTTTTCTTGGCTGCATAAATTCTTGTTGCAGCTCTTAATCTTGTTTCACCTAGTCGTTCAAGGTCAAAGATTCTAGAGGAGAGCTCATGGCCTATCCAGTCATGCTCTTGTGCTACTTTCAATGTAGGTATCAAGAAGTCCAATGGTAGCACTACATTTTGGCCAAATACCATTTGAAAGGGTGTGGCTTGGATTACCATTTTATAGGCAACTCAATATGCCCAAACAGTGTGATGTAGCTATTTGTCCCAAATAGAGCATTTGTTATTCACTAATTTTGTGAGCACATTGCATAGAATCTTATTTGTGCTTTTGGCTTGCCCATTAGCTTGTGGATGATAGGGGGCAGACTTCTTGTGTATCACCAAGAAATCTTGAAGAAGATTTTCAATGACTTCATTCAAAAAGTGAGTGCCTCTATCACTTACTAACTCTATAGGTAGCCCGTATCTTGTGAACACAGTCTCAAATAAGAACTTAGCTGTTGTTTGAGCATCGTTCTTCGTTGTGGCTTTTACTTCTACCCACTTGGTTAGATAATTCGAAACCACAATAATGTATTCATCATGGGAACTCTTAGCTGGGGGATTAATAGGACCTACAAAGTCTATCTCCCACTTAGAGAATGCACGTCCACTCATCATAGGTTTCAATGGCATCTCATCTTTACATATGGGGTATTGAGCTCACTGACAAACATCACACCTCTTCACATAGGTATTTGCATCCATGTGAAGCATGGGCCACCAAAGAATAGCAAATAGGATTGCCTTGATCACACAGTCTGGTCCGAAGTGTCCTCCTGCTACACCTTGGTGAGCAGTTTCCAAGATCTTTAGATATTCACTTTCATGGACACATAGCCTTAGATATCCATCTTTTCCATGCTTGTATAGATTATCACCAACGCGTGAGTAGTCTTGGGCTTCTTGTTCTAAACTTCTTTGCCTAGCTAGAATGTTTTCATCCTCAAGAAGGCTACCAATGGTTCACTCCAATCTTGTAGTAGAGACATTTGGTATGGTACCGTGTAGCGTGCTCCACAGGTGGTCTAGTATGACAAACAGGGCATTCTTTACACAACTTATGGACATCTGCTTCCATATTCGACCAATGCACTCCGAGTCTCCTTAGTGTCTATAGGGTTCTTTGCCTCGAGTAGTGTTGCTCTAATGCACCTACATGTGCTAATTGCAACCATTTTTCGTGCTCATCCTCCTCCACACAACAAGATAATATTCCTTGATCTGTATGCTTGTACATACTCCCTGCCATGATATGGTACTTTTGGGCTTTTACTATCTCCTTATCTTGAGTGTTTATTATTGGGTGGTTAGGCCGGTATGTCAATACTGGCACTAATGTCTTAGCCCACTGAGGTACAACTTCCAAATTAAACAAGTAAGCATCAAGAAGGTCATCCGATACTCCTTGTGGGGCCTCCCACGATGTGAGCTTAGAGAGATGATCTGCTCTCAAATGAGTCTTTCCTTTCCTCACCACAACCTCAAAGTCATATTCCATTACTAAGAGAAACCATCTTACTAATCTATCTATATTGCATGGCTTGTTCACCAAGTTCAAGAGTGCTTGATGATCAGTAAAAAATTTGAACTTATTTGCAAGAAAATAGTGTCTAAACTTTTTAACCGCATATACCATGCCTAATCCTTCTCGTTCGGTGGTCGTATAGTTTCGTTCAACTGCATTCAATTGTCTAATAGCATAGGAAATCGGAAGATCCATATTACCTTTGCGTGTAGGTTGTGCTAGCACACATCCAATAGCATAGTTGGATGCATCCACATGCACATGAAAGGGCTTGTTTAAATCTGGTGTCATCAAGATTGGTGCCGAACACAATCTTCTTTTGAGCTCGTTGAAGGAGTTTTCACATTCTTCCGTCCACTCGAAGTTAGTCAAAAGTCTGTACAGAGGCTTAGCAATGATGGCATACACGTGTATAAAGCATCGGTAATAGCCACAATGCCCCATCTTGTACTTCCTTGACATTTTTTGGCCTAGGTAGCTCTACAATCTCTCACTTTCTCCTCATCCATGGATATGCCATTCTTTGACACTATGTGTCCTAAAATCTTGCCTTGCTTGACCATGAAGACACACTTTTCTGGGTTGAGGCAGACTTGATGTTCTCCACCTTTGTCAAAGATTTTCTTGAGCTCAGGTATATGTGTTTGTCTAATGTTGGAATGTGCACAAAGGTCATCAACATAGACTTCCAGATTCTTCCTCAAGAACTCTTTAAACACATGACACATTAGTCTCTCAAAGGTAGCGGGTCCATTGGTGAGCCCAAATGGCATTACTCGAAAAGCAAATATGCCCCATTCTGTGGCAAAAGCTGTCTTATGCTGATCTTCTCAAGCTATGGCTACCTGATTGTAGCCCGAGAATCCATCAAGGAAGTTGTACACTTCCTTGCCTGCTACTCGTTCTAGTAGATGCTCGATAATTGGAAGCGGATAGTTATCTCAAATTGTGGCTGCATTAACCTTCTTCAAGTTAATGCATACACGTAGCTTTCCATTCTTCTTGGGCACCACTACAATGGGGGATACCCACTCAGTGTGCTCAATTTCATAGATAAATCCAGCTTCAACTAAGCGATCTATCTCTTCTTTTATCTTGGAAGCATATTTATTGTTGTATGTGTATGGCTTCTATTTAGAGGGTCTGGCATCTGAGGTCATGGGGACAGTGTGTGAGCATATGTCAAGGTCTACACCTTTCAAATCCTTATAGCTCCAAGCGAATACATCTATGTATTCCCTTATCAAAGCTATTAACTCTTGCTCTTCTTCTTCCATCAGGTCATGTCCAATGTATGTGCATCTCTCTTATCCTTCTTCTATGGCTACAACTATTTTCTTGGTGGTTTCTTTGTTATCATAGGCCTCTTCTAATTGCGCTTCACATTTAGGCATTCTTATCATGACTCTCCCATCGTCTATCTCATACTTTTTGAAATTGTCGGGGACCTCAAACAAAGATTCTTCCTCCTTGGTTGTGACTTCTTTCTTCTTCTTCTTCTTCCTGCCTTCATTCTTAGGGGTTACTTGTGTGGCTAATCTCACCTCATTTGTAAGTTCTTCATTTCTCTGAGGATGAGCTTCTAATTCATAGAAATATTCCTCATCTGATGCAAAAGGTGAGTCCATAAGGATTGACTCTAGATTGGAGTCACTTGCATCCTCAAATGCATCACTGCTAGGTTCACATTCTTCAATAATTGAATCACCCATGATTGGCTCTATTGTGAAGATTGGAATGTCATAGCCATCCTCGTGACAGTGGGGTGTCTATTGTTCTTCATTGATGGCTACATCCATTGTTGCTAAAATTTTTTCCCAACCATGAGGTTCAAACTCCTCGTCTGGGAAAACTACGAGTGCATAGGCTAGGTCTTGAATTGATCTATGAGTTTGGTTCGCACCCACCTCTCTGGCTTTTTCTCTCTTCTCTTCTTCTACTGCTACCTTGCACATCCATAAGTGGGTGTCTTCATGCATCCATGAGGATCCTGATCCTATGGATTCGCACTGACTCAATATCATCTTTGGCTCTATGGATGGGATTCCATTGGATGGGAGGGACATCTCTATGAGAGTAATCCTTGCGATTAACTTTGGTCGTGACACCTAAGTGTTGCAAGTACAAGGAATTGGTTCCCCAATCCTGTACCACTTGCAGCTCTAGTATAAATGGTCTTCCCAAAATCATCTCATAGGCCTGGTTTTTGCTAAAGTCACAAATAGCAAAAGTATGCAGAAACTCTACACCACATGTAGTGAGAGTTATTCCTTATAGCAGTCCTAAGGGTCTCTCAATGTGACCGTCGGCCATCTGCAATTTCATTCTCATTGGCTTGAGTGCTGGCTTGCCCCAATGCTTCCATAGGGAAGTGATAGCAATTGCGAGTCCTGCACTTGAGTCCAAAATTGCCTTGGTTGTGTATCCCTGATGGGTAATGGGAAGATAGGTGTTTCCATCTTCTCCTTCGTTCATGTCTCCTATCTTGTCCAAGGGTATTTCTGGCACTGTTCTATGAGATCCTACCTGGGAACGAGGTTTTGCTATTTCTGGCACTTGATTGGCTACATGTTTCCATAGTTCTGGCCTAACTTTGAGTAGCTCTTCCAGAGTGAGATTGCACTGCACTTTAGTGTTCTTTACTACCTCCGTATTCCTAGGTATGATTGAGTAGCCCATTTCTCCTCCTGAATCTCTCAAAGGAATTCTGGAGAGTACCGATTCATAGAAGAAGGTGTGTCTGGTTCTGCAGAGTTAGGCACATAAGCTTCCTGGGCAGGGAGGCTTACCCTTTCACTTGCCTTGTCCTTACTTTGAGAGGCGTGGTCCTTTTCTGACTGTGCAGTTAGCCTCTTCAATCTTTCTAGCAGTCCATCAAGGTGCAACTACGTCTTAACTAAACTAGAGAAGTTAAAGAGGCGACTGGCTTCAAACATGGTTTGAGCCAATTCCACCATCTTAGCACAAATTTTAGCTCGTTCGAGCTCTAGTTCAGCTCTAGAGTAACAATTTTCATGATCCGTTTCGTTTGGCCCTTCCTAGATTCTCGCTTGATATGCCCTAAGCATCATGTTTAGGTCCTCTGAAGTGGGATCTGCTAGGACTGATCCTATTCTAGGGGGTGGTGGAATTGTGTGAGGTGGGTTGGAAGGTGGTGAGTAGGAGGGAGATGGGAATGGTGGTGGTGGAGTAGTATGAGAGTGAGTTTGAGATGTGAGTTCAATTATCTTGGCTTTCATTTCTCTTAGACTTTCCTCGAGTTCGCTCATCGTCTTTGCCCATTGCCTTTTCATTCTCTCGCAGCTATCCTTCCAATCTCTAGTCCTCTTCTTAGTTATGCTCTCAGTTTCACTAACCTTAGAACTCTTTTCTGGGCCTAACCCTTGGTTTTGCTGTAAAGCTTGAGCTCTAGTGACCACTTGCACAGGGGCAGTGGAAGTTACACTTCCTGTAGAGTCTACGACTAACCCAATAACATTGATGGGAGTAATTTTCGGCACATGGTTGGGGTGCTTAGGACAATCTCGCAAGAGATGCTCTTTTCCACAATCGGGACAAAAACCTTGAATTGTCACAGATTGGGTTTGTGTAGGTGCAGGCATAGGGCAATCAAGAATAAGGTGATCTCCTTGACATCGGTAGCACGGTCTTCTAGGAAATGGGGGTCTTACCTGCCTAGGTTGAGGCCTAGAGTTAGGATTTGCATACATGACATTTGCATACTCTGGATCCCAACTAGGTTCACTAGGGTCTTCATAATAATAGGACTCATTATGCTCAGGCGACTGCATGTAGTAAGCATGTGGGCTATCAACATGGGTGGAGTCAAAAATATGATCGCTTGGATTACTTTCTGAAAGCAATGGTGTTATTGGCACTATGGCTCTGTTCAGATTCTCTTCTACAGCTGCGTACTTCACTAGAATCACGTGGGCTAGGGTTGGAGGTTGTTGAGCTAACACAAGTTGAGGCCTTTGTTGGTTTTAGTAGGGTTGCTGATAAGATTGCTGTGGTTTCCCATATGGTTGTGGTGGGTACTAGTTCTGGTATCTTCCTTGTTGAGGATATGGTTGTGGATAAGGTTGCCTAACTTCTTGCTTATTGTATGGGCAATCTTGCACGGTGTGATTGGTGTATCTCCATTCTATGGTGCAGTATTGGCTATTAGGATTCACCTAGGGTCAAGCCATAATGGGACATACATTCGCCATATGGTCACCCCCACACATAAAGCATCTTTTCACTGGGGAAAACCTTGGTATTTTTTTGCTTGATACACCTAACTTTTGAGCTACTTTCTCAGCTAATTCCTCAATAGATGTGGATTGCATGGATGTGAGGCTAGTAGAACTATCTAAATCTTTGTAGATTTTTGAAAGCTCTAATTCCTCCCCTAGGTTATCTTCGAGGTCGATGCACATGCGTACACACTCTTCTACGGTCCTTCAAGTACACATATGATCTCAATTTGGTACTTAGGAGTCCATCCAAGAATAAAGCCACTTGTTTGGCTGGGGTGGGTAACTCAAGATAGGACATCTCTCTAGGTATTGCCTAAACCTTCTTCCTGCAAGTCTAACCATCTCTTGAGGTGTCTGCTTGAAGCTATGAATTAGTGAGGAAGTATTATGTTGTATGCCACTCTTAGAGAATTCAGTAATGGAAGCCTCTAGAAGTTGGTCTATGTTCCTGAACTGTCTCTCATGTAATGGTTGAAACCATGTAAGGGTTGTATTCCTAAGGGTTAGCCCAAAATCATTGTACTGTGTGAATAGGTCCTCAACTTGTTCCGCTCTCAAGACTTGCCTAAAATCGGCCACATGATCATATGGGTCTCCCCTTCCATCGAAGTAATTCTTCATGGACTTAACTAGTTGGGTTGGCCTCAAGGTTCTAGCGTGTTCCCTAGGCCTTGGCAAAGGAAAATCATCTGCATTTCTTTGGTTCCTTGGGTCTCTAGGTCTCTCAGTTTCCACTCTATCCGTCTCCGTTGGCATTAATTCTCTTCCGATTGGGTTGGCAAAGCTCACTTCTGGCCTATCTCTACTCCTCTCCCTTTGAGCTCCATGAGCGTGGGATGTTGCAGCTCCTGGGTGGCCATAAGAGCCAGTGCTCTATGGATGATGTGCACTTACGAGAATTGTAAGAAACAAAATTGGATGTTGTGCACTTACGAGAATTGGGTGGCCATAGAGCCAGTGCTCTATGGATGTTGTGCACTTACTAGAAGTCAGTGCTCTATGGATGCTATGCTCTATGGTACAAGAAATAGAATTCAGTGCTCTATGGATGCTATGCACTTACCAGAATTGTATATCGATGCTTGGCATATGATGTGCCAATTCAAAGGGTGCTCATCTGGACAAGGGTGCAAGATTTTCAGTGAAGGATATCAGTCGCAGGGCCTCCTTCAAAGAAAATGAGGGGAGCTCTTCAAATGCCATGTGCATAGGCCCGGGGTGCTATCGTGACACAAGAAATGACTCCACCACCCCAGAAGCGCATGCAACCCTTTACCATTAGATTACCAAGGCACAGTGCAGAAGGGCATAATCTGGTGTTCCCATCGATACCCACCGATTTAGAGTTTCCTCATGGCTTCATGCTGGAGGACTTAACTGATGAGGAGGTAGCAAGGATAATTAATGCAACTAATTTGGAAGTGGAAATAGAGCAATTAAGTGGACAAAAAACTATCACAAATCAGCCCCATCCAATTCAACCAGTAGTAGTCAAAGTAGATGAAGATGAAGAGGAGGCTGCGGAAGAGGAACAAGATGATAAACAAGAAGGACCATCCGATGAAGGGGAGAAGGAATATGAGCAACTCATTATACCAAAACTCGCGGGAGCCCCAGCCTATACGAAGCAACTAAAAAGACTGTATGATACTATAAACCTAGTTCAAGAACAACACAGACTATCTTTGGCAACAGGAAAGGCCTTGATGATTGAGATACTTGAAGAAGAAGGTGTAGATAATCAATACAGGGCTACCCTCGACATGCTCGTTGATGCACTAGGAGTACCACAGTCCATGCACACCACCCTTGCACCCTCACGAAAATTTTAACGATGACATGGGAGACGTCCTCCCAGACTAGGGAAGCAGATAAATATTTTGCTATCAGAACCAAGTGGCACCACCTCCACAACCACTGGCACAGCTCACTCCATTCAACACACTGACAAAGCCCACACCTCAAGTGCACCCCCATCACCAGCTTTACCATCCTCCCCTCCAACTCCACCACCCTCACCTCCTACCACCACTGTCACCACTACTGTCACAGCCACAGTCTCCACTTCCCTTAGTGAAGCACAAACTGTGAGTCAACCGTCACAATCCACACAACCTAACACCACCACTATTGTAACTACCACCACGGACACTGTAATTCTAACTGTAGTCACTGAAAATCCCATTCCTCCTGTCACACTTCCCAGTGGCTCATATGCACAATTGCACACACCATTATACACCTTCACGACCATCAACACACCTACCATTCCCATGTACACAATAACTCCCACGACCGCATCCACACATGACCTCATGGACATATCACCCACTTTTGAACCTCTCCCTCCCCCCATATTCCCACAATCTCCCATTCCCCCACCACCCACTTCACCATTCTCAAGCACAGCATACACACTCCCTTTCCCTTTTCCCTACCCTCCTGTATTCAACACCTTCCCAGCATCCACTCCTGTCAATAATGTATTCAATACTTTGTCTCAATTACAACATCATTGCCAGCATTTAGATGCTCAGCATACAAGCTTGTTCAAAACCCATGAAGCTCTACAAGAACAATTCATTAACGTGGAAAAGGACAAGAAGCTACTACAAAAACAGTATGATACCTTGTAGAGACAACATGAAAAATTAGTGGCCAATCTCCCCAAGTCAGATTCAGAGACACAACAACACCTTGAAGAACTGTTATGTGCCTAGCAAGAAGAAAACCTCAAAACTCACCGCAACCTTGCATTATTAAGGAAACACATGTCCGTGGCACTAGAAGAAAATAAAAGACTCCAATGACAGAATGAAGAGAACCTAGAAGCAACGATAGAAGGATCCCCCACAGAGATCGACCCGGACCGTTTCAAAGCCATACCATCTGACAACATGCAGATCATTTTGGACACACATGCTGACCTACTAGAGGCATATACTGTTGGGGATGTAAGGGTCATGTGACCTTACCCCCATATTCATATATATACATCATATATAGAGCATTTCCTAAAAGAGAGATCATTATGTGGGTTTCGAGGCTCCCATGCATATCCGCGCGTCACTCCTCTCTTCTCTCTCGCTCCATCTCCTCCTTCCTCCTCTTCTTCTGCACACCAAAGCCCTTCATTGGTATCAGAGCATGCTGAAGGCTGGTGTGCAAGAAGCTTCAATGGAAGCTTAGGTCAGAATGGGTAGAAGTGCAGGTTGGCATCTCTTGAGAGCAGTTCAATATTTCGGCCATATTTCGAGCTAGGAAGCTCGGATTTATGCGTTTTAAAGTTCTGTGCGTAGCTAACATAGAGAGCTACAACTTCACAGTAAGAGTGCAGAACCTGTTTTGGACTTTTAGAGTGCCGAAAATTTGCAAAAACGTAGACTGTTATAAAAGGCGAATCTACATTCAGTAGGATAGCAGGTCAGGTTTTGAATCATAACTTGAGTTCTACAAGTCGGAATTCAATGATTCAACTTGCTGTGTGTAGCTTGCAAAGATAGCTACAATTTTGTAGAAGAACTCAGATCCAGATTCGGAGTTTTAGCTTGCCAAAATTGCAGAATACAGAGCAGTACTGTTGCAAGTGAAAGTGAAATTGACAGCAGGTGCTTGTTTTGAGCATAACTTGAGCTACACACCTCCGATTGAGGTGTTCTTTATCTCGTTGCGTAGCCAAGAGTTAGATCTTGAAGTTTGCTGAAGAAAAAAAGTTCAGATTCAGAGGTTATCACCTTTGAAACAGCAAAATGCAGAGTAGCACATTTTCACTATAAGAACCCTAATTGCACTTGGAGGTTGAATTTGCTTTGGAACTTCTTCGAGAGAGAATTTATGGTGTGCAAGCTCTTACTTTCAGAGCTTCAAAGCATTGTACATGTATGATCATTGTGGTAGCTCCTCCATATGATAGTAGAGCATGATCTTGTCACGCGTTTGACATGTAAGATGACATTGTGGTATACTCTTTTTTGAGGTTTATGTCATCATGAGTTTGATCATGGATGTATAGTGGCATTGTGGTCTATAGCTTGCTTATGCCACTTGGTTACAAATTTACTTACCGATTGCACATCTTTTATGAGAGATTATTTGGATCTAGATTGGTACTTGTATCTTTGTTTTCTTTGTAGGTACATGATCCAAATTGGAGCCTCAGTTACACATTCGTTTGTCACAATTATTAGCATTTGGTCATTGATTGATATCTATATGCCACTGTGATTCTTGGCATATGTGGATGGTGATTCCCACATGGTTATTTTGGTTCTAGAGTCCATTTTACAGAGGAGATGCTGCCGAAATTTCACCGGCTTTTATGCTAGAAAGGAGCTCTAGTGGATCTTGAAGCTTGTGTGATAGCTTTGGCTCATTGTTTATCTCCATTCATTTGGACTTGGTCACAGGTTATTTGTGATAGGTTGGACCATCTTGCAGGATTCATTCTTGAGTGGGAGGTGCATCACCATTGTATTGGCGTATATTGCCATTAGTTTTTGACACATGTAGTTGCCATTATCTTTTGTTTATATCAGTGACAGGTGGTAACAGATTATTCATTGTTCTTTTGTTATTGGTTATCTTATTTGATTGCTCATTTTACAGGGGATACTTTGTCAAATTTTTCCTAGGATTATTTCACATCTACTTGGTCACTTCGGAGACTTGGTGAGTAGGCTTATGCTCATGGTTTTATGTGCATGCTAGATGCATGGTTATGTGACAGGTGGTTCACATGGTTCCTTCTCCATCAAGACACTTGTGATGTGAGTTATGCATATGGATATGCAGGCATGATCCTATTGAGGATAGAGTATTGTTTCTTGTCTCTTGTTACATTGCTAGTCTATTAGATCGCCAGCATGGTGTCTTCTCGATTCGACGGTACTGACTTTCCGAGATGGAAAGCTCAGATGTGGCATACATTGGTTCGTGTAGGGTTACACATATATGTGCATAGAGATGCACAGAGGCCTTGTGACATGCCCGACCACATATGGATGGATATGGATGCGTTGGCCAGCTCCACTATCCGATTACAGCTTGTGGATTCTATATATGAATCTGTTATGTATGAGGAGACGAGTAGTGCATTATGGTAGAGACTACATGATATGTATGCAAGTCCATTGACTCATGTGAAACATAGATCACATCGACGACTTCGATGTTGGCATTGTGGTCATGAGGGCCATATTCGACGATGTTGCTTCAGGCGGATGCGACGACGACGTCAGAGATATGCACATGATGCAGGTCAGGTAGTGATTTCAGGAGAGTCTATGGCAGTTGATTATGCTAGTGATGGTGATATTACTTTCTCCTATGGTTCATCTCATGATTCCTCTTGCTCATTAGATAGCACACATATGGCTTGGTTGTTTGATGCATTAGCCAGTTTTCATGTTACTCCACATCGTGAGTGGTTTTGTCGATTCTCAGGTGAGAGTCGTGGATGTGTGCACTTGCCTGATGGTACAACATATGACATTGAGGGTGCAGGAGATATATGCCTTATGCTACCTAGTGGAGCATCACTTATGCTCAGACATGTACGTTATGTGCCTTCATTCCCTATGAGCTTGATTTCAGTTAGCCAGTTACAGGAGAGCAGATGTTATGCATTCCTTGGTGAGCATCATTTTCAGTTGCAGTTGGGACAGCTTATGCTTGTCAGAGGTGCTAGGATTGGGCACAGGTATCCACTGCAGGTACTTCATGTGAGAGACAGTCTCGTCTCAGTGGGAGCTCAATCTTATGTGCGATGTGAGACTCGTCATGCCTCATTCTATCTACCTATAGATAGGTCTATGGACATTCTTGATGCACATGTATGGCATGATTCAGATGCTTAGATGGATGCACATGTAGAGCATGTTTTGGATGCTCATGATGCTTATATAGAGCATGCTGTTATTGATCATATGGATGCTCTTATAGAGCACACTTCGGATGATCAGTTGGATGCTTTAGAGCATGATATGGATGCTCATGTAGAGCATTGTGATGATACTCAGTTAGAGTTAGATCATCAATTTGATATTTGTGTTGATGTTGTGCAGTTAGCTCATGCGGAGCATGATGATACACTTGGTGTGGTAGAGCACGATAGCTCTCATGGTACACAGTGTATGGTAGAGCATATTAGCTCTCATGATGCACAACTAGATACATCCTTGGTTGTGAGCATGGCTGATTTAGATGCTGAGGAGTCAGCAGTTATGGAGTCATTCTTGGATTCGCTCATGCCAGATGTTGACACAGATATGTCACGACATGTTGGTCTTGATGATGGTGCTTTGGATTTCTTGGATATAGGCATGGCCGACATACTTAGGTTAGCCATGATAGCACATGTTTCGTCAGCATTCGGGAGTCTGATGTACGAGTTGTTATGCTCGAGACCAGACATTGCAGTTGCTATTGGAGCATTTGCACTTGGAGTTGTCAGTCGTTCGATGATTGACATAGGCATGGAGCGAGTGGGAGCTTTGCAGGAACTTCATCAGTTCTTGCATCAGTCAGATGTGAGCTCGACTCTTATCGATATGAGTCTAGAGCAGTTTAAGGTGCATGGATACACCTTGTTCGAGGCAGTTGGTGTAGGCTGATCTGGTATGGGTAGAGATCCGGACTCTTCCTGTACATTATTGTATAGTCCTACATCATTCTTTGTATATGTTACCACTTATGGTCACATTGACCCTTAAAGTGGGAGATTGTTGGGGATGTAAGGGTCATGTGACCTTACCCCCATATTCATATATATACATCATATATAGAGCATTGCCTAAAAGAGAGATCATTATGTGGGTTTCGAGGCTCCCACGCATATCCGCGCATTACTCCTCTCTTCTCTCTCGCCCATCTCCTCCTTCCTCCTCTTCTTTTGCACACCAAAGCCCTTCATGATACACCTTGTTCGAGGCAGTTGGTGTAGGCTGATCTGGTATGCGTAGAGATCCGGACTCTTCCTGTACATTATTTTATAGTCCTACATCATTCTTTGTATATGTTACCACTCATGGTCACATTGACCCTTAAGTGGGAGATTGTTGGGGATGTAAGGGTCATGTGACCTTACCCCCATATTCATATACATACATCATATATAGAGCATTGCCTAAAAGAGAGATCATTATGTGGGTTTCGAGGCTCCCACGCATATCCGCATGTCACTCCTCTCTTCTCTCTCGCTCCATCTCCTCCTTCCTCCTCTTCTTCTGCACACCAAAGCCCTTCATATACCACCTTAGAAACAGAGCGTGATGAATTACGGAAGCAATTAGCCACTCAACAAGAGCCACCACTAGATGTGGCAGCCACAATTGACACATCCGAAGAGGTAGCAGAATTGAGAGCACAACTGGCAAATTTGCAAAATAGAAGGTTCTCTGTTGGGGAGATCAGCTTGGCATATGTGCCCACGCAGGAGAACATTGCAGACCTTTTCACAAAGGCTCTACCTAGGGAGAAGTTTGAAGCTTTCTGCAAAGCTTTGGGCTTACTTCCTTTTGTGGAGTGATTTCCACATAGCTTGGCATTTCCTTATACATGAGTGCCAGCTCCTTGTTCACCGCATCACTCTCAGGGGGGATTTGTTGATATATTTAGGTAGTGATGTGTGTGAACACACTAGGACCGCCGGGGCACTTTTTTCCCTCTTTAGGAGGTTTTTTTTCCCTGGCTTGTATATATGCCTATTGCCCTAATGGGCCACTCATATTTGTACATTCTCTAGTAATACATTCAGTATTGTGTGTCGTGCTCCAAGCTTCTTCTTCCTTGTGTTGTTCGCATGCTTCCGCAGACGTCTAACTCCAACAGTTGCTACTCATCACTGAGCTACAGCTTCTTATGGCCCTTTTTGGAGCCCTCACCTCTACTCTTATTCTTTGGCTCATGCTTCAATGGGGAATGAATAGGAAACCCTTTCTTCTTTTATTTAGATTTCTTTTTGTCTGGTGGTGGTGGAGGTGAGTCCGGATCATAAGGGCATATTGCATGTTTCATAATGGCATTTATTGCTCTCTCCCTGATCAAGATGACCCATGCATCTGGATAATGTGACAAGTTTAACTTAGGATTGTAAAACCTTCTTTCCAAGAACCTTAGTGCATTTGCAATCACTCTCTACCCACATGAGGTGTTGTCTTTCTGTAATGGCACATGTATTTGAATGTATCCAAACCTTTTTTCTTCATTCAATTTAGGAATTCTTGGAAAGTTGTGATGAATATGCATTCTGAGAAGCTTAGCAACACTACGAGGTAAACTTAAATTCAAAATGGATGGCAAGGCTTTAAAATAGAACACAACAAAATGTATGGCAAGGCTTACACTTTGCAATTTCCATGTTGTGATTGGAGAGAATTCCTTGCTCTCTTCATTTTCCTTGCCATAACCTACATAAAAAAAAGAGTTTAAAATCTTGGAAGAAAAAAAGAGTTTAAAATCTTGGAAGAAATTTAAAAAGAAAAAAAACTAATTAAAAAATCTTTCACAAAGCACTCAAGAAACATGACCAATGCAAGCGATTAGGATCATCCAGAAATCCCCAAATGTCCCTAATCACTTGTATCATGCATGCTGTAAAATGATTCATCATGACTATCGATCCAAGCAATTAGGGGCATCTGAATCTTCCTGATGCCCCTAATCGCTTGGATCGGTCGTGTACAGGCTTTTGTGATCCATCATACCTCACACAAATGTGGTTTATGGAAAGTTTTGAAAAGCATGTAAAAAACTCGAAGGCAATGGCAAGTCTGTGCTAGCAAGAAGTTCACAAAAAATGAAAAAAAGTGAATAGAGGGGCTTAAATAGGTCTCTGGAATGAGTTAACCATTGGTGATACGTGGCAAACAATGATTGGTCCATGTCATCTAGCCGTTATGAATTGCAATGTACAATGCCATATGGCATCATTTGAGTGGGCCACATCATCTAGCCATTGCAATTCCCAATGTCATTTTGCCAGGTGCTCGCTAATTGGTCAACATCATGTGACCTTTACCCGGTCCTCCTCGACTATAAATACGAGTCCCCTTTACCATTTCACATTTTCAACCTTCATAGATTTTCTCTCTTCATCATCCTGAATACTTGTGCTTTATACCCAATACGACCGATACAAGCGATTACACATGTTTGATCGACCTTTGACTAGCTTATTTTGCTTGCATTGGTCGTGTTCTTCACTAGGTCACATACTTGTGCTTCATACCTGATATGATCGATACAAGCGATTACACGTGTTTGATCCGCCTTTGACTTGCTTATTTTGCTTGCATCAGTCATGTTCTCCATTAGGACACATACTTGTGCTTCATACCCCATCCGATTGATACAAGCGATTACATGTGTTTGACCGGCCTTTGAGTAGCTTATTTCGCTTGCATTGGTCGTGTTCTCCATTAGGACACACTAGAGTAACTAGAGCTGAGATGGAGGAAAAGAATGTGATCCTAAGTGTTTCTCCATCTAAGAAACTACTGGATTTCATGGTTTGAGAGGGTTTAACAGTGGATTATTTTCCCATTCAATGAGGACATTCAATCCCAAGATAGATTTTGAAGTACTTTTGGAGAAAACAAAAAACTTTCTAAGGGATGAGTGGGAGAGCTTCCTGAGTGTGGTCAATGGAAAGGAGCTTACTATCTCTAGAAAAGCCGATATCCATCCACACATCTTTGAAAAGAATCCATTGGATATGGAAAAAATCACTAGAAAGAGCAAAAGGATATCCCCTTTGCCACGAAAGCTAGATTTATGCCCAGAGCATGAAAGGAATTGCTCTTTGCTCCCCTTGAACATTGCCTTCTTAATATGGCTTGATCACATGTGAAATGACAAGGAGGAAGAATATGTTCATGTTGAAGAGAAAGAGCATTGGTCATGTCCTAGATTCATTTATATACTTGGGTTCATTGGTTTTCTTCTTATTCAATCTCATCATTCATAGATATTGACCTAAGAAATGAGAAAATTAGCCTCTATTTCTTATGATGATCATGTTCCAAAAGACATAGGTGATTATTTATGAGCATTAGCAAGCTAAAGAGGCCCACTACACTCTCCACTAGTTGTTCTTGGCTGGTGTGAAGCAGGTTTAAGCAACACCAATTCATCTCTGAAGATTATCCTCCATCTCCTCCAACAGTGGTATCAGAGCAACAACAAGAAAAATGGGAGATGGATTTCCATCCTTCATTGAGAAATCGGACAGAAACAGCTACTCAGCATCATCACTAAGGATCCAAGCCTACCTTCAAGGGAGATCTCTATATGGATACATATCAAGAGATGAAGAGATGCCAACATTCAAGAGCAAGCATCAACCCACAAGGGAAGAACAAGAAAGGCTGACCACATGGTGTGCAAAGGATGCTCTTGCTAGATCTTATCTACGAAAATCAGTATTTGATTTCTTATTGCCTCACATTAGGAATTGCAAGACCTCCCAAGCGACTTGGGAAGTACTCTCATCATATTTCTCATCAAATACAAGAGCTAGGAAGAATCAGCTATGGATGGAGTTTACAAATCTAAAGAAGCAACCAAAGCAAGGAGTGGCTGATTATGTAACCAAGATGAAAGATGTGGCTGACCAACTTGCAAGCGGGAGAGGTGATAGAAGAAGAACACATAGTAAGGCAGATCATTAATGGCATCAAAGTTGATGATAAGTGGGAGTCATTCACCATAGCAATGGACCTCTACATGGATATGCAAATACTTGACCTCAACACCTTGATGGTCGTGCCCTAGTTTCATTGCATGATTTGATATATTTTGTTTTCTCCCTATGCAAGATCCTTGATGTCCTAGAAAAAAAGGAAGTCATCTTAAACCTCAGATTCCATGTTAACTTCTCTATCTTACTATTGGCTCAGAATTCAAGAAACTAATACTCCCATTGCATACGAAACGTGCCAAAAGCCTAAGATTGACTGTCTATTTGCATGATTCTAATACCGAGAGGTCTTGATGAGCCTATTTGTACATGAATCTAGGACACGACCAATCCAAGCGATTATGCTTATCTGGAAATGTTGGATGGGCCTAATCACTTGAATTGGTTGTGTCTAGAAATCAGTACAAACAAGCTTATCAAGACCTTTGGGTATCAAAATCATGCAAATAGATAGTCAATCTTAGGGTTTTGGCACGGTTCGGACGCAATGATAGTATAATTTTCTCCAAATTTTTTAACCAATAATAAGATACAAAAGTTCACATGCAATCTAAGGTTCAAGATAACCTCCTTTAGACACGACCAATTCAAGCGATTAGGGCCATCCAAGCTTCTTTGATGGGCCTAATCGCTTGAATTGGTTGTGTCCAAACAAGTATCATATTTCTAGTTATATGAATGAATGCTCCATATAGAACAACTTAATGTGTGTATAAATGCTATTTTCAACATTAATTATATGTTTCTATAAAGTTTAGGGTGAGAAATAGAACATGACTGATGCAAACGATTAGGCCCATCCAATATTCTTTGATGACCCTAATCGCTTGAATCAGGCGGAGCCTTGAATGATAGCCTCGAAACCATCCTCACCATCTCCTACAAATCTAATTAGATCATGAAGATTATGAAAAGGGGGATACCTTCCAGTTTGTGGATCAATTGGATAAACAGATCCATATGCCCATATGTCGATATGTTTTTTGCCTTCTTTCTCCAATCCATCCACTTCACAAGGTTGAAGCGCCCTTCGGAATACCTTTCTTCTCGTTGCATACTCATGACTAACTGCAATGTTGATATGGAACTTATCACAATGATTTTGGCTAGTTGAAAGCTCACTAAGAGTGCTTGGGTTGAGGTTCTCCATGGTCTGCTATGAAGAGGGATGCGAAAGTGTCTAAAATGACATGAAAGAGAGAATCAGGCCTGCTATGGAAAGTAGAGTAAAAAAGTGCAAAACATCATAAGCACACATTATATAGGTGCGTGAACAAGACGAAAATTCAAGTTTTCATGAACCCCCGATGAGCACAAACTTCGAGGCATAAGATATCACACATACTTTTCATGATTATCACACAAGTTTCTCTCTCTTCAAAATTTGCATTAGATACGTTTTAAATGCGCTTACATGGAATTTTTTAAAATGATTTGAAAACTTTAATCCAGATTAAGCACAACTATTTGAAATCCTCACGTAGCCCTTTTTTGGCCATTTTTTGCCCTAATGTGATATTGAGGAGGAAGAAAAGAATCCTTCACTTTATCTTGGAAAGCATTCCACGTGGTTGGACAATCTATACTGTGATGTAGGACATTCCACCAGAGCTAAGCTTTTCCTACTAAATAGTTAGTGGCAAATTCAGCTTTTTCACTTTCAACATATGTTTCATTAGTATAAAAATCGTCAAACTATGATAACCATGAAAGAACTAAAGGGCCATCCTTACGGCCATTAAATCATAGAAACTTGTAATTTTTAACACCAATCTTGGAATGCATGTCATCTGATTGGGCAAAGACAATAGTTTTTACCACCCTCGTACGGTTATCTTCATCAGATTGCATCTTCTGAAGTACTTCGTCACATTGTTGGATCTCTTCCTGAGTGCCTCAAAGTTCGTGCTACAAGAGCTCGAGCTATTGATCGAGTGTTACCTCAAGTAGAGGTGAGTCACCGAAATCCTCCATCGTGTTCGTAGGATCCAAGGGTATGTAAAGAACAAAACCCTCTTGCTAGATATGTAAAAACAATTTTGAGATTGCTTGAATTAAAATGTAAAAGGAAGGGTTATTCTTGGGAATTGAAAAAGTAAGAAAGAGATGAAAGTTGTGATAAATATAAGAAAAGAGAACTAGAGTGACAACATAAAGAGATATTGTAGTGGTAAAACACTTCCCTTGTGTGACTAAGGTTGTGGGTTCAAATCCTCCCTCCTTGGTGAATATAAAACTCTTTATTGCCACTCATAAATTAAAATTGGCTTGCATGTAGCCAACAACTATCAATGGTCACCAAGGGAGCCGTGGGTGCCAAAGATGCCAAAGTAATGCCTTAGTTATGCCTAAGTTCTATGCCTTAGTCAACACCTCTGGAACTGGAACTACAACAAAAACAAAAACAAAAACAGAAATCGGAATCGAAAACAGAAACAGAAACTAGAATTAGAATCAAAACCGGAGCCGGAAGCAAAAACAAAAAGGAACAGTGAATAGAGGACAAAATGAACAGATACAGACCCCTCCATAGTGACATGCGTACCATTGTTATCAAGATCTTAACTCACACGCACATAGAGGTTAGAATGCTAAAAACACACAAAGAAAATAAATAAGTTGGGAGATGAGACAGAACATAGTATTGGGTGCAATCTCCCTCCATGCACTCTGTTTACTTGAAGAAAGTTAACGCAGCCACTATTAGAGATAGTTATCCACTTCCTATCACTGAACATCTCTTAGAAAGAGTGGCAGGTAAGGAAGTCTACAACTTCCTTGATGGCTTCTCTAGCTACGATCAAGTGGCCATAGCTCTAGAAGATTAGCATAAGACAGCCTTTGCTACAGAGTGGGGCATATTCGCTTTTCGGGTAATGCCATTTGGCCTCACCAATGACCCAGATACATTTCAAAGGCTAATGTGCCACGTGTTTAAAGAGTTCTTGAGGAAAAATTTCAAAGTCTATGTTGATGATCTCTGTGCTCATTCCAATATAAGACAAACACATATCCTAGAGTTGAGAGCTACCTTTGACAAATGTAGAGAATACCACGTCTGCTTGAACCCAGAAAAGTGTGTTCTTATGGTCGGGCAAGGCAAGTTTCTAGGACACAGTGTCAAAGAATAACATATCCACGGACGAGAAGAAAGTGAGAGCTATTGTAGAGCTACCTAGGCCAAAGAATTTCAAGGAGGTATAGGCTTTCATGGGGCATTGTGGCTACTATCGCCGATTCATTCATATGTATGGGATCATTGCAAAGCCTCTATACTCGCTTTTGACTATGCCATTGGATGTGTACTTGCACAACCTACTCGCGAAGTTAATATGGATATCCCAATAGCCTATGCTAATAGACAGTTGAATGCGGTTGAGCGGAACTATATCACGATTGAAAGAGAAGGATTAGGCATGGTATATGCTGTGAAAAATTTTAGACACTATTTTCTTGCAAATAAGTTCAAATTTTTTACTGATCATCAACCTCTACTGTACTTGGTAAACAAGCCATGCAATACAGGTAGATTAGTAAAATGGTTCCTCTTACTAATGGAATATGACTTTGAGGTAGTGGTGAGGAAAGGCAAGACTCACTTGAAAGCAAATCATCTCTCGAGACTCACATCCGAAGATGCCCCACAAGGAGTATCAGATGATCTTCCTGATGCTTACTTGTTTAATTTGGAAGTTGTACCATAGTGGGCCAAGACATTAGTGCCAATATTGACATATGGGCCTAAACATCCAGTAATAAACACTCAAGATAAGGAGGTAGTAAAATCCCAAAAGAACCATATCATGGCAGGGAGTATGTACAAGCATACAAATCAAGGAGTACTAGCTTGTTGTGTGGAAGAGGACGAGTACGCCAAATGGTTGCAATTAGCACATCTGGGTGCATTAGAGCAACACTACTCTAGGAAAAGAACTTTAGAGACACTAAGGAGAATCGGATGTGCAAGGATGTGCAAGGAATGTGCAAGGATGCCCAATCTGTAGCATTAGACCTCCAGTGGAACATGCCACTCTTTATCGAGTGTCTTTAGTACCAGAGTAGTGTGAACCACTAGTATCCTTCTTGAGGACGAAAACCTTTCCCCTGGATATGACATTGGCTAGATGAAGGAGCTTAGAACAGGAGGCTCTAGATTACTCACTCATTGGAGATAATTTATATAAGCATGGTAAAGATGGTTACCTAAGACTATGTGTCCATGAAAGTGAATATCTTAAGATCTTGGAAACTGCTCACCAACGTGTAGCACGAGGACACTTTGGACCAAACCATGTGATTAAGGCAATCCTATTTGTAGGCTTGTGGTGGCAAATTCTTCACATGGATGCACATACCTATCTGAAGAGATGTGATGTTTGTTAGTGAACTGAGTATCCCATACATAAAGATGAGATGCCATTGAAACCTATGATGGGTGGATGTTGTCAGAGAGATCCTCTCTCCCTTTTTTGATAAGAAATGAAGGAAAAATTTATTGAAGAGTTTTCTTCCAATATGGTTACATATACTGTCAAAAATATGTTTTCTATGAGCTTCTAATATGACTAAACCATCTCTTGAGTATTTGCACGCTGAGAAGATGGTGTGCATTAAGCAAGCACATCTAATTGAACAAGCCAAGTGAATGTGCAAAACTTCATATATAGGAATGTGTGGATGCCTATATGAAGGGTTATAGTAGTATCATATTAGGATGTTTCTTTGAATATAAGTATGCATCCTATGATGGTCTAAATGTGCATGTTTATAATGTTTTGATGTATCTTTGTTCTAGTGTTGCTTGAGGAAACATTCTCAAAGATAGCTAGAAAGGTAAAAAATATTGAATTTGATATTCCTTCAAGTGATTCATATCAATTTAACCCACATAAGATCTAATTAGGCTATAGAAAAAGCAGCTCATACACTTGACCATATGCTTGAAACTGGAGTGAACCTAAATGAATTTATCTATACGATTAAACTTATTAGGGCTAATGATAACGGTGAACTCGCCTATAAAACTATATAAATATATGTGTATACATATGCCAATAAACATGTGTATGTTTTGTGTGCTAAAATAAGTATGCGAGTGCATATGTAGGTGAAGTTGTGTGTCAGAAGTAGTGTGTGAGTTTGTGTGTGTACATATGTGTTTTCTTAATTTTGTGCATGTGAACCTGAACCTAAATTTCTAAATGTAAAATCTTTTTTATTTTAAGGAAAAAGAATTAAAACAATAAAATAATAAAAACTTAAAACTAAAATAAAAATAGAAGAAATCCATTAAAGCAAATACGTGGGATACGCGTGCATAAAAAGAAATAGATGCTTGGGGCAAGAAGGGCAATGCGTGTTTTTGGAAAGATTCTTTTTATAGGTGCCTAGCAGGAAAGAAGAAGGTGCTGATGCGCATTCGGGGAAGCGGGCATAAAAGAGGAAGGCATGAACAGAGAGGTCTCTCCTCGGCTGCTGTTATGCCCACGTATAGTGTAGCTCAGTGATGAGTAGCACCTCCTTTAATGTCAATCCGGGAAGACGTGAGGATGGTATGAAGACCTCGAACAAGTGATGGCACAAGTGTGTGAGTGAGAAGCACACTAACATGCACACATATACACACACACGCGCACACATAGTAAGACAAAGAGAGAAGCAATGGAGTTCTCTTTGATTACTCAAAAGTGCTCTTACAAGTTCAAATCTATTACAAGCTAACCTCAAAAATGAGCTCTCTAGCTCTTTTTATAGTTCTTGACTAGCTTTGGCCCTGTCCAGACCTAGTGTCCGGCCTAGTTAAAAATTAGGTTCTAGGGCCTATTTGGGGGCTCAAACGAAGTCTAAAAATTATGAAAATTGATAGGGAGGTACTTCTAAAGCTCCTCAAGCTCAAAGAGTCCTTGGCTTGCACAAAATCAAGCTACAAAAGTATGAAATAGTATTTACAATGGCTTTTAGTGATGAAAATCACTATTTTTGTAGGGATTTCTTCTAACAATTTGACATACACTTCTTGGAGCTCCCTACTTGCTCCTTCTTCTTGTGAGTCCACCTCCTTCATGTGCTCCTGTGATTTGTCCTTGAACTTCAGCTTCATAAAAAAATGATGGCCTACTTGCCAGATCTTCTTTGACTGCTTTGCCTGCTTGGCCCTTCACATTGGCTCCCTTGCCTTGTAAGTCCTTGACCGCTCTGACCACTGCCAACACTCCGTCCTCTCTCGCGTCTGTCGTCTCTGACAGACCCTTGTTGAGTGGATCGTTGGATGTAGTAAGTCACGATATCGGTTGCCAAGTGATGCTCTGATAATCTCAATCCTTTTGCCAAATCGGTGAGTAGGGCATCCTAGTCTACTGGCCCAGGAACTTCCGGATGTGGCATACGTAACTTTTTCGAATGTAGAGCCTGTTCCACAACACATAACTGTAATAAATGAGATGGTCTGGGAATGAATATCTGTGAATGATATTCCCAGAACCCTGTGATAAACATTTCCTCAAAAGTTTGCTTGAAGCAGGCTGGTAGATACTTGATACGAGCATGCCACGCATAGACGACATTGATAGATGGTGTGGTGCTCATATCATAAACAAGATCCTGGTTGCCTTAATTGAATCCGAGAGCCGGTAAATGAGGTTCTTTGATATTTCTAAAGGTCCTAAATGTAACCAACATTAGTTCAAATATTTTGAGGCACATTTGTGCCATGATATCTGGTATATTTTTTAATCTGACTGCCCAGTGTCGGATGGTTGAAATCATGTAGTTGACCGTGGGTTGGCCACAAGGGGGTGCTAAGTACACATAGTTTAGCCACTTTTCACATCCTTTAACCGTCAAAACTATTTTGGTGTACTCTGGCCAAGACCTTCTTCAAAAGATAGGGCAGTAGCATGGGTTATACTTGATGTATAAAGGCATGTTATTCCAAGTGTGTATCATCTCAGGGTATGTTTCAAGTAGAGGGATCCTCCAGGTAGGTTGAAATATATTCCCATGCGTGGCACTTGCAGGAATGTCACCTGGTGCAAATTGTGTTGCCGAGGTTGGTTCTTTTGTTGTGCGCTACTTTATTTGAGCATTATAATCTGCCAGTAATATGCAGAATGGAACATACAAATCATCGAACGTGCCAATCCACTGATGATGGGAGAGGTTTTTGAGGTAGTCCGATTTGATGATGACGTCTTCCAATCGAGACATAGACTGTATCTGTACTGCCACTCTCTCATCATGGGTTGCAGCAACCTTCTCTAACCTTTGCATCCATTCAGGAGCTTCGATCTCGATTGTGTCCATTCCTTCTTCTGTTTGCTTACCCCCTGGTGCAGGCATGGGTACGTATGGATCTTCAAAATTCTCCTCAACTTCAATTGGAACTAAGTCCTCAGGTTCCGGCTCCACGAGGGGAGAGGGTTGACGCTCATATTGAAGAACTTTATTTTGTAGTTCTGCGAGTTGTGCTCTGAGTTTTGTGACTTCTTCAGATGTGGCTGCTGCAGCTGTAAGTTCTTTTGGTGAATCTTGTTGAGCTGCCAGTTGCTTTAGTAGGTCATCCCGCTCTCTTTCTAAGGCAGCGTGTGCTTCCAGGAGATCGGCGTGTGTTTCCAATACGATTTGCATATTTGTCGATGGGATGGCCTTGAAATTCTCTGGGTTGATTTCTTGCGGTGAACCCTCCATTGCTGCTTGCAGGTTCTCTTCCTTCTGTTTCTATAGTCGTTTATTTTCTTCGAGTGCTACAGACATGTGCTTTTGTAGTAAGGCGAGGTTACATCGAAGCTTGAGATTGTCTGTTATCTGAGTGTGTAATAGATCATCAAGTTGTTGTTTTTCTTCAGTATCTAGCGGGGGTAGATTGGTGACTAATTTATCATGTTGTGCTTGCAATGTACTATACTGCTGTTGTAACTGCCTCTTCTCCTTCTCTAAATTAATGAATCTCTCCTGTAGCGTTTCATGATTTCTGAACAAGCTCGTATGCTGGGCATCTAGATGTTCGTAATGTTGTTGTAGTTGAGACATACATTGGTACGTATTATTAAATACATTATTAACAGGAGTGGAGTCCCTTCAATATGGCCAAGGCTGCAGGAACTAGCTCCCAAGCAGGCACCAACCCTCAAATTGTGGACATTGAGAGTCTCCCCATTGAGGAGGAGTTGAAGGAAAGACCACTGGCATTAAGAGCATTACATGCCGTACCTATTCAGAATCCTCCCCAAGGGCACACATCGCCAGTCAGCAAAAACTCGCATTGGTTCAGTGATGTGGCAGGACCTCTTGGAGAAGGCTCTTATTTGTGGGAGGCAGAAATAGAGTTCAACGGTCGCTAGGGCAGATATCACTTTTTTACCAGGGAGTTTGAGAGGCTTCAAAATAATGAAGGTTTGAAACCCATATGGAAGAAGGCTGGACTATACGATTACTTCAAGGCTCAATTACCCAAGCCAGATTTTCTAAGGTGTTCCTACTTAATTAGCACCTTGACCCCCAATAAAGAGAAAAAGGGATATAGCACCTTTGTCCTACCATCCCTTACGAGAGGTAATGAACTGAAGCGCTTCAAATTGACCAACAATCTGGTAAGGGAAGCTCTCGATATGAAAGGTATGCATATACCCATAGAGAAAGAGACAATGGTCCCAGACAACATGAAGAATAGGAACATGACGAAACTGAAGAACATGGTGGCAATGACACCGACTATTGCCATTCACCTTCGAATGTGCATGCAACATTTTGTGTTCCCTGCGCAAGAGAGGTTCACGATGCCACCCAAGAAGATCTGGTTCAATTTATACTTAGCAGATGCCTTCAATTTGACAATCAACATGCCCCATTGGATTATTGACCAAATACACTTGGCACATCAACGGTGGTATAAGAAGCAAAAGTCAGTACTTTATGGATGTTATGCCCTCACAAGGATTGTTTACTGATGCTTGGCATATGATGTGCCAATTCAAAGGGCACTTGTTTGGACCAGGGTGCAAGAATTCCAATGTAGACTATCAACTACTCGGCCTCCATCCAAGAAAATGAGGGGAGCAGTTCAGATGCCCTGTGCACAGCCCCGTGGTGCGACACTGACACTAGAGACAACTCCCCGACTTCCCAAGCGGGTGCAACCCTTCACTATCAGACTACCAAGGCGTAGCACAGAAGGACCGAATCTGGTGTTTCCACCTATACCCACCGACTTAGAGTTCCCTCATGGCTTTACACTAGAAGATCTAACGGATGAGGAGGTGGCCAGAATAATTAATGCTACTAATTTAGAAGTTGAGGCAGAATAGGCCAGCGGGCAACAGACAGTCATAGATCAGCCCCATCTAGTCCAACGAGAAGTAGTCGAAGTGGATGAAGATGAAGAAGAGACTGCAGAAGAGGAGCAAGAGGATGAACAAGAAGGATTGTCTGATGAAGAAGAGCATGTATATGAGCAAGAAGTTGTACAGGAACTTGAAGGAGCCCCTGCTTATACAAAGCAATTGAAGAGACTGCATGATACAATCAACTGAGTTCAAGAACAACACAAACTATCCTTGGCAGCAGGAAAGGCCCTGATGAACCAGATCCTGGAAGATGAAGGCGTAGATGAGCAATACAGGGCAACCCTTGACATGATTGCTGACGCATTGGGGGTACCTGAGACGGTGCATACTGCTCTTGCGCACTCGCGAAGATCCGAGCGAAGATACAGTAGACGCCCCCCTCGATCAGGGAAACAAATGAATGTATTGGTATCAGAACCACAAGGCACCACATCCACGACCACAGGCACGACTCAAACCATTCATGACACTGAGGAAGCCCATACCTCAAGTGCACCCCCATCACCCCCTTTACCACCCCTACCTCCAACCCCACCACCTTCACCTCCCACTACTAGTGTCACCACCACCATCATCGCCCCAGAGTCCACTTCCCATACCGAAGCACAGACTATGAGTCAACCCTCACAATCCGCACAACCTATCACCACCCTTATTGTAAATACTACCACTGACACTATAATTCTGACTGTAGCCGCTGAAAATCCCATTCCCCCAATCACTCTCCCTAGCGGTTCATATTCACAACTACACACACCACTTTACACCTTCACAACCATCACTACACCGACAATTCCCATGTTCACAATCACTCCCACGACTGCATCCACATATGACATCATGGACATATCACACACTTCTGCACCTCTCCCTCCCCCCATATTTCCACAATCTCCCATTCCCCCACCACCCACTTCACCCTTTTCAAGCACAGCATACACACTCCCATTCCCTTTTCCCTACCCCCCTGCATTCAACACCTTTCCCGCACTGGTTCTGTGAGAATATACAAATGAATGTTAACATTGCAAATGGACACCCAATGGTCATGTGTCCCCGTTATAACATTAACATGAGTTTTTAGTGATAAGTTAGTTAGTCGCTGAGTGCGTGGTGATTGTGAGTGTAGTTAGTGGATGAATTGTCCTAAGAGCTAAATGTAAGGATGTAGAGTGAGAGTGATGCAGTTAGTAGGTGGGATGAATTTACAAGTGGGGGTCGGGGGGTTTATGACAAGCTTTGGGCCGCCAAACACATTGGATGGCTTTTGGTTTTGATTCTGTGGAGACTCTCGAGGGCTTCATGAGAGTGTCTGCTTGAAAATGAGGCTTTCTAGGGACCCATTTACAAGTGATTCTACTCGTGCTCATGGGTGAATATGTGTTCGTGCGTGATGTATAAGAGTGGGTATCAGATGTTCGAGTGAGTGAACCATTGTGTACAGGGTGTGGTCTCTGTGTAACATTTGAGCCTACAAGCAAGCCTTAGGCACCCAAATTTGTCTTGATTGTGGGCCAGCCTTCATCGACTCTTGGGTACCCAGATATGCTTCACTTTCACAAAAGAGTTTTTGGAAGACTTCTTATTAGTGTCGTGTCGTTGATCACTAATAAGAAGTTGAGCCAGTTGTTGTGGCTTGACCGCAATAGGATGCTCGCCTTTCCGCACCCACATTTTTTTTGGTGGCTGAGACACCTTGCTTCGTACTTTCTTTTGACTTCAAGCAAAAGTCATCTGCTTCTTCGGCATTTGATCCGCTTTTGGTTGTTGCATCCTTGTAGCTCTTGGAAAACAAGGGGGTTCCGTTGTATCCTTGACTTCTTTGTTGAGATACTCATCCCCATGCATCACATAGTTTTGGACAAGAATAGCATGGTCATCTCCATGTGTACTCCTAGAAGGACCAGGAGTTTGTGCCTTTCCTAGTTCCTTGAGTGCTCCATTGTCTAACTCAACTGTAATTCGACTTTGATTTACCCATACCTGAAGAAATCCACTTCTTAGGTTTAGGTTGACTGCATGATCATAGATCCAGTCTTGACCCAAGACAAGAGGCCCAGTGAGATCCTCATCTTGACACACTAGCACTTTAACTGTCATTAAAACATATTGAATGTAGAGGGGAAGTTCCACCTCGTCCATGCAAGGGGTCTCCACGCCTCCCAATCCTATGAGATATGCTTATATAGGATTGACATTTAGTTTCAACTCTCGACAGTAAGAAAGTTTAACAGCAGTAGTGGCTGCACCTGAGTCAATCAAGGCCCATACAGTCCTTGCACTCTTTCCTTGTCCTATCTCTAAGGCTACAAAAGGACGACGATCAACTATTCTATGGGGACTTACACTTGAGACTTCACACATAGCCACATGATATCCTAGGTCTGCATAGTCATCTTTCCTAGGCTGATCTCTACCCTGCCTTCTCAACTTCATCCTTCGGATACGTTCTAAAGCTTCTGCTTGCGCTTCTTCTCGAATTCGCTTTTCTTCTTCCTTATGTTTCTTGGCAGTGTTGAGTCGATTTAGCATCTCTTCTGTGAGAGGGTCCTGATACAGCTTGACTCTGCATCCACTTATGTAATTTGGGAGAACATCACCTTCTAGAGTTTGCTAATTGAACTGCCCCACTGGTTAAGATCCTATTTATGATCATAGGTTGTTGCTCTAGCACAATGGTGAGAACCACGTTAAGAAGCTCCACCTCCTTAATGTCAATCCGCGGAAGAGATAGGAGTGATATGAAGATCGTGAATGTGAGATGAAGTGAGAGTGAAGGTGAGAAGCATAGAAATGCACACACACATACACACACACTACGAAGAGACAAGCAAGACACAATGGAAGGTGGGAAATTAGCTCTATTACTCAAGAACACTATTACAAGCTCAAAAGAACTCTAAACTCCAACAAGCTAACCTCAAAAATGAGCTCTCTAGCTCTTTTTATAGTTTCTAGACTAGTTTTGACCGGTTTCACATCTAGTGACCGGCATAGTTAAAAATTAGGTCCTAGATGCTATTTGGAAGGGTAAACAGTATCTAAAAATAACAAAAATTGGTACGCGCATTCTACCTAAGCTCCTCAAGCTTGAGGACTCCTCGGCTTGCACAAAATGGAGCTATGGATTACAAAATGGGGTTTTCTATGTTACATATGTTACAATAGTGATAAAAATCACTGTTGGAGGTTTTTGGAAAGTATTTGAAAACATAATTGTTTGAAAAACGATTCGACTGGCTCCCTGCTTTGTCGTTACATGCTTCCGTGTCGTCTGTGCCTCTGGCTGCTTCCAACACCCCCCTCCCTCTCGCTTCTGTCATCCCTGACAGAACCTTGCTGTGAGGTCTGCCGGATATAGTTCTGTAGTAGGTCGTGAGCGAGGGTGTGCTCGGAGATACGAATGCCTCGGGCCAGGTCGGCCTCGAGTTTCTCCCAGTCGATTGGTTGCGGTTCTTCCGGTGGCGGGAGCTGATAATGTGTGGAATAGACCATTCGTTCAGAGGCAAATAATTGTAATAAATGAGTAGGCCTGCTTATGAATACCTCTGAATGGTATTCCCAAAAACCGGTTGTGAACATCTCTTCGAATGTCTGCTTGTAGCACGCCGGTAGGTACTTTATTCTGCAGTGCCAGGCATAACAAACCCGTAGCGATGGCGTTGTACTCATATCATATACCAGATCAAAATTGCCATGCTCAAAGCCCGGGGTGTTGACATGGGGTGCCTTGACGCGTCGGAAGACTTTAAAAATCATTTGCATCATGTCAAAGATTTTGACAGTCATATGCGCCGCTATATCATCCATATGCTTTAATCTAGGGAGCCAGTGGCGAATTGTAGCCATCATGTAGCCAACAGTTGGTAACTCAATGGGTGGCTTAAAATAGGGGTAATTCAACCAGTCTTGGCACTGCTTATTGTTTTGTACCTTAATAGCAAAGGCAGTCCAGGAGCGGCGTCGTGGCACTGGTCCCCAACATGGGTTATACTTCAGGTGCAAAGGTGCCTTTACCCATGTACTCATCATCTCTGGATACTGCTGTAGTAAATTTTTTCGCCACTCTGGTTGATAGATCCTTCCTTTCTGTGCATCTAGTGGCAAATCAGCCGCCTCGAATTGAGTTGCATGCGATGGTTTTTTACCTGTCTCTTTCTCAATGGCTAACTGGTATTCAGCCATTAACATGAAGTACGGTTTATACTGTAGCTCGTGCCCAGATATGTATCGTCGCGGGGCCAATTGAGCAAAGAATGGAGACTGTAATATTCGTTCTTCTATCATCGCCATGGCATGTAATTGTGCCTCTACTCTAGCTGAGTGCGTTGTTCCAAGTTCCTCAATAGTCTTCATCCACGCGGGGGTCGGAAGTTTGTACGTCATCTGACCTTCGGCCGTGACGCGTCCGCCTGGGATGGGTTGTGGCTCGTATGCTTCTTCAAACGTTTCCTCCACCGGGATGGTGACCGTTTCTTCCTCAGCTGGAAGCTCAGGTGGGGAATCTGGCCTTGGTGGCGCTTCGTATACTGCAATCCTTGATTCAAGGGTCGATACCTGGGCCCATAATGAGTTGAGTTCCTCTAGGAGGTCAGGAGAGGGGTCCACAGGTGCTGGTACGTCTTGGTGTGCCGGTTCTCGTAACTGGAGTAATTTGTGATCTTCTTTGAGTTTCTGTAACTCCTCGTTCATGCGGTCATATTCATCTAGCAATCTTACATGATCGTCTAGCAACATCCTCATTGAGTCTGAAGGAATGGCTTTGAACCTGCTAGGACTGAGTGGTTGGTCTGGGTGGTCGAGCGCTGCTTCTAAGTTTTCTCGGTTCTGATCCTGTAAGCGCTGGTTTTCTTTCTTGGCGGCTGCTAGGTGTCTTCGTAGTAAGCCCATGTTTCGTGTTAGCGTTGCATTGTGGACTGTCTGGGCTGTTAATAAATTATCCAGGTCAGCCGTGGCTTCCTTGGTCTTTTCTTCACTTTCTAGTTCCAATTTGTGATAAGCCTCGCTTAATTCTTGGTAGCGGTTGTTCAGAGAGGCATTCTCAATGGACAATAAATTAAGCTGCGACTGTAAGTCATTGGTTGTCCTCTGCAGTTGCTGATAATTATCACCAAGAGATGTGAACTCATCTCTTACTTGCGTCATACATATGAACATCTGTCAGAATGCATTATCTATAGTGGGTGATAGTATTAACGGGGTGCTAAATGAAGATGCAGTTGGTGTGGATGCAACGGGAACGGGGAATGGGGATGGGAAGGTGGATGATGTAGTGATTGTTGAAAATTGTGATGTGCCTAAAAATGTTTGTGCCGTGAGTGAAGTGAGCGATGGTGCAGTGGGTAGTGAGATGTCCATGTCGGTGGACGTATCTAGTGTGGTGACCGTGAATATGGGTGTGATTGTGGGTACTCGTGCTGGTGTAAATATGGGATTTACAAAGGTTGAGGGGTAATTTACAGGGGGGCTGGCTGGAGCAGCTTGGTGGAAAGGGGAAAGGGGGGTTACAGTGGATCGGGGAGGTGAGACGGGGGAGAAGGTTAATGGCGGGGGGAATGAGAAAAGGGGTCTTGGAGTTGTGGGGAAAGATGGAAAAGATGGATGAAGGAATGGGTTGGATAGAAAGGTGGGTGTGGGAAGGGGTAGATTAGGGCTAATGGGCGCGGGGATTGTGGGATGAGTGGTCGTAAAGACGGTTTCTGCAACACCACCGGTGAATGAAGATGTGGGTATGGGGGAAGGAGGGTGAAGAGGGGAGGCTGGATGGACGGGTGGTGAGAGAGGAGCGGTTGGGGTGGTCGGTACTTCAGTGACTACTGATGTAGGTACAATTGTAGCGCGGGGTGGGGAATCTACAATGATGGTTTCTACGGCCAATGATCGTTCAGGGACGAGGCATGCCTCCCTGGCTTGTTCTGAAGATTGTGCTCCGGTTGGTACACGAATGTATTCGCCGGGTTTTGAAATTAGTCGTACTCTGCGGGGGTCAAACTGTGGCAGTGGTTTTCGTAGCAAGTACCTGAGTGCCTCGTTGGAGCCTACTGATTGGACTAATTCTTTGAATCCTTTGATATATGCGTCTTCGAATCCGCCTGTGACAAGTTCTTGTTCTATTATTTTTTGGCTCTCTTCCTCTGTCAGCTTCTTGTGTGCCCAAACTTTTTCAATAGTTCTATACAGCTTCTTGATAGCTAGAGTGTAAGCTGCTACCTCATAAGTTTCATCTTCATAGGTACTTGTATCGCCATGTGTGTCGGTTTGTTGGCCTTGGCCATCTGTCTGTTCCTGCTCTTGGGATTCATGTGTTCCCTGGCTAGCTTCGTCGTCTCCTTCGTCGTCATCGGTTGCTGTCCTTTCATCATCGGAGCTGGACACGACCTGTCCTTGTGGCTGATCCCTGGGTGTGGTAGGGTAGCTAGGCCTTTCAAATTCTTGAGAAAACATTTGCCCTTCTGAAAACTGGAACTCATTGGAGAATGCATCGGGCATCTCAAAATCAAATGTTTGGTCCAGTGGCTCTGCTTGTCCTGGTTCTAAATGCGGTATTGGAAAAGAGAAAGCTTCCGCACTGATAGTGGTGGGAAGTTCGGCTGCTGTGGTGATAGGTTCTGTGGTTGTGGCTGCTTGGGGTGCGAGAGTACTGGTGGTGCCCTCCGTTACCACTGGTCTAGATAACCTTATGCGGATAGGTTGTACTGTGGGAGTGGCTGCTGTTGGTGACTGCTCTGGAGATGGTTGTGGAGAGGGTGATGCTGGGACTTGTAGGCACGGGATAGTACCTCTCATCCGCTTTCCGGCTCTGCCTTTGCTAGACTTTCTAGCCTTCCTAGTGGTGCCTTTGAATGCTTTCAGTTCCTCACTGGTCATGGCACGCTCAATTGGCAAGTCATATGCCAAGCACATATATATGATCCTGGTGAGGGCGCAGCATCCATTGATTACCTTTTTTCGCTCCCATCTATGCTGTCCCAAATAGAGCTGATCAATGATCCAGCTAGCTAGATCAACTGTTTGCGGTCCAGAACATGCTAAGTATAATCCGAACCAGATTCTCTTGTGGGGCATGGTAAAACGATCCTGAGCTGGGAAAGCAAAGTGCTGCATGCATATCCGTAATGGCTTAGAGAGCTCAGGTGTTATAGCAGAAATATCCTCCCACTTAGTTACGTCACCACGCTTCATCTGCTCTGGGACTAGCCGTTCTTTCTCCGTTGGAGTGTGTGTTCCATGAATCTTGATGGCCGCTCTGATTAAATCCTTTGAAAGATAAAATCTTTTGTAAGGTGGATCATCCACTAAAGAAGGCAAAATAAAGGTTCCTGGGATGTCCTTATTCTCTGAGGCCAGCAAAGTGGTGATTAAGTAATAACACCTATAAAAGTCAGGTTTGGGCAGAGGATCACTGAAATACTCCGTGAAGCCGGCTCTAGCCCAAACATGAGTTAAGTCCTGGGTGTTCTGTAGGCCTTCGAATTCTCTTGAGAAGAATTGATACTTGCCCCATGTGCGGTCATCAAATGTCATATTTGCTTCAAAAATGAAGTCAGCATCAGCTAATGGTCCTGCTAGGCCTTGGAACCAGTGAGAGTTACGGTGTATCTTCTCTGTGTATCCCATAGGTGGGTTATCGATTGGCATGGGTCCCGGAAATCCTTGGAACTCTGGCGGTGGAGCGGTCGGGTGGGATTCTGTGCGTAAAACATTGAGGGGCACCGCAGCCACACTGGGGCCTGCTTCCGATGGTCCTGCTTCGGTTTGCATGATGACTGGTGAGCTAATGGAAAGGATCTGCTACAAAAGATTAACACATTAGTATGGAAATTAATTATGATCCCATTAAGGTGAGACCGCAATCCCTTTCCATAACCGATGCGTAACCCGTGTAGCCAAGTGTCGTGAAGTGATTGATGCAATGATCTTTTTGCAGAGCTAATGCAGGTCTCTAGACGCCTACATGCTTCAGATTATGCATACATTTCTTGATGAGCTTTTATTATGCATGATGTGGGGTTTGGGTGTATGATTTTATACAAGGTTTGGTTGAGGGTGAATTAGTACAAGGGTGGAGTTTAAACGGGGCGGGAGAATTGTTAGATAAGGGGGTACAAGAAGACGTTTGGATACGTTTAGGTATCCATTTCCTAAGAGTCTTGGAGTGGGTGGTATGTTTCTGCTGAGGAACAAAAAGCGGTATCGGGTTTGGTGGTATTGAAGGATGAAAAGGTTTCTGAGGGGTATATATTACATGGCTTGAGGGTTGAGATATAATACATTGTTTGGGTACCCAAATCTGCATGGGTGTGGGTCTATGGATAAGGTATTTCTTGGCGATCCAAATCTGTCGAGTATTGATGCTTGTAGAAGAAGATCGAGAGGACTTTGTATGCTGACTCTGCTTTTTTTGAAACTTTGTCCTGTTCTTGTCTGCAGTGTTGCTGATAGCCTGTGGTTGCTGTCCTTTTGGCACCCATATTTGTCTCGTGCCACTTGTTCTGTGAGTTTGACACTGCTGCTATCTTTGCCTTATCTGGTGGTGTCGTCGGTCTTGGTTCCTCTGTTGTGGTTGACTCCTTCGTGGTTGGGTTTGAGAGGTCCATTGGACGCTCTGCTTTGGAAAAGAAGGGAGATCCAACACTTGCGTGACCTGCCCATTAGGAAGTGATTCGTTCTTTATCTTTAATCTAGGCCAGTCCGCAGCAAGTTTGGAAGGATGAGCACCGCAGGGTGTTGTGCTCATTTGGCCGCTGATGCAACCCTCCTGACCGCTGATTGTGTTCATCTGCCCTAGCGGTTGGGTAGCTGCCCCTTCTAGTTTGCAGGAAGCCCCAGGGAAGATCTCATGTCGTCCTTCTGATTGACAAATGTCTATAGCCAAGCCCGAGTGGGTTGTTGTAGACGTGACGTGACTGGTCTGACCCAAGATCTTCCGGTCTTCCGTCGCATGCGTTTCATAGGGTCTAGGGTTACAAACCTCAATCGGGATGTAATTAAGGAAGTCAAGCGGTATCACTCGCTTTTGCTCTGAGGTTCCAATCTGTAAGGAGCCTTGTCTAAGATTTAGGTCCACTGAGTGATCGTATAGCCAATCTTGGCCAAGGATTAGGGGTTCTATCAGGTCGTCATCATGGCACACTAGTAGCTTCGCTGTCATGGTCACATCCTTAATGAGGATAGGAAGGTCCACCTCACCCATGCAAGGGGTTTCCATGCCTCCTAGGCCTATGAGGTATGCCTCAATTGGCTGCATTTCTATTCCTGAATCCTTATAGTGGGACCATCTAATCGCACTAGTCATAGCACCTGAATCAATTAAAGCCCTGAGCTCTTGGCAAGGGTTGTCGTGCTCTAGCCTGACTGTAATGAATGGTCTCCTGTCCACTATACTAGGATGAGTGGTTGACTTTACTTGACACATGGCCATGGGATATCTGGGTGTAGTTTCCAGATAGTTATAATGTTCGCTCCCTAGTCCTTGTCTTCTTAACTTCATGCGTTTAATGCGTTCTATTGCTTCTGCCTGAGCTTCCGCTCGTATTCTATTTTCTTCCTCCTTACGCTTTTTTGCCCACGTGAGTCGTCTAAGCATATCCTCAGTAAGAGGTTCCTGATATAGCTTGACTCTACAGCCACTAATATAATTAGGCATTATATCTCCTTCTAAAGTGGCTAATTGTACTGCTCCACTTGTTGAGAGTCTGTTAATGATCATAGGTCCATAACCTCGCTTTTCTAACTTACGTGCGTGTTGCTTTAGCGTATATACTAGAACTAAATCTCCTTCTTTTAGGCCTTTATCTTTCACATGTGCATCAAAATATGCTTTCTGTCGTTTCTTTGCTGCATATATTCCTGCTGCTGCCTTGAGCCTGGTTTCTCCTAATCGTTCCAAGTCCATTATTCTCGCTGATAATTCATGGCCGGTCCATTGATGTTCTTGTGCAACCTTAAGGGTCGGTATCAGGAAGTCCAAAGGAAGCACAGCATTCTGACCAAAAACCATCTGAAAGGGAGTTGCATTGAGTACGGTCTTGTAGGCCACTCGATATGCCCAAACAGCGTGGTGTAACTGTTTGTCCCAATCTGAACATTTGTTGTTCACGAGTTTCGTCAGTACGTTACAAAGGATCTTATTAGTGCTTTCAGCCTGACCATTGGCCTGAGGATGATATGGTGCGGATTTCTTGTGAATCACCATAAAATCCTGTAACAGATATTCAATGACTTGGTTTAGAAAGTGAGTGCCTCGATCGCTCACTAACTCTATAGGCAGTCCATATCTTGTAAAGACATTTTCAAATAAGAATTTTGCAGTTGTGTGTGCATCATTCTTTTTCGTGGCTTTTGCCTCTACCCATTTCGTAAGATAATCTGTCGCAACAATAATGTATTCCGCATGTGTACCTTTTGCAGGGGGGTTAATGGGTCCTACAAAGTCTATACCCCACTTAGAAAATGCACGTCCACCCATCATGGGTTTCAATGGCATTTCATCTCTGCGAGTAGGAAACTGAGTTCTTTGGCACACATCACATCTCTTGACATAGGTATGAGCATCCATGTGAAGAGTGGGCCACCATAATCCTGCAAAGAGGATGGCTTTGATTATCCTATCGGGTCCAAAATGACCTCCTGCAACACCTTGGTGTGCAGTCTCTAGTATGCTCAGATAATCGCTCTCATGAACACATTGTCTTAGATATCCATCTCGTCCTCTTTTGTATAGGTTATCGCCAATAAGTGAATAATCTTGAGCTTCCTGCTCTAGACTGCGTTGTCGAGCTAAGGTCATGCCTTGAGGGAATGTGTTCGTCCTCAAGTATGTCACTAATGGTTCACTCCAGTCTGGTGTGAGAGACACGTGATATAATGTAGCATGCTCTACTGGTGGTCTTTCACAACAAACATGGCATTCCTTACACAACCTGTAGACATCTGCTTCCATCATAGGCCAATATACTCCTAATCTATGCAGAGTCTGTAACGTTCGATGTTTTGAATGATGTTGCTTTAATGCACCTATGTGTGCTAATTGCAACCAATTCGCATGTTCTGATTCATCTACACAACAAGCAAGAATTTTTTGATTATCCTGTTTATATATGCTTCCTGCCATTATTTGGTATCTTTGGGACTTGGTAATCTCTCCCTCTTTGATCTTTAACCTAGGATTCTTGGGTCCATATGTGAGAATAGGGACTATAGGCTTAGCCCATTCTGGTGCTATCTCAAGGTTAAACAAGTATGCATCTGGTATTTCATCCGCTACTCCTTGAGGAGCTTCTCCTGAGGTTAATCTTGAAAGGTGGTCAGCTCTAAGAAGTGTCTTTCCTTTCCTGACTACGATTTCAAAATCATACTCCATGAGTAATAGAAACCAACGTATCAGTCGTCCGGTGTTACATGGCTTGTTGACTAAGTACAATAGGGCTTGATGATCTGTAAAGAACTTGAATTTGTTGGCCAACAAGTAGTGCCTGAACTTCTTTACTGCGTAGATCATCCCTAATCCTTCTCGTTCCGTCGTGGTGTAATTCCTTTCTACTGCGTTCAATTGTCTGCTCGCGTAAGCTATGGGGAGATCTATGTTACCTTCATTCGTGGGTTGTGCTAACACACATCCTATGGCGTAATTGGATGCATCCACATGTACATGGAATGGCTTACTCCAATCTGGGGTAGTCAATATAGGTGCTGAGCACAAGCGTCGTTTAAGTTCATTGAATGAATTTTCACATTCATCTGTCCATTCAAAATTGGTTAAAAGAGAGTACAAAGGCTTGGCTATGATTGCATACATGTGTATGAATCTCCTATAATATCCGCAATGGCCCATAAATGCCTGTACCTCTTTCACATTAGTTGGTCTAGGTAAATCTGCAATTACCTTCACCTTTTCTTCATCCGTAGAGATTCCATTTTTTGACACAATGTGTCCTAGAATTTTGCCTTGTCTGACCATGAAAACGCATTTTTCTGGGTTCAAACAAACCTGATATTCTCGACATTTGTCAAATATTTGCCTTAACTCTGGGATATGCGTCTGTCTTACACTTGAATGAGCACATATGTCATCGACATAAACTTCCAAGCTCTTGCGTAAAAATTCCTTAAAAACATGACACATGAGTCCCTGGAAAGTGGCGGGTGCATTTGTTAAGCCAAATGGCATCACGCGAAATGCAAATATGCCCCATTCAGTGGCAAATGCTGTCTTGTGTTGGTCTTCTGGAGCAATAGCTACTTGATTATAGCCTGAAAATCCATCAAGAAAGCTGTAAACTTCCTTGCCCGCAACTCTTTCCAATAGATGTTTTGTGATAGGAAGAGGATAACTATCTCTAATCGTTGCGGCATTAACCTTTTTAAGGTTAATACACACACGCAATTTTCCATTCTTCTTGGGCACTACCAGAATGGGAGATACCCATTCGGTATGCTCAATTTCATAAATGAATCCTGCTTCTATCAAGCGATCTATCTCCCCTTTGATCTTCGCAGCGTAGTTATCATTGTACGTGTACGGTTTCTGTTTTGTCGGTTTTGCATCTGGAGTCATAGGGATTCTATGAGAACATATATCTGGATCTACTCCTTTCAAATCTTTGTAACTCCACGCAAAAACATCTCTATATTCGCGTAATAGGGCAACTAGCTCTTCTTCTTCTTCAGTTGTCAAATCATGCCCTATGTATGTGCATTTTTCTTCCTCTCCTTCTATGGCTACGATTATTTTCTTGGTTTTCTCGCGGTTATCATATACTTGTCCGTCATTCGCCTTTCTATTAGGCATTCGTACCATGATTCTTCTATCTTCGATTTCATATTTCTTGAAGTTCTCGGGTACTTCAAACAAAGATTCTTCTTTTTCTGACATGGTTTCTTTCTTCTTTCTTTTCTTGCCTTCACTCTTAGTAGTCACTTTCGTGGCTAATCTCACCTCATTCGTAATTTCCTCGTGTCTCTGCGGGTGAGTCTCTACTTCGTAGAAATATTCTTCCTCTGATGCAAATGGAGAGTCCATGATAATTGATTCTAAATCAAAATCACTTGCATCCTCAAATGCATCAGTGTTAGGTTCACACTCTTCTAAAATTGCATCGCACATGATTGGCTCTACCGTTAAAACTGAAATGTCATAGCCATCCTCGTCACAGTGGGGAGTCCTTTGTTCTTCATTGATGGCTACATCCATGGTTGCTAGGATTTCTGCCCAACCATGGGGTTCAAACTCTTCGTCTGGGAATACTACAGGTGCATAGGCTGGATCTTGTAGGGTTCGTGGATTTTGTTCTGCACCTAAGGTCCTTGCTCCTAATCTTTCTTCCTCTTGTTTGGCTACTTTACACATCCATAAATGAGTATCCTCATGCAACCAAGAAGGATCTGATTCTAATGAGTGCACGGATTCTGTTTCTACTGGTGTCTTATGGATGGTATTCCATTGTATTGGGGGTACATCTCTATGTGAATAGTCTTTAAGATTGACTTTGGTAGTCACTCCTAAATGTTGCAAGTACAAAGAATTAGTTCCCCAATCTTGTACAATTTGCAACTGACGCATGAATGGTCGTCCCAATATCATCTCATAAGCATGGTTTTTTGCAAAGTCACAAATGGCAAAGGTATGCTCAAATTCTACACCACAAGTGGTGAGAGATATGCCTTCTAGTAAGCCTAATGGTTTTTCTATGTGTCCATCAGCCATTTGTAGCTTCATCCTGGTGGGTCTTAATGCTGGCTTACCCCAACGTTTCCATAAAGCGGTGGTAGCTATGGCTACTCCGGCTCCTGAATCTAAGATGGCTTTCGTGGTGTAGCCCTGATGGGTGATCGGAAGATAAGTGTTACCTTCCTCTCCTTCGCTCACATCTCCAATCTTTTCTACAGGTATCTCTGGTACCTTATCTTGTGATCCTATTGGTGAGGGAGTAGTAGCAAGCTCGGGGAATTGATTTGCTACATGCTTCCACAATTCTGGTTTTACCTTCAATAACTCCTCCAGAGTAAGGTTACATTGTACTTTGGTATTCTTGATCACTTCCGTGTTTCTAGGGATTACTGATTCTTCATTCCTCACTATTATCGTGGGTGCTCTCATACTAATAGACTTTGCTTCCCAAGGTCCTGTGAACTGAGGTAATTCTTGTAAAGAATTGGATTCAAATCTTGTGTGTTCACTCAGTTGTTCTTCCTCTACATCATCGTATATAGAGGGGATGTCTTGGGGAAATTGTTCCTGCAAGTCATCTATTTCTTGAATAGGAGGATGGGTTCCTTGTTCCTTTCTCCATTTCTCTTCTTGGATTTCTCTCAAAAATTCATGTGAATATTTATGTATGGAAGACAAATTGTCTTGACTTTCTGTATTGGGTACTTGAGACAGGGATGGTGCATTCCTTTCCTTTGTCTCTGGGACAATAGGGTTCCTATGCTGATCCTTTTTCTCTTTGCTTTCAATCAAATATTCTAGCCTCTCCATTAGTCCTTGAAAGTGTAACTCCGGTTTTGCCATGTTGTTCCAATTAAGATATCTAGAGGCTTCGAACAAAGCTTGTGCTAGTTCTACCATCTTCATGCAAAGTTTAGTTCTCTCAATTTCTAGATCAGCTCGAGGGTAGTTCTTACTCATTTCAGCTACTTGAGGTCCCTCTTTTAATCTAGCCTGATATGCACGAAACATCATGTCTAGATTCTCTAGTATGGTTTCCGCTAAAACTGTTCCTGATTTCTGAGCTGGATTCTCTTGATTCAATTCCTGTGAAGTCAATTCTTGGATTTTGGCTCTAGATTCCTTTAAACTTCCTTCCAATTCCGTTATCTTTTTACTCCATTTTCTCTTAATTCTTTCTCTAGAATCTTTCCAAGATTTTGTCTTCTTACTGCTAGATTCTGCAACTTCACTGGTTTCGGCTACTTTCTCTTGATTAAGCTTTTGGTTCTGTAAGAGCACCTGGGCTCTTGTTATAGCTTGGATAGGCACGTATGTAGGGTTGGATCCATCTGCGTTATTTACAATACCTATCACATTGATCGGTGTCACATTCGGAGCGTTAACAGGGTTCTTAGGACAATCTTTGATTATGTGCTCTTTGCCACAATCAGCACAAAAGCCTTGGATGTTATAGTACTGTGATTGTCCTGCTATCGGGGGGTGTGGACAATCCTTTATGAAATGATCTCCTTGGCACCTAAAGCATGGTCCTCTAGGGCCTTGTGGTCTCTGTTGTCTTAATTGGGGCCGTGGATTTGGGTTTGTGTACATCACATTAGCATAGTCGGGCTCCCAACTAGGTTCCACTGGTGGACTATCGTAATGATATGTCTCCACGTGTTCTAGTGACTCTGTGTAATATGCGGGTGGACTATCGACATGCGTAGAGTCAAAACTGTTTGAGTGTGGGTCACTCTCTGTGATCAAAGGTGAAGAAGGCACTAAGGCCCTACTTAGGTTCTCTTCTGCAACAACATATTTGACTGAGATGACATTCGCTGGTGGGGGTGGCTGCTGAGCTAAGACTGGTTGAGGTCTCTATTGAGCCTGGTATGGGTAGTTCTGAGGAGGCCTATAGTAATAAGGCTGAGCATTGTATTGGCCTTGATACCTACCTGGCTGTGCGTATGCTTGCGGGTAGTTCTGTCTCACGGTTTGTTTGTTGTATGGGCAGTCCTGAGCCGTATGATTCGTGTATCTTCTCTCAATTGTACAGTATTGGCCACTAGGGTTGGCTTGTGGTTGTGGTGCATTGGGACACATATTTGCCAGATGATCACCACCACAGGTGTAACAACGCTTGTTTGTTAGCACCCTAGGTTTACTAGAAACTCCTAGTTTCTCGGCCACTTTTTCTGCTAGGTCTTCTATTGAGCTAGACAATTTCGTGGATGCTAGAGATGAACAGTCTGAGTCCTTATAGACCTTTGAAAGTTCCAACTCGTCTCCTAAGTTGTCTTCAATGTCTATGCAAATTCTTACACATTGCTCTAGCGTTCTGCGTTCTTTTATGTACACGTAGGAGCGTAGTTTAGAGCTCAACAAGCCATCTAGAAACAATGACACTTGCTTAGCTTGTGAGGGTAGCTCTTGCATTGGACATCGTTCAACATATTGTCTAAACCTACGTCCTGCGAGTCTAACTGTTTCTTGAGGGGTTTGTTTAAAGCTATGAATCAACGAAGACGTATCATGTCTAATCCCACTTTTAGAGAATTCAATGATGAATGACTCTAAAAAGTGATGGATGTCCCTAAATTGCCTTTGTTGCAATGGTTGGAACCAAGTTAAAGCTGTATTCTTTAACGTTAGTCCAAATGCGTTGTATTGCGTGAACATGTCCTCAACTTGTTCGGCTCTTAGTACTTGCTTGAATTCTGCGACGTGGTCGTAGGGATCTCCTGTCCCATCAAAATAATTCTTCATTGATTTTACTAATTGAGTGGGTCTCAATATTCTTGCGTGTTCACATAGTCTAGGTAGAGGAAAATCATCTCTACCACCTGGTATTCCATGATCTCTTTGTCTATCCACTCTATTAGTGTCCGTGGTTGTTCTATCTCTCCCTATGGGATGAGTGAAGCTTACTTCTGGTCTCTCTTTATTTCCCTCTCTTTGATTTCCATGGGCTGAGGATGTTCCTGCCCCTTGTTGACTTGTATTCATGTTTGTTCTAGATGGAGGGAATACCAATTCTCCTCTCCATGTGTATGTGTTTTTAGCGCGGTCGGGTACCACAAAGACTCTTTCTGAAGTCTCATCCAGGTATACAACCTTTTCCAGGTGTATCCGGGTCCTTGAACTCGTATATAGTGATGATACCTACCTCACTAAGTAGTTTTGTTTTGTATCTCCAAAAGGCTTCATTCGTTTCTTTATTTACAAACAACTCTATGCTTCTGTTGTCCTGAGGGATCCATTCTGGGATTAGTACTCGTGTCAGTACAGATTTCCCTCTAGGTGTTCTAGGCTCTTCTAGTGGTTCCTTTCCTTGAGATTTTGCTTCCATCTCTGGTTGAATCATGCCAAACTCGTTGGTATTGTTTGGCTGCGTACTTAAGATGTACATCGTTCCTTCCTTGTCTATGTACGTGTCTCTCTCGAATTTCACCATTGGACGTTCCAATCCAATGGGTTGATCGGGGTTGTGCATTTGCACCACTTGCCTTCGCAAACCATCCTCATAGATGCGAGCACCTAATCGGTTGGTTCGAAGAAACTCTAGTTGTGTTCTATAGGGTCCTTCAGGTTTTTCTAAATAGGCTACATTCGACCCTCCTTCTGGTCTTTCTGTGCTAAATGCCATTTCTGAATCACTAGTATCTGAGCTCTCGTAGGGATAACTAGTGTTCAATTGTTGAGCCCACGATCGTGCAGTAGTTCTTACACTTGCCTCTGATGATCTAAGGCTTCGTCGGTCCGACTTACCTATATGTTTGCCCGATCTAAGGTTCATTAATTTTCTTCCTTGCACACTCAGTACACGCTCAGATCGTCACCGATTCTTTGTTATTACTTTCTTGATTCTTTTTAGATTTCTTTAGATTCTTGTCTTAATGTATGCGTCAGGAATTCAACTTTCCGTGATAATTTTGAGTTCTCGTTCCGTCAGACTTATGTTCTTTCCTTTAGGTTTTCGTGTCACACACCTTTACTTGTAGTCTTTGACTTGATAATTTTAACTCTCTTGAACTTGATGCGTTCCTATCGTCTTAATCCACAATGCTAACGTTTAGCCTAAGCTAAGAATTGACTGAGGGGGTTGAGTAATCTTCCAACCTCGAGTGAGCTTTTCTGGTTGCTCTGATGCCCAAGAAGCCGCGCTTCCCAAGCTTTATGCCCTTCACAGCCTTGCTTTGGTTGTCTTTGATTGCCCTTGCTAGACCTAGAAAAATCCAATATTAGACCAATTCACAGTTGGATGATCAAGCACTTAAGTACATACACCTTTTAAGTCCCTTCCCTTTTGCCCAATTTTTTAATGCTTGCCCCCTGGCTTTCAAGTCCCAAACTAGGTCAACCTCAAAATAGCTTATCTAAAAATAGATGTATTCTTTAAGAAAAAAACAGTTGAGGTCACGTAGTACTCGTTAAGAGCTTTCTAACGAGCTATTAAGCTCAAAAAACGGACTTCGAATGAAAAGTTATGACCGTTCAGGCCCTGGGGGTAAAAACTGACAAATAGGTTTTTCTCCAAATATGAGCTAAGGGGTCTCCTATGAGTCTAATCACCCAAAAATTTCCCAAAAATAGCCCCAAAATTGGCCAAAAAATGAAACCCTAAAATTTGCGATGGGGGTGCACAATCGCGATGGTCAGAGATAATCGCGATGGTCTGGGACCGTCGCGATGGCGTGAATTTGCACAATCGCGATGGCGTGAAAGTGCACCGTCGCGATGGCGTCAGTCAACGGTCAGCGTGCACAATCGCGATGGCGTGAACTTGGACCGTCGCGATGGCGTGAACTTGGACAATCGCGATGGCGTGAACTTGGACAATCGCGATGGTCCGAAAGTGCACCGTCGCGATGGCGTGAAAGTGCACCGTCGCGATGGCGTGAAATTGGACAATCGCGATGGTCCGAAAGTGCACCGTCGCGATGGCGTGAAAGTGCACCGTCGCGATGGTCTGGGCGCGATGGTCTGAGCGCGATGGCGTGAGCCAATCGCGATGGTCTGAATTTTTGAAGCGTCGCGATGGTCTGAAGTGCACCGTCGCGATGGCGTGAAAGTGCACCGTCGCGATGGTCTAGATTGCCATGTGGCATCGTCGGCGCGATGGCATGGGCCAATCGCGATGGCGTGACACAATCGCGATGGTCAGAGACCGTCGCGATGGTCAGAGACCGTCGCGATGGTCAGAGACCGTCGCGATGGTCCGGCCAAGCCGTCGCGATGGCATAAGCCAATCGCGATGGTGTGACACAATCCCGATGGTCAGAGACCGTCGCGATGGTCCACCAAACTATGAATTTTTGCAATGCAGCTGTGGATTCCTACACACGCAGGGGTCGCCTACACGGTGGTGAACTCGCCTTCCTCAAAATCCGAACTTTGCAGACCATCGCGATGGTCTGACACAGTTGGAAATTTCTGACAGAAACTGAAGTTTTTACCTTTTCCAAGCTTTCCTGATGCACTGGAGCTCTGGACCTGCAAGAAAACTCAAGAAAACAAAAGTACACACAAGCACAAAAGTTCTCTCTCACTCTCTCGCATGCACAAATGAGGGGAAATGAGGAGAATGGGTGGATATGGTGAATTTTCTGATTTTTTTTTTTTTTTTGGAGATGAAGATGATGATGCGGTGATGAAGATGGAGTGTGGGGAGGTGAAAAAACACTAAAAACTAAGTAAAAACAACAACAAAAACTGAAACTTTTACCTTCCAACGCCACTTCTTGCTATACTCTTACCATCACACATCCGTCCTAGACTCGATCCCCGGCAACGGCACCAAAATTTGGTGTTGCTCTAGCACAATGGTGAGAACCACGTTAAGAAGCTCCACCTCCTTAATGTCAATCCGCGGAAGAGATAGGAGTGATATGAAGATCGTGAATGTGAGATGAAGTGAGAGTGAAGGTGAGAAGCATAGAAATGCACACACACATACACACACACTACGAAGAGACAAGCAAGACACAATGGAAGGTGGGAAATTAGCTCTATTACTCAAGAACACTATTACAAGCTCAAAAGAACTCTAAACTCCAACAAGCTAACCTCAAAAATGAGCTCTCTAGCTCTTTTTATAGTTTCTAGACTAGTTTTGACCGGTTTCACATCTAGTGACCGGCATAGTTAAAAATTAGGTCCTAGATGCTATTTGGAAGGGTAAACAGTATCTAAAAATAACGAAAATTGGTACACGCATTCTACCTAAGCTCTTCAAGCTCGAGGACTCCTCCGCTTGCACAAAATGGAGCTATGGATTACAAAATGGGGTTTTCTATGTTACATATGTTACAATAGTGATAAAAATCACTGTTGGAGGTTTTTGGAAAGTATTTGAAAACATAATTATTTGAAAAACGATTCGACTGGCTCCCTGCTTTGTCGTTACATGCTTCCGTGTCGTCTGTGCCTCTGGCTGCTTCCAACATAGGTCCATAGCCTCTCTTCTCCAATTTCCGTGCATGTTGCTTCAACGTGTAGACTAAAACTAGGTATCCAGCTTTCAAGCCCTTATCCTTCATGTGGGCATCAAAATATGCCTTCTGTCTTTTCTTAGCAGCATATATCCCCGCTACCGCTCTTAGTCTTGTTTCACCTAGTCGTTCCAGATCAAAAATCCTCGAAGAGAGTTCATGACCCGTCCACTCATGTTCTTGTGCTACTCTAAGTGTAGGTATCAAGAAGTCCAATGGTAGCACTGCGTTCTGACCAAACACCATCTGAAAGGGTGTGGCTTGGAGTACCGTTTTATAGGCCACTCGGTATGCCCAAACAGCATGGTGTAGCTGTTTGTCCCAATCAGAGCGTTTATTGTTCACTAGTTTTGTCAATACGTTGCATAGAATTTTATTTGTGCTCTCAGCCTGGCCATTAGCTTGTGGGTGATAGGGGGCAGACTTCTTGTGTACTACCAAGAACTCTTGGAGAAGATTTTCGATAACTTCATTCAAGAAGTGCGTCCCTCTATCACTTACTAGCTCTATAGGTAGCCCGTATCTAGTGAACACATTCTCAAATAAGAACTTGGCAGTCATCTGAGCATCATTCTTGGTCGTAGCTTTTACCTCTACCCACTTGGTTAGATAATCACTGGCCACAATGATGTATTCAGCATGTGAACCCTTCGTTGGGGGATTAATAGGACCTACAAAGTCTATTCCCCATTTAGAGAATGCCCGTCCACCCATCATAGGTTTCAATGGCATCTCGTCTTTACGTATAGGATACTGAGTTCGTTGACAAATGTCGCACCTCTTCACATAGGTGTGTGCATCCATGTGAAGGGTTGGCCACCACAAGCCTGCAAATAGTATTGCCTTGATCACTCGATCTGGACCAAAGTGTCCTCCTGCTACACCTTGGTGAGCAGTTTCCAAGATCTTGAGATATTCACTCTCATGGACACATAGTCTCAGGTAACCATCTTTACCACGCTTGTACAAATTATCACCAACAAGAGAGTAGTCTAAGGCTTCTTGTTCTAAACTTCTTTGTCTGGCTAATGTCATATCTTGAGGGAATGATTTCGTCCTCAAGAAGGCTACTAGTGGTTCACTCCAATCTGGCACATGGACACTTGATAAAGAGTGGCATGCTCCACGGGTGGTTTAGTGCAACAGATTGGGCATTCCTTGCACAATTTATGGACATCAGCTTCCATAGTCGGCAAATGCACTCTGAGTCTCTTGAGTGTCTGTAGGGTTCTTTGCCTCGAATAGTGTTGCTCTAATGCACCTATGTGTGCCAATTGCAACCATTTAGCGTACTCATCCTCTTCCACACAACAGGCGAGTACTCCTTGATCGGTATGTCTGTACATACTTCCTGCCATGATCTGGTATTTTTGGGCTTTTACAATCTCCCTATCATGTGTGTTTATTACTGGGTGGTTAGGCCCATATGTCAATACTGGCACTAATGGCTTAGCCCACTGTGGTACAACTTCCAAATTGAACAGGTAAGCATCAGGAAGATCATCTGATACTCCCTGTGGAGCTTCTCCAGATGTGAGCCTAGAGAGATGGTCTACTCTCAAATGAGTCTTTCCTTTCCTCACCACAACCTCAAAGTCATATTCCATTAGCAAGAGAAACCATCTTACTAATCTACCCGTGTTGCATGGTTTGTTTACCAAGTACAACAGTGCTTGATGATTAGTAAAAAATTTAAACTTATTTGCCAGCAAATAGTGTCTAAACTTTTTAACCGCATACACCATGCCCAATCCTTCTCTCTCAGTAGTGGTATAATTCCGTTCAGCTACATTTAGTTGTCTACTAGCATAGGCAATTGGAAGATCCATATTACATTCACCAGTAGGTTGTGCGAGTACACATCCAATAGCATAATTGGATGCATCCACATGAATATGAAAGGGTTTACTCTAGTTTGGTTTGGTCAAGATTGGAGCTGAACACAGTCTTCTTTTGAGTTCATTGAAGGAGTTCTCACATTCTTGAGTCCACTCGAAATTAGTTAAAAGTCCATACAGAGGCTTTGCTATGATGGTGTACATGTGTATAAACCGTCGGTAATAACCACAATGCCCAATGAAAACTTGTACTTCCTTGACGTTCCTTGGCCTAGGTAACTCTGCAATAGCTCTAGCTTTTTCCTCCTCCGTAGATATGCCATTCTTTGACACTATGTGTCCTAGAATCTTGCCTTGCCTGACCATGAAAACACACTTTTCTGGGTTCAGGCAGACTTGATATTCTCTACATTTGTCAAAGGTTTGCTTGAGTTCAGGTATATGTGTTTGTCTGATGTTGGAATGAGCACAGAGGTCATCAACATAGACTTCTAAATTCTTCCTCAAGAACTCTTTAAATACATGACACATCAGTCTCTGGAAGGTTGCAGGCGCATTGGGAAGCCCAAATGGCATTACCCGAAAATCAAATATGCCCCACTCTGTGGCAAAAGCCATCTTATGTTGATCCTTAGGAGCAATGGCTACCTGATTGTAACTAGAAAATCCATCAAGGAAGCCGTATACTTCCTTGCCTGCTACTCTTTCGAATAGATGTTCCGTGATAGGAAGCAGATAGTTATCTCAAATAGTGGTTGCATCAACCTTCTTCAAGTTAATGCACACACGTAGCTTTCCATTCTTCTTGGGCACCACTACAATGGCGGATACCCACTTAGTGTGCTCAATTTCATAGATGAATCCAGCTTCTACCAGTCTATCTATCTCCTCCCTGATCTTAGCAGCATAGTTATCATCATATGTGTATGGCTTCTGCTTAGAGGGTTTGGCATCTGAAGTCATGGGAATTGTGTGTGAGCATATGTCAGGGTCTACGCCCTTTAAGTCCTTGTAGCTCCAGGCGAATACGTCTTTGTACTCCCTTAGCAAGGCTGTTAGCTCATGCTCTTCTTCCTCTGTCACGTCGTGACCTATGTAAGTACATCTTTCTTCTCCTTCTTCTATGGATACCACTATTTTCTTGGTGGTTTCTTTGTTATCATAGGCCTCTCCTGATTGTGCCTCACGTTTAGGCATTCTCACCATGACTCTCCTATCATCTATTTCATACTTTTTAAAGTTTTCTGGGACCTCAAACATGGATTCTTCCTCCTGTGGTGTGACTTCTTTCTTCTTCCTCTTCTTGCCCTCATTTTTGGCGGTCATTTGTGTGGTTAACCTCACATCATTGGTAAGCTCCTCATGTCTTTGAGGGTGAACTTCTACCTCATAGAAATATTCTTCATCTGATGCAAATGGTGAGTCCATGATGATTGACTCTAGGTCAGAGTCACTTGCATCCTCAAATGCATCAGGGCTAGGTTCGCATTCTTCTAGAATTGAGTCTCCCATGATTGGCTCTATGGAGAAGACTAAAATGTCATAGCCATCCTTGTCACAAGTGGGGTGTCCATTGTTCTTCATTGATGGCTACATCCATTGTTGCTAAAATTTATGCCCAACCATGAGGTTCAAACTCTCCGTCAGGAAATACTACCGGTGCATAGGCTGGGTCTTGAATTAATCTATGCATTTCCTTCGCACCTACCTCTCTGGCTTTTTCTCTCTTCTCTTCCTCTACTGCTACTTTGCACATCCATAAGTGGGTATCTTCATGCATCCATGAGGATCTTGACCCTATGGAATGCACTGACTCTGTATCATCTTTGGCTCTATGGATGGGATTCCATTGGATAGGAGGGACATCTCTATGAGAGTAATCTTTGAGATTCACTTTGGTCGTGACACCTAAGTGTTGCAGGTACAAGGAATTGGTTCCCCAATCTTGTACCACTTGCAACTGTTGATGGAGAGTGTTAATCTCCAAAAGAACAAGTTGTACTTGAACTTAGAACTCCTCTATATCAAGAACAACTTCAGACTCCACTTAATTTTAGAAAACAATCACCAAATTATAAGAATTTTGACTAACTGTTGAAAACTAAAATTTCCTGAAAAGTCTGCCACAGATTAATTACTGATTGACTAATCAATCCTGTAAAGTTTTTAATAAAACTTTGCACAATGCTTTGCCTTAAGGTTGTGCAACTTCTCCAAGTTAAATTTCTCAAAATGATTGAGTATACTGTAAGAAATGTGTGAAACACTTTACCTATGTCTGAAACAGCTTCTTTGCAATGGCGACCTTAACACCTGTCATTTCTTAACACTGGTTCTCCCAAAGTAAATCCCGTTTGATCAAGATCTTTTAGCCATAGATGGCTTACCTTTCAACTTAGATTTTGAGCCCTCACTTGTGTAAAACTTTACACCGTGCACTAAGCAATGTTCATTTCTCTGAACATGAAATCTGCGCGAGTTTTGACGACTCTCAGAACATCTTCACATATGAATGTTCCTAAACTGAATTCTCTCTACCTGATTTCAATTAACCTCTCAAATTCTAGTCATAGATAGATTAGCTATGGACTTAGATACGTGCAAAAGGATTTCTCAAAAGATTAAGCACAGAAGGAGAATGGGAGAGAAGATCGACGCGCCATATCTGAAATTTTTTACTTATTTGTTTTCTTCATACATCTGATGGATGATCTGTACAATGTACATCAACTAACTCATCTCAACTCTCTTCTCTATATCTCTTATATGACTACAAGCATGTACTTATATATAATATATATATATACAAGTCCTAACTCGTAACTACTTCAAGTATATTGAAGTATCTTAAAGAATTAATGTACATTTGATTAAAGAACTTTACTATCTGATTCTTTCCTTCAATTCATGACATTGATCTTCAATCTTCTCTTCATGTCTTTACTTCTACCCTTTGTATAATCACAATTTGTTGATTGTCTTGCTCCAACAGCTCCCCCTCAATCATCAATTGTGATTATCTGCATCCTTTTTATTCCTGCCATGTCTTTGAACTTCTCTAACTTTGGTCCATCTAAACTTTTTGTCATCATATCTGCAAGTTGATCTTTTGTAGGAGTATGCATAACTTCAATTTCCTTATCAATGACCTTTTCTCTCAGAAAATGATACTGTATTTCAATATGTTTAGTTCTAGCATGAAACACAGGATTAGCTGCCAAGTATAGAGAACTCATATTGTCTCCACAAATAATAGGAGTACTTTGAATCACATAAAAAACCTTCGTAAGTGTCTTTAGCCATATTACCTCCTTTGCAGCTTCCACCATACCTTTATATTCTGCTTCTGTAGATGACAAAGCAACTGTATGTTGCTTCTTAGAACACCATGAAATCAATTTGTCTCCTACATAGCACAAATATCCATGTGTTGATCTTCTATCATCCACATTACCTGCCCAATCTGCATCATTATATATCTTCACTCTTGTATTAGAAGTAAATCCATAGTACAATCCTTCTCTGAGTGTACCCTTGATGTACCTAAGTACTCTTTGTCCTGCAATCCAATGTTCCTTTCTGGGACAATGCATGAATTGTGAAAGCACACCAACTGCATATGATAAATCCGGCCTTGTTAATGTAGCATAAATCAAGCTACCAACCAAACTTTGATAGAGCTTCATGTTTTTGAATTCTTCTCCTCCAAATCTAGACAATTTATGGTTCACTTCCAATGGTGTAGGTGCAACCCTGCAATCTTCCATTTTAAATTTGGTTAGCAAATTTTTAAGATACCTTTCTTGGGTCACATATACTCCATGTTGAGTACATAAAATCTCCATTCCCAAGAAGAATGACAAGTTCCCCAAATCATTGATTTTGAACTCTTTCTCCATCTGCTTCTTGATCAGTTGTATTCCTTTATCATCTGTTCCTGTAAGTATTATGTCATCAACATAGATACAAACATAAATGAATCCATCTTCACTTGCTTTGACTAGCAAGCTACTATCTGCCTTTGATGCTTGAAATCCAAGTTCCTTCAAGAACTTTACAAGCCTATAATTCCATGCCCTTGGGGGCTGCTTTAATCCCTACAAAGCTCTCTTGAGCTTACACACATAATTTGGACTCACTTGATCTTTGAACCCATCTGGTTGCTCCATGTAAACTTCATCTGAAATGTAACCATTCAAAAAATCATTTTTAACATCTAATTGAGATAACTTCCAACCTTTGCAAGCAGCAATTGCTATGAGAGTTCTGATGGTTGTCATTTTTGCCACAGGACTATAAGTCTCATCATAGTCCACTCCATATGTCTGTGCATACCCTTTCACAACAAGTCTGGCTTTGTACCTAGACACACTTCCATCTGCAAATCTTTTTGTTTTGTAAACCCACTTACATCCAATAATTTTCTGGTTATTAGGTTTAGGAACCAGATCCCAAGTCTGATTCTCTATCAATGCATCATACTCCTCTTGCATGGCTTCTTCCCAATTTCTCTTGCCTTTGGCTTCATCATATGTAGATGGATCTTCATCTGCTTTTACCAAATAAGCATAATCTTTAGTAGTCAAGAATGAGGTGTCATAGCTATACCTTGTGGGTTGCCATTTGTGCCTAGATGACCTCCTAACTTCTGCACTTTTTGAAGTCTCTGGTTCATCACATTCTGGATCAAACCTTGGCCTCTCTTCAACTTCAACCTGTACTTCATTATTCTCATTTTCATCAAGTAATTGAATCTTTGCTTTACCTTTCCTTTGATCCACTACTTCTTCAACATCTGCATGTATATTATATTTACTTGCATACAAAGTACCTTGCTCATCAAATGTAACATCCTTGGATACAAGGAATTGCTTTGTGGATGGACTCCACAACCTGTATCCCATTTGCTTATCATCATAACCAATGAATACATACTTTTCTGCCTTAGGCTCCAACTTATGCCTCAATTGAGATGGCACATATGCATATGCCAAGCATCCAAATATTCTGCAATGATCCAAGGTAGGTCTCTTACCCCACCAAGCTTCATATGGTGTCATACCTTGCAAAGCTTTACAAGGCAATCTATTAACCAAATATGTCGCTGTATTAACAGCTTCAGCCCACAAATAATTTGGGCAATTCTTCTCTTTCATCATGGACCTTGCAAATTCAACAAGTGTCATGTTTCTTCTTTCTGCTACCCCATTTTGTTGAGGAGAGTACCTGCAAGTAACTTCTCTCTTTATACCTACATTCCATAAGTAATCATTGAACTCATTTGAAAAATACTCTCCCCCTCCATCTGACCTTAGTCTCTTCAATTTTTGACCTGTAATTCTTTCTGCATATGCATGATAGTGTTTAAATGTATTAAACACTTCTGACTTTTCTTTAATCACATAAATTGTGATCCATCTGGTAGCATCATCAACATATATGACATAATATCTTGAACCATTTATACTAAAGTCCTTTGAAGGACCCCACACATCTGTATGCACCAACTCAAGTCTTTTTGAATACATAAACCCATGCTTGGAATAAGATTGCTTATGGGCCTTACCTAATTGACATGCCTCACATCTGTATGTCATGTGTTGACCTGAAATGTTAGGCAACCCAAGCACTGAATCATTGTTAATCATTTCTTTAATACCTCTCTCATTGAAATGTCCAAGTCTTTTATGCCAAAGATCCAATTCAGATACCTTCTGCTCTCCATATGTGAACATAGCATGTCCAACATTTCCTTGTACCTTCAATGTGAAAAGCCTCCCTTCCTTCTTTCCTGTAACAACCTGTTTATACCCTTGACTAGGGTCTTCAACATAGACTCCATCATTGGTGAACCCTACCTCATATCCTTTTTCCACAATTTGACCTACACTGATCAAATTCTTTGGAATTTTGGGAACATAAAGAACCTTACTCATAAGAGTGCTCCCATCTTTAGCTTTGACTGAACCAATTGACTTTACCTTATGCTTTGTATTATCACCTGTCTGAACTATATGGTTAATTGCATTATGATCTAGATCAGTCATCAAAGCAATATTTCCACTTAAATGATTACTACATCCTGAATCAATATAGAACACTCTCATGTCCTCATGTGAGGTTTCACATGTTGCATTCATAATGAGAGTTGAATCCTCCTTCTGATCTGATGCATAGTTGTAGTAGGTGTTATTATAGGATTGATTTTGGAAGCTTCTTCCTCCACCTCTTCCAAAAGAATTCCTACCACCTCTACCTCTGAAGTTTCCTCTCTGAAATCTACCACCTCTTGCTCTTTGATTAAAGTTCTGATAATTACCATTGTTCTGATTATTGTGCCAACAATCATGAGATAGATGATTAGTCTTACCACATATCCAACAAGCTCTTGCATTATCTTTGTTGTTTCTGCCTCTTCCTCTACTTGTGCCATTTCCTCTTCCTCTTATGAAATTTGCTTGGTTTGAAGTACCTTCTTCTTCACCTGATTGTTGCTTTCCTTTGTTAGCTTTCTTCTTGTCTTTAGAGTACATTGCATGACCTGCACTCTTATCAACATCTCCTTTGATATCATTCTCAAAAGTTAGCATATGACCTAACAATTGATTCAAATCAGCAGTGAAATGATCTAATGAAAGTTCTGTAGACAAAATAAAAGGCTTCCACTTCTCATCTCCTCTTAGCCCTGTGAGAATTTGTCTTACCAATTTATCTTCTTCAATATCTTCATCCACTGCACCTAAAGAATCTGCAATGTCCTTCATCTTTGTCACATAATCAGAAATTGATTGTGAAGCCTTCTTCTTGGAAGTAGTAAATTCTGCCCATAGTGAAGCCTTCCTTGATTTGGTTGTGTTTTGGAAATGCTCTTCCAAAGCATTCCAAATGTCACATGCACTTTCAAGTCCTCTAATGTGAGGAAGCAAATAGTCATTGACTGCCATGTAGATTATGCTCCTTGCTTGAGCATCCTTCTTCATCCAATTCTTCATGTCTGCAAGCTCCTCTCTAGTTGGAACACTAGAGTCTCTAAATTCTGGCTTTTCTTCCTCTCCTGTGATGTATCCCATCACATCTTTGCTCATAAGATGAGCTTCCATCCTCATTGACCATGCAGGATAGTTCTCTCTATCCAGCTTCTCAATTTGGAGACTATCTCCCATTGTTTCTTTTCCTGTATTGCCAATTCTTTAATCTTTATGAGAAATAAATGTACCTTGACTTTGAATCTTACTCCTTCTGATCCTTTTGATAACTTCAATGTGTCTACCTTCAAGTTTTCTTCAACCTTTATCCTTTTGCACCTTCGAGATGTAAAGATTTGTATTTCTGCAGTAGTCGGAGTCTTCTTCACTTCAATTTTGACACATCCTGCTCTGATACCACTGATGGAGAGTGTTAATCTCCAAAAGAACAAGTTGTACTTGAACTTAGAACTCCTCTATATCAAGAACAACTTCAGACTCCACTTAATTTTAGAAAACAATCACCAAATTATCAGAATTTTGACTAACTGTTGAAAACTAAAATTTCCTGGAAAGTCTGCCACAGATTAATTACTGATTGACTAATCAATCCTGTAAAGTTTTTAATAAAACTTTGCACAATGCTTCGCCTTAAGGTTGCGCAACTTCTCCAAGTTAAATTTCTCAAAATGATTGAGTATACTGTGAGAAATGTGTGAAACACTTTACCTATGTCTGAAACAGCTTCTTTGCAATGGCGACCTTAACACCTGTCATTTCTTAACACTGGTTCTCCCAAAGTAAATCCCGTTTGATCAAGATCTTTTAGCCATAGATGGCTTACCTTTCAAATTAGATTTTGAGCCCTCACTTGTGTAAAACTTTACACCGTGCATTGAGCAATGTTCATTTCTCTGAACATGAAATCTGCGCCAGTTTTGACGACTCTCAGAACATCTTCACATATGAATGTTCCTAAACTGAATTCTCTCAACCTGATTTCAATTAACCTCTCAAATTCTAGTCATAGATAGATTAGCTATGGAATTAGATACGTGCAAAAGGATTTCTCAAAAGATTAAGCACAAAAGGAGAATGGGAGAGAAGATCAACGCGCCATATCTGAAATCTTTTACTTATCTGTTTTCTTCATACATCTGATGGATGATCTGTACAATGTACATCAAGTAACTCATCTCAACTCTCTTCTCTATATCTCTTATATGACTACAAGCATGTACTTATATATAGTATATATATATACAAGTCCTAACTCGTAACTACTTCAAGTATATTGAAGTATCTTAAAGAATTAATGTACATTTGATTAAAGAACTTTACTATCTGATTCTTTCCTTCAATTCATGACATTGATCTTCAATCTTCTCTTCATGTCTTTACTTCTACCCTTTGTATAATCACAATTTGTTGATTGTCTTGCTCCAACAACTGTCGCATAAATGGTCTTCCCAAAATCATCTCGTAGGCTTGGTTCTTGCTAAAGTCACAGATAGCAAATGTATGCTCGAACTCTACACCACATGTAGTGAGAGTTATTCCTTCTAGTAGCCCTAAGGGTCTCTCTATGTGACCATCAGCCATTTGCAACTTCATCTTCGTGGGCCTGAGTGCCGGCTTGCCCCAATGCTTCCATAGGAAAGTGGTAGCAATTGCAACTCCTGCACTAGAGTCGAGAATTGCCTTGGTTGTGTATCCTTGATGGGTGATGGGAAGATAGGTGTTTCCTTCCTCTCCTTCACTCATGTCTCCTATCTTGTCTAGAGGAATTTTTGGCACTGTTCTATGAGAACCTACCTAGGAACAAGGTTTTGCTATTTCAGGCACTTGTTTGGCTACATTATTCCATACTTCCGGTCTCACCTTGAGTAGCTCTTCTAAAGTGAGATTTCATTGTACTTTAGTATTCTTAACTACCTCTGTGTTCCTAGGTATGATAGATTCTTCATTTTGTACCATGACCGTAGGCGCTCTCATGCAAGTAGACTTTGCTTCCCATGGGCCTGTGAAGTGGGGTAATTCATGTAAGGAATTAGACTCAAAGTCTAATCTCTCTTGAGATTGGGTGCTCTCCTGCTCCTCATAAATGGATGGGATGTCTTGTGGGAATTGGTCATGTGCATCATCCACAAGTTCTATGGGAGGAGGGACTTCACTCTCTTTAGCCCATTTCTCTTCTTGAATCTCTCGCAAGAATTCAGGTGAATACCGATTCATAGAAGAAGATGTGTCTGGCTCTGTGGAGTTAGGCACATAAGCTTCCTAGGGGGGAATGCTTATTCTTTCACTTGGCCTTCTCTCATTTTGAGAGGCGGGTTCCTTTTCTGATTGTGCAATTAGCCTCTCCAATCTTTCTAGCAGTCCATCAAAAAGCAACTGCGTCTTAGCTGAACTAGAGATGTTAAAAAGGCGACTCGCTTCAAACATGGTTTGAGCCAATTCCACCATCTTAGCACAAATTTTAGTTCGTTCAAGCTCTAGTTCCGCTCTAGGGTAACACTTTTCATGATCGGTTATGTTTAGCCCTTCTTGGATTCTGGCCTGATATGCTTTAAGCATCATATTCAAGTCCTCAGGAGTGGGATCTGCTAAGGTTGATCCTAATCAAGGGGATGGTGGGATTGTACGAGGCGGGTTGGAGGGTGGTGGATCGGATGGAGATGGGAATGGTGGTGGTGGGTTAGTGTGAGAGGGAGTTTGAGATGTAAGTTCAATTATCTTGGCTTTTGTTTCTCTTAGACTTTCTTCGAGTTCACTCATCTTCTTTGCCCATTGTCTTTTCATTCTCTCACGGCTATCTTTCCAGGCTCTCATCTGTTTCTTGGTTATGCTCTCAGATTCACTAGCTTCATAACTCTTTTCATGGCCTACGCTTTGGTTTTGATGTGCAGCTTGAACTTTAGTGACTACTTGCACTGGTGCAGTGGAAGTCACACTCCCTGTGGAGTCTACAACCAACCCAATAACATTGATGGGAGTGATTTTTGGCATATTATTGGGATTCTTTGGGCAATCTCATAGGATATGCTCCTTTTCACACTCTTGACAAAAGCCCTAGATTGTTACTGACTGGGGTTGTGTGGGGGCAGGCATGGGGCAATCACGAATGAGGTGATCTCCCTGACATCTGAAGCACGGACCTCTAGGAAATGGGGGTCTTAGTTGCCTAGGTTGAGGTCTGGAGTTGGGGTTTGCATACATGACATTTGCATACTCTGGCTCCCAACTAGGTTCACTCGGCTCTTCAGTATAGGAGGATTCACCATGTTTTGGAGACTGCATGTAGTAAGCATGGGGGCTATCAATATGTGTAGAATCAAAGCTATGGTCGCTAGGGTCACTTTCAGAAAGTAATGGAGTCACTGGGACTATAGCTCTATTCAAATTTTCTTCTGCAGTTGCATATTTTACTGGAATTACATTGGATGGAGCAGGGGGTTTTTGAGCTAACACCGGCTGAGGCCTTTGTTGGTTTTGGTAGGGTTGTTGATAAGGTTGTTGTGGTCTATGTTAAACGCTGTTTATTCTTCTAACTGTCAGAAGTGCGTTTAAGCGATTCTTGGGTTCTTGGGAGTGGAAGGGGTCTGTTAGACAGAGGCCCTGTACTTAGTTCCCAAACTCACTGCTCACACCCAGCAATATACTAATGCTGAGAGCTCTATCAAAAATCTACTGTACTTAGACATTACCATTCACAGTTTTAGCTCAACCATGTGTACCGAATACACTAAGATGTTATGTTGCATCTGCACATAACGTGTTGAACATATCAGAACAAGAGTATTCGTCCAACCTTCATAGAATGGATACCACACTCCGTCCAATATCTGAAGACACAGAAAATCCCCGTGTTCAGATACACCGTACTGAAGATTCAGTACGCAATCCAGGGAATCTTTACTATAACTTAAACTTTGCCATATGGAACCTGAACCTAGATACTACAGACAATTAAGATAACCCGAATACCAGAAGAGTTACCACGCCGGCACAGACTTCGCCACATAATTGCAGAACATTTCAAGAAAAGAAACAACCTGATGCGCGAACTAGTTGAGACTCACAACCGCAATGAATACCATCAGACAACCGATAAGCCGAAACACAGATACACACAGAACACTCAGAAAGTCGCCAAGATACTCTGGATTACTCGACTCAATACACACAAAAATGCTACAGACCAATCACTCAGACAGACAGTCTGGTGATCTCTCGAACGCCTATGAAGTTAACAAACAGAAATAGATATCGACGGCAGACAAGACAAGAGACGAACATGAAACTCAGAATACTGGAGATTAAGCAAACAAACACTACAGTAACGACCCACTCAGTCACCCAGACAGACAGTCTGGTGATCCATCACGGAACCGTCACTGGCGTGCCTTTCTGTATATAACTTTTTTACAAACTGTTTGTAACAACTTTTCACTCATGCGAACAAGATTCAGTTATACATTTCCAATCCGGCGGCCGCTAACACTCTGGCACGCACGATGGACTCGAACCCGCAGGTTTTACAAAACTATTGCTCATCGATAATACCTTCTAAGTACATATTTCTAGCTAATCTAAAGGTTCGGGCGATCTTTTTCTTTAGAGTTTCTAATAACTGTTTTAGGGTGTCCGGTTCTATTAACTGTGCATCTATTCTTACCGAACTTAGAGCTATGGCTTCGTTGAGCAAAAGTTCTGCTTGGGTCTACAGAAAGGCTTCCTGTAAATAGAATTCGTTTGCGAGCGCCGCATCTCTGGATGTCTTCATTTCGGCAATCTGTTGCTCCATCTTCTGTACTCTTTCCTTCTGATTTTCCAGTTGATTCTCTCTTCTTTCGGTTTCTTGAATTTGAAAGTTTACTGTTCTTGAGTATGATTCTTTTGCATGTCTGAGATCTGAAACTAGCTTCTGTGTCTGAGCTTCCTTGGTCAAATAATGCTTAAGCATATTGTTGACATCTGATAGATTTTCTTTTGTCCTTTGAAGTTCTTCTGTTAGCTTAGCTTGGCTCTGCTGTTCTTTGTTTTGCTGCACCAGTTCGTTGAGTTGGACTCTGGTCTCTTCCAATAGATTTCCTAATGCTATTCGAGCATCTTCTTTATCCTTGAGCTCGATCTTCAACTGATTGTTTTTGGCCTGTGCTTCACTTAATAGCTTGTCCTTTTGGTTGAGATCTGCTAGTGCGGCATCTCTTTGTTCAGCAATTTTCTATTGTTCTGCAAGTTGAGCTTGGAGTTGGATAATTTGTGATTGGAGCTGATGGTTTTTGGCTTTAACCGCATCTATCTCTTCTTGCAGGGGTGTCATGTCTGCTTCTAGGACGTCCACCTTGTGTTGTAGCTCATTCTGTATGCTATCTGTGACTTCTCTCATTTGGATTGGTAATTGCTGTGATAGGTTGATGAGCAATTGACCCATGTTTGCCAATCCAGAGATTACGGGAATCGAAGGAAGTGGGAGATGTTGTCGAGGTGGAGATGCGGACGTGGTGAGGAGTTGTTGGGAGTTAGGTGGTGAGTAGTTCGGGGATGAGGAAGAGGATTCAGCAGTTTCGGCAGGGTGAATGGGTTGGATGGGGATAATGGTCTCTATTGGCGGCTCCGGTGGGGTAGTGGGAAGAACAGAATTGTATTGTGTTACCTTGGTGTGTTGTGCGGTTTCTTCGGCTGTGGAGTCAACTGCTTTAATCAGCTCTTCGAGTACTTCTTAGCAACTTGTTCCTGATCTGCTTGCTATTCCCTTTCAGACTGTTGCTGGGATGCTTCTTCTGTAGAAGTTGTGTCGGCTTCAGTACGAATTTCCTGTTCTTGTTGCTCCTGGGAAGATGATTGTGCGGAGGATTCATGATGCATCGATGTTGCGGTGTCGTGGAATGTTTTTCGTCATGTTTTGCTTCTTCTTCATCTTTGTTTTCTTTGGCTGATCCCTGTGCTTCGCTCTCAGAAGAACTGATTCTGATCCTCTTTCTGTGGAAGAGTTGGTTTAGCTCCTCTTCATCTTCTTCCTCATCGTCCCATAATTGTACAGATTCCTCATGTCTTAGAACAAGCCCTCGGGGTGGTGGTTGTGCTGCTAGTATTGCCGAAAAAAGAAAGGACAGAATGTGCGGCAACCTGGACCTTGGCATGCCTCCTTTGTTCACCTGTTTAATTATGGATACGCAATCTCGGTGAATGCGGTGGAAGAAAAATGATGCGAAGTTTACTGGTTCTTGAGCAGGTAAATCTATGGCGGAGTAGAAGGGACGGGATATTCCATAGGTGCATTTCTGTAGATTGAGAATAGCTACTAAGAATCGGAGGGCTGATCTTTCTGGTTCTGGTCGACACAAGATTGCATACTCATTTGAGGAATACCCAGGAAATAGTTCTATCATTCGTGCGACTAGTAGACTTGGGCCATTTTCCCGACCTTGCGAAGGGAGTCTAAACGCTTCTGCAAAAGCTTGGAAGGTGATAAGTGTAAGGGATGGGAGGGATGTGATCAGCCAACTCTGCTCGGTGGCAGGTGTGTTGGCGATGGCGGAAATGATCTGGGTGAAGAATGGGTGGGACTCCACTGAATGCCAAGGCAGTTCAGCGAAGTTGGATAGCCCACGAATGCGCAGGAACTCTCCTACGTCGGCAGGGAGTCCATCACGGAAGGCGGCATAGTTAGCCAAAGCTTCCATGGCGCACATGGAGACAGTAAGCACAAGCACGCAGAGCACAGGGTAAGCACACTGAGCACAAATCACACAAACACAATAGCGATTTTCGGCGAAAAAGAAAAGGTTAAGTAGATGCGTTGCAATGGAGGGCAATAAAGGATGACTAATCATTGTGCAGTATTGAAATGATAATTCTTAACTTCGGTGTGCATGCGTGAGTAGCTGGCAAGGGCAGGGCGGCTGTGGACATAATTAGGTATCAAAACGCAGATATTTATAGACTTATTTTATTAAGCACGCCAAAAAAGAAAAGAAAATAAAGAAAAGAGAATGCCAAAAAAATGCGGCTAAGTGAAATGTCAGTGTGAGTTAGATGTGTGTTGATACGGCCGTAGCTTCAAACCGTTGATGACTTTCGGAAGAGGAATTCCGGTCAACGTAATCAATCGAAAAGTTGCTGGGCCCACTTGTTCAGAAATCTGGTAGGGACCAAACCATCGTAACTTGAATTTGCCAGCAGAGCGATTCGACTTTGCATTGTAAAAGAGTACAAGTTGTCCCACCGAAAAAATTGGAGTCTTTAGATATCGATCATATGTTCGAGCTTGTCTTAGCTGTACTTCCTGCATAGTCAAAAAATTGTGCCATTGATGCTCGTCTAATTCTCTGAGTGTATCCAACCGAAATGACAGTGATTCTTCAGGTAGCAGTTTTTGGGTGATTGCTACTCATAAACTTGGTATAACTATTTCCATCGGTGCTATTGCTTCTAATCCATAAGATAGTTTGAAAGGGGTTAATCCTGTTGTTACCTTGTATGTAGTCCAATATGCCCATAATACTGCAGGTAGCAGTTGATCCCATCTTTCCGGTGCTTCTAAAATGAGTTTTCGAAGCATATTCAACAAGGTTTTGTTTGTACTCTCAGCCAAACCATTTGCACGAGGATAATATGGTGAACTAAATTTATGTGTGACCTGAAACGAATGTGTGAGTACTTTCATTAGATTGTTGACAAAATGAGTGCCTTGATCTGTAACAAGTTCCAGCGGTAAGACAAAACGTGGAAAGACATCCTTCAGTAGACACTTAGCTACCGCAACAGCTGTGGCAGACCATAAAGCCCAGGCTTCTGCCCATCTGGTAGCATAATCAGTACATGTCAAAATATAACGATTATTACTGAGGATTGCTGGTGGTGTAATAGGGCCAATGAAATCTAGACCCCACTTCTGAAAAGGCTCTAATGGCAAGACAGGTTGTAGAGGGAAAAGATGACGTTGCAGGGGATGTCCAGATCTCTGACAACTATCACATTGTTTGACAAACTGTGATACATCCCTGTACATAGTAGGCCACCAGAGACCACTTTGTAGAATTTTCCGGTGTGTTAAGTCTGTAGCAAAATGGCCACCGGAAGGAATTGAGTGAGCCAAATTAATGATTGAGTTAACTTCATGTGGTGGAATACAACGAAGTAAAACTCCAGTGTGATCTATATAGTATAATTCCCCAGCAATCAACCGAAATCGGCGATTGAAAACTGAAATTTTCCTTCGTATTGCAGGAGAAGTCTGAGTAGGAAGGTATCCATCAGTAAGGAAGGTCAAGATCTGATCATAATATGTAGATTGCATAGGTGGGTCTGTAATTTCATCATTAGTTGGTTCAGAGATATAAATTGCCGGTGTTGTGTCATCTATACCGACCGGAGCTTCGTCGGAATCTAAGCGAGATAGAAAATCTGCTAAGGCATGTGAATTGCCTGGCCGATCAATAACTTCGTAGTCAAACTCTTGTAAAAGTAGAACCCATCGAGCTAATCGACCACCTAGATGCTGCTGCCGAACTAGATAGACAAGTGTAGCATGATCTACATGAAAAGTAAATCTACGGCCCAGCAAATAATGTCTGAATTTCTTGATAGAATATACTAGACCTAGACATTCTCTCTCTGTTACAGAGTAATTCTTTTCAACAGGGGCTAATCTTCGACTTGCATAGTACACTGGTCTGAACCACTTATCGGTTTGTTGCCATTAGGGGAAAAAATGAACCCTGCATGGGCCTTGTAAGGATCCCTAATTTTTAGGGATTAAAGTTAACAAAAGAGGGATTAAGGCCACAAAAAAAAACCACTAGTGGTTTTGCAATAAAATATTTCCTTTAAGAAATGTGATCATTTCAAATACAGTCGTGGGAAATCTTGTCCATTGGATAATCACGCATAAACAGCTACGATCGTCTTCAGTGTGCCTGTCAAAAGAAGACAAAAGCTATCCCAACTCATGAAAATTCGTGGGCATTCTTGTTCATTGGATGACTTTCACGGACGGCTTGGATTGAGCGCAGTTGTCTATCACAAAAAGACAAACTTTGAGGCATTCAATGAAGTGAGAGAGGGTTGGGACTGGCAGAAAACGACAAAGCAAGAGGCGCAGTTCCGTGGCGGGGAGATTTGTACGACGTCCAATGAATGGAAAATCGATGGCTACGAGTTGATCTTGGGATGCTCTCAAGAACAAGAATTCACAACCATTGGATCAAGAAGTGATCCAATGGATACAAATAAAACCAATCCAAAAATCAAGGCCAATGAATCCGGACCACTCCTTTTCAAGTGCATCGAACGATGGAGATACAAACGCGCAAATTTTCAGGACTTTCAATCTACATCATTAGATCTTTGCCACATCTAAGGGACCAGATTATATGTCGACTTTTTTCTGACACTTAACATGAGCCATTAGATCCTTGAGTTCATCCAATGGCTATGGTTCAAAATCTAGGCCTATCAAACCACTTTTGGAGTATAACTCGTGGTTTTTAGTCTTTCATACCACCTTTGACCACAAAGAAACAAGGGAAGCCTATGCCTAGTCTAGGTGATTAAGGGACTAGACTGTGGCCACCACCCTCTTCTCATTGGTCCATCACTAATCATCTCTTAATCTAAAAGGCCCATTCAGGGTTCATTTTTTCCCCTAATGCATTAGAATGCTTCCTATTGCTATATCTGAAGCATCAACAAATACATGAAATGGGCGATCCCAGTCAGGAGGCTGTAAGATTGGAACCTGTGTTAGTAATCCCTTTAGACGATCCAAAGCAGTTTGACAGTCTGGGGTCCAATCAAATTGTTGAGGGGTCTTGGTTATCAATCGGTTCAGTGGTATTGCCAAATGAGCAAGCCACCGCAAGTGCCAACCATGCCATCTTACTTGGCCCATGAAGTGCATTACTTCCTTAGGTGTAGTGGGTACAGGTGCTTCTAACACAGCTGTGATTTTATCTGGATCCACCTGTATGCTCTGTGTAGATACAATGTGACCAAGTAGCTTTCCACATGAAACCGCAAACACGGATTTGTTTGGGTTCAAACAGAGTCTGTATTCTCTGCATTTTTCAAAGCAGCACCGTAAATGGAACAAGTGTGCTATCATCTTACCGAAAATTGAAAAATCGTCAAGATATACTTGCATAAAAGAGGTAAGGTGTAAGGAATTGAACTCACAACCTCTTGGTTAGGAATGTGATGGGCTAACCACTTGCCCCAAAAGCCATGGTTGAGGATTACTTCCTAATCCTCTCTCTTAGGGTGTAGTTCAACCATCTCCTACTAGGATTATGTTACATTCTTCCCCCCTTGGTCTATCATTGTCCTCAATGATCTACTCTTGTATCCCTCTAGCCTCGCTGATCAGTCCCTTGAACTCCTAGGTGCCCTTGAATTGATGTCCCTCAACCTCGCACAGTTTCTTGAACCTTGTTCGCAACCTTGGTCTCTTGAACCCTTGCTCTCAACCTTGGTGTCTTGAACCTTCTTGTTCGCAACCTTGGTGTCTCGAGCCCTTGTTCTCAACCTCAGTCTTGAACCTTGTTCTCACCCATGCTTGGTATCTTGAACACTCAATCAAGTGCCACCCAAGGATTTCCAAGAAATTCACACTTCCAAGCTAGCTCATTGGAAAGTTCGTTCCGAGAGCTTTCCAACGGTATATTACACGCCTCAATCCGACATACGGATTGAGAGATACACCTCAATCATTGTTAGGTCCAAGCTTGAAACCGACACGCGCGCCTTCCACAATTCCTACCCTTTCACATGGAGGATGCCCAAGCGCCTTTTTTAGAGGCCATTGGATCATTCCACCTTGCCCAAGCCTACTTCCTAGGCTCTGATACCAATGTAAGGAATTGAACTCACAACCTCTTGGTTAGGAATGTGATGGGCTAACCACTTGCCCCAAAAGCCATGGTTGAGGATTACTTCCTAATCCTCTCTCTTAGGGTGTAGTTCAACCATCTCCTACTAGGATTATGTTACATAAGGTAAGGAGAAAATATTTCCTGCATACACCTTTGGAACGTACTTGGGGCATTCCTTAATCCAAACCACATAACAGTACATGCGAAAACACCCCAGTTGGTAATGAAGGCGGTCTTCGGTATATCCTGTTCAGCCATTCTAACTTGATTATACCCATTGTACCCATCTAAGAATGAATACATTTCATGTCCTGCTACTCTATCAAGCATTGTGTCAAGAAAAGGGAGCGGAAATGGATCAAGCATTGTAGCTGCGTTCAGTTTCTGGTAATCTACACATATTCGTAACTGCTTATTCTTTTTAGGGACAATAACTATTGGTGAGATCCATTCAGCATGTTCTACTGGTACAATAAATCTGACTTTGAGAGCCTATCAAGTTTTGCCTTTACCTGTGATGCATAGTTTGGATTCATCCGGTAGCTGGGTTGCTTGAGTGGTTTTGCTTCCGGCTTCAGCATGACCCTGTGTTGATAGATGCGCGGATCCAAACCCTTCATATCTTTGTAATCCCATGCAAATACATCAAAAAATTCTCGAAGTAGTTGGATTAGATCTGCTTGAAATAATTCTGGTAAGCTCTCCTTTATCTTAACAGGTCGTGGATTTTCTTCATCACCTAAATGTGGTCAGTTGATCTTCTGGAACATAAAATTGTCGAGGCTTCTCTGTATTCTCAGCTAGCTTAAAAAGTTGTTGTAGATCAGCGTCATCTATGGTAGCCTTATCTTCTTTCATATCTTTTTCTGTTACAGTCATCACCGTACTGTTGGAAGTGAGGTAGGCCCTTAGGCTCATGTCACAGGTCCATGGTTCCATAGTTCCATTCATGTACAACATTAATTCTAGCAATCTTCCATATTGACAAAACATGAACATACCACAACTTAATCATACAAATGATGAGACAAAGATAGAGAAAGAATAGACGACATGTGTAAGGTGTTATGTAAGCCATCGCTTACTCATAGTATCATATATACCAATGTTCAGTGTACAATGTGGGAGCAAAACTCTCAACCATTCTATGTGATGAGAAATAGATGAATGAGTGAATGTACAATGTAACAAACATATTCAGATGTATGGGCAGTAATCTGAATATACATGAGATGTGTGACCTTATAGGTTATAGAAGAGTGAATATGAGTGACTGAAAGAGGAAGGATCAGTGTGAAACTGATAGTCAACAAACCCTGATCTAAACTTAGGCTATGGAAGACCCTAAGTCAGATACGTGTGTGAAAAGATCACATACTTATAAAGTAGCATAGAATGCTAACAAGTTTGCTGCTAGAAATCCTCAAACTCATGTGAACACACCTTCTCAAACACCTCATCAAATATGCATAAAGCATATACGTACTGTTTCTCTTGTACCTATGCCGAATAGGACTCCTCCTGATATGAACGCCACAACCTCCATAAACTTCAAGTAGTACCTGTGTGCATAAAGAGAATATGTACCTGAATATTTAACATAAGATGTGAATCTTATGTTAATCACCATCTAATGTCTTTGAAGTAGCCCGACATCTTCTTGTAGAAGACAATCTTCAACCTAATATCTTCCTGTAGAAGATAATCTTCAAAACCATGTAGATGGTCCCATCCAATGTCTTTGAAGTAGCCAGACATCTTCTTGTAGAAGATAATCTTCAACCTAACATCTTCTTGTAGAAGATGATCTTCAAATACATCATGTAGATGGGCGATCCTCACCATCAAGCTGCTAATAATCAAGTCTTCTTGCCATGAACAAGAGATAACCTCCTCTCCATGAGCTAGAGTGTGAGCACACCCTTCATCTTCTCCAAGAAGAATCATTAAGAAGAACTCCATAGCTGCTCCTCAACATGCTTCAAGTTAGCACCATGGCTGCCCCATGTGCTAGAAGAAACACCACCTCTACTGAGGTCCAAGCTTCCAAAGCTTGTGTTGAAATTGGTGAAGGATGAATAGAATAAGCATGAGGCTCTTCTTATATAGCTTTGAGTGTATCTTGAAAAGCACTCCATCAAAAGCAATCGCTTCTAATAAAGCTACGAACGAAAAACTCCATCGCTGATTTTATCCAAAAAGCACAACTCCATTGTGATCGATGTCCGTTCGTGTATCTTTTGTGTGAGCTTTTAATAAATTAAAAGCACAAAATAATCTTCGCGAGCAGCTGCCAATGGGAATCGAACTCGGGTCATCGACTTGGGAGTCTGTTGAGCTATCAACGTTGCGAGCGTGTTTTGGTTGTACAAGCTATAGAGAAAACTCTTATACATTCTTAGTTGACCAACGCGTCCTCACTGATCGCTATAGAAGGACTCATAAAAGGAGTAATTTATGATGTATAGTCTGGAAAGAAACGGACCAATTGCACATTGTTTTCCAACACGTACAAACTGAAGGATTCCAATTATCTACAACAGATTGTAGATCAACAATTCCTAGGGAGATCAAGTCAATGTTATTTTTCAGAAACTCTTCTTCTTCATCATCTGACAACCCATCTAGCATATGGATTGGTTCCGCAAAATACGGTCTAGCATGCAACTCGCAAGGTTGTATAGCATCTAATTTTACAACGTATTTACAATTATTGTCTTTGAAAGTGAGTTCCTGTGCAGACCAATCTTGTATCACCTTAGCGTGCTTCAGCCAAGGTCGGCCGAAAAGGAGATTATAATCAAGGGTGGATTTCGGTAATTCTAGTATGACAAAGGTCATTTTGAATGTTGTACCTTGTAAAGTTATTGGTACATTTCGTACAAGTCCTACAGGATGGACTCTTGACTGGTCGGCCATTCTGACAAAAAACTGAACTGGTTCGATTTCGGTCCACCCTAACTTTTTACACAGTGCAACAGTAGTAATGTTGACACCAGATCCTCCATCAATTAGTACTTGTGTGATTTTATGATTTTTATACCATACCGTAATTAAAGGAACTGAACGATCGATCGTAGAACCAGGTTCCGGTTGCACTATTGCTGTTGCTGGAATGCAAGAAGGCACAGGACTGAACTGTTGTTGGAATTGTTGTCGAACTCCCGGTACTAGTGCAAGTAATTGGCCCAGAGGAAGAGTGATGGATGCTTTAGATAAAATGTCCCAGGCCTTTTGTGATTGGATTGTATTTTCCACAGATTCTAAAGATGATGTGCCTGCTGAAGATGAGGTGCCTGCTGCTGAATTAGAATCCTGTTGTTGTGTTCCGCCCTTGGTTAACGGAGTCTGGGTCACCGGACTAGGATCTGGGAAGATTGGAGGTTCTGTGGTGGTCCAATGACTAGCTTTATCATACATCCTTTGTTGTTCTCGTATGCCTGGTTCAAATATTTCTGCTGCTGGTTGCAGTTGTTTATCGGATCTGGTCTGAATTACTGCAGCGTGCGTTTCTACTGGTGTGATTTGTACCATATTAGCCATTGGGTTTTGACGTTCTTTCTTCCTCTGATCATACTCAGCTGCATCCTTACAAAATCTTCTAATGTGACCAAATTCACCACAGAAATGACAGCGTGGTGGTGGCAAATTGGGATTTTCCGGTGCTGGTCCGGCCTGCCAGCGGTTTGCATTGTAGTTATTTCTCTGTCCTCTGTAATTTTGATATCCTTGTTGTTGGTTGTTCCTCATTTGCGGAGGTACATAGTGATTGGCTAGCTGCCCTGGTTCCTGTATAATTGCATTGACAATTGATGTTCCCTGCACTTTGGCGTTATGTGCGCAATTTTTGGTGGTGTGTCCGGTAGTGTTACAGATAGCACAAAACAACTGATTAAGTGCACAAGTGGCACTAGTATGGCTTGAATTCTTGCATGTAGTGCAGTACATCTGTCTGGTCGGGTCTTCGGTGATATTTCTATTTGCTTTTAACCACTCCAGATCTTCTGTAAATCCTCCAACCTTGTTTTCCAGTTGTAAAGCCATTGCAATCACTGCATCTAGCGTCATAGCCCCTACACAGCGTATGATCATAATCTGTTTAAGTTGTGGAGTCAAGCCATTTAAACCATTGAGTAATAACATCATCCGGTAGGTTGGCATGTGCTGGTGGTAACTGCCTCAAATGAGTCCTAAATAGCATGGCGTATTCCTGTATTGTTTGATTTATCTTCTGTCTATTGTTTTGCAGGTAATCAAAAATTTCGGCTGGATTCTTCTTTAGCCTGAATTTCTGCAAAAAGGCATCTCTTACTGCTTCATAAGTGTCGAAATGGTTGATATCATATTTTGTAAGCCATCTAGCTGCTTCGTTGACCAATGTCGATTGGAAAACAATAGTCTTATATGTCGGATCAGGTGGATGGTTGAGCACTGCGTAACTTATCTCAAATGTGCGTACATGAGCATTCGGGTCATCTCTTGGGAATCCACCAAATTTGGTGTACGTTACTCCGGTTGGAGTCGGCCTTGGTGGGCATAGTTGTTGTTGTTGCTGCTGTTGTTGTTGTTGCCCGTTCATGGCTCTGGTGGTTGTATTGTGTCGATCTTCTATATCTCGGGGCTCAATATCTGAACTATTAGAGTCTGTATCGTTGACCTGTGCACTTTCTGGTTCGATAATCTTGTTCAGTATGTTTCGAATCTCGGTTTCGAACAAGCTACCTTCCTTCTTGATGTCGAATGTAGGGAAACTTACTCCCAATAGCGGTGACTGGGCTGAAGACTCACCAAGAAATGGTAACCCGTCGCCGAAAAACTGTGATCTTTCAGCAATTGTTACCGAAATATCACCGGAATGTGTCGAATCTTCGCCAAAACAAGGTGTTTTTTCTCCTTCACTAATTTCCTTGGCTAAAGTGTTTCTAGTCGTAAACAGATTTGAATCTTTACCCAATGTTGTTAAACTAACTTCAGGATGCGTCGTGGTAGATTCTAGAGTTACTATATCTTCGACAGACTGTGCCAAAATAGTACCGAAATTTACCAGAGGCGTACCACGTTCCATCGGAATATGACCAGAATCACTACTAATGTTCTTTACTTTCTTGACAACTAGGTTAGACCTAGTTGTACTTCTACCTCCTGGAGTCGTTCTTAGTAAATTAAGTACCCTAGGCTGGCGGTTCTTTGGATACGTTTCACCGGATCGAGTAACCGGCATGTATCATCTTTTGTACTAATCGCGTACTATTACTGTCGATTAAAAATTTACAGTCACGTTTCCACAACAGGTTTGCAACAATCTGATTTGTTGCCACCTTCCCACAGACGGCGCCAGTGTTAAACGCTGTTTATTCTTCTAACTGTCAGAAGTGCGTTTAAGCGATTCTTGGGTTCTTGGGAGTGGAAGGGGTCTGTTAGACAGAGGCCCTGTACTTAGTTCCCAAACTCACTGCTCACACCCAGCAATATACTAATGTTGAGAGCTCTATCAAAAATCTATTGTACTTAGACATTACCGTTCACAGTCTTAGCTCAACCATGTGTACCGAATACGCTAAGATGCTATGTTGCATCTGCACATAACGTGTTGAACATATCAGAACAAGAGTATTCGTCCAACCTTCACAGAATGGATACCACACTCCGTCCAATATCCGAAGACACAGAAAATCCCCGTGTTCAGATACATCGTACTGAAGATTCAGTACGCAATCCAGGGAATCTTTACTATAACTTAAACTTTGTCGTATGGAACCTGAACCTAGATACTACAGACAATTAAGATAACCCGAATACCAGAAGAGTTACCACGCCAGCACAGACTTCGCCACATAATTGCAGAACATTTCAAGAAAAGAAACAGCCTGATGCATGAACTAGTTGAGACTCACAACCGCAATGAATACCATCAGACAACCGATAAGCCGAAACACAGATACACACAGAACACTCAGAAAGTCACCAAGATACTCTGGATTACTTGACTCAACACACACAGAAATGCTAGAGACCAATCACTCAGACAGACCGTCTGGTGATCTCTCGAACGTCTATGAAGTTAACAAACAGAACCAGATATCGACGGCAGACAAGACAAGAGACGAACATGAAACTCAGAATACTGGAGATTAAGCAAACAGACACTACACTAACGACCCACTCAGTCACCCACACAGACAGTCTGGTGATCCATCACGGAACCGTCACTGGCGCACCTTTCTTTGATTTATATAACTTTTTTACAAACTGTTTGTAACAACTTTTCACTCGTGCGAACAAGATTCAGTTATACATTTCCAATCCGGCGGCCGCTAATATCTAGCATATTGCTGTGGAGGGTACTGGTTCTGGTATCTTCCCTGTTGTGGATAGGGCTGAGGGTAGGTTTGCCTAACCGCTTGCTTATTGTATGGGCAATCTTGTGCTGTGTGATTTGTGTATCTCCGTTCTATTGTGCAATATTGGCTACTAGGATTCACTTGGGGTTGAGCCATGATGGGACATACATTCACCATATGGTCACCTCCACATGTATAACACCACTTAACTGGGGCAAATCTTGGGATTTGTTTGGTAGGGACACCTAGTTTTTGAGCTACTTTCTCTGCGAGTTCTTCAATAGATGTAGACTGTGTGAAAAAGAGGCTAGTAGAACTATCTGAATCTTTGTCAATTTTTGAAAGTTCTAATTCCTCCCCTAGGTTATCTTCGATGTCAATGCACATGCGTACACACTCTTCTATGGTCCTAAGGTCCTTTAAGTACACATATGATCTTAACTTGGTACTCAACAGTCCATTTAAGAATAAAGCCACTTGTTTGGCTGGAGTGGGAAACTCTGGAACAGGGCATCTCTCTAGATATTGTCTGAACCTTCTTCCTGCAAGTCCAATAGTCTCTTGAGGTGTCTGCTTAAAGCTGTGAATCAGTGAGGAAGTATTATGCCGTATGCCACTCTTAGAGAATTTAGTGATGAATGCCTCTAGAAGTTGGTCTATGCTCCTGAACTGTCTCTCATTTAGTGGTTGAAACCATGTAAGGGCGGTGTTCTGAAGGGTTAGACCAAAGGCATTGTATTGCGTGAATAGGTCCTCCACTTGTTCGGCTCTCAAGACTTGCCTAAACTCGGCCACATGATCGTAGGGGTCTCCAGTGCCATCGAAGTAGTTCTTCATGGACTTAACTAGTTGGGTTGGCCTCAAGGTTCTAGTGTGTTCCCTCGCTCTTGGCAAAGGAAAATCATTAGCATTTCTTAGGTTCCTTGGGGATCTAGGTCTCCTGATTTCTTCTCTATCTGTCCCTGTTCTCATCCTTTCTCTTCCCACGGGGTTGGCAAAGCTTACTTCTGGTCTATCTCTACTCCTATCCCTTTGAGCACCATGACCTTGGGATGTTCCAGCTCCTTGATGGCCATAAGAGACATTAGATCTCGGTTGAGGAAAAATGAATTCACCCTTCCAAGTGTAGGCATGCCTACCATGTTCTATAACCACAAAGATCCTCTCTAAAGTGTTGTCTAGATAGGTCACTTTGCCTGGGCTATCAGGATCTTTGAACTCATAGATTGTGATTGTTCCTACCTCATTTGACTGACTAAGCTTATACCTCCAAAAGGCTTCATCAGTCTCTCGGTTCAAGAGCATATCTATACTCTTATTGTCCTGGGGAATCCATTCTGGCGTTATAATTCTAGTAAGAACTGATTTGCCTCGAGGGGTTTTAGGTTTTACACCCACGTTCCCTTGCTCTAGGTCACCTAAGTCCATTTTTGGGATCACAGTTCTGAATTCATCTGTCCTATTAGGGTGACTGGTGACCACATATATGGTTCCCTCTTTTTCCAACTATGATCCATTTTCAAACTTGACTGCTGGACGTTCTAGTCAAATGGGTTGATCTGGATTTTTGATCTGGACCACAGATCTTCCTAAGCCGTCCTCATAGATGCAAGCACCTAATCGGTTGGTCCTAAGGAATTCTAGTTGTGTCTTGTATGGGCCTTCTACCCGTTGTAAGTATGGCACTCCGGAACTTCCTGTGGGTCTCTCCATACCATGAGACATCTCAGACTCGCTAGTTTCAGAGCTAGTATAGTGCAAATAATGGCTCAACTACTGGGCCCAAGACCTAGCAGTATGATTGACACTAGCCTCTGAAGACCTAAGACTTTGCCTATCTCTCCCTAGGTGTCGTCCTGATCTAAGGTTCATATGCCTATCTGAGCAATCCCAAATTTTTACCCAATGTACAACCTCGTTGCTGAGTTCTTTTGTACCAGTTACTTGATTCTTTTTTATGTTGATTATCGTGTTTTAAGTTCTTGTCTGTAGCACGTCGTCAGGAATACTTGAGTGATTTTCCGCACTTCAAGTTGTTCGTTCCACGTTAAATTTTTTTCCTTTAAAGTTATCGACCGCACAGAGATTATGTTTTAGCTTGAATTTGAGTGCTTAGGTAGTCTTCAACTTGAGTGATGCCTATCGTTGCCCTGACTTACTTCTAGCACTATTCATGTGTAGCCTAAGTTAGGAATTGACAAAAGGAGTTGAGAGTATTCCAACCTCACTTGCAGATCCCTTGCCCTTGGGTGCTCAAGAACCCGGTTCTCAAGCTTGTAAAAAGCCCTTGCTTTGGATGCCCTCAAGTGCTCTCAATGGACCTGTAAAAGTCCCAAGGTTAGCTCAAGACTTAGATTCAAATGACATAATAAATCACTTCCATTCATGCAAATAAGATATCAATTTGCCCTCTCTCTTTATGCCAGTTCAGGGTTTTGGGGCTAAAACAGGGTTCAAACAGGTTAACATGCAAACATGACTTCTCAAATTATTTTCTTATGGCCTCCCTATGTGCTCTAGAGTCCAATACTCATGCACAAAATTATCCAAAATCTTCAAATTACAAAACCCTAAAAAATAGGCCGAAAAAGACTGTCAATCGCGATCGACTGGGCTCTCAATCGCGATGGACAGGGCTGTCCGTCGTGGCCTGTCAGTCGCGATGGACATGTGTCAGTCGCGATTGATGGGTGTCAATCGTGATGGACAGGGGGTGTCGGTCGCGGACAGCAAAAATGCAAATTCTTCATAATTTTTTGTGGATTTGTGATGTGCAAGGTCTCTAGTCTGCTGTGGTGTACTTAGTTTTACCAAAAGATGAAATTTTCTATCAATCGCGATCGACAGAGGTCTGCGACACAGAGACAGTTCCGAGCTTTTTCGTAGATGCGCAACATGCTGGAGACGATGAAACAGTCAATTGCTGCAGGGAAACTCAAAAACAAGCAAAAACAGCGCACAACAATTCGCTCTCTCACTCTCTCTCACAAGTGAAATGAGGGAAATGGAAGGGAGAAGGTGATATGATCAAAAACTAAAATTTTTCGCGATGATGGAAATGGAGGTGGGAGATGGTGAGGATGATGATGGTGATGATGATGATGAAGTAAGAAAGAGAAAAATAAGGAAAAGTAAAGAAATTACCTACAACGCCAACGTCTCAACTCTACGTCTTACCATCACACGCTCGTCCTCAAAGCTCGATCCCCGGCAACGGCGCTAAAATTTGGTGTAGCTCAGTGATGAGTAGCACCTCCTTTAATGTCAATCCGGGAAGACGTGAGGATGGTATGAAGACCTTGAACAAGTGATTGCACGTGTGTGAGTGAGAAGCACACTAACATGCACACACATACACACACACGCGCACACACAGTAAGACAAAGAGAGAAGCAATGGATTTCTTTTTGATTACTCAAAAGTGCTCTTACAAGTTCAAATCTATTACAAGCTAACCTCAAAAATGAGCTCTCTAGCTCTTTTTATAGTTTTTGACTAGCTTTGGCCTTGTCCAGACCTAGTGTCTGGCCTAGTTAAAAATTAGGTTCTAGAGCCTATTTGGGAGCTCAAACGGAGTCTAAAAATTATGAAAATTGATAGGGAGGTACTTCTAAAGCTCCTCAAGCTCAAGGAAGCCTTGGCTTGCAGAAAATGGAGCTACAAAAGTATGAAATGGTATTTACAATGGCTTTTAGTGATGAAAATCACTATTTTTGTAGGGATTTCTTCTAACAATTTGACATACACTTCCTGGAGCTCCCTACTTGCTCCTTCTTCTTGTGTGTCCACCTCCTTCATGTGCTCCTGTGATTTTTCCTTGACCTTCAGCTTCATAAAAAAATGATGGCCTACTTGCCAGATCTTCTTTGACTGCTTTGCCTGCTTGGCCCTTCACATTGGCTCCCTTGCCTTGTAAGTCCTTGACCGCTCTGACCACTGCCAACATATAGGAACAGTATTTATTGCCTTGCTAAAGGCAAGAGTTGAAGAGATAGCTGGAGGAAGGGCACATGCAAGGAGGGAGCACTGATGTTCGAAGAGATGGTAAAGCATGCATGCATGCACGTTGCAACAAAAGAGAGAAGGCTGGTGCTATAGAGATCGGGAAAAAGAACTTGAGGGAGATCTGATGTTCGCGGATAGTGGCAAAGACAAATGCAGAGAGAGAAGCAGGGAGGACAAACTTCGAATAGTGACTGGGATTTAATATTTTGATGTTGACCAAAGCTACGGAAAATACATCTATTTGAAGTCCCTCTTAAGGCGTTGTCTTCTCGAACCTGATCGATTTTGATGTTTCAAATTAAGGTCATATTTTTTACTCTTGTAAAGATGTTCTTTACTAACGTGTAGAATTCATAGGACAATAAGTAGAACCAGTAAAATCTATGATTTCCTTTCAAAGTGCGCCTATTTTGATATATTTTGCCCAAAAGAGCTATCTTTTTAATCAACATTTTCTAGTCATTTGCCGATCACTAGATGTATTTATGTTTGTTTTTATATATCCATGATGCTGTAATGTTATCACATGCAATTCAATTCCCTTAGGCTCCGCTATCAACATAGAGACATTATGCTCTAGGATTTCAATGCCGCCATCAACTTCGGTTTCGTTTTTTATCAAGTTTCTTCTCAATCTTCTGCTACACTAGGCATAATTAAAACCACGCAGATAAGCTTGATTTTTTTATTTGAATTTCGGCCAGCTCATGAGGAGCTGAATAACTAATCTGGTGCAGCAAAAACTGACGATGCCATCACTAGGACAAAAGAAGTACAGAAATTGAATAGAAGATTGAGTCAGAGATTGAGAAAGAAAAAGACAAATCTAATGGAGATTCTGCATAATCTGGAGAACATTCAAATGATGAATTTGAAAATCTAAAGTGATCGCTCACACATTTTTTTTTAAATGTGTTTAAGCTGATTGGAATATGATAGGCTAGCGCCACTGATTGTTTAGTAGTACAATCACACTTTTATTTGCATAGATAGTTTGCCTATAAAATGGTCGCGCATGTTCTATAAATCGGCGAAAAAGCAAGATATTGTGATGATGTGAAGTTAAACTGCATTGAGGGCGATATTGCAAGTTTGTATATCTGTGGGAACTTGTATTTTGATTTTCAAAAGCACGAAGATTGTTTTGTGCAACGTTACTTTAGTGTGAATGGTACAACCTTAAAAACACTATTGCATTAAAGACCATTCATGTATAGAACCATATCTCCGTGAGACATTTACAGCTGACGATTAGAAGTCCTTATTTGTAATATTCCAAAGAATAAGCATTGAGCAAACTATTTGTTTTTTCGTGACAATCCCATAACTTATGAAATTGAGACAATAAGTCGATACATATTTCAAGTTTGTATGATGCATGATTAAAAAAAAGAAGAGCTTTTTGATTGATTAGCTTTCAATGTATCTGATCAACTGCCTTGAGAGTGTATGTTTCTTGAGTGTTTCATAGTACTTGAGCTTGCTCCAAGCACCCGGCATGCGCCGTATTATCGACGATTGAATTGATCCATCAACCGTCGCTTTCGCCCCTACTACGTGCTATCTCTAAGTGGGGAATAGACTTTGTTGGTCCTATTAATCCCCCAGCAAAGGGTTCACATGCTGAATATATCATTGTGGCCATTGACTACAAGTGGGTAGAAGTGAAATCCACAACAAAAAACGATGCTCAAACGACAACTAAGTTCTTATTTGAGAATGTGTTTACTAGAATTGGGCTACCTATAGAGCTAGTAAGTGATAGAGGCACTCACTTCTTGAATGAATTCATTGAAAACCTTCTCCAAGAGTTCTTGGTGATACACAAGAAGCCTGCCCCCTATCATCCACAAGCTAATGGGCAAGCCAAAAGCACCAATAAGATACAATGTGCTGACCAAATTAGTGAATAATAAACGCTTTGATTGGGACAAATAGCTACACCATGTGGTTTGGACATATTGAGTTTCCTATAAAATGGTACTCTTAGCCACTCCCTTTTAGATGGTGTTTGGCCAAAATGCAGTGCTACCATTAGGCTTTCTGATATCCACACTAAAAGTAGCACATGAGCATGAGTGGATAGGTCGTGAACTCTCTTTGAGGATCATTGATCTTGAACGGTTAGGTGACATGAGACTGAGAGGAGCCGCAAGGTTTTATGCAGCTAAGAAAAGACAAAAGGCATACTTTGATGCCCATGTGAAGGATAAAGGCTTGAAAGCAGGAGACTTAGTTTTGGTGTACACCCTGGAACAACATGCAAGAAAGCTAGAGAAGCGTGGCTATGGACCTATGATCATAAATAGGATCTCAATTAGTGGAGCAGTTCAATTGGCTACTCTAGAAGGTGAGATCCTACATAGTTACATCAGTAGATGAAGCGTTAAATTATATCAAGAACCCCTCAATGAGGAAATGCTTAATCGACTCAACACTGCCAAGAAACGTGAGGAAGAAGAAAAACGAATTCATGAGGAAGTGCAACAGAAGCCTTAAAATGCATCCGAAGAATGAAATTGAGAAGAGAGGGTAGAGATGAGCGTAAATCAGGTGCATATGAAGCTCCAAGATATCACGTGGCCATGTGTGACTCACCAGCAGTCCATTCCCATAGAATAGTTGATCGATGACCTTTTGTAACCATAGAGGTAGGACAAGGAAATAATGCAAGGAATGTAAGAGCCTTGATCGATTGACTCAGGTGCAACTACTAGTGCTGTTAGACTTTTTTACTATCAAGAATTGCAACTCGAAGTGAATCCTATCAAAGATTATCTCATAGGATTGGGAGGTGTGGAAAGCCCTTGCATGGGCAAGGTGGAGCTTCCCCTCTACATTCAAGATGCTCTTATGACAGTTAAGGTGCTAGTGTGTCAAGACGAGGATCTCACTGAGCCTCTTGCCTTGGGTCAAGACTGGATCTATGATCATGCAGTCATCCTAAACCTAAGAAGTGGACTTCTTTAGGTCTGGATAAATCAAAATCGCATTACAATGGAATCAGAAGAGGGAGCGCTCAAGGAATTAGGAAAGACACCAATTCGTGGTCCTTCGAGGAGTACACATGAAAATGAAGATGCTATGCTTGTCCAAAACTCTGTGACGCAAAGGGATGATGTTCTCAATAAAGAAGCCAAGGATACGATGGACTCCCTTATTTTCCAAAAGTGATCAAGACATGGCAACCAAAGGATTACCGAACGCAGAAGAAGCAGGTGTCCTACACTCAAAACCAAAGGAGAGTATGAAGCAAGGTGTCTCAGCCACCAAAACAAGTATGGGTATGGAAAGGCGAGCATCCTACTGCGACCAAGTTAAAACCACTCACTATACGGCATGCTAGTGATCGACGATAGGACACTAATAAGAAGTCTCTCAAAGGTTTGTCTACGAAAGTAAAGTCTATCTGGGTACCTAAGAAGTTGAGGAAGGCTGACCCACAATCAAGACATATTTGGGTGCATAAGGCTTGCTTGCGGGCTCAAATAGCCACACATGAACCACACAATGTACAGCATGATTCACACACTCGAATAGCCGATACCCACAATTGTTTGACAAGCATAATCGCATATTCATCCATGAGCATGAGCACAATCACTTGTAAATGGGCCCCTAAAAAGCCTCATTTCAAAGTATACATTCTTATAAAGCCTACCGAAGTCTCCACACAATCAAAAGATAAAGCCATACACTATGTTTGGCAGCCCAAATCTTGTAATAAACCATCTGATCCCACTGTAAAACCAAATCTGCATACTAATTGTATCCACACTACATTGCACTAATCCAATTAGCACTTAGGAACCCTTCATCCACTAACTACGCTTCACACTCATGACCATGCGAGCACTAACTAACCTACTAACCGCATCACAATTCATCGTGTTAATGTTGTAACGGGGACAAATGGTCATTTTTTGTCCATTGCAATGTTAACATGTATTTATATATTCTCAGAGAACCGGCGATCAATACCCTCAATGCAAGAATTTCAATGAAGGGCATCAACCACGGGACCCCATCAAAGAAAATGAGAGGAACTGTTCCGATGCCATGTGCATAGGCTCGGGGCACTACACTGACACCGAACATGACTCTGCCACCCCAAAGGCGAGTACAACCCTTCACCATCCAGTTACCAAGGCACAATGTAGAGGGGCCTAATCTTATCTTTCCACTGATCCCCACAGTTCTAGAGTTTCCTCATGGATTTACACTTGAGGATTTAACTAATGAGGAAGTAGCTAGAATTATCAATACAGCCAACTTGGAAATCAAAGCCGAGCAGTTAAGTGGACAACAAACAGTCATGGATGGGCCCGACCAAACTCAACGAGTCGTAGTCAAAGTAGAGAAAGATGAGGAGGAGACTGAAGAAGAGGAACAAGATCAAGAGCAGAAAGGACCACCTGATGAACAGGATCATGAATATGTGCAACATGTTATAGCGGAACTCATGGGAGCCCTAACATACATAGTGCAAATAAAAAGATTGTACGATACTATGAACCTAGTTCAAGAACAACATAGACTATCCTTGGCATTTGCGAAGGCCCTAATGAACTAGATACTTGAAGAAGAAGGTGTGGATGACCAATTCATAGCTTCCCTCGACATGCTCCCTGATGCATTAGGGGTGCTAGAGGTTGTGCACACCGCCCTTGCCCACTCTCAGAGGTTTGAATGAAGATGCGGAAGATGCCCTCCTAGATCCGGAAAGCATATACATATTATAGTATCGGAACCACATACACCACTTCCACGACTAGCACCAACGGCACACTCCACTCAATATACTGAAGAACCCCATGCATCATGTGCACCCGCATCACCACCCCTACCACCCTCCCCTCCAACTCCACCCCCCTCACCTCGTACCACCACCATTGCCTCTACTGTCACCGCCACAATCTCCACCGCTCTTAGTGAAGCACACGATATGGGTCAACCCTCACAAATATCACAATGTGACACCTTTATTGTTATAACTATCACCACGGGCTATAGAGCTCTAACCATGGTTATAAGGGATCCAATTTCTACTGAGACACATCTATGCGGCCCACATGCACAATTAAACACACCATTGTACACTTTCACCACAGTCACCACACCTACCATTCCCATGTATATGGTAACTCCCACAACTGCATCTACGCATGACCACATGGACATATCACCCACAACTGCACCTCTCCCTCCCCCCATATTTCCACAATCTCCCATTCCCCCACCACCAACACCACTTCTCACCACAACATTCACCACCCCTTTCCCTCATCCCTATCTCCCTATAGTCCATACCTTCCTAGCATCCACCCTTGTAAATAATGTATTCAATATTGTATATCAATGTGTGTCTCAGTTATAGCAAAATTACCAGCATTTAGATGCACAACATACGAACCTGTTCCGAGTCCATGAAACATTACAAGAAAGAATCACAAACATGGAGGAGGACAAGAGGCAACTACAACATAATTGTGATACCTTACAAAGAAAATATGAAGAATTGGTGGCCAATCCCCCTCAACCAGATACAGAGGCACAATAAGAACTCAAGGAAATGTTATGCGCCCAACAAGCAGACAATCTCAAGATATGTCGTAACCTTGCGTTATTGAGAAAACACATGTCAGCAACATTAGAAGAGAATAAAAGGCTCCAATGGCAGAACAAAGAAAATCTAGAAGCAGAAATGGAAGGATCACCTAAAGAGATCGACCCAAAGTGGTTCAAGGCCCTCCCTTCAGCCAACATGTAGATCATATTGGATACACATGCAGACCTCCTAGAGGCATATGACACATTAGAAAAAGAATGTGATGAACTACGAAAGCAACTGGCTATCCAAAGAGAGCAACTAAAGGGAGAGGACTGAGGCTAGAAGAGTATCACTTGGCCACAAATGTGGTCGAATATTATGTTAAACGTTCGGCTCAGCAAACATATGTCAGAAATGACAAATGCGAGAGAGGGGGGAGTGTTGGCAGCACTCAAGGCATCTCAAGACAAGGGAGACGACATACGAAATCAGAGCAAAGAGAAGGGCCAAGCAGGCAAAGCAGTCAAAGAAGATCCGGCAAATAGGCCATTCAACTTTTCCAAGCTAATTCCCTTTTAATAGTGATTCTCATCACTACATGAACATTGTAAATATCATTTTGGGTAGATTAGACTCTGTTTTGCTCAAGCCAAGGAGTGCTCAAGCTTGAGGAGTATTGGAAGTATTGATGTACCAATTTTCATAATTTTTAGAGATCATTTGAACCCCCAAAATAGCCTAGGAACCTAATTTTTAACTAGGCCGGACACTAGGTCTGGACAGGGCCACGAGCTAGTCAAAAACTATAAAAGGAGCTAGAGAGCTCATTTTTGGGGAGAAAAAATTGTAGTTGAACTAAAGAAGATCTCTTATAATAGTTTTTTTATCTTAATCAAAGCTTCCATTGTCTCACTCTTTGTTCTTACGTGTATGCATGTGTGCGGACGTGTGTGTGTATGCGTGTGCGTGCTTGCATGCTTCTCCATCACCACTTGTGCCCATCACTTGCTCGAGGTCTTCATACCATCCACATGTCTTCCCGGATTGACAGTAAAGGAGGTGCTACTCACCACTGAGCTACACACTACTTTATGAAATCATATTCCATTAGAGAAACCATCTTACTAATCTTCTAGTGTTGCAAGGTTTTTCACCAAGTAAAGTAGGGTATGATGGTCTATGAAGGATTTAAATTTATTGGGCAATAGATAATGCCACAATTTCTTTACCATATAAACCATACCTAATCATTCACACTTAGTTGTGGTGTAATGGCTTTCCATAGCAGTTATCAATTCACATAAGCCTATGGGTAGTTCTATATTTCCCTTGTTTATGGGTTATGATAGCATGCATCCAATAGAAAATTTGGAAGCATCGACATGGACATGGAAAGGATTTTTCCAATTAGGTTACATCAAGATTGGGGTTGAGCACAAATGTCATTTGAGTTCTACAAATAATTTTTCACACTCGTCATTCCACTCAAAATTGGTTAGAGGGATGTACAGGGGCTTGACTATAATTTCATACATATGTATGAATCACCTATAGTAACCACAATGGCCCATGGAGGCTTGTACTTCCTTCACCATCATAGGTCATGGTAACTCAAAAATGGCTCTCAGTTTATCTTTATCTGTTGATATCCCTTTTTCAAAACTATGTAAACTAAGATTTTTATTTGACGCACCATGAATATAAATTCTCAAGATTTAGACACACTTTATATTCTTTGCATTTGTAAAATATCTATCTTAGCTCTAGGATATGATTTTTTCTCCTGTGGGAATATGCACACATCATTCACATAGACTTCTATAATTTTATGCAAGACCTCCTTAAAGACATGACACATGAGATGATGGAAGGTATTTGGGGCATTGGTGATCCCAAATAACATCACAAAAAAGACATAGATTTCCCATTCAATGGAAAAATATGTCTTATGTTGATCTTCTAGGGTATATCTACTTGATTATAGCTTGAAAATATGTCGAAGAAATTATATGGTTGTGGTATTTGGCTTCTAATACATCCATGAGATTCTATCTTAGTTATCTTTTACATTTGGCAAACGAAATATCTTGCTTTAACCTTGGGAATCAATTAAGTAGGAAATGTGATTGGATACTGCTTCAAATCAAGAACTCCATGGTCCAATACATGAAGTCAAGCACTTAGCCTTACCTATATGCAGCAACAGCTCCCCCTCAAGCCTAAGATGCTTGAGTCTTTAACCTGTTGTGATCTCTTGAAGTTCAATCATGGATTTGAATGTGTTTAGCTTCACTCCATCCAAGGATTCAGTCATCATGTCTACACATTATTGTTCAATAGATATGCTCAATCAGGATTGCTCTGCTGGTCATGATGCCATGATGTCTATAGGCAATCGCAATTCCCCACGAAAATCACGTCTAGGGGAAATTATGATGGCTCCTTCTCGAGATGATTCCTCATGTAGTGTGATGATAATGTCTTTGATTTTTACACTTAATTTGTAGGTCTCAATGATAAAGAACGACAATCAACCTTGTAAAACATGTTCTCTTTTTTAATCCTTCAATGTATAGCACTACAATCATTTATCTTCCTTCCAACCAACTCAATTGCGTTTTTACATTTCCAACAATGGCTTCCAAAGGTATTCCTTATAGACCTGTATGACTCAAAGGAGTCACCTAAAAACATCAAAGTGGTTGATTAACAACATGAAATTATTAGTACAAGCATCTACCCAATCGAGGGCATGGCAATTAAAGAGAGATTTATAGTTTTGGAGAGAAAAGGAAGAGAGAAAATGTGAAACTCAGGATTCACAACCCTACAAACTTAGTGGAAGAGATATTGCAACATGCTTAAGAGATACCCCCATTTCTCACAAAATTAAATAATTATAATTGAATATTCTACATGTTGATATGTTCAAACTCATGAAGAAAGATACTTTTGGAGAGAAAATAAACTTTGAAGATCTTACATGACTTGTCTTACATCAATTAAGAGCTCCTTACATGCATATGGAGCCACTAGAAAGATATGGATCCACGAAAAAATAGAAAAGGCCCTTCAATGCCTATATACCCCCTTAGGATACCCTTTACTCACCATATCCACTCTAAATGAGCAAGGGTATCACTTGCTCATTTACGAGATGAGAAATGCTTTCTCATCCCTTGCTCATGAGAAGAGAGAATTACGAGATTTCTCAAGAGATCACTTCTTACAATGGCAAGAAGTCTACAAAATTGAGCTTTCATTGAGATTTATATAGAATGAGCATCCTTGCTCATATCAAAATGGTTGGCCTAGCTAAGTATACTCGTGGACTACCTATGGAACTACCTAACCATGTTCTTTACCCAACTACATTATGATGACTCGAGTCTATGTTGGAGTTTATTGATCTCCAAAGTACAGCTAGAAGTAGGTGAAACCCAACAGGACCTAGATGACTTTTTCACAAACTTGTATGCATAGACCAGTTTTCTTGCAGAGCAAACTGCTCTTTACTCACTTAGAATTTTCCAAAACTGTTTAACACACATAAACTAGACTCTACGAGCTTTCCAACAAGCTATAGAACACCCCAAATGGATAAATACACAATGATCTATGACCTCTGCAATATGCAGCTTTAATGGAGACCTTGAAACAGAGATGAACCCGAGGACACATATCACTTGCAGAGACTACTGCTCTTAACTCACAACACCAATGAATCTTAAACTTTCGAGCATACATGTAGACTTTCAGAGCTTTCTAACAAGCCAAAGAACACATGATTTGGATACATACACAAGGAGATATGACCTCTGCAAGTTAGAGGTTTAATGGAGACCTTCAGTAGAGGTGAAACCAGAGAACATACACTACTTGCAGAGAGTACTGCTCTCAGCTCACAAATCCAATGATTATGAAAATTTATAGGAAGAAAGTAGACAGTAAGAGCTTTTAGGTGAGCTATCAAACATGTAATTTGGATATATAATGAGGGAGATACAAGCTCTGCAATCTCTGCATACAAAACTACAACAGCATAGAGATACACATATGACTCTCTTGGACATCCCACAAGATCACGACTTCTCTCCTCTTTTTATAGCATGGGAAACTAATCTAAAACCTTCCTAATACATCTAAATTCGTGGTAGACACTTGGGTGGAGGTATTACATGACTCAAGTGCTCAAATAAGCAAAGTATTGATGGACTTTGAGAACTAGCCACATCGACCTTCCACTAGGACACCACTGCAGCTCCCTTGTGACTCACTAATTTGACTCATCATGTTCTAGAACTCACGTGGTATTTTTGCTATCTTTTATGAATAATATGAGCCTTCTTGAAGTATTTGAAGACTTCCCAAAGGTATTTATAGAATTCGAAACTTGTACCCTACATAAAACAAATGTTCACAACATTCTCCCCCTCAAGTTTCAAAGGGTATTTCCTTCATGCCAAGAATATAGTTGAATCTTTGAAGCTTTGGTCCATCCAAGGATTTGGTGAAGATATCTGCAACTTGATCCTTTGTTCCCACAAAAGAAACTTGTACTTCATTGTTTATGGCCTTCTCTCGAACATAATGATAGTGAACCTCTATATGCTTTGTTCTAGCATGAAAGATAGGATTTGAAGTCATATGAATGCTACTCAAGTTATCCCCATATATCAGTGGTACATCAACCTGCACATTCAAGTCATGAAACAACTTTTTAAACCACATAACTTCAGTAGTAGCCAATGCTAAACCTCTATACTCAGCCTCTATAGAAGATAAAGTAACTGTAGGCTGTTTCTTTGAACTCCATGTTAATGTCTTGTTTCCTGCTATTATCACATATCCACTTGTGGATCTTCTGTCATCTTTGCTTCCAGCCCAATCTGCATCACTAAAGACTTTAAGAGTTAGATCAGCATCATGACTATAAAATAATCCTTCGTTCATGGTACCTTTCAAATATCTAAGCACTCTTTTTGCTGCATGCATATGAGGTACTCTAGGTTCATGCATAAACTGTGACACTACTCCCACTGCATAGCATATATCAGGTCTAGTTTTTGTTGCATAAATCAAAGATCCTATCATGGATCTATACACATTCATATCATGCAACTCATCACCTTTCTTTGCACTCAACTTTACATTACATTCCATTGGAGTAGAAACAAATTTACATTCCTGCATACCAAACCTTTTCAACATATCACATATATACTTTCTCTGTATCAACCACATACCTTCATCGCCATACACAATTTCAATCCCAAGAAAGTATCTAAGCAAACCAAGATCTGAAATTTTAAATTCCTTTCCCAAATTACCTTTTATCTCATCAATTGCTTTTGCATCATTCCCTGTAATCAACAAGTCATCCACATAAATGCATACATAGGCACACATGTCATCTACATGTTTTACATAAAGTGATGGATCAGCATGACTGGTTGTGTATCCTTGCAGCATAAGATACTTTACCAACCTTGCATTCCATGCCCTTGGTGCCTGCTTAAGACCATACAATGCCTTCTTTAACCTGCATACATGATTAGGACATTTTGCATCCACATAACCATCTGGTTGTGACATATACACTTCTTCATTCAACTCACCATTAAGAAAGGCATTCTTTATATCGAGTTGATATATATTCCACCTTTTACTTGCAGCTAAAGCCAACAAAGTTCTCACCGTTGCCATGTTTGCTACTGGACTAAATGTTTCCTCATAGTCCAATCCTTGAGTTTGATTATATCCTTTTGCTACAAGTCTAGCCTTATATCTTGACACACTACCATCACTATTTCTTTTAATCTTAAAAACCCACTTGCAACCAATTACCTTTTGCTTTGGTGTCTTTGGAACTAAAACCCAAGTCTTGTTATCCTGTAGTGCTTCCATTTCTTCTCTCATTGCTTTCTCCCACTTTTCATCTCCTTTTGCCTCATCATAACATGTGGGTTCATTTTCCTGCTCAACTTTTGTCATAAAAGCATAATGAGTATTCATGAAAGATTCATAAGTATACCTTTGAGGTTGCTTACTCACTCTTGAAGTTCTTACCTCCAATGTAGATGCTCTTCCTTTCTTATTAGGAACCTTTGATGATTCTCCATACTCACATACATCACTAGTTTCCTCTCCTTCATCATTAACTTCAACAAGTTTGATTTTACCTTTACTTTTAACACTTGGAGGTGACTCTTGCCTTAATCTTCCATTGAAAGGTAGCTCTCTTTCTTCATCCAAACCACTTTTCTCATCACTTAAACTTCTTGTGGGCTGAGGTAAGCACTCATCTCCTTCACCTGTATCTTCTTCATCTCCATTTATGACCTGCAAACTTTTCTTATCTACAAACCATGAAAGTGATTCATCAAAATTTACATCTCTTGAAACAACCACCTTATTGGTATGAGGATTATAACATCTATATCCTCTTTGAGTATCTGCATAACCAATAAATATACACTTTTCTGATTTCACATCAAGTTTTGATCTCACTTCACTAGGTACATGTACATAACATACACAACCAAATACTTTCAAATGACTTACACTTGGTTTCCTTCCATGCCATACCTCATATGGTGTCAAATGATGAACTCCAGAAATAGGTACTCTATTCATAATGTACACACTTGTGCTAACAGCTTCAGCCCAAAAAGAATTAGGCAAACACATATCATTTAGCATGCTTCTAGATGCTTCTGCTATGATTTTGTTTCTTCTTTCTGCAACTTCATTTTGTTGTGGAGTATACCTGCATGTAACTTCTCTTTTGATACCTTCATCATACAAAAAATCAGTAAAAGCTTGAGAGAAATACTCTCCCCCTCCATCGGATCTTAGCTTCTTAACATATGTTCCTGTTTGCTTCTCGACAAATGATTTAAAATTTTTGAAACAATCAAAGACTTCACTCTTATGTTTAATGAAATACACAAATGCCATTCTACTATGATCATCAATGAATCATACATAGTACTTATTACCACCCAAGGATGCCTCTTTAGTAGGACCCCATACGTCCGTGTGTATAAGGTCTAGCAATCCACTGCTTACATAGCTTGAATGCTTGAAAGGTTGTCTACTCTGCTTACCCATTTGACATGCTTCACAAAGATGCACCATATGTTGCTTAGTAAGATCAGGTAATCCTTCAACAATCCTCTTCTTTGATAGCTCCTTTAACCTGTGTACATTCATGTGTCCAATCCTTTTGTGCCATAGATCAAGCTCTGCTATTCGATGCATACCATAAGAGAAATAGTTTGTATGATTTGGGTTTACCTTGAATGTAGACAATCTACCTTGTTTTTGACCTCTAGCAATTAACCTCCTTTGCTTTGGATCCTCAATGAAGCAACCTGCATGATTAAATCTTATTTGCAAACCTTTTTCTACCATTTGACCAACTGACATCAAATTCTTAGTGATTGTTGGCACATAAAGTACATCCTTCAAGCAATTTGTCTTGCTCTTATCCTGCATAACAACATCTCCAACCTGCATAATCTTATGTGTTGTATCATCTCATGTTTCAAAATGACCTTTACATGAAGGATTATGCATATTAGAAAACCATGAAGCATCATGTGACATATGGTTAGAGCAACCACTATCTACATACCATACATCACTATTGCAATTCATCTTAATTTCTACATTCATCATAAGAAGAGAATCATAATCATCACTTTTACCTTCAACTGCATAATTTCCTTGTTGTTTACCTCTTCTAGAATAGCCTCCTCTTCCATTACCAACTTGATTATTTTCATTTTGATAACAATCTTTGGCATAGTGTCCATACCTTCCACATATATAGCAATTGTTGTTATCTTCACTCCTTTGTCTTTGATTGTAGTTGTAGTAGCCTCTCGTACCTCTAGCGCTTGATCTTCCTCTTCCTCTTGTGTTGAAGAAGCCACTTGAAGTCCCTTGATCATCGCTCCTTCTTCCTCGACCTCTATTTGAACCTCTTCTTCCTCTGTTTCCACCTCTTGATGATCCTACATAAAGAGCTTGTCCTTGAGATCCTTTTTTATTTGAAGTAGAGCCATTTATATTCATCTCCTCCGTGACCATAAGAGCTACAAGCTGATCAAAGTCTGATAATTCTCCTCTAACATAAACTGAAGTAATGAAGGGTTTCCATCTCTCATCATCTTTGAGTCCGTTGAGAGTATGTGCAACCAAGTTGTCGTCCTCCACATGAGCTTGAATTGATCCTAGTTGATCTGCTATCTCTTTAACTTTCAATATGTAATCATTGACCGATGTCCTTGTATCTTTCTTTATGTTATTCAACTCATCTTCCTTGCTCTTGTACCTATTGCATACAACCTTTCCAATGCAAGCCAAACATCTCTACTTGTGTCTAGATCTTGTATGTGTCCTACCATTGAATCTTGAATATTTATCTCTCTCATTCCAAAGTCTAAAATCCCTCAAATGTTGCTGATTTGGGTCCTCTGGTAATGTGGGTTTGATATCTGTGTCGTCAATCAAACCATACAAGCCTCTACCTTGCAAGTATGTTGTGATTCTAAACTTCCATGCTTGATAATTGGTCTTATCAAGCTTCTCTATTTGTGCATATTGGTCTCCCATAATACAAATGCTAAGCTTCCTCCTTTAAGCCTTCTTTCCAATGTGTGTGATGAGAAGAAATATAATATTTACCTTGTAAATGAGGTATGTGCACCTTTCTTTGCTTGGATGTTGCTTGAGATGCCTCCTTGCGATCTTCTTCTACCTTTGTGTAGTGTTGATGATGAACTGCTTCTTTGATATCTTCAAATTCTTCATCAAGGTATGATAACCTTCTCCAAGCCTCCAAGTACTTGCTCTGATACCAATGTTGGAGTTTATTGATCTCCAAAGTACAGTGAGAAGTAGGTGAAACCCAACAGGACCTAGATGACTTTTTTACAAACTTGTATGCACAGACCAGTTTTCTTGCAGAGCAAACTCCTCTTTACTCACTTAGAATTTTCCAAAACTGTTTCACACACATAAACTAGACTCTAAGAGCTTTCTAACAAGCTATAGAACACCTCAAATGGATAAATATACAATGAGCTATGACCTCTGCAATATGCAGCTTTAATGGAGACCTTGAAATAGAGATGAACCCGAGGACACACATCACTTGCAGAGACTATTGCTCTTAACTCACAATACCAATGAATCTTAAACTTTCCAGCATACATGTAGACTTTTAGAGCTTTCTAAAAAGCCAAAGAACACATGATTTGGATACATAAACAAGGACATATGACCTCTGCAAGTTAGAGGTTTAATGGAGACCTTTAGTAGAGGTGAAACCAGAGAACATACACTACTTGCAGAGAGTACTGCTCTCAGCGCACAAATCCAATGATTATGAAACTTTACAGGAAGAAAGTAGACAGTAAGAGCTTTCAAATGAGCTATCAAACATGTAATTTGGATATATAATGAGGTAGATACAAGCTCTGCAATCGCTGCATACAAAACTACAGCAGCATAGAGATACACATATGACTCTCTTGGACATCCCACAAGATCACGACTTCTCTCCTCTTTTTATAGCATGGGAAACTAATCTAAAACCTTCCTAATACATCTAAATTCGTGGTAGAAACTTGGGTGGAGGTATTACATGACTCAAGTGCTCACATAAGCAAAGTATTGATGGACTTTGAGAACTAGCCACATCGACCTTCCACTAGGACACCACTGTAGCTCCCTTGTGACTCACTAATTTGACTCATCATGTTCTAGAACTCACGTGGTATTTTTGCTATCTTTTATGAATAATATGAGCCTTCTTGAAGTTTTTGAAGACTTCCCAAAGGTATTTACATAATTTGAAACTTGTACCCTACATAAAACAAATGTTCACAACAGTCTATACATGTGGTAGTCTTGCCATGCTCTTGAAAATTACAGAATAAATTTCATTTGGAAAATAAAGGTCTATCATGATGAGGTAATTTACAAAAGATTATGTTGGTTTGCAAAAACATTATTTCTTCCTTTTGGTTGTCTTTGTCTCCTTTGTCTCTCTTTAGTGCCTTCTTAGTCTTTTAAAAAAGTCCTTTATGCAACAATGGTGTGCCTCTTGTTGGAACCTCCTTGAATAGAATCTTCCTCTTGAACTTTTGAAGAGCTTGTTCTTCTTCTTTTATAGGTTAAATTTTTCATAGGTTACTTTGGGGATGGGTGTTTCAGTCCCATCGAGCATGGTAAATGTTTTATATTAGGTTACTTTGGGGATGGTCCAAGCAACACAATCCCATCGAGAATGCTAAATTTTTTATAGGTTACTTTGGGGATGGGTGTTTAAGTGTTTGTAGAAGAAAAATAGAGAAACACAGAGATTGAGTCCATAGAAAACATGATGTGGGCTTGAAAAATAAGTTGATTACAACAAAAAGAGAACCTAGAAAGAGGAATAATTATTATGAGAAAATGAGGAAAAAATTAAATGTACTTCTAAGTTCACAGAAGTTCAACGAGAGTACAATGAAAGTATAGCCAAAAAACAACCCAAGTATTCCAAGTACATTACTTGTATGTGCAAGGTCCTTATATTAAGCTTCTTCTTTCTTGGCCACCAAGTTGACTGTGAAACCTTGCATTCAAGCTTCCTCCAAGTGTGGAAGTAACATCCTTGCCTTCATCAAGAGGCATGCAAGTGTCTCCTTGGATTAAAATGAAAAAAATCCCACAAAGAGTCTCCTCTTGGAAAACCAAATAGGATAGAAAACTAGCAGAATGATAGAGAATAATGCCGCTATATCCCTTTTCGTCACTTGGTCCCTCACTCACTCTATCTCTCTAAGTCTCTCTCAATAATTTACACACCAGACTGCACACAAAAGTATACATTGCACACTGTGCACACACTACATACCAAAAGGTATCCTTCACTCTCCTCTTTGTGCTCTAACACAAGCCTACATATGCTATATGCTCTCTCAGATGGCTTTATTGTGTACACACACACTTCCTCTTTTGTCCATGTTTCTTCCAAGATCCTTGGCATTGGATAAACAAACTACTTCTTGGCACTTTGTCCCACTCTAATCACACTCTATATACTTAATGATGCCCAACACTCTATATACTTCATGATGTCCTAAGCTCAAGGGAATCCCAATAAAATCTTCCTTCTACAAACAGTCCTCTTGTTTGGAGTGATCCTCGTTTGCCCTATAAGGACTTTGGTACATGTGCTTTAGATTACAAATATGAACCTGGATCCTTTACATATAGGTTAGATTTATCCCAATGTATCCAAACATAGCAAATGTGTACCATTAGACCACTACAAAACATAATTAGAGTACTCCAAAGAGGGTTATTACACGCCCTTGAAGCCTCCAATGTCCTCAATTAAACTTTAGCACTGTATACAACTTTGAACATAACTTTTGCACTACCTATGCACACTTCACAAACCTTGGCACACCCAATGGCTACATGTGCACCACCTAGGCACCCCTTTCTAATCTGTGCACCGATTCACACTCAATAACTTTCTTGGGATATGATTGCATAAAGGTTTAGTATATGCACTCATTTCTAGTTTAGCATATCTAGTTCCGTTTGATAGTTAAAGGGTGACTCATGCTTTATAATTATTCTATGGTGAATATTTCCAACATAAATTTTTAAATCATAAAGCTTGGAACTTCTCTTGTGTGCGTGCTTAATTTTTTACCTGCAATGGCCTTCATTCTACTAGCACACATTGTAAATCAAATTAAGACTTCACTCAATTATGATTTTAGCATTCTCTAGGTGTATCCTCCACTTTTCAGGAATGTTTACCAGGAGAGCTTAAATGCTCTGTTTCTCATAATCAACAGAACCAAATGAAATACAAATTTGTACACATAAAATAGACACTAATAACTGTCAAATTAGCCCTTAGTCATAAGTAGCAGATATCTAAAGAGTGAGTGATAGAGCAAAGAAACTCTAAATCCCACTGATGGAACAAAAGGAGGTGATAGCAGTGTGTCGATGCAAAAGCGATTATGAGCACATAACCTCACAAAGATCTTGATTTATTTATTTGAATTCAATTTTATGATTACCATTAACCACATTATTATACATCCTCAAGTCCACACATTTCATGCTTCATTCTCTTCAAAAACTTACATATCAAAACTTGAGAGAGGGTCATGTTTAACATGCATTCATAAATATCACATAAGCATAAGGTATACAGTCATCCATGAAAATATTATCTACATACTCCGCACAACCTAGCCCAAGTGAAATTATTTTATTTGCATCTCTAGATTAAGAGAAATCCTTTTGTCAAGTTGCTTACTTTAATTTCACAACATTCCAATTTTGTCAAATACCCCAAACTTTGAACAATCCTAGAATCCAAACTAAAATTGATAATTGCACAACTTGCAAATAGAAGCACTACGAGCGCTCTTTAAGATCCAAAAAATGTAATTCAATTTGGATCACTAGATCAAATTTGAGGGCCTTTGCAAATCAACCTTTTGTAACTTTATTTTAGCACCTGAGAACAATGCTCAGTACCATACTTTGCACACTCATAGAATTCCCATTAGAAATGATAATTGAATGACTCAACTCTCGTTCTCTCTCTATCTATCTATCTATAGAGGAATAGCATAGAGAATGTTGCCCTCTCTCTTTCTAGAAAGTGAAGATAGAACTATAGATGCACCTTCGTCGACAAACCTATTTGTAAGGCTTCTATGGCAGAGGCACAAATTTTGAGAAATTACTCTCTCTCTCTCTCTCAGTTCATGAGGGAGAGAAATAGTCCCTCACTCTAATCTTGTGACTATTGTTTGATCTTTCTTTGTTATGTTTCTCTTTCGGGCATAGGTTAAGCCAAACTCTGTATGCAGGTAGGGTGATAGAATTGCGAATCAGATTCTCCTTTGCTTTCTCTCATTTGCTAGTCCTCTCTTTATAGTACAATTTCTCTCTCTCTCTCTCTCTCTCTCTCTCTCTCTCTCTCTCTCTATTTTGTTATAAAGGAAAGCACAACTCGGTGAAGCTCTATCGCACATCAATATCAATCAATGCTTTGTCACAGGTGAATGATGTTTTGCCTTTCTAGTGTGTGATGCTCTGTTGCACCTTCAGCTTTGGTGCAGCTAGTCGTGAGTAACTCCTCATTCTTCAAGTATCCCGAGTGTTCACTGTCAAGATGCACCTTGGAAAAAAGGTTTGTTGTGTGTAGAGAGGCACGGCACTTGCAAAATCCTAAAGCCAAAGGGGATATATTGGTTGCCGTCAGTGTTGTACAGATGTCCACTCCCACTCGCTTTCAATCTTTTTAGATCGAGAGGATAATGACAACGGCAGCTAAATATTCAAGAAGACACGACCCAAATATGACAACTAGCATTCGAGTAGCTCCAACAATGGTGGCAGCAACAACACTAGTTCTAGCTCCAAGGTCTTTGGCAGGGTCATCACATGTCACAGGTGATGAGATGCATCACAAAGCACACATGAAGACCATATAGTACCTCCAAAACCTCAAAGTGCAAGGGTGGGAGATGCATCTCATCACAGGTGATGAGATGCATCACAAAGCACATATGAAGACCATATAGTACCTCCAAAACCTCAAAGTGCAAGGGTGGGAGGGTGGGAAAAAGTGGTAGAAAAGGGTGGGTAGGAGGGAAAATGGGGCTAAGAGGTTCTAGAAATGATGAAGACGAAAGGGTGGGAGGGTGGGAAAATGGGCAAAATGAGGCCCAAAAGAGTGTAAAGTGATGGCAAATAGATCCTCCAAATGGGAGGAGAGCAAAACCATCAACACTTAAGCACCACCACCAAAGCAATCACCAAACATGCCACCAAGTCCTCCACCTAGTGCTCTAATACCATGAAGAGAGTACATACACGGAAGCAAAATTAAAAGAAGAGTGTAATCACAAAAGAAAGAGTGTGAGAGACTCAAAGTGAGTAGACCAAGAAATGGGTAAACTCACATGGATTAGAAATGAGCTTGCCAAGAGCATGTAGGCTCCTCAAGCTTCTAACCAAGTACAAATGGGGGGAGAGGCCCTCCTTATATAGATTTGGGAGGGGCTTTCTAGAGTACATCTCATGTGGGATAATTCCCCTCAAAGGAGAATGAATAAAATGGTAGAAGCAAATGGCAAGGTACCCAAGTATAAAGGATATAATATAAAATGGAAATGGAAAGGAAATGTAATAGAAATAGAGTGACTCCAAGATACAAAAGGGAGATGCACTCTCATATTCTCAACACACGAAACCAATGTGCCTTTGCCCTCATTGCACCTTTCAATGGAAATTCGAGGATTTCTTCTTTCACAATCACTTCTTAATCCTCACAAGTCATCTGCACTTGCAATGCCATTGGTAATTAGTCTCACATATGAAGAATTGCTTCTGTTTTAATCGTCATCATTAGGGGAAAAAATGAACCCTGCATGGGCCTTTTAGATTAAGGGATGATTAATGATGGACCAATGAGAGGAGGGTGGTGGCCATAGTCTAGAGCCTCAATCAACTAGGCTAGGCCTAGATTTCCTTGGTTTTGGACTAGTCAAAACAACCAAAATGTGATGATAGAAGTGGTATTTACTCTTGTAGTGGTTTAAGATTCGTATTTGGTGATCCGAAATCGATATAAACCCTTGGATATGAAGGAAATCGAATGGTTAAGCTTCAAAGATAGAGAGACATGTGCCTTTGATTATGTATCGTTGGATGGGACTATCAATCCAAGGCTCACGATTTCTCCTCAAGTGGATTGATCGGCATTACTTTTGTGCTATTGGATCATAAAACAATCCAAAGGCTTCTATGACCTCTAGCCCATGTGGAAGCGTGCTTGGATATGGGATGTAGGATCGACGAAAATCCAATGGACTGTATTCTTTTGCGTCCCAATGCAGTCTCTCTCTTACTTTTCCCATGTCCCATGACTTGAATGAAGCTTGTTTTGTCCTTTTCTGCCAGTACTATAGCTCTGATCGTGTCTGTCCATGGGTAAGATCTAATGGCCCTCAATGCCCATGAATTTGACTCTCTCTCTTCTTTATTCCCACCTCTCACAAATGATGAGACTTCTCCATTTTTTCGTTTCTTGCCAAACATTCTTCACTCATCTTGTCCGTCCGTGTTGAATATCCAAGGGCTCCAATTAGCCATGAGTCCTTCCCAACTGAGAGCACTAATTTGTCATTTTTTGAAAGGAAACTTCATCAATCGTGGTCGTCCGTTTGAGGTATCTAATGGTTCTCAACAAGCACCAATCTATTCACATTGAGCAATCAAATCTAGCTCTTAAGAAATAGTATTTTTAAATAAAATACCACTAGTGGTTTTCCAAGCTCACTTTAACCCTAGCATGATTAGTTTTAATCCCTAAAAATTAGGGATCCTTACAAGGCCCATGCAGGGTTCACTTTTTCCCCTAATGTTGACTCTTCGTCTCTCATGAACTGACTTCCCCCTTGCTAGTTTGAGTAGAGCATGATACCTAATCACATAAATATTTTTTTGTTTTCTTATTTTTATGTCTAAAAGAAAACATAATGGTTAGTTTTTAGCCGAAGAAATTTATTCATGTACATTATTTTTGCCGATATGTATCCTTGCGCAAGGTGGATACTACTTTCAAACTCAAATATCCAATCCTGCCCTAGAGCCAACTCATCCAGAAGGTCCACATCATTGCAAACTAGGAGACTTTGTTGCATAGTAATGTTTCCAAGGTGTAAGGACATAGAGAAATCTTAGAAACCCCACAAACTTTCCTCCAATTCCTATCATGTATGCCTTTGTTGGATTAATTTGTGTTTTTAGTTTCTTTGCTATTGAGGCTCTTATACAACTCAACGTGGCTACTCTGTCAATCAATGAATCCACCAATTGGTAATCATCTTTACGAATTCCTAAGTTTATATAGGGTTGTCTCGTGAAGTTCCCTAGAATTTTTGTGCCTTTAGTTTGGTAGTTTGCCATGGGAATGGGTCCTTCTCCTTGTAGATATCTTTCATCCATTGTCAAATACATTCCTTTCATTTTCTTATGCATTCTAGTGCTTCCACTGGGGCTTCTTCTCTTATTCTCTCCTCTTCCTTTTTCCTATTCTATGCTCCTAAGAGTCTCACTAACATCCCCTTAGTTAATGGTTCCATACACCTCTTGACTCTACAGCCACTTATGTAGTTTGGTAATATGTCTCCATCAAGTGTAGCTAAGTTAATCGCTCCATTGGTAGACATTTTTTTATCAATAACACTCCATACCCTCGTTGTTGTAGCTTCTTTGCATGTTGATTAAGTGTTTATACCAACACTAGATCACCTTGTTTCAGTCCCTTATCTTTGACATGAGCGTCGTAATAGTTTTTCTATCTTCTCTTGGTGGCATAAATGCCTATCACTGCTTGTAGTCTAGTTTCATGTAACTTCTTGATTTGATCCAACTGCCTAGATAATTCATGTCCCGTCCATTCATATTGTTTAGCAATCCTCAGAGTGAGAACTAAAAAGTCAATTGGCAGTAGTGCATTCTGCCCATAGACTAGATTGAATGGAGTAGTTCCAATAGAAGTATTATATGCTATGCAGAAGGCCCATATTGTATGATGCAATTCTTTATCCCAATTTGACCTTCCATTGTTAACTATCTTAGTTAAGATTGTGCATAACACATTATTGGAACTCTTAACTTGTCCATTGGCTTGAGGATGATAAGGAGTTGATTTCTTATGAATTATTAGAAATTCATTCATAAGATATTCAATAACTTCATTGATGAAGTGTGTTCCTCTATCACTAATGGTTTCAATTGGGAGTCCAAAACAAGTGAATATATTTTCAAAGAAGAATTTGACTATGGTATGGGCTTCATTTTTTGTAGTCATGCTAGCTTCTAACCATTTTGTTAGATAATCCATGGCTACAATAATATATTCAGCATGCAGCCCTTTTGCTTGGGGGGGGGGGGGGGGTTTATTGGTCCTATGAAGTCAATACCCCACTGTGAAAATGCTCTCGCACTAATCATTGGTCTCAAAAGCATGGCATCCCGTCTTATTGCATACTTTTTTCATTGGCATACTTCACAACTTTGACATACATTTTTGCATCCATATGTAATCTTGGCCACCATAGGCCAGCAAAGAGAATCATTTTTATAGTTTCTTCGGTGAAAAGATGATCTAGAGTTGCACCTGCATGAGCCATTTCTAGGATAGGCAAGTATTATCCTTCATGTGCACATAATCATAATTGATTATCCTTTCCTCTTTTGAATAATTTTCTTCCTATTATGACATATTCCATGCTCGGTTCTTCTAAAAATCTCTTTCTAGCTAGGTTTGCTCCTTTCGGGTAAGTATGTGACTTCAAAAAATGAAGTAACACTTGACTCCATTCTGGGGAAATGGTGGAGTAACATAATGAAGAATGTTCAGCAAGTGGAGTTTCCTTACATAATTAGCAGTCAATGATACGTTCATGCATGTCCTTTTGCATATCTAGCCAATACACACCTAATATTTTCAAGTCTCTTGTTGTTCCACTAATGTCCTTGTGCATTCTCCACTTGTTCATATGGACTTGTTCGAGTAAGATCTTGTGCTCCTCATCTTCTATGCACCGTAACAACACTCCATTTAGAGTCTTTAGAATATAGACTACCTACCACAATATGCAGGTTTCATGATTGCATGAATTCCTTCTTGTTGTCCTTCTTGATCCTATGATGTGGACCATGCGTGAGTATTGGTATCAATTTTTTTGCCCATTTTGGACACACTTCCAAGTTGAACAAGTATGTGTTAGGTAGATCATCAGCTACTCCTATGGGTGGTTCTCCATGCATCATTCACAACAAGTGATCAGCTCTTACATGAGTGTTCCCCTTTTTCACTACTACTTCAAAATCCAATTCCATTAGTAGTAGAACATTAGGGAGAAAAAGGAACCCTGCATGGGTCTTTTAGATTAAGGAGTGTTTAGTGATGGACCAATGAGAAGAGGGTGGTGGACACAGTCTAGTCCCTTAATCAAATAGGCTAAGCATAGGTTTTGCTTGTTTTTGTTTGGTCAAAGAGGAAAAAACCACCTTGAACTTGTGGTTTTAGCCATTTGAATGCTTTTGAAAGGCTTCCAAATTAACTAGAGCCCTTGGATTGACTTAAAGATCTAATGATTGAGGTTGAATGGAAAAAGTCAAGGTGGCATTGCATTTGGACCCTTAGATTTGCTTGAAATCTGATGGTTGAGATGAAAAGAGCCTTCAAAAATGTGCCTTTCAATATCCACCCTTGCATTGAGGATGAAATCTAAGGGCTATGCTTATATCCTATGCTTTTTAGGCACCTTTGCTTCTAACCATTGGATCTAATCTTGATCTAATGGCTAAGAAGCTTCCCCGTGATGCGAAAGGCACCCTTTGTTGTGCTCCATCAGATGTCAAGCTGATTGGATGGCTCACAATGTGCAGAACTTTTAGCTCAGCCCCAATCGCAGATCTACGTCCAATTTGGGCTTGATCTAAGGGCCCAAAACACACACAAAATGTATCTTAGCCCGAAATGTGCTTGTTCATCCGATTACCATTGATGTAAGGGGTGAAAATCTTGTAGAGAGTGTCCATGATATTCCCCACGCCTAAAATTTGTCAAAAGCATTCTCTCTCCTATCTCTTACATCTTAATCTTGGCCATTCATTTCAAAGATCCAAAGGCCATGAATTATTCCATTTCACAATGCAATAAATTAGAGTAAGATATAATATTTTATTTCTGAATACCACTAGTGGTTTCATATGCCCCCTTAATCTCTTTAATTTATCTTTTTAATCCCTAAAAATTAGGAATCCTTACAAGGCCCATGTAGGGTTCATTTTTTTCCCTAATGAACCATCTCACTAGCCTTCCTATATTACAGAGTTTATTGTCCAAGTACAATAACACTTGGTGATCAGTAAAGAACTCAAATTTGTTGGCTAGGAGGTAATGTCTAAATCTTTCGAATCAAATTCAGGTTCCATTTTAATGCTTTTGTAGTCCTCTCTCCATTCGTTCTCTAACAATTCCCCCACTTCTACTTCTTGGAGGACTACCATGTATAGGTTGACATCATGACCTTCTTCATCTATGCATTCACTCATTGTCTGGACTTCCTCACTGACACAAACATCCAATGTAGCTAATATTTCCATCCAACTGTGAGGTTCAAACACCATCTAGAAACATTTTTGGTATGTATGCTAGGTCTTCTATAGGTTTGTAGTTTTCATGCCCTATTGGCCACAATTATTATTTTTTTCGTCTCGTTTGGCTTCCTTGCACATCTATGATTGGAAATCTTCATTCATCCAGGATTGGTCACTTGATCCCACGCTATGGATGGACACATCATCTTCTTCTCTATGGATAGGGTTCCACTGCAAAGGAGGTACATCTCTATATGGGAAGGTGTGCAAATTTATTTTTGTGGTGGCACCCTGATGTTGGAGGTACAATGCATCTCTTCCCCAATCTTGTACTACTCTCAATTGTCTCATGAAAGGTTGTCCTAAAATCATTTCATAATTACTTGCTTTTCCAAAATGACATATTACTAGGGTATGCTCAAATTTCACTTCACATGTGGTTAGAATGACCTTTTCTAAGTTCCCACATCTATTCCTAATCCCGCTCTTGTGTCTAAGTTTGCTTTTGTCATGTATCCATTAAATGTGATGGAAAGACACATGTTTCCTTCATCTTCTTCACTGAATTCTCCCACTTTATCTACAGGGATTCGAATTGTGGAGGGGCCTCCACCTCTTTTTCTCCTTAGATTGTTCTCCCTCTTCTATCTTTAATTGTTCGGCCAAGTGTTTCGACAATTGAAGTTTAATTCATAGCAACTCTTCTATCGTTAAAGAACATTGAGCTTTTGTTTTCTTGAGTCTTGATAATGTGCGAGAGGTTTCATCTTGTGATTTCCCTTCCTTGCCTCTGATGTTAAGGGCATGAAATAATTCTGATTTCCTCTCATACTCCCCCATGTAGTTGGCTTCTGTGGATATACTGCTTGCTTCCTCTCTATTTTGATCCAAGATTGATATTTCCTCATATATCTCCATTTCCAATGCAGGTTGATTCCCAACAGTGTCTAGTTCTTCAAAAGGGGGTGGTGTGTTTTCGCTTTTTTTCCCTTGATCTTCTTGAACTCTGGCCCAAAAGTCATGTGGCTAGTTAGGCTCTATTTTCAAGATGATCGAACTTTGTTCTCCCCCTTTAATGTAGATATTTCCTTCTCTCTCCTCAACTTGCTGTCCTTTTTTGTGTTCTTGATTGGCAGCATCTAAACATTCTTGGAACTTGTTTTCTGTATCCTAGTCTTGGAAAGGGCTGGTATAAAATTCTCAAGTGTGGTTTGCACAATGTCAATCAATTTTTTACATAACTCCAATCTCTCCTTCTCCGAGTCTCCTCTAGGATAACTTCTTTCATGTTGTTCTATGCTACGCCATTTCATTATATTGGATTGATAGGCTTTCAACCATATGTTTAGATCTTTAGGGATAGGATCTACTAGAATTGATCCTGCTTGTACTCTCTTTGACTCCTGGGTCCCCATGTGAGCCTTCTTTTGTGTCTCTTGGATTTCACCTATCTTGGTTTCTTTTAAAATTTTCTCTTTCTCTTCAATATTTCTTTTAATCCATTTGTTTTTACCTTTTTCTTGCTCGAACTTCCATCTTTGAGTCTTTTTATTTTTAGAGGTCTCCTCTAGTTCCTCCTAGTCCTCAGCCACTTGAGCTTTGGGTTCTTGCTCCTCCTCAACTTTTGGATGGTGCAATGCTTCTTTTTCCAAATTCTCCTTGGCTTTGGCTTGGGTATTGCCTTTAGAGGCACAATGTACTCCTTGTCACTTCTTGATGATTTTATTACTTTTATTACATTGATTTGTGTGGTGGTGGAAATTTTATGAGGGTTCTTTGGGCAATCCCTGAATAAGTGTTCTTTGCCACAGTCATTACAGTATCCCTCCCAATTACATGGGGGTGGTGGGTTGTAAGGCAAAGTGCATTCTATAATGAAGTGATCTCCTCCACATCTATAGCATGTTCCTGTTAGTGTTGGGCATCTAGTTGGGGGTCTACTTGGAGATGGCGCCCTAGGAGCCATGTACATGAGACTAGCATATGTTGGTCCATAAGAGCTTTCATATCCCTCATATCCATAGTAATGTTGCTCGTAGGCCTGATCACACTTTGTAAGATTGGTATCATAGAGGTAGTAGTCTCCTTGAGTCTGATCAAATCCCTAGCTTAAGTTTTATGTGTTTGTTAAGGGTGTGGGTGGCACTATTGCTCTTTCTTGATTGTCTTTCGATTGATTATATTTTACTACAACATTCTGTGTATGTGGTGACTTTTGTCCTAACACGGGTTGTGGTTGATTATACCCTCCATACTCATATGGTCTTGGTGCTACCAATGGTCCTGGGTATGGATTGTATCTTGGGGCCTCTCTACCCTGATCCCTAGGTGGATATCCATAAGGCCTATATCGGGGTGGTGCAAAGGTTCTAGGTTGTCTATTAAAGGAACAATTCTCAGTGTTATGGTTGGTATACTTCTATTTGATGTGGCAATACAAATTGGGCCCTTGAGTTGGCTACATGTTGTATTGATAGGGTTGTGGTGGTATTGATCCTTCTCTTGCGTAGGTGTGGGATGGATGGTCTTTGCCACAATGTATGCATCTTTGTAACATTGGAACTCTCGTCAGGGGGTTCTAGTAGTTTCTTTGTCCCCGGACCCCTAATTTCTTCGCTACCAATTCTGCAAGTTCCTCTACATTACTAGTGCTCGAAGTGGCATTGCTCACTGTATCTTCTGATTTAGTGGAATTTTGAGGGGTTTATAGATCATCATTTAAGTTGTCTTCCAAATCTATACACTCTTGCAAACATTCACTCAGTGTTTGTAATCGTTTCACATAAACCAAAGTTCTTAAAGTTCCATTGGTTAAACCATCTAAGAACAAGGATATCATTTTTTGTTGGGAAGGTCTCTCCATCATAGGGAATCTATCTACATACTGATTGAACTGTCTGGCCACAGTCTTTATAGTCTCATTAGGGGCCTATTTAAAAATATGGATCAACGGAGAGGAATTGTTTTTTATTCCCCTCATGATGAATTCTCTCATAAATTCTTGGAAGAATTTTTCAATATTCTCAAAACACTTGGGATCCAAAGGTTGGAACCAAGTCAAAGTTGTTCCCGTGAGGGTTAGCCCAAAGGATTCATATTGGAAAATGAAATCATCCACCTAATTTGCATGTAGTACTTGCTTGAATTTTGCAATATGTTCATAAGGTTCCCTTGAACCATCATAATGGTTTCTCATACATTTAGCCACTTGAATTGGTCTTAACCTTTTTCTCGACTTTGGGGGTTGAATAATGATGGGAACAGTAGGTCATATGGGGTGTACTTCTAGTCCTACACCTTGTGGTGGTCTAATAGGGAAAGGTGGCCAGTAAATATTCATATTTCCAATTCTTGGATTAGTTTGGTTATTCGGGTTGAGCCTCGGCATGGAAAATTGCATGTGAGGTCTGATAGGGACACTCCCTTGGCCATCTTTTTCATCCCACTTAAAAGGAACATGTTTACGTGTAGACCTTGCAAGTGGTCGAGCAATATCTACATACATTTTGATAAATCTTCTATGGTATCCAAGATGACCCAAAAAACTTTATATTTATTTTTGTTTCTTACACCTAGGTAGCTTCAATATAGTTATAGTTATATCTAGGTCAAGGGCTAGAAGTTTTGAAGACACCACATGTCCAAGAAGGGTACCCTTTGTCACTAGAAAGTGACACTTGTTTGGATTCAACTTCAACTTAGTTTCCCTACATCTTGAAGATTTGTCACAATTGGGCCAAATGAACATCTAAGCATTCCATATGAGTACTAATACAAGTACCTAAGGATGAGGAAAAGTCATCCATGAAGATTCTAATGACATCCAAGTAGGGGTCCAAAGATAAGATTCACTATTCTATTGAATGTTGCAAGAGCATTTATGAGTATGAATGGCATTTCACATAAACATAGGTTCCCCATGGTGTGATGAAGTTTTTCTTGTCTCGGTCCTCTAGGTGAATGGATATCTGGTTGTACCCACTAAAACCATCCATGAAGTTGTACAATGTATGCCCAATATAGGTCTCCAAGCGGCTCAAACAAATTTATATAGGTTTGTTAGTTTTGCACAAAAATGCCTAATTGAGCTAATGAGACATGGCCTAAATAGATTTTTGAACTGAGTTTACTCAATTAGATAAATTATTTACCGAAATTGTTGTTGAAAGAGAAACAATGCATCTATATGGACCAATTAATGACTATATGGTGGGCAATATAATTTGGAAAATCCCCTCTTTCCAATAGTCCTTAGATTGGATCAATAGTAAGCTTTTCAGGGATGCTTTCTAAACCACCGTTATTATGATTGTCATATTTGGCACTAGATCCAATTCATCAAATGAAGAAATTTCGATAGGGAACATAGCATGCATGGATTCCTCTCTTTTACAATCACTTCGGCATATAGTCCCCTTCTCACTAAACAGGTAAATTCGAGAGATTGTAGAATAGAGATTGTATAATAGAGATTGTATAATAGCTTCTTCACCTTAGCCCAATGGCTTGCTGATTTGCAATTGTGCACTCTAGCCTCCAATAAGGTTGAAGTCTTGATCACTTCTACTATTGGTCTACAATAGCTCCTTGATATCACTTTGGTCATGCTCTGGTTGCCTTTTTCCTCGAACAACCTTGATTTGCACCCACAAGAGAGCATTTAATTCTCTCTTTACTAATCCTTGGCTCTCAAGTTCGTTGGACACTTTGCACGCTTTACACTCTTTGTCACTCTACACATTCCGCACACACTATGTCTCCTTAATTATTTGTCCATGTCTCTATGTGTCTCCCTATCTATGGATGTCCCCTATCTCTATATCCCCCTGTCTCTCTTAGTGTATGTTTTTTCATATACCCCTTTGTCATATGCAAATTCACTTGACTTGACTCGCATTCACATGCATATCTTAATGGAGCTTGGTGTATATGATCCTTGGTTGTGCATGCCACTTCCCCACTCCTTGGTACACACATTTCCCAAAGCCTTTGCATTTCGTATGATGTCATTCTCCTACTTTACTCCAATATCCTCTCACCAAGATCTTCTTATATCTCTTTGAAACGATATCCTATTTTGTCATGTAGTGACCTTATAGAAAACAAAAAACTTAATGGGGGGCCATAGTTAGGCTTTTACACTTTACGTAACTTCTTCGCCTTTGATCTTGAGCTCTCCAAAAATGTAAACATAAGGGAGGGTTCAACTCAACCTTCCAAAAACTTCTAAATCTTCCAAAAGACCCCTTGAAACCTATAATTAAATGACAATTGTGAGCATACACATGTGCATGTTTGGAAACTCCTTAGCCACATGTACACCACTTGTGCACCTCTTTGCCAGTCTAATCCGTGATAGGTTCAATAATTTTCTAACTATACTCCAAAACTAGATAGATCCTTTCTAAATTATAGTCTAAATAGGTCCTCCAAAAGAATGCTTTAGTGGCCTTGATCATAGATAATTATATGCCCTTTTTTTCCCGAAGAAATTTGGATGTGGCAATGATCCTTATTCAAATCAACTTTCCTCTAGGAGTGCTAGTTCCTTCTTCATGATCCTCTTCCCTAGGTTCTTATGCCTCTAACTCATGAAGAATTGTCCCAAACTCATTGGCCCTACCCGATAAACTAGTTACCACATTCATGGCTCCTTACTTGTCTTTGTAGGATCCATCCTCAAATTTGACCATAGGGTGTTCAATCCCAAGATCCTCATCATGGTTTCTCAATTGGACTATTGATCTTCTTAGACCATCCTCATAGATGGAAGTAGTTAATCAGTTGGTACATGTACATTCCAACTACATCTTGTACGACCGTTTTGGAACTTCTAAATAGGTTACTCTCAAACTAAATGTGGATCTCTCCATGCTATATGAGCTGCCCAACTCGCTTGTTTCTAAGCTTAGATTAGAGTGGTGGATACCTAGTTGATGTTAACTATGATTTAACAATATGAGTGACACTAGCTTCAGAATATCTTAAGCTTTGTTGATCCACCTTGTGAAGATGTTTCCCTTTTGTCTTCAAAACCTAATGGTTGGTCCATATACACTACCTCCTCTAACTTTAACATTTAGGAAAGCATTTTTCACATATAATTGAAACATATTCTACCCTTTTCTTATTGTGAGTCCAATGAATGTTCTAATGGTATTCACATTTGACATAGGGCTGAATGTCTCCTAATTGGCTATGTCACAATTCTAATAGAATCCCTTGGCCACAAGTCTTGCTTTTTAACTAGCTATGCTACCACCTATCTAAGTGTTGTTGTCTAAGTTTTATTGTCCTTGAAAGCTTCAACTTCGTTTTGCATAGCTTCTTTCCATTCCCTCCATTTATTGACATCCTCAAAGCATGTGGATTCTTCAATTACTTTACTCATGTATGCACAATTCCTAGCCATAAGTGAATCATAAGTAAACCTCTCCATAGGGTACCTCACACTATCTGATGTCCTTTCTTCACCTTTGCTAGGAATGAATATGCTTTGCATTGGATACTTGGTGAATGCCTTTGAGGTCTCCCCCTTCTCCACATGATGGTCTTCACCTATGGCCTACCACGTCTTCATTTTCTTCTATCTCTTTGATATTTTCCTTGGATTTCCTTGCATCACTCTTTTCACTTGATTTTAGGCTTCCTCCACTTCATGGTGAGTCAGTCCTTATTGAATCACTTGGACCAATAAGATCCTTATTTTGTGGTTCTTCATCATCTCTTGAAGTCATGAAGTCCTTCCTCTATCTTCTTCAGTGGATGGTAGCTAACATAGGTGCTTTTGTTGAAGAATAACCTATTTTTCTTACCCCATTAGGGAGCTTCACATAGGTTCTCTAGACTTTGATCATGAAAATCTTGGTAATACATGCATTCACTTCTTGTTCTTCATGTATTTTAATCTCTAAATATTGATGTTTCCATATCTCTTATGCCATAGGTCCATCTTTACTACCTTCCTCTTCCCAAATGTGAATTAGGTAGCCTTTGTAGTTTGCCTTCATGTCCAACCTGAATGGCCTTCTTCCATTTCTCCATTCGGCCAACAATCTATACCCCTCCTTCCACTTCTCCACAAAGCATCCTCTTTAATTGAACTTGACTTGCAAACCTCTTTTGATCATCTAACCTATAGAACCAAGATTCTTTCTAATTATGAGAAAATGAAGAATATCTTTCAAGAACTTAGTCATATGAGAACCATCTAGCATAACATCACCTATATATGTAATGGCATCGGCAATATCATCAATTGCCTCTACATGCCATTTGTTTGATGGTACCAACATATTTGAAAAGAAGTACTTGTTCTAGCTCATGTAATTGCTGCAATCACTATCAATATACCACATATTTGATCCTTGATTATTGTAGTCACTCATCTAGATCATGGCCATCATACTTTCATTTTCATTTTTACCAAAAAAAATTATTCCCTTTGTCCCTTATGGTAACAATCTCTTGCATAGTGGCTATTATTGTCACACACCTAGCATCCATCTAAGTTCTTATTTTCTTTGGATTGATTGTACCTTCCTCCTCTTTGTCCCTACATTCCTTTTCCTCATAATGAAATAGATTACCCCCCTTGCTCTTGATCTCGGTCTCCCTTCTTCCTCTTTATTTCTTGGCTTTGCCCTTGGCTTGCCCTCTTCCTTTACTTGCATAAAAGTCTTGGGCCACATTTCCCTTTGCCTTTGAACCTCAAATGTTCATTTTCTTGGTTCCCATTAAGGTCACTATTTGCTCAAAGGTAGGGAGAATATCCCTAACATATGCTGAATTGGTGAAAGCTTTTCGTTTGCATCATGCCTTAGTCCATTCAAAGTATATGCAATTAGTTCATCATCATCTATATGAAAACCTATGGATCTCAATGTATCACTTACCTTGTTGTGCTTTCAATGCCCTCAATAGATTCCCGTGGACTCCTTTGGATGTAATTGTTTTTCAATTAGCTCTAGTACTAGTGACGGGAGAGTGCACAACTTTCCAAGTAGACTTGAAGCACGAATGGCCTTACATGTATACTACTTGACCTATGTGCACTCAAATTTTTATTTTTGAGCATTCTTAAGAGAATGAACCTGAGACCTTTTGCAACTCAAGGATGACCCATAGGGCTTCTGAATTCAATTATCTCCCTCAAAGTACTTTCAACAGTCAAAGAAATAATGCCACAAAAATATACTATCAACTGCCTTCACTAGATACACACATAGTAAGCACTAATCACTCTAGACAACAATTTTCTTAGAACATGTAGAGTTCATACCAGATATTTAAGGGAATTTAGGGAGACTAAGATTAAAAGAAATGGATAACATATGAAAATGAGACCCTATTCTCAACAAAGGGCTAATTAGCTAGTTAACTTTCAAAACATAGAAGTAGATATGGCTACCTAAAGATGAAAGAAATCATTGAAACAAGAAAGGGGTTATCTTAGCATGGGGGATACTAGATTATTTAGTTCTCCTATTGGTTCACACATGTAGCACCGTCCAAATCTGAGATAATTGGATTGTACGTACAATTTGATAAGCTTTCCTAAAAGATAGGATGCTCTTTTCTTACATTCTAGGGTCCATCATACCTAAGTGTGATATGTAGATTTGATTAAATAATAGCTTGATTACCAACTTGAACAATCTCTATTGGGCATATGCCCCCTTAGGCAAGATCCTAAGGGTAGAACTCTTTGTTACCATTAGTTTCCATGTGAAATTCCAAATGTCTTTCGAAAACTTTTATGTTTTGAAATAGAACATATAGTGGTGTGGTCAGCCACAAACTTGAAGTTCGACTACATTTGTAAAAGCTAGGAAATCTATGTTCATGCTTTATGTGTATTATTTGGTTTTTATGTATTCTACAGGCCTCGTGCAAGGTCTTGTGTGCAACATCTAGTGCTTAGATTTGTAGCATGAGGGTATTGTTGTGAAGCTCATCTGAACGCAAATCATATGGTACATCGTGATTGCACCACAACACTAGTATCAGAGTAGTTCAATGCAAAACGTTTTTGTTGTTTGTCGTGCGAACAAAGCAAGCACCCACCACACACCCATTGCTTTCTCCAAGGTTGGTTGGCCACTAAGGTAGTGACCAAGGCATAGGCATTGGCATACCTTATCATCTGAGTCACCGAAGTCATAGTTGTCTCCATTGGTTATGCATGAGGGATGACCTCAACGATCAAGGAAGATGGAGGTTCTTGGTGTTTCTGAAGAGCTCACCCATCCCATTATTGTTCTCCTCATAGCTCATTTAATTGGAAATATCTTGCCACTAAGCTACATTATTTTAGTGTTTGAGGAGGGGAGAGACTAAAGGTTCACATGTTATACATGTTTTGTGCCCTTAAAGCTTCATTCTTTTCTTTTGAACCCTATTTCAAAGAATTTTTGGGATGATCCTTGGATCCATCTTGGAGTAACTTCATGCATAGTTCTCTTTATGCAAGTTCAAGAACATCAAGAAGAGTGTTCTTGATACTTATCCGGTAATGAATATTTCAATTGGGGGCTCTGTTTTAGCAACTCTAAAAAATTTACAAGTTTTCTAAATGGTTTTCAATTGTCATGGGAGCAACCACCACAAGTTTATGCAAGTTTTTAAGCATAAAGAACATAGCTGATAGACACTTACATGTGTTATTGTCTAGTGTTTGGGCTATAAATTTATCATTTCAATGCCATTTTATTGCATATACCAAGCACATACACACTATGTATGTGATTCTATGGATACCGCTTATGTACATCCATGTGGTCACTGGTATAGAGGTTACTTTTTTGCATAAAACCTTTGATGTTGATAACGATGGTAGTGGTGAGGTCTTCTTGATTGGGAGACACCCAAATATTAGGGTCTCTCTGGTGATCTAGGTGGAAGACTTACCCAACCTCGCCATAGGAGATGTATGCTAGTTGTTCATAGGTGCTTGATAAGCCTAGTTGGCTTCTTTCGGTTTGGTGGTTATGTATTGGAGTCAATGATTCAGTATGCAAGTTTACATGTCAATACTTGAAGTTTTATGATTTTTTTTATCACTAGTGATATGCTCATTTTGTAGAGGACATTCTGGCAAAAGGTTTCCAAATGTTTTGTTCTTCAACTATAAAATGGTGGGTTTTACTCCATGACACAGTTATTAGTGTGAGCACATACATTCGCACATAATCATTTTGGTTGGTCATTGTTGTTCATTAATCCATTTTTCTAGGGAGACTCTATCAAGTTTTCCCTAGAATTTGACACTTGGTCATCCTTTTTTGAGCCTTAATGGTGTTTGGACTATTCTAGCTCCATTATCATTCTAGTCAGTTCTCTATCATTATGGCATCACAAAGTCTTAGGCACATCTGCTGGATCTAGGCCTAGTGCCAGTGTTCATGGGAGGAGTTATAACTTGTAGGGCAAAGATCATTTTGAGATTCAAAAATTTGATGGCACAAACTTTGCTTTATGGTGAAGATTGCCAACCTAATGCCACTCCCATAGAAATAGGTTTATGGTTGAGTTTTCATGATGCTAGAGATACATTTGATGGTATTCTCTATTAGCAGGCTCTTGGATGCTTGATTTACTTATGCATGACTCGTCTTGCTATTCATTTTGTTGGCTCTCAGATGAGCAATTTTATGCATTTCCCATGTGTCAAGTATTGGTAGGCAATTAAGTGCATCTTTCACTACTTGAGTCATAGTTGACTACTTGGATTGTTTTATCCCAAGGGGGAACATCACAACCAGATTTACATGCTCTTCTTGACTCAAAGTGGGTTGGTTCTATGACACTCATGTGTCCACAAGTGGTTTTTGCTTCATGCTTGTTAGCTCATGCATATCTTAGTTGAGCAAGAAGCATTCGATTGTGTCCATTTCTAGTTGTGAGGTTGAGTATATGGTAGCCTTTATAAAAACTATAGCATGTGTGTGTCTTAGACACCTTTTGGATGATTTGGGTGTTGGTTAGTCTTTTGTCACCACCATCTTTATGCTCAATCAGTGCACTGGTAGTTGTGAGGAACCCTGTGTTCCATTCTCTCACAGAGCACATTGAGGTTCGCTATCATTATGTCAGGGAGAGATTGTAAGAAATAATCATGAATAGTGACACAACAGAATATGATCGGTAGGTAGAGTAATGAGAAGCAAAACACACTAACTAAAATATACACAAAAAGAGAGATGGAGAGCTCACATTCTCTAAATTGCCAATAGTATGTTATATACAATGATGATACTATCCACCCATGCACTCCCACTATGGAGCCTGAATGGCATGTTTGACAATCTCTAGACAAAGGGCTTTATATGTGCACAATCAAGATTTCACCAGAGTAACTGGGGTGCCTAATCTTATGTTTTGGGCATGATCATAGGGCTTGCTTGATGCCATGATTTAGGTGTAACCATCGGGATCATTTGTAATTTGGAACATACCAAATTACCTAACTACCAGACTCGGTAATCCATCAGACTCAAGCAGCGAACTACGAGACCATCGGAGTCACTGTAATTCCATACAGGTTGAGTACCAAACTATCGTCTGGAATTTCAGTGTGATAGAAGTATATGCCCTACCTCATCTAGTACCTTTGATGGTCTCATGTAGACATCATCACAAATTTCTGGAATCTCATAATGGTTTCTCCTCATAATGGGGGTCGTACAACTTAGAGTACCATGGATCATTTGCAGACATGTGTGGGTGGAGTATTGAGTATATTTAACACCACCCCTCAATGTTCACCTGTGGTGAACTACCTTCTTGGTCTAAGGCCAAGCTTTAGAAGATGTCGATACAGTTACTCTCTCCCGAGAGCCTTGGTGAAAATTTCTTCTCCACTTTCATCTATTTGACAATAGCTCAACTCCATGAGTCTGTCCTCGATCAACTCTCGCACATAGTGATACTGAATTTCTATGTGCTTAGTATGTGCATGACAAACAGGATTCTTCACAATGGCTATGTAGCTCTAGTTATTGCAATTCAACCTTGTAGCGTCCTGTCCTTGAATTCCTATATGCCATAGGATCCTCCTTAACCATACTGCTTCACATGTAGCAACACGTGATGCTTTGTACTTAGCTTTAGTAGAAGATAGTGCTATTGTCGGTTGCTTCTTACTGATCCAAGAAAGAATCCTTGAACCCAAAGAAAAACAGTATCCAAAAACTAATTTTATGGAATCAATATCTCCTACCCAATCTGAGTCACAATATCCACTCATAGATGATCCTTCGCCATAAAGAATACCATACTCAATGGTTCCTTTGATGTACTTGAGTATCCATGTGCATGCCTTCCAATGAGTTAGGCACAGCTTATTAGAGAACCTACTTACTACACCAACATCATAAGAGATATCCGATATGCTTTACAAAAGTAGATGAGACTTCCAACTAGTCTCTTGTATCTTCCAACATCCATCGGAGGTGAAGTATCTTCAATAGATAATTTTTTTTTTACCTCCATTGGTGTAGAAATTTCCTTGCGATCCTCCATGTCGAATGCCTTCAACACCTGCCTCACATACCTTTTTTGCAAAATAAAGATCTTCCTTGGTTCTTGTTGGACTTCAAGACCTAAGAAATAATGCATTAAGCCCAAATCTGTCATTTCAAATTTTGAACTCAAGGCATTTTTCATCTGTTTAAGAAGTGCATCATAATTTCTGGTAATTAAAAGGTTGTCTACATAGATTACAAGTGCAAATGTCTTCCCTCCTATCTTTAGAACATGCAAATTAGCATCAAAAGCACATCTTTTGAATCCTATATCCAAAAGATACCTAGCTATCCAGTGGTACCATGCTCTCGAGGCTTGTTTCAGACCATATAATGCCTTTTTTAGCTTACATACTTTGTTCTCTGAATGGGAAGCCTTAAACCCTGGTGGCTAAGACACATATACCTCCTCCTTGAGGCCTCCATTTACAAATGCTGATTTGACATCCATGTGGTATATTGCCCATTGTTTATGTGCAAGCACAACTAGTACTAACCGAAGTGTAGTCATCCTTGCTATCAGGGCAAATGTTTCATTGAATTCAATGCCTTTGACTTGGGAATAAGCCCCGTGCAACAAGTCTAGCCTTATACTTCTCTAGAGTACCATCAACCTTGTATTTTATCTTCAGATCCATTTGGTGTCGATGGCCTTCTACTTTCGAGGTCGCTTCACTAGCTCCCAAGTTCCATTATTCATGATATTATTGTATTCTATTTGCATAGCAATTCTCCAATTTGGATCTTGGAGTGCTTATTCCACACTAGTTGGCTCCCTTGCTTGTTCATCGATAATCTCATGCCATCAACACTGAGTTTACAATATGGGCCTCTACCCATCTTTGTTCCTCTATTCTCTATGACCGCCTTGGACCATCCGCAACCTGTTCAATTGATTGTGGGATTGGATTTGCAAAATCATAGAGATGCCTCACCCAACGTGGCAATGGTTTTTCCATTTGAGTGATAGCAGATTGGTGACTTTCTGTCTCATCATCTAAGGATGATGCTTCCTTCTCCTCCATAGAAGAGCTAGCTCTTGGGCCAAGTTCATAGTGGATTAATTCTTTGTCTGATGATAGAGTGGAAGATCTCTTTTCCTCTTCCATCACATGTGGCTGCTTCTCTTTGAACACCACATCACAACTCACTATGATCTTCTTTGCCTCAGGGTCATAAAGCTTGTAAGATTTCTTCTCTTCATTGTACCCTATGAAGATACATTTGGAGCTTTCTGGTTGAAGATTGTTCCTTTCCTTATCTGGCATGTGTACATAACACTCACTTCCAAATACTTTGAAATGGGAAACAAAAGGCTTCCTACTAGTGTAGGCCTCTTGTGGAGTCTTTCCATCAAGTGCCTTAGTGTAGCTTCAATTCAAGATGTAAATTGCAGTTTTAACAACCACTACCCAAAAAATGATTAGGCAATCCTTTTCCCTTCAACATGCATCTCACCATCTCCATTATGGCTCGGTTCCGGCATTCAGCAACACTGTTTTGTTGAGGGTTGTGCACCACTATGAGTTCATGCTTGATTCCTTTGCCCTTGTAGAAATCATCAACCTCTATTGATGTGAACTCACCACCACCATCTGTGCTCAACTTCTTCATCTTCTTCCTAGTTTCAGTTTCAACAATTTCAAGACATTCTTTAAACTTATCCAAATCTTGAGCCTTATGACGAAGAAAATGCACCCACATCTTCCTGCTATAGTTATTGATGAGTAACATGAAGTAGGAAGATCCTCCCAAGGCTTGATTAGACATTCTTCTCCACAAGTAAGTATGCACCAACTCTAGAGGACCGCTTGCTTTGTTCTTGCTTACTTGTGGAAATGTCTTCCTCTGCTGCTTGCCCATCACGCAAGCTTCACATGGTTCATTCATCTTTGCAACCAAAGGTAGGTGAGCAACCATGCCTTTTTGGTGCATCTCTTTCAGTACTAGGTACCAGATGTGGCCTGATCTCTCATGCCAAAGATTACTAATGCCTACACTTGTTTTGGTTATAAGAGTAGACAACTTGTACAAGTTGTTCCTTCTAATTTAGGTCCCAACAACATTGTTGTTCCGGTCCAAAATCTCAGCTCCTATCTTGTAGAAGGACACCTGATGACCCTGATCAATTATAGAAGCCACCAAAAGTAAATTTCATTTGATTTGTGGAACATACAGCACATTTGAAAGCTTTCTAATGTCCCCCTTATAGTTAATGAAAGACACCATACCTTTGCCCTTAGAAGGACATCTTGCATTGTTGCCTACCTTTACCATGATGGTTCCTCTAGAGGTTGTAGGGAACTATAACGGTCTTTTCTACTCATCATGTGATGAGAGGCACCATTGTCCAATACCCATGAGTCGTTTGTAGCTAAGGAACACATTTTCTCTATCGTAACAAACAACTCAAGCTCAGCCTTTCAATAGTGTTGGCAAAATCCTTGCCCTTATCATTTTTTGAAGAGCCACTCTTTTCCTCTGCCTTCTTAATGCAACAGCCTTGGATTCTCTGGCCTTTCTTCTTGTAGTGGAAACATTCTCCCTTGAACTTCTTCTTATTGTTCTTCTTTTTTCCGGATCTTTCGAAGAATTGGGTTGGGTTTGCCACCCTTAGCATTTACAAGGAATGCAGCTTCTCCTTTGCCATCGTCATTCCTTGTCTTGAGCCACAACTCCTCCTCCATGAGTAAGGCACTGAATTCTTCAAAAGTTAGTGGTTGTGATCTGATCTCGGTATTAAGGGTAGTTACCAAACCATCAAACTTTGGTGGAAAAAATCAAAGACAATGTTGAGCTGGCTCTTCACTTGACTTTTGTACACCTACTCCTGCCATTTGATCCCGTAGATTCTTTATGTGAGTGATAAACACTTCAGTAGTCTCCCCATCAACAAACCTCTCTATTGCTAGTTGATTTTCCAAGTTCTGATTCCAAGTTTCATATTGATTTCTCAATATGTTCCATGCTTCATATGCCTTTGTGGTGTGCTAAATAACAGTAAGAACACTATCAAAAGTACATGTAACTAGAGTACAGAGTGCATCTGCATTCCTATGCTTCCAAGCACATAAAAGATCAACATCGATATGAATCATTTGACCAAGATCATTTGAATTAGGTGTTTCTTGGGGCTCACAATCAGTTCCAAGTACAATCTCGAGCAGCTCATAAGATTCAAGGATAGAAGCAATCTTAAACTTCCACAAGGTGTAATTAGTACCATTGAGTTTACCTTCCATGAAGGTTGGTGGTCATATCCACAATGTTTGCACGATCAACATCATTACTAGTCCGGTTTGTGTTCCACATGCTCCTGCTGATGAACCACCTTGATTCCCAATAGTAGATGATGACACACCGCTTGAGATATTCTCTCTTAATTCATTCAAACACTACTATGATTTTTGTGTTTTTCACTTCCACAACACTCAATACCTCTTAAGCTATGATACTATGTAAGAAATAATCAAGAATAGGGATGCAACATAATATGATCGGTAGGTAGAGTAGTGAGAAGCAAAACACACTAACTGAAATATACATAGAAACAGAGATAGAGAACTCAGATTCTCTAAATTGCCAGAAGTAATGTATATACAACGATGATACTATCCACCCGTGTGCTTCCACTATGGAGCTTCAATGGCCTGTTTAATAGACAAAGGGCTTTATAGTGCGCACAATCCAGATTTCACCACACTAATTAGGGTGCCTAATCCTATGATCTAGGCATGATCATTGGGCTCGCCTGATGCTATAATCTAGGCCTAAACATTGGCATCATTTGTAATTCAAAACATATGGAACTACCTAACTACCACACTGGGTAATCCACTCGACTCAACCATGGAACTATCAGACCATTGGAGTCACTGTAAGTCCACACTGGTTGACTATCGAACTATCATCCGAAATTCTAGTGTGACAAAAGTATATGCCCTACCTAGTCTACTGACTAGACTCACATAGATCATCTAGTACCTTTGCTGGTCTCATGCAGACCTCATAATAAATGTCTAGACTCTTATAAATGGCTTCGCCTCCTAATGGGGGCCGTACAACTTAGAGTACCATGGATCATTTGTGGTCACATGCAAGTGGAGTATTGAGTATATCTAACAGAGATTCTCTGCTCAAGACATCAATTTGGCTTATGTATCCATACAGGATAGTGTTGTAGAGCTTTTCACAAAGGCTCTTCCTAGGGAGAAGTTTGAAGCTTTTTGCAAAGCTTTGAGATTTCTTTATTCTTTATATTGATTTCTTTCTACATAGCTTGTCACTTCCTTACACATTACTACTAGCTCCTTATTCATCGCATCATTCTCAAGGGGGATTTGTTGCTATATTTTGATAGTGATATGTGTGAACACATGTAGGACTGTCGGGGCATGATTTTCCCTATTTCGGAGGTTTCTTTATCCTAGCTTGTATATACACCTATAACCCTGATTGGTCACTTATCTTTTGTACATTCACTTGGTAATACATCCTGTATTGTGTTGTGATTCAAGCTTCTTCTTCTTCTTCTTCTTCTTCTTCTTCTTCTTCTTCTTCTTTGTGCTCTTTGTGTGCTTCTGTAGACCTTGAACTCCAACATATATGGATCATATCTTTGGAGTTAGAATTTTGCTTAAGGGATCATGAGAAGAAGGAATGATTTCAAAACTAAGTTTTCAAAAACTCGGATGGAATCCCTAAGTAATTCAAACTAGCCAAGGTTATACCTTATCGAAAATTCTTTCTAAAGGGTATCACCTAGTTTCCCAAAGTACTTGGAACTCGTTTGTCCAATTAATACCACTAGACAAGGGGACCTACTCATTCCACTACTCCATTATGACACAAAAACTATATGCATCTAATGAAGTTACATCATGTACACAAATGTCTAGTTATTGGAACTAAGGAGTAGGAGTGTAGGTGGTTTGGGAAGGGATCAACATTCTATATCAATTATTATTTCCTTCGTTGCAATTCATTTGGTGGGTAGGATCCTAATTAAAGAGGAGGTGGATCAAGAAGTAGGTCATAACCATGCTGTATATGATAGATCATAGGGCTTGACGGAAGATTCTTATATGGCTCATACATTGAAGCACATTTATGAGGACAAAAATGTTCTTCGAGGGGACAATGATGTTATGAAGTGAGTTGAGATAGCCTTAAGGAAAGTTCTCTAAGAATTAGGCAAGCCAATAGCTTAGCCGAGTAGTTAAGTCCAAAGTATCTAATGGAGAAAGTCTTAGGTTCAAATCTGATGAGCTACATGGGAGGGTATTTTCGCACAACTATTCGAGGACAAGTAGCACACGTGTTTATGCTTGCCTAGAATGAAAACCTCTAGCTTGGAGCTATGTAAGAAATAGGTCGGGAAGTGAAGAGAAGCTCTTCTTGGTGATTAAGTGTCTAGACTCTCCAAAATATTCGCTTTGTATCACCCAAGTAAGTGGAGGGACCAATTAGCTTTGTATCACCCCAATAAGTGGAGAGATAATGTGTTATATATTTATACCACCCCATTAGTCATATCATGATGTTATCATGTGTCGATAACGTCTAAGGGATCCTTCATGTCCTCCTTTGGAGGACTTCTAACTTCTTTTTATAGTGTTATTCCGTTGCTTATATGAAAAACAAGAAAATTACAAAATTGAGGTGTCATGACCATAGATAGTGGAGACAAGACCCTTACGATTTTTGTACTTCTCTTTTGTTATATAAATGAAAATGCAAAAAGAAAAAAAAAAGTTGTCTTGTCGTACCTTATGATTGAGACTTTTGTACTTCCACTTACTTTATTTTTCCATTTTCTGAAATAAATAAAGAAGCAAAAGAAAAAAAAGGACACGCGGCATTCAAATTTACGCGTCTTAAGCTGATTGGCTAGCAGAAAAAGCATATGAGGAGCTGAGCTGGATCCAAGTGGGAAAACTATGGTCACATTCATGTTATTAGCACGACATAATAAGACGTAACGTAAGATCATAGAGGGTAGAGAGAGAAGAGGCCATGCACGAGGAGCACGATACATTGCCTAAGGTTGGGTTCACATAGACCTAGTGGTATTTTCAACAGTTTCAACTATGTTACAGATGGAACAACACAAAACACGATGTTGCCGCCATTTGAGTGTTCAGATAGAAAGGTGGATCATACAAAAACTTCTTCAAGCCTACCACCCTCTATGAACATTAAAAACCACCCTCTGTGAACACTAGAAGTAGCAGAGATTTGTTTAAAATATATATCTACATCAGAGATACACTGAAAAAGATAACAATAAATTATTCTTTAAATGAATTGTCAGCAGGTACGTTCAAGAAGTGAGGGGAGAAGGCCAAAACAAAATCAATGTGCTATGGTGTCTCTACCTATTGTGAACACCATAGGACACATGACTATAACTGATTGCTTAGAGATGTTCACATAATTTTTTTTTTTAAATAAAAGGAAGTTCGGCCTTAGCCTATTCTCCCGGACTTTAATTAAAATAACGAAGAAAAATTACAAGTGAATGGGACTAGTGCCCATGGGACCCCCCAAATCCCACAATGCAGGGGAGGAGTATGGCGAGCTAGAGAGCATTACAAATGAGGCGGATAAATCTAGCATCACCCTCATGTGGGACCCATTTGGGTTTCAACTTGTTGTTTTCAAGGAGATAAATACAATGATGTCTAAACGTTGGAGATCTCTTATCTCGGGAGATTCTTTTACCAAGAAGAAACAAGGATTTCTCGATCGACCATTCCTTAGGAGTTTGGCCAAAATTGACAGCACATCTCTCCCTCCAAATCTTCCAAAGAGTCTCACCCCTGATGGCATTCCAGAGCCTCGATGAGCAGCCGACTACCTCGCCCAACAGCACCTGTTGCCAATTGATTTGGTTCGTGAGTCTCAATACCTGTGTCACGTGACGCCAGATAACACGGGACTTGGGGCAATAGAAGAATAGGTGAGCTAAATCTTCGATGCATCGATGGCAACGCTTGCACCATGGCGGCACACCACATATTTTGTTAGCCCTTGCATTGGACCAAATACCTTTATGCAAGATCTGCCACATGAGAACGGACTTTTTGATCTCAAATAGGGGGTGCCAAATAGACATGAATTTTAGTTCCCATCGAAGTTTGGTCCAAGAAAGGCACCATCTCTTGTTAAGAGTGTGATGAACGTCTAAGTTCTCTTTGAAGTTGGGGATTCTGGATAGTTTCTTTCCATTGCTCCATTTGAGGCCCTCTAGGCAAGGAAGATCCTGACCGTTGAGAAGGGGGGCAGTTGAGCGGTCCCATGCTAAACACCTTCCTTGAAGAAGAGTCCATTCCTCTGGGGTAACTCGAAGTCTCGGGTCTAGGTCCTTGAACCTAATCCACTGGCTGGTCTCTTATTTCCAGAGTTGTTTCCACTGTTTGAACCCCTTATTCCATAACCACTTTGCAGTTTGGAGGTTCCAAGACTCCACCCCCTAATGCCGCCGATCAGGAACCAAATAGAGTCATTTTGTCTTATCCCAGCTGCCCACTTCCACTCATCATTGATTCTGATGAATTGTTTGGCCTTTTTCCAACTCTTCCATAAGGAACACACTAGGCTAGAGCCTTTGGGGGACACCGGGTGGGGGGAGAACAAAAGCGTGAGAATCCCAATGTCCTTCCAACCAGGATGGCCAACTAGTGTAAGGTCTTCCATGTTCCTGAAGATCAATTTCGCCCAAGAGGACTCACTATTGCTCCAAGCCTTGATAAGCCACTTTGCCGCCAGCTTGTCAGCCAATCCAACGATATCCAAAATTCCCAAGCCCCTTGAGGCTTTCGGACTAATGCAAGTTTCCCATTTGATTTTGGGAATCCCCCTCCTGTTGGGGTCCCCAGTCCAGAGGAAGTTTCTGTAGGTTCTTTCCACTTTGGCCAAGTCTTTCTCCTTAGGTCTCCAACAAGAGATAAAATAAATAGTTGTAGACAGCATAAATGTGTTAACAACCATAGCACGGCCCGCCAAGTTGACTTGCATAAATGTTCACAGAATTTTGCCGCCGCTTGTTGTGAACCAGCCTAAGAGCATAAGAGCATAGAGAGTAGAGAGAGGAGATACAGTCACCCGTGCCTTAGAGGAGAGAGAGAGGATCAAAAGCTGCCACCGTGCCACGCTGTCCACAGAGAGTGAGCCCTTAGATTGCATGAATGTACGGTAATGTCACGTCTTGGTCACTACCTAACGAAATGACGTGTACAGGAAGCTCTCCTCTTTTTTCTTTTTCTGTTTGGGGCTTTTGAACGTGCAAATTTCCAGACTATTTTACAGCCGGTAAATGTCATCCCAAAGTGAGTCAAGTGACAGGGACCGTAATAGGGAATCGGGACGGTCCTTTTCAGATCCAAATATACTGAGAGCGACATCTGAACGGTCGATCAGTAGCAGCTGCTTTCCGCCAAAGGACTTCCACGCAGTCACGTTAGAATGCTCTCTGCAGATCGATCGGGCGGTATTGAAAAGGACGTTGTCTCCCATGGGCGAATCTGAGCCGTCGATCACGCGTCGGCTTCGTGAGGATGGCCCCGTCGACGTGTCAGGTCCTGCAGTGCTGTATTGAAATTGATCAGACGGTTCTGCTAAGTCGCCACTTTGTTGGAACCCGTCAGCATCAGTGGATAGGATAGCACGTGGGCAGGCCTTGAAGAGAAGTCTGGTTGACGTGGCATCAGAGCAAAACAGGATTAAAAGTTCCTTCAAAGAGAAAAATCTCTCCCTTTCTCACTATCACTTGTCAACGCTCATAATCCTTTGATAGAGACCTCTCTCTCTCTGCCACCTTCATCCTCATGAGAAGCCATTGTGGATGACATCTAGCAAAGTAGTAAGGGAGGGGCCCCATCACACCACCATATCTAAAAAAACCATCGTATAGGTGTATTTCTTTTACAACAAACGTATGAAATTTCCATATAGATTTATACAAGGGCTAGAGGAGGGATGAGGGGGTCCGGAATCCAAGGGACTACAACTTTTACTTTTATGAAAGTGAGAACTTGATTAAAAGAAAAAGATTGCATTACACCCCACAACAAAGAGGTGGGGAAGGCCATCCTGGTTGGAAGGACTTAGGGATTCTCACGCTTTTGTTCTCCCCCCTTCTGGTGTCCCCTAAAGGCTCTAGCCTCGTGTGTTCTTTATGGAAGAGTTGGAACAAGGCCAAACAATTCATCAGAATCAGTGATGAGTGGAAGTGGGCGGCTAGGATAAGACAAAATGACTCTATCTTGTTCCCGATCACTGGCATTAGAGGAGTGGAGCCTTGGAACCTCCAAACTGCAAAGCGGTTATGGAACAAGGGGTTCAAACAGTGGAAACAGCTCTAGAAACAAGAGACCAACCAGTGGATTAGGTTCGAAGACTTAGACCCGAGACATAGAGTTACCCTCGAGGAATGGACTCTTCTTCAAGGCAGATGTTTGGCGTGGGACCGCTCAACTTCTCGCCTTCTCTCCGGACAGGATCTTCCTTGCCTTGAGGGCCTCAAATGGAGCAATGGTAAGAGAATATCCAGAATACCCAACTTCAAAGAGAACTTAGATGTTCATCACACCCTCAACAAGAGGTGGTGCCTTGCTTGGACCAAACTTTGATGGGAACTAAAGTTCATGTCTATTTGGCACCCCCTAATTGAGATCAAAAAGTCTGTTCTCATGTGGCAGATCTTGCATAAGGGAATCTGGTCCAATGCAAGGGCTAATAAAATATGTGGTGTGCCACCATGGTGCAAGCGTTGCTATCGATGCATCAAAGATTTAGCTCACCTGTTCTTCGATTGCCCCAAGTCCCGTATTGTCTGGCATCACGTGACACGGGTTTTGAGCCTCACGCACCAAATCAATTGGCAACAGGTGTTCTTGGGTGAGGCGGTTGGCTGTTCATCGAGGCTGTAGAATGCCATCAGGGGTGAGACTCTTTGGAAGATTTGGAGGGAGCGATGTGCTGTCAATTTTGACCAAACTCCTAAGGAATGGTCGATCGAGAAATCATTGTTTCTTCTAGGTAAAAGAATCTCCCGAGATAAGAGATCTCCACCGTTTAGACATCACTATATTTATCTCCTCGAAAACAACAAGTTGAAGCCCAAATGGGTCCCACATGAGGGTGATGATAGATTTATCCGCCTCATTTGTAATGCCCTCTAGCTTGCCACACTCCTCCCCTGCATGGTGGGATTTGGGGGGTCCCATGGGCACTAGTCCCACTCAATTGTAACTTTTCTTCTTTACTTTAATTAAAGTCCGGGAGAATAGGCTAAGAGGCCGAACTTCCTTTTATTAAAAAAAAAAAGCTCAACACTTCTAAAGGTCCTTGCTAGGGCTTAAAGATGAAGATGCCAGATGGAGTTTAACTAAGAACGTTTTTGTTGTCCTAATATGAGTGGGGGTTATCCATCTTGAATACGATTAGAACATCAAAGAAATTATTGGGAAAATGGATACTAGAGCAAGATTGCATCAAGGTTTTTTACTTGCTTGGGACAAGAGAAGATGTCTAATCCATCTTGAGCTTAAAAATTTAATAGAAACTTGCCCTTCACATTCCCTTGCCATAGATTCTAGTCCATTTATAAAAAACAGATCTTATGATGGATAAAGATGTATTTGAAAAAGTTTAAATCCTGGTTGGGTGTATGGAATAAAGAAAGACATGTTTTGATGTTGATGGAATATGTAGGCATATGATATATCAAAGAAACTACCTTTTCCTTCCAAGAGTACAATTTCTATCTTTTCTTTCCATGGAGCTTCAAGGTCCAACCTTTTTGAATATGACTACACAACCACTGATCCTCCTTTTGCAAATGGAAAGCATTTGAGTTCTCTAACTCCATTTAGGAACTCCCATATCTTTATTACTGAGATGAAATTATAATGGAGGCCCTTTGTAACGTATGCTTCTAAGATGGTGGATGTTAAAAAGTATCTTAGATATATATAATAAATAGGTAACGTTTCTCTAACAACTAAGCAAGGATCTTAATCTAGTGGTTAAGTCCTATGGATGGGAAGCAAGAGGTCTTGAGTTGAAACTGCATAAGTGTGGTGAGAGTGTATTTTGCAAGAAGATTCTTAGCTCCTTCTAGAAACAACAAATTTGATCTATCTCGAGTTAACTCGAGTAGACTAAGTGACATGGTAGGCTTAACCCATAGTGGACTCGAGAGAACTAGCTACATGGTAGACATAACTCTAGTGGACTCCACAGAACTAGTACATGGGTCCAATATGTGTGTACCTATTAGACTCAAAGAAATGACAAGCAAGAGATGGTTGAACCACACCCTAAGAAGGAGGATTAGAAAGTAATCCTCAGCCATGGCTTTTGGAGCAAGTGGTTAGCCCATCATACTCCTAGCGAGTAGGTCATGAGCTCAATTCCCCTTGGATATAACAATTGGTATAAGAGCCTGGGGAATAGGCTTTGACAAGGTTCCACAAGGCTCATGGGCAACCAATGGACTCTAGAAAATGTGCTTGGGTGCTTTGTATCTAAAATGGTACAAAAGTAGCTCATGTTGCTTTGAGATGTTAGCCTGATAAAATGATAAAAGTGTACCTCCTAATCCATAGGTGAGACTTAGACGTGTAAATTACCATTGGAAAGATCTTAGAATGAACTTTCCAATGGAAGCACTAGATTGAGGGTCCAAGATACCTAACATGGGTGAGAACTAGGTTCAAGATAGTGAGGTTGAGAATAAGGGTTGGAGACACCAAGCACTGCTAGAAATAGGGGGGCATAGCGATTGCCCCCAAATGAAAAAAAACAAATCTCGTCACTTATGTGACACTAGCATCACATAAGTGACGAAACTTTTTTTTTTATTAACAGAAACACCACCTGTCTCATAAGTGAAGCAAAGCATTGCTTATGCGATGCTCGAAATGTGCTTCGCAAGGAGCGTTTCTATCTAGGGACACTGTTACCGAACTTGGAAAACTGCTTGCGATGCCGGAGCATCGCATAAACAACATCCTGATATTCCAGAGCGTCGCATAAGCAACACTCTGGAATGTTAAAAAAAAATCAATTTCTCTCGGCACATTTGTGCTAGGATTGAGACGTGCACGCGAGCGAGAGAGAGAGAGAGAGAGAGAGAGAGCTACCTACAAGTGCACACAACCTCAAGGAAGCAAGGTATGCTCAAACATACACACATACACAAACAAATTTACACACACATGTACACATGCATACACACACATATACACACTTAGACACACACACATACATATAGACACACACACATACACACACACATACACACACATACACACATAGACACACACACACATACACACACATACATACATAACCACATACACACTTACACACACACAAACACACATCCACACACATTTCCACACACACATACACATGCATACACACATATATATACACATACACACATATATGCACACAGATGCACACATACATAGATATATACACACACATTCACGCATAGATACACACACATACGCACATAGACACATACACACACATACAACATACACACACATACACATAGATTTACGCACATACATATACATTCTAATTTACACACACACATACACATGCATACACACACATATATATACACATAGACACATGCATACACACATATACACACACACATACACACATAGACACACACACACATACGCACACACATATACACACACACATGGACACATACACACTTATACACACACACACACATCCACACACATTTACACACACACATACACATGCATTCAGACACATATATATAGATACACACATATATAGACACATAGACACACACATAGACACAAGCATATACACACACACATAGACACATACACACACACACGTTGAGAGACATACACACACATACACATACATGCATACATAATGCATATGCATATGCATATGCATACATACATACTTACATGTGTACACACATATACACACACATGCATACATATGCATACATAATGCACATGCATATGCATACATACATGCTTACATGCATACACACATACAAACGCATACACACATATAGATGCATACACACATACACATACACACATAGACACACACACATACACACACACATACACACACATACACACACATTTATGCATACACACACATAGAGAGAGACATACACATACATGCATACATAATGCATATGCATACATACATACTTACATGCATACACACACATACACACACATATGCATACATAATGCACATGCATATGCATACATACATGCATAAACATACACACATAGACACACATAGACACATACACACACATAGACACATGCACACACATAGACACATACACACACATACACACATATACACACAGATACACACAGATTTACACACACATACACATGTATACACACACATAGAAATGCACACACACACACATAGAAACATACACACATAATGCACATGCATATGCATACATACATGCATACACATACACAAATACACACATACACACATACACACATACACACATACACACATACACACATACACACATACACACACACACATACACACATACACACATACACACATACACACATACACACATACACACATACACACATACACACATACGCACATACACACATACACACATACACACATACACACATAATGCATATGCATATGCATACATACATACTTACATTCATACACACACATACACACACATATGCATACATAATGCACATGCATATGCATACATACATGCATACACATACACACATACACACACAGACACATACACACACATAGACACATACACACACATATACGCATAGATTTACACACACACATACACACATAGACACATAGACACACACACACATACACACATACACACATACACGCATACACACATACACACATACACACATACACACACATACACATAGATTTACATGTCACACACATACACATCCATACACACACATATATACACACATAGACACACACACATACACACACATACACAGACATATACACACATACACACACATACACTCACATAGACACACATACACACACACATACATAGATTTACACACACACATACATGTGCATACACACATATATATACACACATAGACACACACATACACACAAAGACACACACATACACACATAGACACACACACACATACATACATAGACACATACACATTTACACACACACACAAACACACATCCACACACATTTCCACACACACATACACATGCATACACACATATATATACATGTACACACGTATATGCACACATAGACACACACATAGATACACACACATACACACATACACACACATACACACAGATTTACACACACACATATACACACTAATTTACACACACACACATACACATGCATACACACACACATATACACACATAGACACACACACATAGGCACTTACATACACACATAGACACACACACATACACACACATACACACATATACACATATACACATACACACATATACACACATAGACACACACATATACACATAGACAAACACACACACATACACACATAGACACACACACATACATACACACACATACATACACACACATACACACACATTGACACATACACACACATATATGCATACACACACACACACATGTAGAGAGACATACACACACATATACATACATGCATACATATGCATACATAATGCAGATGCATATGCATACATACATACTTACATGCATACACACACATACACACACACATACACACACACACATACACACACACATACACACACACATACACACATGCATACATAATGCACATGCATATGCATACATACATGCTTACATGCATACACATACACACATAGACACATACACACACATACACACACATACACACACATATACACACAGATTTGCACACACACACACACACATACACATGCATACACATATAGACACACACACACATACACACACATATACACACACACATACACACATAGACACATACACACTTACACACACACATACACACACATACACACATGCATATACACACACACATACACACATAGACACAACACACTTACACACACACACATAGAGATACACACACACATATACACACACACATACACACACATCCACACACATTTACACACACACACACACATACACATGCATATAGACACATATATACACACATACACACACACATATACACACACATACACACATAGAAACATACACACTTACACACACACATACACACATCCACACATCCACACACATTTACACACATACATAAACATGCATATAGACACATATATACATATACACACGTATATGCACGCATAGACACACACATAGACACACACATAGACACACACATAGACACACACATACACACACATGGACACATACACACACATATATGCATAGACACACACATAGAGACATACACACACATATATGCATACACACACAATGGAAGGCTAAGAAGAGTGTGTGCATGTATCGCATTGAAAAGAAAGAATTTTTTGCCAAGTGTCTTGCTTAAGTACAGAGAGAGAGAGAGAAAGAGGCTCTCAAGAATTACCTCACTCTCTCAACCTACTGTGCCATCCAGATATTTACAACCTCTGTATTCCTCTGCATTCAAACTCAAACCTCTAGCTCCAGTCGCTCGGGGATCAATTGTCAAATAGAGAAAGAAAGAAAGAGAGAGAGAGAGAGAGAGAGAGAGAGAGAGAGAATGAGAGGGAACATTTTGAGTAATCCTTGCCACAACATATAGGTGCACACCATTTCCTGAGATTTTGTGGTCTGTAACAATCACATGTTTTTGTCCTGATAAAGCACAAATGTATACTAAATTTGGGCCATGTTCTTTGTATCAGACAGAGGTGATTAGTGAATATAGTGTTAATTCATTTGGTTGTGGCAAATTTTTTATTAGCCAATTCGCTAAGCTAGATACTATGAGGAAATAGAATCGGGCAGGTGAAGAAATAACTGACATCACTAATGATGTCAAAATGTCAGATTGAGTGATTTCATCACGATAGTGCAACTTTTTCACTATTTAATCACACATCAATGACTGAGTGCATGCACTAAGGGCCTTACTTGCCCCTACTTGGCAAGTACCCCTACTTGTTGCACTCATACTTGCCAAGTTGCTTACCTGGTTTTCATGTTTAATAATGATAGTCTGAGTGTGGTCCAATAAAATTTGATGAATATCATCTAACGAAGACAAATCTCTTCCACTTTATTCTTTTAGAATTAAACCAAACCAAAATATCTGGAGGGGCTCACTCTCATTTTCCTTTCCTCCAATTGAGCACAAATATTTGTGTCCCAGCCACCTTTCAAGGGTTATTTATTTTTTATTACTTCAAGGGCATTAGCTCTTCTTATTTTGTAAACTCAAAACCCTTCCTTATTCCTTTTTTCTTACATTCCAAGGGTCCTCTTATATTCTTTGACGGGTTCTAGCTCTCCCCTTGTGGGTCATTTGGCACTCTAAGTACTCAAGTAGCCCCTTTACAAATTCACTTTGTATTTTACAAGGGGTTCATTTTTTGAGTACCACACGTCAATATTGACACATCATTTGACACAAAGTGCCCTATTTTTGTAACATAACAAATAGAAGAAGATATTGTATGTGTGTGTGTGTCTTAGGAGGCTACTCGAAGCCCCCAAGTGTGACTTTCTCTATGTGGAACGGGCTATTCTAAGCCCCAATCTCCAAGGTGTCTACTTCAATTTCAGTGCAAGTGTAGGGTTAATCTAAGCCCCCCACCCCTATCCCCTCTCAATTTTTTGCAAGTGTGATAACTTCATTTTGACAACACTCATGTCAACAATTTCAAACGCAATGTCCTCAAGTCAATTATATTTATCCTTCTTTACACCAATATTCATGCTGAAATATGAAAGGCTAAATGGCAGAAATGACAACCTATGGAAGGATATAATTAGGGCCTATTTTTATACAAACTTGTTGTACAAGGTAGTCGATGGTAGTGAATGAGAACCTAATAATGATAGTGATCTAGGAGCTTGGAATATATGGAATGTAAAGGACAACCGAGCATTAGGCCAACTTCTCCTCACATGTGATGAATTGACAAAGGGTCACATCACTACATGTTAGACTTCAAAATAAGCTTGGGATACTCTAGCAAATCTATATGAGGATAAAACACCTTCTAAGATTCATACTCTAGAGGCAGAGTTTCACAATTTCACTATACATCCACAAGAATCCATCACAAAAGTGATAGGCCAATTTGAAGATTATTGTTGCAGAGCGAAGAAGAGCACAAGGCGGAGAAAAATATGGGCCCCAAAATTTTTCCGATTTGGATACCTTATTTTTGTATCATAATCATTTTGTAATATATTTTCTGATGTAAACGCACTAGAGGAGTCCTCTAGATGCATCCCCACAGAAGATTAGTAGCTTACCCATGTAAATTAGTAGGAAATTAGCCTTTTAGTGAATAAAGTGCCGGTCTATTGTATGAAAGGACCATTTTTAGAGCACAAGTATATAAGTCAATTTGTGACTCTTTGTAAGGACTTTTTGCCATTGTGAGAATCAAGAGCATAGAAATTCGAATTTGTGTCTTCTCCTCTCTATATCATCTTCTTTGTGAGCTTGTATGCATGTGTGTTGCTTGAAAAGAGTGTTAGGAAGTGTTGTCTATCCATGAAAGTGTTTGTTTGCTGTTGTTAAGGTGTGTGTGAAGTGTAGGAAGTGCTAAAGTGTAGGAAGGTCATTCCCATGACTCAGTATTTTGCTACTCTTGAAGTGTGTGTAGTGAGTTATTAGTCTAGGCAAGTGAGTGAGTAAGATAGAGTAGGAGGAAGAAGGGAGTAGTTAGGAGATTGGATTAGCTTTCAAATTGGTTTTTATTTTCAGCCCTTTAGTTAGGAAGAATTTTTCAAAAAGTATAAAAACCCCAAAAAAACTTAACTTCAAAACTTCATTTGTATCCAAGCAAGTATCGAGAGAGAGAGATCTCCATCCAGATATCGTGTGAGCTTGAAGCTAGGTGTGTGGATTAAGGAGAGGGAGCACAGGTGGAAGAAAGAGTTGGAGGATCTTAGTAAGGTGAGTGCATCCATCTTTCAAATATCAATCAGTGGAAGAAAACGACCTACAGTAAGTATCATGAAGGCCGTCCTTGGGTAGAGAAGGGTTATTTTCTTGATCCAGGCTAAGAGGGGAGGGTAGAAGCACTCTAAGAACATGTGTAGGTACTCAAAATCCAAAAAACACTTGCAAAAATTGGAAAAAGGCCAAGTATCGTGTTCTCCCGTGGTTGAGGTATCGTGATACTTAGGTATCGTGAACTCTTGTGGTCAAGTATCGCGATACTTGAAGTGATATATCATGTATCATGTATCACGAAAGTCCAATAGCGATACTTGTCAAATATCGTCTATCGTGAAATTCCGATCGTGATACCTGTGCGAGATCGTGTATCGTAAGGGCAACTCTTCGCGATACTTGGTGGATATCGAGTATCGTCGGAAATTTTCCACGATACTTGTCAAGTATCATATATCATGAAATTCAGATCGCAATACTCCTTGGATATCGAGTATCGTGAGTCTTTGATCGCGATACTTGCTAGATATCGTGTATCGTGGAGGCAACTTTCCCGATACCTGACAAATATCGAGTATCGTCAGGAATTTCCTCGCGATACTTGACGTGTATCGAGCATCGTCACCGGCACACGATATTGGGCAAATATCATGTATCACGTTTCCTGAGTATCGAGTATCGTGACCTTCAGTGTCGAGTATCGCATATTGTGGTATCGAGTATCATGTTTATTGAAGTATCGTATATCGTGTTTCCGGAAGTATCGTGTATCGAGTTTATGCAGATATCGTGTATCGTGGACTTTTTGGTGGTTGAATATCGTGTATCGTCTGGTTCACATGTCAAGTATTGTGGTACCCTTCTAGCGTGTCAGATATCGAGTATCGTGGATTTGCTTGGGTCAAGTATCGTGAGTTGTGGATTCTCTGTCAACCAAATTTTCCCTAGAATTCAGACCCTCAGTACAGAGCTCTAGGAGCTGGAAGTTGGCAAAGGTTGATCAGAGCTTTTAAGTGAATGAACCTAAGGTCTGGGAGAACCCTAGGAAGCCGAAGAAGTGTAATCTCTTCAGTGGGAAGTGTAGCCGAACCCAATAGCCACTCACATTATTCTGAAACCTCTAGTGAGTTAGAGGAAGAAATTCCCATGGCTTCCGAGGATATGCAGAACACTGTACCAATGATTGGCATGATGTCAATTATTGAGGGAGAATATAGGACATCTTTGGAATATGTGAACACCAACCAAAATGAGATACCTATCTACCTAGATGGTCTAAACCGATCAGTGGCCATACCAAAGAAAGCTTCAGATGCCTACATAGTGCCTAGGCCAGCAGTTAAGTATGCAGGAGGATTTTATATGGACAAGAGAGACATCCAGTATGTTGTTACGAAACATCCTGAAAACATCAATGAACATGGGGAAGAAGATAATGCTCATAACCTCAATACAGAGGGACATGAAGAGCACGTGACCACTCCTAGAGGGAGATCTACTGTTGTTAGGGTTTGGAGAGAAGACCTAGTTCCCCAGGATGACTCCTTAATGGATGTGTATTTGATCAATGGAATGGAGCACCTCCTCAGAGCCCACTCTTCATTATGGGAAGTGGCCCCTAACCCTGTTACTGTCTATGAGTTACAAGATCCTGAATTCCCCACCATCATCACATATTTGGACAAAAACCATAGGAGGTACTGGCCTCTAACGGAGCTAGAAAGAGCAAGGTTGAAATATCAGAACATTCCAGTGTTCCCTCCTAGGGATCAAGCTACTACTTCTCAGAACCCTCAAGGAACCTTTCAGGACAATTCATATCAACAGTTTGGACAAACACAACAAACACAAATCCCGGTTAGACCCCATGTGCAGTTTGCTATGCCTGCAAATAATCCTAATTATCGGCCTCATCCATTGTTGACCCAAGGAATAGAATTCCTGCCCCAGTTAGACCACCTGTAGCAAGAGGACCAGGTATACCCATAGGAAGACCAATTTTCACAGTGATGCCTAGACCACCTGAAGCAGGAAGAAGATTAAGGCCTATTCAAGTTGCCAAATGCATGTGAAACCATTATGATGGCTCTAGTGGACCTTACAATCACATAGCTGAATTCAAGCAAGTAATCAGAGTCGAACAAGTGGAAGATTTCTTGATCCAATATGAATCCTTTGGTTTAACTTTGACAGACACCGCTTTAGCTTGGTTCCAACCATTAGACCCTAATACTTTTCAAAGCATGGAACAAGTCTATCAAGAATTAATTGAAGAATTCACTAAGTATGGAATTAAGAACAACTCGTCATCATTGATCCATAGCTTTAAAGCTCCAACGGAATCCGTGAGATTGGCTGCAAGAAGATTTAAACAGTATGTGGACAGATGTCCAGTGGAAGAGAGACCCACTCAAAACAAGATGGTGTCATTGTTTTTGGAAGGATTAATAAATGGATCATTAAGATCTTTGGTATATGTGAAAAGAGTTCAAATCTTGCAAGAATGCATGAAAGAATGTATTGACCTAGAGGACAATCTAGCAGAAGACCTGAAAATACCTCAAGCTAGTGTGAAAAGTGAAGATTCCGTCAGCAGCACATCAAATCCTAAGAATAATGTGGAGGAAATAGCCGACTTAGTAGCGAAGAAACTGAACGTTCAAGGACAGAGGAACTACCCCAACAATCCAATGAGAGTGCCCATGCTTAGACGATGTATGCATTGTGGAGGTGATCATCCCTCTCATTTGTGCACTAGGGGTGTAGTCGCACCACCTGCTTATGCTTACAATAGACCACCTATTCCAGACCCTCTACAATGTTGCAGCATAGAACAAAAATACACAAACCACAATACAGAAAACTGTCCTTACAATTGGCAATCAAGACCAGTACAACCGCTCATGAGACCTTATGGATACTCATAGAGAGATCAAGGAGGAGAAGCCTTTAGATATCCTACATATCAGAAGCAGGCACCAACATCCCGACCCTATGCTTACCAAGGTTACACTCAGCCACAACCGGTTTTAGGACAACAACCGCCCCACCCTCAAAATGTTGTCTCAGTGAAAGTAGCTTGATAGGAAGAGAACCTTGAAAGAGCAATAGTCCCAGCCACACCTTTGACCAATAACAAATCATATGACCCATCTTATGACCATAGTCAAGGAGATTATCCCACTTATGAGAGCTCTATGATATAATATGAAAAAATATACGAACCATATGCATATGGCATGGAAACACCAGATAATTCTTACGGATATGAGCAAGATTTTGTGTCATTAATGTACACAGCTCCCAGAGCACCATACCCTCCCGACCTATGAATAGACCGCCTGTACCTAGAGTACCATGTTATAGATGCGGAGGTGATCATTACATCAGAGATTGTACACTACCAAACCCACCACCACCGCAACGAATTTGGGAAGGATATTGTAGTGATTGTGGTAAAGAACACCTTTTTAGAGATTGCCCCAAAAATCCCAACAAAGTTAACTCGAACGTGCAAATCAATGTGATAGAAGTGATAGAGTTGTCAGGGAGTGATAAGGAGTACACGGTGCCATTGAAAGCCATAACAAGAGCTAAAGCTAGAGAGATCCTAGAAAAAACTGAAGAAAATAATAAAGGTGACAGAGGAATGAATATACCTATAACTATAACCCCAGTAGTTGAAGACTCAGAAGAGCCTAGAAAAAGTGTTACAAGCAAACGAACACAGAGATGGAAGAATCATAGAGACAGGATAAAGGAAAAGAAACTAGAACAACAAATGGAGAAGGAAAAGAACGAACAAGATAAAAAAGAACAGGAGGTGGAAGAAGAAAATAAAAAAGAAAAGCATAAAAAGGAAGGGATAGGATTGGTTTTAGCAGATCCTATGCCAGAAGGGTTAGCCATGTGGATTCAGGCGTACAAGGCACGAATAAGAGCAGGACCTACCATTGAACAACACAAAAAAGAATATCCTAGAGGTGATATAGAGAAAGAGAGGTTGGAGATATGCAAAAAATTAATTGAAGTAGCTCAACAGACCTTAGAAAAACCTATTCTTAGACTGCCCAATTCAGGAACATATTAACTTTCCTCTATGATTTGTGGAGGTGTTGCCTTAGGAGCTGGTGGTGCTTGTTGTGCAGGTGCTCGCAATTGTAGCATTTTTTGGTCTTCCTTGAGCTTCTGGTATGCCTCATTCATACTGTCATAATCTTCTAGTAGTTTGACATGGTCTTCCAATAGTATCTTCATAGATTCAGAGGGGATGGCTTTAAAACGGCTGGGACTCAGAGGTTCATCCGGTTGATCTAAAGCTGCTTCAAGATTCTCTCTATTTTGTTCCTGCAAGCGTTGATTCTCTTCTTTGGCCACGGCAAGGTGGCGTCTTAGTAGTCCCATGTTTCGAGTGAGTGTCGCATTTTGAATGGTTTGAGCCCTTAACAAATTTTTGATATCCGTAATGGCTTCCTTTGTCTTCTGTTCACTTTCTAGTTCAAATGTATGGTAGGCTTGGCGTAGCTCTTGGTAGCCTATGTTAAGGGAGGCGTTCTCGATTGATAATGAGTTTAGCTGCAACTGCAAGTCATTCGTGGTCTGCTACAGTGTCTGGTAACTAGTCCCAAGAGATGCAAACTCGTTGCGGACTTGTTTCATACATGCGAACATTTGACGGAAGGCGGTGTCGATTGTGGGTGACAATATTAATGATGGAGTGAGTGAAGATGCTGTGGTTGGGGTTGTGAATGCAGGGGTACGGGGAAATAGGGATGGGAAAGTGGATGCAGTGGTGACTGTGGAGAAGTGTGATCTGTCTAAACGGGGTGGTGAAATAGATGAGGTGAATGATGGTGTTGTTGGGGGTGAGATGTCCATGTCACTAGACATGGCATCGAGTGCCGTGACTGTGAATAGTGTCGTGATTGCCGGTGCGTGAGTGGGCGTGAATATCGGATTTACAAAAGTTACCGAATAATTTACAGATGGGGTTTCTTGTATTGCTTGATGGGGAGGGGAGAGAGGAAATTCAGTGGGGTGGGGAGGTGAGATGGGTGAGAAGGTTAGTGGAGGGGGAAATGGGAATACAAGTCTTGGAGGGATGGGGAAGGAAGGGACGGATGGATGGAGAAATGGACTTGATGGAAGGGTGGAAGTCCTAGGAGGGAGGCTAGGTTGTGTGGGTGCGGAAAGGGTGAGAGGAATGGAGGCAACAAAGGCTTCTGCTATTGCACTATTGAAGGACATGGATGGTTTGGTAGAGGTCAGGTGTACAGGAGAGACTGGAGGGGCGGCGGGTGAAAGAGGAGCAGTGAGTGTGGTGGGTACTGCGATGATGTTAGGGGTATTTACAATAGGAGTGCAAGGTGAGGAGTCGATGACGATCATTTCTTTTGCAAAAGAATCTTTTGGAATGAAGTGTGCTTCCCTACCTTGTTGTGAAGACTGGGCATCTGTTGGTACACGAATATATTGACCGGGCTTTGATAGTAAGCGAATTCGGTGTGGGTCAAACTTTGGTAGTGGATTTCTTTGCAGGTATCATAATGCTTCATTAGTGCCTACAGATTTAACCAATTCTTTGAAACCTTGAATGTAAGCTTCTTCAAAGCCTCCTGTAGCAAGTTCTTGTTCTACAATCGCTTAACTTTCTTCTTTTGAGAGTTTTCTGCGTGCCCAAACTATTTGCATAGTGCAATATAGTTTCTTGATTGCCAAAGTGTAGGCAGCAGCTTCAAATGTCTCATCTTCATAAGTACTTGTGTCAACCTGAGTGTCAGTTTGTTGTTCCTGTTCATCAGTCTGCACATTCTCTTGAGAGTCATGGCTACCCTGATTGGCTTCATCATCTCCGTCTTCATCGTCAAATTCTATCCTCTCTTCTTCGGAGCTGGAGACTACTTGCTGTTGCGGTTGATGAGGGGGTGTGGTAGAGTAACTGGGATGTTCATATTCTTGTGAGAAAATTTTTCCTTCTAAAAATTGAAATTCACTTGAGAAAGCATCATGCATTTCAAAATCAAAAGTGGTATTTGTTGGTTCGGCTTTCAAATTGGGTATAGGAAAAGCAAATGCTTCCACACGAATGGAGGTGGGAATTTCTATCGCTGTAATGGCGGGTTCCTGAACTGTGGTTGCTTGAGAGGTAACAGTATTGGTAGTACCTGCTGTGATAACCAGTCGTGATAGGCATATGTGAATTGGTTGCATAGGTGCAGGGGATTTCATAGGTGATTGTTCTGGAGATGGTTGAAGTGATGGGGACTCTAGAACTTGCAAACATGGGATAGATCCATGCACGCACTTCCCTGCCTATACCTTGCTAGCTTTTCTGGCTTTCTTGGAAGTTCCTTTGAATGCCTTCAATTCTTCACTTGTCATTGCGTGTTCTATAGGCAAGTCATATGCCAAACACATATAAACAATTCGAGTGAGAGCGCAACATCCATTGATGAATTTTTTCCTTTCCCATCTCTGTTGAGATAAATACAATTGATCAATGATCCAACTTGCAAGATCTATGGTTTGGGGCCCAATACATGCTAAATATAATCGGAACCAAATATGCTTGTGAGGCATAATGAAACGATCTTGAGCCGAGAATGCAAAATGTTGCATACATATACGTAATGGCTTAGATAATTCAGGGATAATGGCCGAAATGTCTTCCCATTTCATGACATCACCATGATTCATCAGCTCTGGAATAAGCCTTTCACGCTCTGTTGGCATGTGAGTTCCGTGGATCTTAATTACTGCTCAAATGAGGTCTTTTGAAAGATAGAAATTCTTGAATGGGGGGTCATTTACCAAAGACGACAGAATGAACATACCCGACAAGTCCTTGTTCTCGGAGGCTCCAAGAGTGATCACTAGGTAGTAGCATCTATAAAAATCTAGTTTGGGTAATGGGTCACTGAAGTATCCCGTGAAACCTACGCTAGCCCAAACATGCTTTAACTCTTCTATATTTTGGAGCACTTCAAATTCTCTGGAGAAAAATTGATACTTGCCCCACTTAGCACTGTCAAAGGTCAGTGTGGCATCAAAAATAAAATCTGCATCCGCCAAAGGTCCTGCTAAACCTTGAAACCAATGGGAATTTCGGTGATATTTTTCATTGTATCCCATAGGGGGGATCATGAATCGGCATTTTTCCTATCCTTGAAATTTAGGTGGTTGTGACGTAGGATGTGGCTCAACTAGTAATTCGCCAAAATTGACCACAGGTACACTGGGGCTAGCTTCAAATGGTCCTTCTGTCTGCATGATGATGGATGCAACTACGGAGAAGATCTGTGACAAAAGATTAGCACATTAGTATGGAAATTAATCATGATCGCATTAAGGTGAGACCGCAATCCCTTTCCATAACCGATGTGTAACCCCTGTAGCCAAGTGTTGTGAGATGGTTTATGCAATGATTTTTGCAAAACTAATGCAGGACTCTAGACACCTACATGCTTTTGATAGTGCATACATTGCTTGATGAGATGTTATTACAAGTGATGTTGGGTTAGTGTTGTCGAGTTTATACAAAGTTCAGTTGTGAGTGAATTAGTACAAGGGAGTTGGTTATTCGGGATGCAGTTAATGTTATACAATTGGTCATGCGAAGGCTTCTGGATACATTTCGATATCCATTTCCTAAGCGTTACTGAGTGGGTGGTATGCTTCTATAGAGGGACAAAATGTAATATTGGATGTTGTGGTGTTGAGGGTAGAAGAGATGTATGAGGGGTATATGTTACATGGCTTGAGTGTTGAGCTATAATACACTGTTTGGGTACCCATATCTACATGGGTGTGGGTTCTTTAGGTACTTCTTGGTGATCCAAATCTGTTGAAGCTTTGTCGAAGTTGAAGAAAGTAGAGGAGATGTAGAATATTGCCTCTGATTCTGCTAAAACTTCGTCTTGTCATTGTCTGCATTGTTGAAATCTGTCGGTGCTTTCTGTCCTTTTGGCACCCATACTTGTTTCATGCTGCTTGCTTTGTGATGCTGATACTGCTGCTTGTTTTTTGTTTTTTGGTATGCTCGTCGGTTTGGGTTCCTCAGTCGTGGGTGACTCCTTTGTGTTTGGGGTTGAGAGGACGGCCAGACACTCTGCTTTGGAAAAGAAGGGAGGTCCAACACTTGCAAAAATTTCCCATTAGGAAGTGCAGCATTTTGTACCATTAATATAGGTCAATCTACAGTAAGTGTGGAATGATGGGCACCGTAGGGTGTTATGCCCATGTGGCCACTGATGCAGTCCACCAGACCGCTGATGTAACCCACCTGACCGCTGCTGGAAGGTCGGGGGAAAATCTGTTGACATCCTTTTGTCTGGCAACTATCCATCGCCAAGCTCTCATGGGTTGACTTTGGAAGGAGCGTGCTTAGCTGAGGGATTTGGCCAAAGATCTTTTGATCCTCCGTCGCATGCATTTCATATGGTCTAGGGTTACATACCTCAGGCGGAGTGTTGTTAAGGAAGTCAAGCGGTATCACTCACTGCTAGTCTAAGGTTCCAATCTGCAAGGAGCCTTGTCTAAGATTTAGGTCCACTAAGTGATCGTATAGACAATCTTGGCCAAGGATTAGGGGTTCTATCAAGTCATCATCATGGCACACTAGTAGCTTCACTATCATGGTCACTTTGTGTATGAGGATAGGAAGATCCACCTCACCCATGCAAGGGGTTTCCATGCCTCCTAGCCCTAAGAGATATGCCTCAATTGGCCGCATTTCTATTCTTGAGTCCTTACAATGGGACCATCTAATCGCACTAGTCGTAGCACTTGAATCAATTAAATCCTTGAGTTCATGGTAAGGTTTGTCGTGCTCTAGGTTGATTGTAATGAATGGTCTCCTATCCACTATGCTAGGATGAGTAATTGACTTTGCTTGACACATAGCCATGGGGCATCTGGGTGTTGTTTTCAGATGGTTATAATGTTCTCTCCCTAGTCTTTGTCTTCTTAGCTTCATGCACTTAATGCGTTCTATAGCTTTTGCCTGAGCTTCAGCACGTATTCTTTTTTTTTCCTCCTTACGCTTCTTTGCCAACGTGATTTGTCTAAGCATATCCTCGGTGAGAGGTTCTTGATAAAGCTTGACTCTAAGGCCACTAATGTAATTAGGCATTATGTCTCCTTCTAGGGTGGCTAATTGTACTGCTCCACTTTTCGAGAGTCTGTTAATGATCATAGCTCCATAACCTCGCTTTTCTAATTTCTGTGCATGTTGTTTCAGCGTATACACTAGGACTAAATCCCCTTCTTTTAAGCCTTTTTCTTTCACATGTGCGTCAAAATAGGCTATCTGTTGCTTCTTTGCTGCATATATACATGCTGCTGCTTTCAGCCTAGTTTCTCCTAATCGTTCCAAGTCCATTATTATTAATGATAATTCATGGCCAGTTGTCACTCTAGCACAATGGTGAGTATCAACGTGAGGAGATCCACCTCATAATTGTCAATCTGTGGAGACGTGAGGACTAGTATGAAGACTATGAGCAAGTGAAGGCACAAGTGCGTGAGTGAGAAGCACACAAACATGCACACACATACACACACATGCACACAACGCGAGAACAAAGAGAGAAACAATGGAGTTCTTTGCATTAGTCAAAAAGTCTCTTACATAAGCTCAAATCACTAACAATCTAACCTCAAAAATGAGGTCTCTAGCTCTTTTTATAGTTTTTTGACTAGCTTTGGCCCTGTTCAGACCTAGTGTCTAGCATAGTTAAAAATTAGGTTCTAGAGCCATCGGTGGTGAAATTTCCATACCTTCAGGGGTGGAAGTGAGTGTAGTGTCTACCATATATATTGGAACGGTAGGTGGTGTGTGTGTGATAGTGGCGAATAAGTGTTGTGTGGATGGTGGAAATGGGATCAACGAGGAGGGTTGGGTGGTGGCTTGAAACATTCTAACAAGGTAGTCATGGGCAGGTTGAAAGATTGGTGGTATGGGGGGTGGGAAGTGAGAACCTAGAGGATGGAATGTCATGAAAGGGGATGTGCTGGCAGGGAATCCAAAGAATATGGATCTAGAGGTAGGATGGCCTATGGCTGAGGGCATGGGGGATGGTTGTCTTAGGGCAGGCTCTATGAAGGACTCATTTATGACGGTGGTGGTATTATATAGATGGTTTTCAAAGGAGGAAAACAAAGTGGAATTGGAGGTGGGACTACGGAAAATGAAGGTTTTCTCTATGGATTGGGTAGTTGAGGTGATATTTACAGCTTCTGTTCGAGGAGGGGATGGTGGTGGGGTCGGTGGTAGTGGTTTGGTTGATTCATCGGTGACTCGGAGCTCTTGGCCAGAGATTATTGTTGCTTGGGAGGTTGTTCTAATGGGTTCAGATGTAATAATAGGTCCTTTCACCGTAGTGATGGGAATCTGGATGTTCTTACGAGACCGTGGTCATGTTTGGAATCTTCGCAGATCATATTGAATAGGAGGCCTCTGGATTGCTGATCGGACTGCTTCCACTACCCCATACATTTCTACCATCAATAGTAGGCCTTCACTGTATTTAGAGTCAACTCCGGCTTCTTCCAATAGCTGAGCCATGAGCATCCTACTGCTCTCTTCGGTAAGAAATTATTGTGACTGCACTCTTTCCATGATTTGATACAGCCTTCGAAGTTTTGTTGTATATGCTAGGGCTCTAGTGGTTTCTTCTGCTTTTGCCTCTTCTCCTTCTTCTTCTTCTCCCTCTGAGCGTTCAAGTTGTTGAGATAAGGTTCTTTGCTGATCATCATCCCAATGTACATGTCGACTATCTGTGGATTTCCTCCATCTTTGGGAAGAGGTTCCCTCTTCTTCCGTGTCTGAAAAGAACTCTACATCAGAGAGTTGTGTATTTTGCAAGAATGATTCAAAGTCAAAGGTTCTCATCCCTTCAACGTCTCCAGTTGTAGGAAATTCAAATTTAGAAGGTACATGGGGAGCGGATGGGGCAGCTTGTGATGTACCTTCAGACCCATACCTGGGTATTCTAATGGTAAAGGGAGGTATAATGGCCTCCCCTCGTGGCAAGACTTCCAGAGTCGTTAGAACTTCACGTGTCTGAACACAAGGAATCGAGCCCCTCATACGCTTGGATTGATGTGTGGCAGTTTTGAGTCTCTTAAGCATTTGTAGTTGGGCCCAAGTTAAAGCACGTTCAATGGGTACATCATATGCTAAGCATCTGTAGATAATGCGCGTGATTGCACAACAACCATTCACCACTAGTTTTCTAGATGACCTTTTATTTGCTTCAGACAACTGCTCCACAATCCATACAGGAAGCTTAATCGGCAGTGCACTTGTCTCCGCCAAGTAAAGAGCGAACCATATTCATTTGTGGGGTTGGGTGAATTGATCCTGCCTAGGAAATGCAAAATGTTGCATGCACATACGGAGAGGGATAGACACATTTGGTGTGAGTGTTGCCATATCTTTCAACTTCAGTAGTTTCCGATCCTTCATGTTAGTGGGAATGATAGCATCCTTCTTAGAAGGTACATGTGTGTCGTGCATATTCAAATTAGAGCTCACCAATTCCAATGTAAGTTTGAACCTTTTCAACTCATTGTTTTCTAGCAAAGAAGGAAGCACGAATGTTCCTGGTTTGTCCTTTTCTTCATTAGCTTCTAATGTTGAGACCAAATAGTAACATGAGGAGATCTGGTTTGGGTAAGGGTGCCTCAAAGTACTCAGCTAGCCCTGCACGTTGCCATATGGTCTGAAGATCTTGTGTGTTCTAGAGAGTCTCAAACTCCTTGGAGAAGAATTGGAATCGGACCCATGATCTGTCATACTCGCACTTGGACTCCCAGATATACTTGGCCTTTCCTAGGGGCCCTGGCATGCCATTGAACCAATGAGAATTTGCATGGAATCTCTCTGTTATTCCTATGGGAGGGTCTAGTATATGTATTTGTTGGAGGTGTTGCAGCTCTACAGGTCGTTCCGTTGGTGTCACATCAATAGGTAGACTGTCCACATCAATCCCTGCGGTACTTACTCCTGCCTGTGAGCTTGAGCCTGCTGCTTCTACCATGAGACTACGTGTAGCTGTTGATGCTTATCTGCTAGAAGAAGAGAGGCACATTAGCATTGCATAGGAAAGAGGATGTTACGGTGTTCCCTCCATAATACTAACATGACATTTCAAGTGGTTAGGGGTTAGTGAGTGGAGTCTTTGTGATATGTGAGAATGTTGGTTTGTAGGTTAGTGTTCATCCTAGATGCATACTTTGGATGTGCAATGTACTTAGAATGCACCTATATCAAAGGGGACTGATTTACAAAATTGGATTAGGTGATTTGATACGGGGTTTAAGTCTCCAAACTTTGATGGTGGAATCTTAGCTTTTATTGGTGATGACATGTTAAGGTTTGTGGACTGGATTGTGTTGGATCTGGGACCTTATGGGTACCCATTTCTCGACATTTCTAGGTGTGAACGAAGATGTAGTGGTGTGGAGTGTAGAAGTTTGCCCTGAGATTTGTGCCAAGGGTGCGTGTGAGTGTTGATTCAATCTTGTGAATGGAGGTGAAGCTATTTGAGCTTGTAAGCAGGTCTTGGGCACCCATATCTGTCTAGCATTTGGGATAGCCTTCATTGACCTCTTCGAGACCCAAATAGAAATGAAATGTCTAGAGTGTTGCCTAGGGTACTTTTTTGTTGTAATCCTTGATGGGGTAGCTCGTTTGGTGCACCCTTGAGATCCTGTAGCTGGAGACGTGGGTTTTTCACCTTTGTGTACCTAGATCTGCTTCATGGCACGAGGTACTCTATATTGTACAGGTTGGTGCTCATGCTTCTTGATGATAGGCCTTCTTTGTGAAGTATGTTGTCCTGCTTGCTTTCTTGGGAATCTCTTTGGAAAAGAAGGGAACTCCTCATTGGCTTCTGCACCACCATCAAGAGTGACAATCTTCTGCAGCATAGAACTTTGGATAAGAATAGCATCGTTATCTTCATGTGGGTTCCGGGAGGGACCAAGATTTGGTGCCTTTTTTAGTGGCCTGAGTGCTTGATTTTCTAATTCAATTGTGATGTGGTTTTGGCCTACCCAAGCCTGAAGAAGTCCACTTCTTAGGTTGAGGTTGACTACATGATCATAGATCCAATCTTGGCCCAAGACAAGAGGTTCGGTAAGATCCTCGTCTTCACAGACTAGCACTTTGACTGCCATTAGAACCGCTTGAATGTAGAGGGGAAGTTCCACCTCTCCCATGCAAGGGGTTTCCACACCGCCCAACCCTATGAGATATGCCTCAATAGGATTGACCTTCAATTGCAGTTCTTGGTAGTAAGAAAGTCAAACTACACTAGTGGCTGCTCCTAAGTCAATTAAAGCTCTCATGGTCCTTGCACTCTCTCCTTATCCTACCTCTAGGGTCATAAAAGGTCGCAGATCGACTATCCTATGGGAATGTTCACCTGAAGCCTCTCACATGGCCATGTGATACCCTAGAGCTTCTTGAGTGTCAGGCATAGGTTGATCTCTACCTTGTCTTCTCATTCATTCGCCGGATGCGTTCTAAAGTTTTTGCCTGGGGTTCTTCTCGAATTCGCTTCTCCTCTTCTTTACGTTTCTTAGCAGTATTGATTCGACTTAACATCTCCTCCATGAGGGGTTCCTGATATAGCTTGACTCTGCATCCATTGATGTAACTTGGTAGGATGTCACCTTCTAGAGTGGTTAGTTGAACTGCCCCACTTGTGGAGATCCTATTGATAATCAGTGGTCCATAGCCTCTCTTCTCTAATTTCCGTGCATGTTGTTTCAAGGTGTAGACTAGGACTAGATCTCTTGCTTTCAAGCCCTTACCCTTCACATGTGCATCAAAATATTCTTTTTGCCTCTTCTTGGCTGCATAAATTCATGCTGCAGCTCTCAATCGTGTTTCACCTAATCATTCAAGGTCGAAGATTCTAGAGGAGAGCTCTTGGCCTATCCAATCATGCTCTTGTGCTACTTTCAATGTAGGAATCAAAAAGTCCAATGGTAGCACTGCATTTTGGCCAAATACCATCTGAAAGGGTGTGGCTTGGAGTACCGTTTTATAGGCAACTCTGTATGCCCAAACAACATGGTATAGCTGTTTGTCCCAATCAGAGTGTTTATTATTAATCAATTTTGTCAATACATTGCATAGAATCTTATTTGTACTCTCAGCTTGTCCATTAGCTTGTGGATGATAGGGGGCTGACTTCTTATGTATCACCAAGAATTCTTGGAGAAGATTTTCTATGACTTCATTCAAGAAGTTTGTGCCTCTATCACTCACTAACTCTATTGGCAATCCGTATCTAGTGAACACATTCTCAAATAAGAACTTTGCTGTTGTCTGAGCATCGTTCTTTGTCGTAGCTTTTACCTCGACCCATTTGGTTAGATAGTCAGTGGCCACAATAATATATTCAGCATGGGAACCCTTAGCTGGGGGATTAATAGGACCAACAAAGTCTATTCCCTACTTAGAGAATGCCCCTCCACCCATCATAGGTTTCAATCGCATCTCATCTTTACGTATAGGGTAGTGAGTTCATTGGCAAACATCACACCTCTTCACATAGGTATGTGCATCCATGTGAAGTGTGGGCCACCAAAGACCTGCAAAAAGTACTGCCTTGATCACTCTATTTGGTCCAAAGTGTCCTCCTACTACACCTTGGTGGGCAGTTTCCAAGATCTTAAGATATTCGCTGTCATGGACACAGAATCTAAGATACCCATCTTTTCCTCGCCTTTATAGATTATCTCCAATGAGGGTATAATCTAAAGCTTCTTGTTCTAAGCTCCTTTGTCTGGCCATTGTCATCTCCTGAGGGAATGTTTTCGTTCTCAGGAAGGCTACTAACGGTTCACTCCAATCTGGCACTAAAGACACTTGATAAAGAGTGGCATGTTCCACAGGCGGTCTAGTGCTTCAGATTGGGCATTCCTTGCACATCCTATGGACATCTGCTTCCATAGTTGGCCAGTGCACTCCAAGTCTCTTTAGTGTTTGTAAAGTTCTTTGTCTCGAGTAGTGTTGCTCTAATGCACCAATATGTGCTAATTGCAACCATTTCGTGTACTCATCCTCTTCCACACAATAAGATAATATTCCTTGATCTGTGTACTTGCACATACTCCCTGCCATGATATGGTACTTTTGGGCTTTTACTACCTCCCTATCTTGAGTGTTGACTACCGGATCTTTAGGCCCATATGTTAGGACTGGCACTAAGGTCGCGGCCCACTGTGGTATAACTTCCAAATTAAACAAGTAAGGATTAGGAAGGTCATTTGATATTCCTTGTGGGGCCTCTCCGGATGTGAGTCTCGAGAGATGATCTGCTCTCAAATGAGTCTTGCCCTTCCTCACTACTACTCAAAGTCGTATTCCATTAGTAAGCGGAACCATCTTACTAATCTACATGTATTGCATGGCTTGTTTACCAAGTAAAGTAGAGCTTGGTGATCAGTAAAAAAAATTTAAACTTATTTGCAAGCAAATAGTGTCTAAACCTTTTAACCACATACACCATGCCTAACCCTTCTCTCTCCATAGTGGTATAATTTTGTTCAACTGCATTTAACTGTCTACTAGCATAGGCAATTGGAAGATCCATATTACCTTTGCCCGTAGGTTGTGCTAGCACACATCCAATAGCATAGATGGATGCATCCACATGGACATGGAATGGCTTTTTCTAATCTGCTGTAGTCAAGATTGGTGCTGAACACAATCGCCGTTTGAGCTCATTGAAAGATTTCTCACATTCATCCGTCCACTTAAAATTGGTCAATAGTCCATACAAAGGCTTTGCAATGATGGCATACATATGTATAAAACGTCGGTAATACCCACAATGCCCCATGAAAGCTTGCACTTCCTTGACATTCTTTGGCCTAGGTAGTTCTGCGATAGCTCTCACTTTCTCTTTGTTAGTGGATATGCCATTCTTTGACACTATGTGTCCTAGAATCTTGCCTTGCCTGACCATGAAAACACACTTTTCTAGGTTCAGGCAGACTTGATATTCTCTACATTTGTCAAATATTTTCCTAAGTTCAGGTATATGTGTTTGTCTAATGTTGGAATGAGCACAGAGATCATCCACATAGACTTCCAAATTCTTCCTCAAGAACTCTTTTAACACATGGCACATCAGTCTCTGAAAGGTTGCGGGTGCATTGGTTAGACCGAATGGCATTACTCAAAAAGCAAGTATGCCCCACTCTGTGGCAAAAGCCGTCTTATGTTGATCTTCTGGTGCAATGGCTACTTGGTTGTAACTAGAGAACCCATCTAGAAAGCTGTACACTTCCTTGCCTGCTACCCTTTCTAATAGATGCTCAGTGATAGGAAGAGGATAACTATCTCTGATAGTGGTTGCATTAACTTTCTTCAAGTTAATGCACACACTTAATTTGCCATTCTTTTTGGGCACCACTACAATGGGGGATACCCATTCAGTGTGCTCGATTTCATAGATAAATCTAGCTTCAACCAGGCAATCTATCTCTTCTTTGATCTTGGCGGCGTAGTTGTCATTGTATGTGTATGGCTTCTGTTTGGAGGGTTTGGCCTCTGAGGTCATGGGGATTGTATGTGAGCATATGTCAAGGTCTACACCTTTTAGGTCCTTGTAACTCCATGCAAACACATCTCTATATTCTCGTAGTAAGGCTATCAATTCGTGCTCCTCATCCTCACTTAGGTCATGTCCTATGTATGTACATTGCTCTTCACCTTCCTCCATGGCCACTATGATTTTCTTTGTACTTTCTTTGTTATCATAGGCCTCTCCTATGACTGCTCCACGTTTAGGCATCCTGATCATCACTCTCCTATCTTCAATTTCATACTTCTTGAAATTTTCAGGGACCTCAAACAAAGATTCTTCTTCCTCTGGTGTGACTTCTCTCTTCTTCCTCTTCTTGCCTTCGTTCTTAGTGGTCACTTGTGTGGTTAATCTCATCTCATTCATAGTTTCTTCGTGTCTCTGAGGATGAGCTTCTACCTCATAGAAATATTCCTCATCTGATGCAAAAGGTGGGTCCAAAATAATTGACTCTAAATCCGAGTCGCTTGCATCCTCGAATACATCTGTGCTAGGTTCACATTCTTCCAAAAATGAATCTCCCATGATTAGCTCTATGGAGAAGACTAAAATGTCATAGCCATCCTCATCGCAGTGGGGTGTCCATTGTTCTTCATTGATGGCTACATCCATTGTTGCCAAAATTTTTGGCTAGCCGTGAGGTTCAAATTCCTCATCAGGAAAAACTATAGGTGCATAGGTTGTGTCTTGAATTGATCTATGGGTCTTGTCCAAGGGTATTTCTGGCACTGTCCTATGAGATCCTACCTAGGAACAAGGTTTTGATATGTCTAGCACTTGCTTGGCTACATGTTTCCACAATTCAGGCTTAACCTTGAGTAGCTCTTCTAAAGTGATATTGAACTACACTTTAGTATTCTTCACTACCTCTGTGTTCCTAGGTATGATTGAGTCTTTGTTTCTTATCATGACCGTGGGTGCTCTCATACAAGTAGACTTTGCCTCCCATGGGCCTGTGAAATCGGGTAGTTCTTGTAAGGAATTGGACTCAAAGTTTAATCTCTCTTGAGATTGGGCACTCTCCTGCTCTCCATAAATGGAAGGAAGGTCTTGTGGGAATTGATCGTGTGTGTCATCATGGGAGGAGGAACTTCACTCTCTTTAGCCCATTTCTCTTCCTGAATCTCTTGCAAGAATTCTGGTGAGTACCGATTCATAGAAGAAGAGGTGTCTGGTTCAGTGGAGCTAGGCACATAAGCTTCTTGAGGGGGAATGCTTATTCTATCACTTGCCCTCTCCTTAGCCTGGGAGTTGGCTCCTTTTCCAGAATTTGCAATTATCATCTCCAATCTATCTAATAGGCCATCAAAATGCAATGGTGTTCTAGTGGAGCTAGAGCAATTGAAGAGGTAGCTAGACTCAAACATGGCTTGAGCCAATTCCACCATCTTGGCACACAACTTGGTTCGTTCAAGCTCTAGGTCAGCTCTAGGGTAACATCTTTCATGATCCGTTACATTTGGCCCTTCCTGGATCCTGGCCTGATATGCTCTAAGCATCATATCTATGTCCTCGGGAGTGGGATCTGCTAAGAATGATCCTACTCGGGGCGGTGGGTGGGTTACGTGTGGTGGATTAGAAGGTTGGGGAATGCAAGGTGATGGGGATGGTAGTGGGGGTGATATGTGAGAGTGCGTTTGAGATGTGATTTCCATTATTTTGGCATTGGTCTCTCGCAGACTTTCCTTGAGTTCGCTCATCTTCTTTGCCCATTGCCTTTTCATACGTTCACAAATTTCTCTCCAAACTCTTATCCTCTTCTTATTCTGACTCTCACTCTCGCTAACCTTTGCATTCTTTGCCTGGCCTAAGTCTTGGTTTTTCTTAAGTGCCTGAGCTCTTATGATGATTTGCACCGGGGCTGTGGAAGTCACACTTCCCGTGGAGTCTACCATTAGTCCAATCGCATTGATAGGGGCAATTTTTGGCATATTGTTGGGGTTCTTGGGAAATTCTCACAACAAGTGCTCCTTCCCACAATCTAGACAAAAGCCTTGAATTATCACAGATTGGGTTTGTGTAGGTGCAGGTAGAGGGCAATCACGAATGAGGTGATCTCCCTGACATCGGTAGCATGGCCCTCTAGGAAATGGAGGTCTTATCCGCCTAGGCTGGGGTCTCTAGTTGGGGTTTGCATACATGACATTCACGTACTCTGGCTCCCAACTAGATTCACTCGGTTCTTCATAATAGTATGACTCACTATGCTCTGGTGACTACATGTAGTAAGCCTGTGGGCTCTCAATATGGGTGGAGTCAAAACTATGATCACTTGGGTCACTTTCTGAAAGCGATGGTGTCACTGTCACTAAGGCTCTATTTAGATTTTCTTCTACAGCTGCATACTTCACTGGGATCACATTGGGGGGAGGAGGGGGTTGCTGCACTAGGACTGGTTGAGGTCTCTGCTTCCCTTGATAGGGTGATTGATAGGATTGCTGGGGCCTACCATACTGCTGTTGTGGGTACTGATTCTGGTATTTTCCTTGCTGTGGATATGGTTGAGGATAATTTTGTCTAACAGCTTGTTTGTTATATGGGCAGTCTTATGTCACTAAGGCTCTATTTAGATTTTCTTCTACAGCTGCATACTTCACTGGGATCACATTGGGGGGAGGAGGGGGTTGCTGCACTAGGACTGGTTGAGGTCTCTGCTTCCCTTGATAGCGTGATTGATAGGATTGCTGGGGCCTACCATACTGCTGTTGTGGGTACTGATTCTGGTATTTTCCTTGCTGTGGATATGGTTGAGGATAATTTTGTCTAACAGCTTGTTTGTTATATGGGCAGTCTTATGCAGTGTGGTTGGTGTATCTCCTTTCTATGGTGCAATATTGATAGGGCACACATTAACCATATGGTCTCCTCCATAGGTATAGCATTGTTTTCTTGCGGCAAATCTAGGAATCTGCTTGCTAGAGACACCTAATTTCTGAGCTACCTTTTCTGCTAGGTCCTCAATTGATGTGGATTGTGAGGAAGTGAGACTAGTAGAACTATCTGAATCTTTATAGATCTTTGAGAGCTCTAATTCCTACCCTAGATTATCCTCAATGTCTATGCACATGCGTACACATTCTTCTATGGATCTAGGGTCCTTCAAGTACACATATGATCTTAGTTTGGTACTTAACAATCCATCTAGAAATAAGGCCACTTGTTTGGCTAGAGTGCGTAACTCTGGAGTAGGGCATCTCTCTAGGTATTGCCTAAACCTTCTTCGTGTGAGCCTCACTGTCTCTTGGGGTGTTTTCTTGAAGATGTATATCAAGGGAGATGTGTTTGAAACCAAGTCAAGGTGGTATTTTTGAGAGTTAGGCCAAAAGCATTGTATTGAGTGAACAAGTCTTCAACTTGCCCAACTCTCAGAACTTGCCTAAACTCTGCTACATGGTCATACGGGTCTCCTGTGCCATCGAAGAAATTCTTCATGGACTTAACCAATTGTGTGGGTCTTAGGGTTCTAGCGTGTTCTCTAGGCCTTGGCAGAGGGAAGGCCTTGACATTTCTTGGATTCCTTGGGTCCCTATGTCTCTCATTTTCCATCCTATCTATCCTTGTTCTCGTTCTTTCTCTTCCCAATGGGTTTGCAAAGCTCACCTTGGGTCTATCTCTACTCCTCTCTCTTTGAGTTCCATGAGCCTCGGATGTTCCAGCTCCTTGGTGACCATAAGACACCGTGGATCGAGGTTGGGGAAAAAAAATTCACCATTCCAAGTGTATGCATGTCTTCCATACTCTGAGATCACAAAGATCCTCTCTGAAGCATCATCTAAGTAGGTCACTTTGCCTAAGCTATCAAGATCTTTGAATTCATAAATGGTAAGTGCTCCCACTTCGTTAGCCATCTCAGGCTTATACCTCCAAAAAGCCTCATCCGTCTCTCGATTCACGAGCAAATCTATGCTCCTATTGTCTTGGGCAACCCACTCTGGATTGATTATTCGGGTCAGAACCAACTTGCCTCGAGGGGTTTTTGGATCCTTTGCTAAGTTACCTTGCTCTATGTCATCTATTTCAGTCTCTGAGATAATGTTGCCAAATTCATCAGCTCTTTCGGGTTGGCTAGTGACCACATACATTGTTCCTTCTTTATCTATGTAGGAGCCATTTTCGAACTTGACTACTGGGTGTTCTAGTCCAATGGGTTGATTTGAGTTTTTAATTAGGACAACAAATCTTCTCAGGCCATCCTCATAGATGCGTGCACCTAAGCGGTTGGTCTAGATATATTCCAATTGAGTCTTGTAGGGACCTTCTAGTTTTTCCAGGTACGTGACTCCTGAGCTACCCATGGGTCTCTCCATGTTGTAAGACATCTTAGAGTCACTAGTTTTTTAGTCTATAGCGTAGGGGTAATCAATCAACTGTTGGGCCCAAGATCTGGCTGTATGGTTGACACTAGCCCCGGATGACCTAATACTCTGATGGTCTCTCCCTAGGTGTCTTCCTGATCTAAGGTTCATATGCCCTTCCAATTAACCCAATGATCCTTGTACAACCACATTGCTGATTCTTTGATACCAATCACTTGTTCTTTTTAACTTTCCAATACTTGTTTTCTTGTCTTTAGTTAAGCGTCGTCAGGAGCACTTAAGTGTGTTGTACTTGATGTTTTTCGTTCACTTAGTTTAAGTTCTTTTCCTTTAAGTTGTCCCTTGACTGCAATTTAACCTATTCTTGGACTTGAGAAGTTAGAGGCTCTTAGAACTTGAGTATTCCTATTGTACCCCTAGTCAATCAAGACAACTACTCGCACTTAGCCTATGCTAAGAATGGACTGAGGGAGTTGAGAGATGTTCCAACCTCAAGTCACTCCTCCTTGCTATGCTTGTCTTCCTAGGAAGCGGGTTCCCTAGCTTGCACACAATGGCACTTGCTTTGATTCCTCCAAAAGCTCTCTATGATCCTGTAAACATTCCAAGTTTAGCACAATTTTTTACCTTTAATTGACAAACAAATTGATACAGACACTTTTAATGAGCCTTGTTCCCCCTTTTGTACTGCCAAAAAAATTTCCCTATAGCTCCCTTGGTGTACCTACCCCTCAGAGGGTCAACTTCAAAATATCCTATCTGAAAATCAACGCACTATTCTTATAAAAAGTATTTGAGGTCGTGTAGTATACACCACGATCTTTCCGACAAGCCCTAGAGCTCAAAAAACGGATTTCATATGAAAAAGTTATGACAGTTCAGGGTTCAGGGGGTTAAAACAGACAATCAAGACCTTTCAGGAGTTTAGTGTGTTTTTTTAAGGCCTTTGTAAGTGTATGAGAATTGAGTATGCAAATATGCCCAAAATTTAGCCTAAATTTTCAAAACATTACTCCTTTATTTTTTTGTCGAAAATACTTGTTTATCACGATAGACTGTGTCTCACGATAGAAACTCGTTGTCGCATGGGGCTATCTGTCATGATAGACGGTGTGTGTCGCGATAGACTGGGTCTATCATGGGGTCTTGTTTGTCGTGATAGATGGGTGTCTGTTGCGATAAACTGAGTCTATCGTCTGTCGTGGGGCTGTGTATCGCGATAGATGGTGTCTATCACGATAGACGGGGTCTATCGTCTGTCGTGATTTGGTCTGTCATGATAGACGGGGTCTATCATCCGTCGTGGTTTTGTCTATCGTGATAGACGGTGTCTGTCGTGATAGACGGGGTCTATCATGGGGTCCTGTCTATCGTGATAGACGGTGTTTGTCGCGATAGACTCAGTCTATCGTCTGTCATACTTTTGGTCTGTCGTGATACACGATGTCTGTCACGATAGACAGTGTTTATCGCGATAGATGGTATCTGCTGTCTATCATGCTTTTGGTCTATCGTGATAGACGGTGTCTATCATAGGTCTGTGTCTCTCACGATAGACCAGTGTCTGTCGCGATAGACCGTGTTTGTCATTTGTCGTGGGCTCTGTCTGTCGCGATAGACGATGTTTATTTCGATAGATGGCTTGTGTCGTGGGGTGCTGTCTGTTGCGATAGACACTGTCTGTCGCGATAAACATGGCAACACCTGAATTACACTTTCAAGGACTACTGGAGAGGCTAGAATACTTGGTCAATAACAACGAGAAGAAGAATCTGCATAGGAACCCTATTGTTTCAGAAACACACGGGAGAAATGCACCATCCCTATCTCAAGTACCAAATACAGAGGTTGAAGACAACCTGTCTTCCACACATAAGTATTCACATGAATTTTTGAGAGAAATCCAAGAAGAGAAGTGGAGAAAAGAACAAGGACCCCATCCTCCTATTCAAGAAATAGACGACTTGCAAGAGCAATTTCCCCAAGGCATCCCCTCTATTTATGACGACGTAGAGGAAGAAAAACTGAGTGAACACACAGATCTTGAATCCAATTCTTTGCAAGAATTACCTCAGTTCACAAGACCTTAGGAAGCCAAGTCTATTAGCATGAGAGCACCCACTATAGTAGTGAGGAATGAAGAATTCGTAATCCCTAGAAACACGGAAGTGATCAAGAATACCAAAGTACAGTGTGACCTCACCCTAGAGGAGTTGTTGTGGAAGCATGTAGCAAATCAATTCCCTAAGCTTGCTACAACTCACTTGCAAATAGGATCACACAAGAAGGTACGAGAGATACCCATAGAAAGAATCCGAGATGTAAGCGAGGGAGTGGAAGGCTACACCACCAAAGCCATCTTAGATTCAGGGGGCGGATTAGCCATCGCTACGACTGCTTTATGGAAATGTTGGGGTAAGCCAGCATTAAGACCCACCAGGATGAAGCTACAAATGGCTGACGGACATATAGAGAAGCCATTGGGCTTATTAGAAGGCATATCTCTCACCACTTGTGGTGTGGAGTTTGAACATACTTTCGCCATTTGTGATTTTGAGAAAAATCATGCTTACGAGATGATTTTAGGACGACCATTTATGCCTCAATTGCAAATCGTACATGATTGGGGAACTAATTCTTTGTACTTGCAACATTTAGGAGTGACTACTAAAGTCAATCTTAAAGACTATTCCCACCGAGATGTACCCCCAATACAATGCAATATCATCCATAAAACACAAGAAGAAATAGAGTCAGTACACTCATTGGAGTAAAACTCCTCATGGTTGCATGAGGATACTCATCTATGGATGTGTAAAGTAGCAAAACAAAAGGAAAAATAGTTAGAAGTCAGGACTTTAGGTTCAAAATAACATCCATGAACTCTTCAAGACCCAGCTTATACCCCTATAGTATTTATAGATGAGGAATTCAAGCCTCACGGTTGGGTAGAAATCTTAGTCACGATGGACAAAGCAGTGAACGAAGAACAATGGACCCCTCATTGTGATGAGGAAGGATATGAAATTTCCATTTTCATGATTGAACCCGTTGAGGAAGACTTTATCCTAGAAGAATGCACAGAAGTGACCAAGAACAGGATGAGAGTGATGACGAGGACCTAGAATCCATCATCATGGAACCCTTCTGTTCCTTAGAAGAGGAATATCTTTATTTTGTGGAAGCCAAAAACCCTGAAGAGGAATAGGAAAGTCAAATAGAAACTAGAAATTCCTAGAAATGATCGTAATTACCCCTCATCCTAAGGAGTATTCAAGATAGAATAAGTGAGAACTTCTTGGGATCCATTTGGACCCCATGGGCCGATACCTTATGCCCTAAATACTCTATCTCTAGAAGGAACAATTGAGTCTTTTCTAGATTTACAAACAAATGATTTTCTTTCAACTTATTTAGTACTAATCTCAAATGACTTTTATGCTCATGTAAAAACCTATTATACACTAGCAAATCATCAAAAAAATCCATGACACAATTTCCAATGAACGATTGTAGAATATCATTCATTAACATCATGAAAGTAGTTGGTGCATTAGTTAAGCCAAATAGCATAACTAAATACTCATAATGCCCAAAACGGATCTTGAAAGTTGTTTTATATACATCTTGATATTTTACCCTAATTTGATGGTAGCCAATTTTCAAATCTATTTTAGTATATACAACGGCTCCACCTAGATCATCTAAAAGATCATCTATCATGGGCATGGGATATCTGTGCTTGATGGTAAATTTATTGGGCGTTCAATAGTCAATGCACATCCTATAAGATCCATCTTTCTTTTTCAGGACAAGAACTCATACTGCAAAGGGCAAATAGCTGGGTCTCATCAACGATTTGTGTTGGAACATCAAGCTTGCACTATGCTTGAGGTGGATTTGATCTACATCAAAAGCTATGGCTTGAATTATGTTGAAAGAATATCCATTGGAGAGTTCTTTTACTTATGCTCACTAATTGTATTTTTTAAAAAGCTTTTTTCATGGATCTTTTACCATTGTAAAATCCTAGATCTTTAAACATGTAAAAGTAGAAAATGAGAGCTAATATTCCATGAATTTAAAGTGGTTGAGTTGCAATCAATCAATCAATCAATCACCTAAAAGTAAATCAAACTAGATCTTCACTTTTCCTAGATTGTAGGAAAGTGAATTGATTCCCTCCAACAAGCTTTATTGCCTTCATTTGAATTCAAAATCCACTTGTAAAAGTTCTCGAGAACTTCACAACTCTATATAAAGACTTCAAATCACTTGTACATTACATGCAAGCAATATACATACACTTGTCTCCATCATTGCCTTGCTCCATTATTCTACATCATCTTCTTCAACAATAGCAAGATTAGAAAGGATGCTGCTCTGTCTCTACAGAGCTCCAAATTCAATGAAAGAGGACGCATTAAAAAGGTATTATTGTCTAGTTTATACTTATATATTTTGAGAGCATTTGGTTTAGTTGATTGGGAGAAATATTAGTTTTTCTGTATCAAGGTCAATCTCTATGTATTTTTGAAAAATAGGAGGTGCCACTGTTGAGTGTCTGGAATATTCCAAAAGAATATTTTGCTTATTCCTTGTACTCTTGTGCATTCTATACACTAAAACCTATGTGTATCACCCCATAAAAGTATTTTTTCTAATTGTAATCACATTGTCGCTATGAGCATTTGAAGTTCATTATCTCATCCAAAGATAATAAGTTTTTTAAGTTAGTCAATGCACAAACCTATCTATTTTGTATCAACTCTTTATCATTGATGCTACAAAGTAGATAGTGCTTTTTATTGCACTTATTGCATGCCTATAATGTCTATTTGGGTCTCCATAAGCTCAAGGGTTGGTCTTGTACCGGTTGGTTGGACAAAACTTCCTCGCTTTGCAACTCACTTTTATTCCTCCTGCAAGCTTCTCCAAGTTCTTTCAATGGTATTAGAGCTATGATCAAGATGGGTGAAGGCTTTCCCTCAATGATTGAGAAGCTTGATTGACACAACTATGTGGCTTGGAAAATCAAAATGGAGGCCTATTCTCAAGGTAGAAATCTTTATGGAATTGTAGGAGGTTATGAAGCTATGCCTATTCCAAGATCCAAAGGAGGACCTACACAAGAGCAGACATATAAGCTCACACTTTGGTGTGCAAGGGATGCTGAGGCAAGGTCGTACATACTAACTTCTATCTCTTAATTTCTATTACTATATATTAGAGGATGCAAGACATCTCAAGAGACCAGGGATGCCCTCGAGACTTTCTTTTTGTTATTACCAAAGCAAGAAACAATCATCTTTGGAACGACTTCAACCAAATGAAGAGGACACCTAAACAAATCATCACAGAGTTTGTTACCAAGCTCGAGGAGGTTGCAGATCAGTTAGCATCCATTGGAAAGATGATTGAAGAAGAGGCTATCATGAGCCAAATTCTCAATGGGATTCAAAGTGATAAGCAATGGCAATCTTTCACCATGGCTTATGATCTCATCATGGATGTGCAAACTCCATACTTCAACGTGGTTCTTGGACAACTCTTTAATCAAGCGACCAACAATAGCAGAAAGGAAGGTAAATCTTATCATGGTAACTCAACTAGTGCTCTATATGCAGATAAGAAGGATAAGAAGCTAAAAAGCAAGAAGAAGGAAGAAGATGAAGAGGAGACTTCCCAAGCCAACTTCGCAATCAAGAGCAAGTGGAAAGGGAAGAATAAAGGACCAAAGCATGAGAAAGCCAAAGGTCAAAATGTTCAACCTTGTTCCATCTACAATAAGACCAACCACACCACTTAGAATTGTTGGTTCAATGGGAAGACCCAGAAAGGAAGTGGAAGAGGTGGATATGGCAACAATAGAGGCAGAGGTGGACACAACTTCAAGAATAACAAAAGAGGCTATAATAAAAGGGACTACAAAAATTATTCTGAAGATCAAGCAAATGAAGCTCATTGATTCTCATGAATCTAAGCCACAAAGAAGGTAAAGAAGATGATCACTTGTTCTACATAGATTTTGGATGTTCAAATCATGTTGCAAGAAACATTGCTCTTCTATCTGATTTGGAAAGTCCAAAGCATAGACATGAAATTCAAACAGGGGATGACACAAAGCGCAATGTGGAGACGATTGGTAATGTCAAATCTTCCAATGGCAAGAAAAACATTCTCAATAAGGTTCTTTGTGTACCCACTATCACTAAAAACCCAATAAGTTTAGGCCAAATAGTTGAAAAGGGCTTGCAAGTTAGGTTCACCCAACATGGAATCTTTGTGGAAGATCCACATCAAGGCTTCAAGAAGATAGTCAGAGGTGATCAGAAGCATGGTAGGTTCTTTACTTTTGAAGTAGGAGAAACCAAGAACAGCTCTATTCACTTTTGGGTCTCAAAACCCTAAGTGAGCTTGAAGTGTGGCATAAGAGACTTTCTCATGTGAATGAAAGGACCTTGAAAGATTATGCGGGATCAAAGTGTTCTTGGACTGCCAAACATATCAAAGCAACACATGATCAACAGGTGTGATGCATGTCAAATCAGAAAGGCACAAAGACAACCATTCAACCACAAAGGCTACATCCACAACAACTTATTAGACTTAGTACATATAGATGTATGGGGGCCAAGTCAAGAACTTTAATTGGTAGGATCAAGGTATTATGTCTCGTTTATTGACAATCATAGTAGAAGGACCATTCTGTTCCTTATCAAAAGTAAGAATGAAGTGTTTGATTGCTTCAAAAAGTATCTAGCACATGTGGAGAATCATACAAGTTGATCACTCAAGAAGCTCAAATCTGATGGAGTAGGGGAATACTTCTCCAAAGAGTTTCATGAGTTCTTAAAGGATAAAGGTATCAAAAGGGAAGTCAAGGTACTCTCCTCAACTGAATGGAATTGTAGAGAGGAGAAACAAGACATTGGTTGGATCAGGCAGAACAATGCTTGAAGAGAAGAGGTTGCCACATTATCTATGGGCAGAGGCTATTTGAACTACTCTATACCTTTTCAATAGACTACAATCCAAATCAATGCAAGGAATGACTTCTTATGAAGCATGGCATGGAACAGAACCTAGCCTTGGACATTGCAAGTTGTTTGGTTGTTTAGCTTATGTTCATGTACCATCACAAATAAGAGGGAAGCTAGATGAAAGGGCAACAAAGGCAATGTTTATTGGATATGACTCAACTCAGATGGATTACAAGTTCTACAATCCTTCAACCAAGCAATTCAATACAAGTAGAGATTGTGTCTTTGAAGAACATAGATCTTGGTATGATGAAGAAAAATAAAAGGTAACTCTACCATATGATCTTGATTTTGATTCTTATCAATTAGGAAGCAAGCATGATACACACGTTTAGGATCCAAGAAGTGATACAAAAGATGAACAAGATGAAAAGGAAAAGGATTACAAGCTATGGAAGTCAAGAGGCGAAGAAAAGAAGCAAGAGTGTTGAGAATGCTCCAAGCAAGCTCCTAGAAGATCAACAAGAGAGAAAAAACAGTTAGAAAGGTATGGATATGATTCCACATTTTTTACAAAGCATTGAATCTACTTGGTAAAGAACTCAATTTTAGAGGAATTATCAACCTATGAAGAGGCAAAGCCAAACCCTAATTGGGAGAAGGCTATGAAAGAAGAAATAGATGCATTGAAGGAGATGGTGTAGCTCAAGCGTAAGCACCACCTCCTTTACTTGTCAATCCGCAGAGACGTGAGGACCATTATGAAGACCACGAGCAAGTGAAGGCACAAGTGTGTGAGTGAAAGCACACAAGCATGCACACACATACACACACACGCACACAAGGCAAGATCAAAGAGAGGAACAATGGAAAGCTTCGATTGCAAAAGAGTTCTCTTACAGAAGCTCTATTCTCTAACAAGCTAACCCCAAAAATGAGCTCTCTAGCTCTTTTTATAGTTTTTTGACTAGTTTTGGCCCTGTCTAGACCTAGCGTCTGACCTAGTTAACAATTAGGTTCTAGGGCTTATTTGAGGGCTCAAACGGAGTCTAAAAATTATGAAAATGGGTAGGATGATACTTCTAATACTCCTCAAGCTTGAGGACTCCTCGGCTTGAACAAAATGGAGTTACAAATAGAAAATGGTATTTACAATGGTTTTTAGTGATGAAAATCACTATTTTTATAGGGATTTCTTCTCAAAATTTGACATACACTTCTTGGAGCTCCCTACTTGCTCCTTCTTCTTGTGTGTGTCCACCTTTCTGATGTGCTTCAATGCTTGTGCTTGACTTTGAGTTCCAACACGTGTAGCTTAAGCGTAAGCACCACCTCCTTTACTTGTCAATTCACATAGATGTGAGGACCGGTATGAAGACCACGAGCAAGTGAAGGCACAAGTGTGTGAGTGAAAGCACACAAGCATGCACACACATACACACACACACACACAAGGCAAGATCAAAGAGAGGAACAATGGAAAGCTTCGATTGCAAAAGAGTTCTCTTAGAGAAGCTCTATTCTCTAACAAGCTAACCCCAAAAATGAGCTCTCTAGCTCTTTTTATAGTTTTTTGACTAGTTTTGGCCCTGTCCAGACCTAGTGTCCGACTTAGTTAACAATTAGGTTCTAGGGCTTATTTGAGGGCTCAAACGGAGTCTAAAAATTATGAAAATTGGTAGGATGATACTTCTAATACTCCTCAAGCTCGAGGACTCCTCGGCTTGAACAAAATGGAGTTACAAAAATAGAAAATGGTATTTACAATGGTTTTTAGTGATGAAAATCACTATTTTTATAGGGATTTCTTCTAAAAATTTGACATACACTTCTTGGAGCTCCCTACTTGCTCCTTCTTCTTGTGTGTGTCCACCTTTCTGATGTGCTTCCATGCTTGTGCTTGACTTTGAGTTCCAGAACTCCCCCCCCTCTCGAGTCTGTCATCCCTGACAGACCCTTGTTGTAGTGGTTATTCCAAGTAGTGCTTTGAGAGGTAGTGTCTGTTCGGTAGGAACAAGAGCCATCTACCTTCCAGATGTGGCAGGGTTGGTTGTCCGGTTCTTCATTTGTCACTACGAGCCTTTGCAAGTTGTAGTGCCTTGGTATGTACTTCTTCATTGGATTCTAGCATGACTGTGTCGTTGTGAGTCTCCGTTGATGTCCTCTAGATCTTCCAAAGTTGATGTTCATAGTAGCCCCTACTGGATGATGGGTAAGTGTGTTCGTGCATGGGTTGAGGAAAATATGTGCCTTGTGCATGGCCTGGTAATGTAGCCCTATGCATGCTTACTTGGAAAATGCATCGGAAGAAGTATGGTGCAAAAATTGGGGTTCTTGAGCTAAGTGCTCAAGGGTATGTCGACGAAGAGGTTTCCTAAGCTATCATGGTTATGAAGTTTCCAAAGTAAAGATACTTACCATGGAGAAGGGCGATCGATGTTCATCTCTTCGTGTTGTACACTCGGCCTTTGGGATGGAACATTGTTGATGAATGTCCACGTTGATGGTCCACTTATGAGATCTTTTGAGTGGCTGATCCTGTCTCCTCTTTTCAAAGCATCATTTGTCAAATACAGAGAATTGAATTTCTTTATATTCCTTGACAAACAACATTCGAGAACTACACCAAGCTTAGTTTCACATATTCTCTTTAGTTCACCATAAGCAGGAGTCTTCTCATCCAGTATACATACAAAGATTTGCAGGGTACCAGAACTACCCCTTGCAGATATCTCCCTGGATGCTTTCGTACATGCAGTAGTTAAGCATCACTCAAGTTGCAGACCTTCAAGCTCTTCACTCCTACCATAGTAAGAGGAAACCATAGTTGTGGATGCCATGTTTATGCCAAGTTCTTGACATCTACCAGATAAGGCAGCAACTATATCATCTGCTAGCCAAGACCCACTTCTATCCAAACTGATAAATGCTCAGTAATCAACAGTTCCACCTTCAACTAAGCATGACTCATTCATGTTTCATGAGCCAAACCTGGGAACAAGTGCGTCCTCTCTCTCTTCTTCCCTTTTTTTTTTTTTGGAAAAAATATCACAAAACAAGAACACAAAAGTTAGTATCAATAGAAATATTTGACATATGTCACTGTGCTCTTGTGCTTGGGATTCTCAAGTGTGTCTATGCACGGCCGTGTAATGTGGCCCTATATTAATGCATACTTTGGAAATGCATGACATGAATGGTGCAAAAGACAGGGTTGTGCAAGGAGCACATGGTTGTCGCTTGTCGAGACTTTCGATGTTATTTGCGGAGGTTGATGCCAACCTTGGTGGAGGTATCCATTGAGTCTCGAACTGATGTAATCCTCCTTATTGGAGTCCATTTTAGAACATCATTTGGCACTGTAGAGGTCACTTCACGCGTCTTCCTCTTTGGATGCTTTCTGAACTGTGGTATCCAGTGTGGTTGGCGCTTTGGTTCAGTGGAGGCTACTTGTATTTTTGGCTTCCAAACCCATATCCTTTTTGCATGTCTTCCTACTAATGTTGAAGAGCTGATTTGATCTTCCTTTGGTCTCTGTACGTGGTTCTTACCCTTTTCTCTTTTTGGCTTCTTTGTTGAGACCTTTCGCATGTGGGAGAACATAGGTTGTTGTGGATGTAAGAGCTTCTTAGGTACCCACATCTGTAATCGCCCTTATTGAGCTGCAGCTAATTTCTAAGGCACCCAAACTTGTTGGATACCTTGTGATTGAGCTTGTTCGAGCTGCTTCCTTCATCTTCTGGCCTGGTTGGCTTGCCTGGATGGGATTCGTGGGGGCAAGGCTGGTGGTTGCTCTCCTTTGCATACCCAGATCTGCTTCATGCTCGGAACTGCTTTCTTATCGAATGGTGTCTTTCTATTTGATGTAGCAGTTGTCGTGAACGGTTGTGTTTTCTTGTGTGGTGGACTCACTACTGTGGCTACTTGATTCTTTGGAGAAGAAGAAAGATCCTCCCACCTTAGAACCTGGTCTTCCATGATTGACTCCTTCTGCATCATAGAGCTTTTGACACCTACAACATCTTCTTCCATATGATTAGTCTTGGAAGAACTAAGAGAGTGCGTGGTGCCATGATCTAGGAGCATGCAGTTCTCTAATTCTAAGGTAATGCATTGTTCATGTAACCAAACTTGAAGAATTTGACTTCTGAGGTTTAAGTTAACTGCATGGTCATAGATCCAATCTTGACCCAAGACAAGTGGTTCTGTAAGGTTCTCATCTTGACACACGAGCGATTTGACTTTCATTGGAACATCTTGAAGGTAGATGGGAAGTTCCACCTCGCCCAAACAAGGGGTTTCCACACCTCCCAATCCTATGAGATAAGCTTCTATGGGATTGATGTTCAACTGCAAGTCTTGGCAGTAGGAAAGTCTAACTGCACTACTTGCAGCACCTGAGTCAATCAATGCTTTCACAGTCCTTGCACCCTTCTCTTGTCCTATCTCTATGGTCACAAAGGGTCTTCGGTCAATGACTTGAGAAGTCGTTATGCTTGACTTTTGGCACATATCCATGTGATATTTTGGGGCTTTTGAGTTGACATCTAGGCCTAGTCGCCTTAACTTATTTCGCCTTATGCGCTCTCTAGCCTCTGCTTGTGCTTCTTCTCTCACCCTTACTCCTCTTCTTTTCGCTTCTTAGCAGTGTTGAGTCTCGTAAGCATATCCTCTGTAAGAGGTTCTTGGTATAACTTGACTCTACATACACTAATATAGTTGGGCAAGATATCACCTTCTAAAGTAGCCAATTGAACTGCACCGCTAGTGAAAATTCTGTTAATGATCATGGGTCCATATCCTCGTTTTTCCAACTTACGGGCATGTTGTTTTAGTGTGTAAACCAACACTAGATCTCCCTCTTTCAATCCTTTATCTTTGATGTGTGCATCAAAGTATGACTTTTGTCTTTTCTTTGCAGCATAGGTGCCTGCCGCCACTCGTAGCCTCCTCTCACCTAAGCGTTCTAGATCAAAGATCCTAGAGGACAACTCATGTCCATTCCACTCATGCTCTTGTGCTACCTTTAAAGCTCGGATTAGGAAATCCAATGGTAGCACAACATTCTTTCCGAAGACCATCTAAAATGGGGTGGCATTGAGTACCGTTTTGTAGGCAACTCGATAAGCCCAAACAACATGATGAAGGTGTTTGTCCCAATAAGAGTGTTTATTATTTACCAGTTTTGTCAATATGTTACAGAGGATCTTATTAGTGCTCTTGGCTTGTCCATTAGCTTGTGGGTGATAGGGGGCAGAATTCTTATGTATCACCAAGAATTCTTGGAGAAGATTTTCAATGACTTCATTCAAGAAGTGTGTGCCTCTATCGCTCACCAACTCTATTGGTAGTCCATATCTCGTGAACACATTCTCGAATAAGAACTTAGCCGTAGTCTGAGCATCATTCTTTGTTGTGGCTTTCACTTCTACCCACTTGGTAATGTAATCTGTGGCTACAATAATATACTCTGCATGGGAGTTTCTAGCTGGGGGGTTAATAGGACCTACAAAGTCTATACCCCATTTTGAGAATGCACGTCCTCCCATCATTGGCCTCAAAGGCATCTCATCTTTTCTAACTGGATATTGTGCATGTTGGCATGTGTCACATTTCTTCACATAGGTATGAGAATCCATATGAAGAGTGGGCCACCAAAGTCCTGAGAATAGAATGGTCTTGATTACTCGATCAGGACCGAAGTGTCCACCTGCGACACCGCTGTGTGCAGTTTCTAAGACTTTCAAATAGTCTGATTCATGAACGCACAGTCTTAAGTAACCATCTTTGCCTCTTCGGTATAAGTTGTCTCCTACTAAGGCATAGTGTAGCTCAGTGCTGAGTAGCACCTCCTTTAATGTCAATCTGGGAAGACGTGAGGATGGTATGAAGACCACGAGCAAGTGGAAGCACAAGTGCGTGAGTGAGAAGCACACAAGCATGCACACACATACACGCACACGCACGCATACGGCAAGAACAAAGAGAGTAAGACAATGGAATCACTTATATTGCAACCAAGTTCTCATACAAGCTCAAAACTATAAGAAGCTCTCCAAAAATGAGCTCTCTAGCTCTATTTATAGTTTTTGACTAGCTTTGGCCCTATCCAGACCTAGTGTCCGGCCTAGTTAAAAATTAGGTTCCAGGGCTTATTTGAGGGCTCAAACGAGATCTAAAAATTATGAAAATTGGCAGGCAACTACTTCTAAGGCTCCCCAAGCTCGAGGACTCCTCGGCTTGTACAAAATGGAGCTACAAAAAGGTGAAATGATATTTACAAGGGTTTTTAGTGATGAGAATCACTTTAAAATGATGTAAGGGGTTTGAAAAAAAAAAAAATGAAGGGTTGCCTTAGTGCTAGATCTGCATGTGTGTCCGTACTTGCTTCTTCCCGTGTGCTGTCAACACTCTCCCCCCCCTAGCGTCTGTCGCCTCTGACAGACCTCTGCTCCACTGTGTGATCAATGTATTCCTGCAGGAGGTCGGTTACCACTTCTTGTTCCTTGATGCGTAGTCCCCGGATCAAGTCTCTCTGGAGGGCATCCCAATTGACCGCACCCGGCATATCAGGGTGTGGTGTGGTGTAGAGCTCTGAGTGCATGGTTTGTTCACACGCGAATAGATGTAGCAGGTGGGTTGGGCGTGGTGCAAACACTTCGGAGTGTGACTCCCAAAACCCCGTGGTGAACATATCATCAAAGGTTTGCTTGTAGCAGGCAGGGAGATATCTTATTCGTGCATGCCATGCGTAAGCTACTCGAATGCTAGGGGTCGTGCTCATGTCATATAGCAAATCATAATTACCATTGATGAAGCCCGGGATTGAAGGCTGGATGTTACGTACATTTCGAAAGGTCTTTAGGACCACTTGCATCATGTCCAAAATTTTGAGCATCATTTGAGCGGCGACATCTGGCATGGGGTGGAGGCGTGGCATCCAATGTCTGATGGTGGCTATCATGTATGATACTGTAGGTGTGCCGGTTGGGGGTGCGATTGCGGGGTAATTGAGCCATTCTTTACAATTTGCGTTGTTCCGAACCTTAATGGCGAAGGCCTTCCATGATCTTCTTCTTTGTACTGGCCCATAACAGGGGTTATACTTCAAATGCATGGGAGCGTGATCCCATGTTCTCAGCATTTCCGGGTATGTTTCCAGTAATCTTTGCCTCCAAGTAGGTTGAAAAATCGCCCCTTTTCTGGCTGCCTCTGGTATATCTTCTGGTTCGAACTGGGTGGCGAAGGTAGGGCACTTGTTGGTGACTCTTTTGATCTCTGCGTTGTAGTCGGCCAACAATACAAAATATGGCTTATATTGTAATTCTGAGCTCGTGATGAGTCGTCTAGGAGCAAGGTGCCTGAAATACTCAGATTGAAGTATGGTTTCTTCAATGGCCTTCATTGCTAGCATCTGAGTTGCTACGCGCTCCTCGTGAGTGTGGCCCATCTCCTCTACCTGCTTCATCCATGCTGCCGGAGGTTCCTCATATGTATCCTCGCCTTCCTCCATAATTCTGCCTCCTGGAAGGGGTTGAGGCTCGTAATTGTCTTCAAATGTCTCCTCCACTGGAATGACTACTGTGTCTTCTTCTATGGTTTGATCAGGTGGAGAGGGAGGTCGTTCATACTGTAACAATTTAATTTTTAGTTCTGCCACCTGTTGCCGTAGCTCAAGTACCTCATTGGTTACTGATAATTCTGGCTCTGGTGAGGTTGTAGCGTTGGCCATCTCTTTAGGTTCTTGTTGGTGTGGTGCAGGCACTTGGGCTTTCTGTAGGTCTTTGACTCGGTCAGCAAGCTGATCATGAGCTTCTAAGAGAGTGGCATAGGTTTCTAATATTTGTTGTATATTCTCTGAGGGGATGGCTTGGAATTTAGCAGGGTCGATGGGTGCCCCTGGAGTATTTTCCATGGCTGCTTCGAGGTTGTCTTGATTTTGTTGCTGTAGTCTTTTGTTTTCTTCTTGGGCAGCCGCTAAATGGCGTCGGAGTAGAGCCATGTTTCGTTGTAGTCTAGCGTTACGGGCTAGCTGATCTCTAAGTTGTTCTTCCGTTGCCCTACTCTTCTCTGGATGTGTGGACTCGAGCTCCACCTGATATTGTTGGAGGGTGGTCACCTCCTGCTGTAACTCCGTATTAGACAACCCCAAGGCAGTGACACGTGCCTGGAGGTGGGATGACAATGTACAGAGCTCCTTATTGTTTTCTTCTAATAACCTGTATTCCTGTTTAAGTTGGGCAGCAGCTTCGAGCATGGTGTTGAGTGCATGACTAAATGAGGTGGGTGCAGGGGTGAGGGTGGAAGATGCAAGGGGTCGGGACATGGGAAAGGGAAAAGTGGATGCTGTGCCTACAGTGTTTGGAAATGGCGACGTAAGTGAAATGAATAGTGGGGATGTTGGAATAACAGTGGTGGTGGGTGATCCTGTGGATGGTGAGATGTCCATGGGATCGGACGTGAGAGTGTGTGATTCGTGAACTGTGAATACAGGAATGGTGGGTGGTGTGATAGTGGTGGCAGTGAATGTGGGGGAGTGGGGTTGGGAAAGGGACTTTTTATTATAATTATCCACCTGCTGGAGTATATTTACAAGGTTCGTCCAGAACGACGGTTGTGTGACTTGGGTTGAGGATGAGGCGGTTACTAGGGAAGTGGTGGATAGGGTTTGGGTGTGGGTGAATGGAAATGGATGGGATGAGGTCTGGCTAGTGGCAAGTGGTTGTCCAAGCGTGGGGAGATAGGAAGGGTGACCTATTATGGTTTGATCGGTGGCAGGATGACCGGTGTGGGGTACAAAAATTTGTGTGGAAGTGATGGATGTGGGTAAAGGGAAGGATGTAACAACAGAGGTGTGTACAATGGTTTCATGATGGGTGGACATCGGTTGTTCAGAAAGGCTAGTGGAGAAGGGTTCTGAGGGTCGAATGGAAGGTGACGGTGGAGATGGTACCTGAGTAATTACCTCTTGTTCGTCAGCGGGACTTGGGCTCATCATGTGAACATCCTCTGAAATGGTGGTAGGCAAGGCAGTAGAGACTTCCATTTGAATCATTTTCCCGCGTCGTGGCCGTGTATCAATCCTTCATTGATCATAGATAGGGTTTTCCTGATAGACCATTGTCCTCAATGCTTCCCCGATCCCACATGTCTCTGCCAATAGATTCAATGATTCCACAAAATGTGAGTCGACATTCTCGCTTTGAAGCATCTGGTTCACTAGAGCTCTGTTCGCCTCTTATGTCATCTTATGTCTTCTCTGTACCTGCTTGATTGTCTTGTACAGCCGTCTGAGTTGTGCTGTGTAGGCAGGGGCCTCCTCTTCACTGTCTTCAAGGTCATTTCTTTGTGCACCTTCCTGAACTTGTGTGTTTGGGTCATGAGGATGTTGTGCCACTTCTTCCCCATGTACTCTGCTCGTCTCGCCCCGTGGCTGTTCTCTTTGGACTGATGCACCCGGATCAACATTGTTAGTGGAATCTTCACTGTCTGATAGGGGGACCGTCTGCAGGAATCTTTCAAAATCGAAGTTTGGATCCTCTGTGAAGGTGGCCATAGATGCAAACTCTGCATCGGTAGGTAGTGGAGGGTCGGATGGAACAGGTTGTACCACCTCCCCAGCTTGAACTCCTTGAAGATGGATCGTGAAAGGTGTGACCTGAGCTTCTGGTCGGGGAGAAGCTTCGGTCGTGGCTTCTTGAGGGATCGTTACCTGGGAGAGCGATCCACGCATTCGTTTTGCAGGCTGGCTCCCTGACTTCCGCCCTTTGAACAACTCCAATTGTGCATACTTTAAGGCTCTGGCAACTGGCACATCATATGCAAGACATCTATAGATGATTCTTGTAAGCGCACAACAGCCATGCAAAGTGGGCTTTCTCACTCCCCGCTTGCCTGCCTCATACACTTGGTCTAAGATCCATACCGGCATCTTAATGGGCAAGCTTCCAATCTCTGCTAGATATAGCCCATACCATATTTTCTTGTGAGGTTGAGTGAAACGGTCCTGAGCGGGGAATGCAAAGTGTTGGAGGCACATCCGCAAAGGTATGGCGATGTTGGGGGTGAGGGCGCACATTTCTTTTAGCTTCTTGATTCTATTGCTTTTCATCGACTCAGGTATCAAGGGGTCGCGGTCAGAAGGTACATGCGTGCCATACATCTGAAGTGCTTCCCTGATTAAAGTAACATTCAATTCAAACTTCCTCATTTCCTCCAGATTTGACAAGGAGGGCACCTAGAATGTGCCTGAATGATCTTTATCCCCTGTCGGCTTCAGCGTGGCAATTAGGTAGTAGCACCTGAGGAAATCGGGTTTAGGCAGAGCTGCACTAAAATACGTTTGTAATCCTGCTTTCTACCAGATATCTTGAAGTGGAGCTGCATTTTGCAATGCTTCGAATTCTCGTGAGAAGAACTGGAAGGTCCACCACACTCCTCCACATTCCATCTTGGATTCCCAGATGTGATCCGCGTCTCCCAAATCTCCTGGCATCTCATTGAACCAGTGAGAATGCCCCTTTACTCTTTCGGTTAGGCCATTGGGTGGATCTGGAATAGGAATTCTCCGCACATTCACGAACTCTTGAGGCCGAGCTGTTGGTGGGGCCTCCACTGGCATGGCATCCCAATTGATTGGAGCACCAGAGCCTGCCTGAGAGCTTGTGCCTGCCGCTGTTGCCATGAGAGTAGGTTGCTTATCTGCTGGAAGAAGAAAGGCACATTAGTGTTGCATAGGAAACAAGATGTAATGGTGTTCCCTTCACAATACTAACATGACAATCCCGGAGGTCAGTGGTTAGTGGTGAAGTGTTTGTGATAGGTGTGAGTGGTGATTAAAGGTCAGTGTCATCCTAGATGCATACTTTGGTTATGCAATGGGCTCAAAATGCTCCTGTGTTAGTGTGGACGGATTTACAGAATGGGGTCAGGGGGTTTAATACACAGTTTAATTCTCCAAACTTTGATAGACTCTGGAGTCGTAGCTCTTAGAGTTAAAGACAGGTGAAGATTTCTGGATGAGAGTGTGATGTATTTGGGACCTTTTGGGTACCCATTTCCAGACATTCCTAGGGTTGATGGGAGTGGAGACAGTGAGAGGTGTAGGTATCTTTTCATTTTCTGAGTAGTTGGCCACGAGTGTTTGTGAATGTTGCTTCATCCTAGTGCCTGAAGGTGAAGTCATTTGAGCTTGTAAGCAGGCCTTGGGCACCCATATCTGTCTAGCATTAGGGATGGCCTTCATTGACCGTTTAGGAACCCAAATAGAAATGGTATGCCTAGGGGTTATCTTAGAGGGCTTCGTCACTTTGTTCCTTGATGGTGAGGCTCGTTTCTTGTCTCCTTGAGAGTCTGCTATTAGAGTTGTGGGTCTTCCATCCTTGCGTATCCAGATCTGCTTTGCGCCACGAGATGCTCCATGTTGCACGGGTTGGCGCTCCTGCCTCTTGATCATCAGCCTCCTTTGTGTCGAGTGATGTTCGGTCTGCTCATTTAGAATCTTCTTTGGATCAGTTAAGAACTCCTTATTGGCTCCTGTACCTTCAGTAAGATTGACAATCCTCTGCACCATAGAAGATTGTACAAGAACAGCATTGTTATCTTCATGTGGATTCCTGGAGGGATCAGGAGTTGGTGCCTGTTCTATTGGTTTGAGTGCTTGATTTTCTAATTCAATCGTGAGACGGCTTTGGCCTACCCAAGCCTGAAGAAGTCCACTTCTTAGGTTGAGGTTGACTGCGTGGTCATAGATCCAGTCTTGGCCTAAGACAAGAGGTTCGGTCAGATCCTCGTCTTCACACACTAGCACTTTTGCTGGCATGAGGACCTCTTGTATGTAGAGGGGAAGATCCACCTCTCCCATGCAAGGGGTTTCAACGCCTCCTAATCCTATCAGGTATGCTTCTAGGGGTTTTACCTCCAATTGCAGCAGCTCGCAATAAGAAAGCCGAACTGCACTTGTGGCTGCTCCTGAATCAATTAAGGCTCTCACGCTTGTTGTGCGGTCTCGTTGTCCTATTTCTAGGGTCACAAAAGGTCGTCGGTCCACTATCTTATGGGTACGTTCACCTGAAGCCTCACACATGGCCATGTGATAGCCTGGAGATGCTTGAGTGTCAGTCATAGGCTGATCCCTCCCTTGTCTCCTCAACCTCATTCGTCTGATACGCTCTAAGGCCTCTGCCTGAGCTTCTTCTCGAATTCGTTTTTCCTCCTCTTTACGTTGCTTAGCAGTATTGAGTCGACTTAGCATTTCCTCCGTGAGGGGTTCCTGATACAGCTTGACTCTGCATCCGCTAATATAGTTTGGGAGAACATCCCCCTCTAGAGTGGCTAGTTGTACTGCTCCACTCGTGGAGATCCTATTGATGATCATAGGGCCGTAGCCTCTCTTTTCTAGCTTCCTTGCGTGTTGTTTCAATGTGTAGACTAAAACTAGATCTCCTGCTTTTAAACCCTTATCCTTCACATGGGCATCAAAGTATGCCTTCTGTCTCTTCTTAGCTGCATATATCCCTGCAGCTGCTCTCAGTCTGGTTTCTCCTAATCGTTCAAGGTCAAAAAATCTAGAGGAGAGTTCATGACCCGTCCATTCGTGCTCTTGTGCTACTTTCAATGTAGGTATTAAGAAGTCCAACGGTAGCACTGCGTTTTGGCCAAATACCATCTGAAAGGGGGTGGCTTGGAGTACCGTTTTGTAGGCGACTCGGTATGCCCAAACAACATGGTGTAGCTGTTTGTCCCAATCAGAGCGTTTATTGTTCACTAATTTTGTCAATACATTGCATAGGATCTTATTGGTGCTTTCGGCTTGCCCATTGGCTTGAGGGTGATAGGGGGCAGACTTCTTATGCACTACCAAGAATTCTTGGAGCAGATTTTCAATAACTTCATTCAAGAAGTGAGTGCCTCTATCACTAACTAGCTCTATGGGTAGCCCGTATCTTGTGAATACATTCTCAAACAAGAATTTAGCAGTTGTCTGAGCGTCGTTCTTCGTTGTGGCTTTTACCTCTACCCACTTGGTTAGATAATCCGTGGCAACGATGATATACTCAGCATGGGAACCCTTAGCTGGGGGATTGATAGGACCTACAAAGTCTATTCCCCACTTAGAGAATGCACGTCCGCCCATCATGGGCTTCAGTGGCATCTCATCTCTGCGTATAGGATACTGGGTTCGCTGACAAATCTCACACCTCTTCACATAGGTATGTGCGTCCATGTGAAGGGTGGGCCACCAAAATCCTGCAAATAGAATTGCTTTGATCACCCTATCTGGACCAAAATGTCCTCCTGCTACACCCTGGTGAGCTGTTTCCAAGATCTTTAGGTATTCACCTTCATGGACACATAGTCTCAGGTAACCATCCTTACCCCTTTTGTATAAATTATCACCAATGATGGTGTAATCCAAGGCTTCTTGTTCCAAACTTCTTTGCCTGGCCAAAGTCATATCTTGAGGAAATGTTTTCGTCCTCAAGAAGGATACTAGGGGTTCACTCCAATCAGGCACTATGGACACTTGATAAAGAGTGGCATGTTCCACAGGTGGTTTAGTGCAGCAGATTGGGCATTCCTTGCACAACTTCTGGACATCCGCTTCCATGGTCGGCCAATGCACTCCTAGTCTCCTCAAGGTCTGTAGGGTTCGTTGTTTTGAGTAGTGTTGCTCTAATGCACCTACATGTGCTAATTGCAACCACTTAGCGTACTCGTCCTCTTCTACACAACAAGCCAAGATTCCTTGATCCGTGTGCTTGTACATACTTCCAGCCATGATGTGGTACTTTTGAGCTTTGACTACCTCCTTATCCTGTGTGTTTACTATTGGATGATTAGGTCCATATGTAAGTATTGGCACTAAGGGCTTGGCCCATTGGGGCACCACTTCCAAGTTAAACAAGTAAGCATCAGGTAAGTCATCTGACACTCCTTGTGGGGCTTCTCCTGATGTGAGCCTTGAGAGATGATCTGCTCTTAGATGAGTTCTGCCCTTTCTCACTACTACCTCAAAGTCATACTCCATTAGTAAGAGAAACCATCTTACTAATCTGCCTGTATTACATGGCTTGTTCACGAGATATAACAATGCTTGGTGATCAGTAAAAAATTTAAACTTATTTGCAAGCAAATAGTGTCTAAATTTCTTGACTGCATATACCATGCCTAATCCTTCTCTTTCAGTAGTGGTATAATTTCGTTCAGCTGCGTTCAACTGTCTACTAGCGTAGGCAATGGGAAGATCCATGTTACCTTCGCCAGTAGGTTGCGCGAGTACACACCCAATAGCATAATTGGATGCATCCACATGAACATGGAAAGGCTTATTCCAATCTGGCGTGGTCAAGATTGGTGCTGAACATAATCTTCGTTTAAGCTCTTGGAAGGAGTTCTCACATTCATCAGTCCACTCAAAATTAGTCAGAAGTCCGTACATGGGCTTTGCAATGACGGCATACATGTGAATGAATCATCGGTAATAACCACAATGCCCCATGAAAGCTTGTACTTCCTTGATATTCCTTGGCCTAGGTAGCTCTGCTATGGCTCTCACTTTCTCTTCATGAGTAGATATGCCATTCTTTGACACTATGTGTCCTAGAATCTTGCCTTGCCTGACCATAAAAACACACTTTTCTGGGTTCAGGCAGACCTGATATTCTCTACATTTGTCAAAGATTTGTCTGAGTTCAGGAATATGGGTTTGTCTAATATTGGAATGAGCACAAAGATCATCAACATAGACTTCTAAATTCTTCCTCAGGAACTCCTTAAACACATGGCACATTAATCTCTCGAAGGTAGCTGGTGCATTGGTAAGCCCAAATGGCATTACTCTGAAGGCGAAAAGGCCCCATTCTGTGGCAAAGGCTGTCTTATGCTGATCTTCTGGAGCTATGGCTACTTGATTGTAGCCCGAAAACCCATCTAGGAAGCTGTACACTTCTTGCCTGCTACCCTTTCTAATAGATGCTCAGTGATAGGAAGCGGATAGCTATCTCTAATAGTGGCTGCATTAACCTTCTTCAAGTTAATGCAAACTCGTAATTTGCCGTTCTTCTTGGGCACCACTACAATGGGGGATACCCATTCAGTGTGCTCAATTTCATAGATAAATCCGGCTTCCACCAAGCGGTCTATTTCTTCTTTGATCTTAGCAGCATAGTTATCATTATATGTATATGGCTTTTGCTTAGAGGGTTTAGCATCTGAGGTCATGGGAATTGTGTGTGAGCATATGTCTGGGTCAACACCCTTCAAATCCTTGTAGCTCCAAGCGAATACATCTCGGTATTCTCTTAGCAAGGCTATCAGCTCTTGTTCTTCCTCTTCTGTTAGGTCATGACCTATGTATGTGCATCTTTCTTCTCCTTCCTCGATGGCGACAACTATTTTCTTGGTAGTTTCCTTGCTATCATAGGCTTCTCCTGCTTGTGCCTCACGTTTAGGCATTCTTATCATGACCCTCCTATCGTCTATCTCATATTTTTTAAAGTTTTCAGGGACCTCAAACAAAGATTCTTCTGCCTCCAGAGTGACTTCCTTCTTCTTTCTTTTCTTTCCTCCGCTTTTAGAAGCTACTTGTGTGGCTAACCTCACCTCATTTGTAAGCTCTCCGTGCCTCTGGGGTTGAAATTCTACTTCATAGAAGTATTCTTCATCTGATGCAAAGGGTGGGTCCATAATGATTGACTCTAGATCAGAGTCACTTGCATCCTCAAATGCATCAGGGATAGGTTCGCATTCTTCTAGAACTGCCTCTCCCATGATTGGCTCTATGGAGAAAACTGAAATGTCATAGCCATCCTCATCACAGTGGGGTGTTCATTGTTCCTCATTGATGGCTACATCCATGGTTGCTAGGATTTCTGCCCAGCCGTGGGGTTCGAATTCTTCGTCAGGAAATACTACAGGTGCATAGGCTGGGTCTTGAATGTGTCTATGTGTTTCGTTTGCACCTATATCTCTTTCCTTTTCTCTTTTCTCCTCTTCTACTGCTACTTTGCACATCCATAAGTGGGTGTCTTCATGCATCCATGAGGATCCGGATCCTATGGAATGCACAGACTCAGTCTCCTCTTTGGCTCTATGGATGGGATTCCATTGAATAGGTGGTACGTCTCTATGAGAGTAATCCTTAAGATTGACTTTGGTTGTGACACCTAGATGTTGCAAATACAAGGAATTGGTTCCCCAATCCTGTACCACTTGCAACTGCCGCAGAAATGGTCTTCCCAAAATCATTTCATAGGCATGATTTTCGCTAAAGTCACATATAGCAAATGTATGTTCAAACTCGACACCACAGGTGGTGAGAGTTATTCCTTCTAGCAATCCCAAGGGTCTCTCTATGTGACCATCAGCCATTTGCAATTTCATCCTTGTGGGCCTGAGTGCGGGCTTGCCCCAACGTTTCCATAGGGATGTGGTGGCAATTGCAACTCCTGCACCTGAGTCCAAAATTGCCTTGGTGGTGTGCCCCTGGTAGGAGATGGGAAGATAGGTATTCCCTTCTTCACCTTCGCACATGTCTCCTATCTTATCCAAGGGTATCTCTGGCACTGTCCTATGTGATCCTTCCTGGGAATGAGGTTTTGCTACTTCGGGCACTTGATTTGCTACATGTTTCCACACTTCTGGTCTAACCTTGAGCAGCTCTTCCAAAGTGAGATTGCACTGCACTTTGGTGTTCTTCACTACCTCTGTGTTCCTAGGTATGACTGAATCTTCGTTTCTTACCATGACTGTGGGGGTTCTCATATAAGTAGACTTGGCTTCCCATGGGCCCGTGAAGTGGGGTAATTCCTGTAGAGAGTTAGACTCGAAGTCTAATCTTTCTTGAGATTGGGTGCTCTCCTGCTCCCCGTAAATGGATGGGATGTCTTGTGGGAATTGGTCATGTGCATCATCCACAAGTTCAATGGGAGGAGGGACTTCACTTTCCTTAGCCCATTTGTCTTCTTGAATCTCGCGTAGGAATTCTGGTGTGAACCGATTCATAGAAGATGATGTGTCTGGCTCCGTAGAGTTAGGCACATAGGCTTCAGGCACATAGGCTTTCTGGGTAGGAAGACCTGCTCTTTCACTAGCCTTGTCATGGTGTTGAGGGGCGAGTTCCTTTTGTGTTTGTGCTATTAGATTCTCCATTCTTTCTAGAGAAGGGGGGTTGTCGGGTTTAGTGGAATTGGGCACATAAGATTTTGATGGGGGATGGATCATGTTTTTGTTTGCCTTACCGCTCTCTTGATTTTTTTCTTCCTCGGCAGATCTTGCAATTATGCCCTCTAACTTCTCTAGAAGTCCGTCCAAGTGTAATTGCGTCTTGGCTGAGCCCGAGTAATTGAAAAGGCGACTGGCTTCAAACATAGTCTGAGCCAATGCGACCATTTTCGCGCAAAGCTTGGTTCTTTCTATCTCTAGGTCAGCTCTAGGGTAGCACTTGTCATGATCCGTTACATTTGGCCCTTCTTGGATTCTGGCCTGATATGCTTTAAGCATCATGTCTATATCTTCAGGAGTGGGATCGGCTAATACTGATCCTACTCGGGGTGGTGGGTGGGATACGTGGGGTGTATTAGAGGGTGGAGGGATGGAGGGTGATGGGGATGGTAGCGGTGGGAATGTGTGAGAGTGCGATTGAGATGTGATCTCTATGATCTTTGCTTTGGTTTCTCTCAAGCTTTCTTCAAGTTTGCTCATCTTTTTTGCCCATTGCCTTTTCATTCTTTCACGACTATCCTTCCAGGCTCTCGTTCTCTTTTTGGTTAAGCTCTCTGTTTCACTCACCTCGGGGCTCTTTTCCTGACCAACACCTTGGTTTTATTGTAGTGCCTGGGCTCTTGTGATCACCTGCACAGGTGCAGTGGAAGTCACACTCCCTGTGGAGTCTACAACTAACCCAACAACATTGATAGGAGTGATTTTAGGCATGTTATTAGGGTTCTTTGGGCAATCTCGTAGGAGATGCTCTTTCCCACAGTCTTGACAGAAACCCTGAATGGTTACTGGTTGAGGTTGTGTAGGGGCAGATAGTGGACAATCACGTATAAGGTGATCTCCCTGACATATGAAGCATGGTCCTCTAGGAAAAGGGGGTCGTACCTGCCTAGGTTGAGGTCTAGAGTTGGGGTTTGTGTACATGACATTAGCATACTCAGGTTCCCCACTATTTTCACTTGGGTCCTCATAATAGTATGACTCGTTATGCTCGGGTGACTGCATGTAATAAGCCTGTGGGCTATCAATATGCGTGGAGTCAAAACTATGGTCACTTGGATCACTGTCTCATAGTAATGGGGTGATTGGGACTATGGCTCTGTTCGGATTTTCTTCAGCAGATGCATATTTCACTGGGATCACATTGGTTGGAGCAGGGGGTTGCTGTACTAGGACTGGTTGAGGTCTCTGCTGCCCTTGATAAGGTGGCTGATAAGTTTGCTGTGGTCTGTTGTATTGTTGTGGTGGGTACTGATTCTGGTATCTACCCTGTTGTGGATATGGCTGCGGGTAATTTTGCCTAACAGTTTGTTTGTTATATGGGCAGTCTTGTGCAGTGTGGTTTGTGTACCTGCGCTCTATGGTGCAGTACTGGCTATTAGGATTCGCCTGGGGTTGGGCCATAATGGGACATACATTTGCCATATGGTCACCGCCACAAGTGTAACACCGCTTAACTGGGGCAAATCTCAGAATTCGTTTGCTAGAGACACCTAGTTTTTGAGCTACCTTCTCTACAAGTTCCTCAATGGATGTGGATTGACTAGATGTGAGGCTACTAGAGCTATCAGAATCCTTATAGATTTTTGATAGTTCCAATTCCTCACCTAGATTGTCCTCAATGTCTATGCACATGCGCACACACTCTTCTATCGTTCTGGGGTCCTTTAAGTACACATATGACCTGAGCTTGGTGCTCAACAATCCATCTAAGAACAAGGCCACTTGTTTGGCTGGTGTGGGTAACTCCGACATCGGGCATCTCTCCAGGTACTGCCTAAATCTTCTTCCAGCTAGTCTGACCGTCTCTTGAGGTGTTTGTTTGAAGCTATGAATTAGTGAGGAGGTGTTATGCCTGATTCCACTCTTAGAAAACTCAATGATAAATGCCTCTAAGAGCTGGTCTATGTTTCTGAAATGCCTCTCGTTTAGTGGTTGAAACCACGTAAGGGCAGTGTTCCTAAGGGTTAGACCAAAAGCATTATATTGTGTGAATAGGTCCTCTACCTGCTCAGCTTTCAAGACTTGCCGACATTCTGCCACATGGTCATAAGGGTCTCCAGTGCCATCGAAGTAATTCTTCATGGACTTCACCAGTTGAGTTGGTCGCAGGGCCCTAGTGTGTTCTCTCGGCCTTGGCAAAGGAAAATCGTCAGCATTCCTTTGATTCCATGGGTTCTATGTCTCTCAGGTTCCACTCTATTCCTTTCTGTTCCCGTTCTTTCTCTTCCCAGGGAGTTGGCAAAACTTACCTCAAGTTTGTCTCTACTTCTATCTCTTTGAGCTCCATGAGCTTGGGAGGTCCCAGCTCCTTGGTGACCAAAGAACGCATTAGACCTTGGTTGGGGAAAAACAAATTCACCCTTTCATGTGTAGGCATGTCTGCCATGCTCCGTGACCACGAAGATCCTCTCTGATGTATTGTCTAAGTATGTTACTTTACCTGGGCAGTCAGGGTCTTTAAACTCATATATTGTGAGGGCACTCACTTCCTGAGGTTGAGCAGATTTATATCTCCAAAAAGCCTCATCGGCTTCTCGGTTTAAAAGCAGATCTATGCTTTTATTATCCTGTGGAATCCACTCTGGAGTCATGATTCTGGTCAAGACAGATTTACCACGGGGAGTTCTTGGCTCTCTCTCTGAGTTCCCTTGCTCTATATCACCCATGTCGGTCTCCGCAATCACATTTCCAAACTCATCAGTTCTATCAGGAAGAGTGGTGACTACATATATAGTCCCCTCTTTATCTAGGTATGCTCCATTCTCAAACTTGACTACTGGGTGGTCTAATCCATGGGGTTGATCGGGGTTCTTAATCTGTACCACCGATCTTCTCAGGCCATCTTCATAGATGCAAGCACCTAGATGATTAGTCCTGATGTATTCCAGTTGAGTCTTGTAAGGTCCTTCTGGCTTTTCTAGATAAGCCAACCCTGAACTGCCTACTGGTCTCTCCATGTGATAGGACATCTCAGAATCACTTGTTTCTGATCTGGGAGTGTATGGGTAATCACTCAACTGTTGGGCCCAAGACCTGGCAGTGTGATTGACACTAGCTTCAGAAGATCTGAGGCTTTGTCTGTCTCGGCCTAAGTGTCTGCCTGATCTAAGGTTCATATGCCTAATTTATCTACCCCCTTGGACCTAAGCACACTCTCTTCGCAAGTTAATTTGCACCAATCACTTTGTTCTTTTGAGTTGAATATTATGTTTATGGTCTTGTTTGAAATCGCATCGTTAGGAGTACTTAAGTGAATTTCCGCACTTGATAAGTGATCGATTCCAGTTTACCTTTTATCCCTTAGGGTTTTCGCACTTAAGACCTATTTACTTCTTGCACTTGGTTGATTAATACTCTTGGACTTGATTCGTTCCTAACGTTGCCCTAATTAATTACCACACCTAAGTCGTACTTAGCCTAGGCTAGGAGTTGACAAAGGAGGGTTGAGAGATCTTCCAACCTCAATTAGCTGGTTGACCAGACTGCTACACAAGCCCAGGAAGCCTTCTCCCAAGCTTGGTACTCACCCTTGCTAGCTTGCTTTGGATTGCCTTGAGTGCACACAATGTTCCTGCAAAAGCTCACCAGTCAGTATAGCTCTATTACCACAAGTATTTGAAAGACACACATCAATATTTTCAGCCCCCCCTGGAGTAACTCACTGTACCCCCTCAATCTTAGGACCACCTAGTCTCACCTAAAGGCCAACTTGAAAATACATGTTCTAAAACTCCACGTATGATTCTAGAAAAAACCAATCGAGGTGCACGTAGGATTTTCAACAAGCTTTCCAACGAGACCAAAATCTCATTAATCGGAGTTCGTATGGTGAAGTTATGACCATTCAGGCACTTAGGGGTCCAAACAAGCTCTTAGGGTTCAGGAAATTCCTCCCTGGTTTTTAGGTCTTTTGCCCACTCCTAAGGTTCTAAAGTTATACCAAGGTGCCTAAAATTAAGCTCAAGTACCCTTCCAATCACTCAAAAATAACCCTAAATTTTCATGCGTTTAAAGGCCGTGTATCCCGATAGGTCGGGTCGAGGTGTCGCGATAGGTGGGAAGTGTCGCGATAGGCCGAAGTGTCGCGATAGGTCGTGAGGTGTCGCGATAGGCCGAAGTGTCGCGATAGGTCGTGAGGTGTCGCGATAGGTGGCGAAGTGTCGCGATAGCTCGTGAAGTGTCGCGATAGGTCGTGAGGTGTCGTGATAGGTCGTGAGGTGTCGCGATAGGTCGTGAGGTGTCGCGATAGGTGGCGAAGTGTCGCGATAGCTCGTGAGGTGTCGCGATAGCTCGTGAGTGTCGCGATACGTCGTGAGGTGTCGCGATAGGTGGCGAAGTGTCGCGATAGCTCGTGAGGTGTCGCGATAGCTCGTGGGTGTCGCGATACCTCGAGGTGTCGCGATAGCTCGGGATATGGTGAATTTTACTGTTCTGTCTAGTGATCCTGGGAGCTCTAGGCCTGCGCAGTGTCGTGGTGCACACAGAATCGTGATTGGGTGAAATTTTCGGAGTGTCACGATAGCTCGAGGTCAACGCCTCGGGGACTGTGCAGACATATTCTGTACCTGCTGAGCTTGCTGGAGATGATGATGGAGCTGCAACCTGCAAGAAACATGCAAAAACACACAAAAACAAGCACACACACTCGCTCTCTCTCAAACTCGCACACAACAAATGAGGGAAATGACAAGGAAGAGGGAATATGTAGTGGGGAAGGAGAAGGAGGTGGAGATGGAGAAGGAGATGAAGATGGAGATGGAGATGGAGAAAAATCAGAAATTTACCAACTACTTACCATTCCAACGCGTCCTCTCTACGTCTTACCATCACACGCTCGTCCTCAAAGCTCGATTCCCGGCAACGGCGCCAAAATTTGGTGTAGCTCAGTGATGAGTAGCACCTCCTTTAATGTCAATCCGGGAAGACGTGAGGATGGTATGAAGACCACGAGCAAGTGGAAGCACAAGTGCGTGAGTGAGAAGCACACAAGCATGCACACACATACACGCACACGCACGCATACGGCAAGAACAAAGAGAGTAAGACAATGGAATCACTTATATTGCAACCAAGTTCTCATACAAGCTCAAAACTATAAGAAGCTCTCCAAAAATGAGCTCTCTAGCTCTATTTATAGTTTTTGACTAGCTTTGGCCCTATCCAGACCTAGTGTCCGGCCTAGTTAAAAATTAGGTTCCAGGGCTTATTTGAGGGCTCAAACGAGATCTAAAAATTATGAAAATTGGCAGGCAACTACTTCTAAGGCTCCCCAAGCTCGAGGACTCCTCGGCTTGTACAAAATGGAGCTACAAAAAGGTGAAATGATATTTACAAGGGTTTTTAGTGATGAGAATCACTTTAAAATGATGTAAGGGTTTTGAAAAAAAAAAATGAAGGGTTGCCTTAGTGCTAGATCTGCATGTGTGTCCGTACTTGCTTCTTCCCGTGTGCTGTCAACACATAGCCTTGAGCCTCTTGCTCCATGCTTCGTCTTCTTGCTAGACTGGCCTCTTTGGGTAATCTTCCCAATCTCATAAACTCTACCAATGGAGCACTCCAATTTGGAATTAATGATACTTGATAAAGGGTCGCATGCTCCACTGGTCGTCTCTCTCTGCACATTGGACAATTCTTGATCCACTCATGTATTTCTTTGTCCATGCTAGGCCAATACACTCCTAAACGTTTCAAATTCTGCAATGTTCGTTGTTTAGAATAGTGATTTCCTATTCCTTCATGGGCTTGTTGCAACCAACTACTATGTTCATCGTCCTCAACACAACAAGCTAATACACCCTCAGTATCTTGTTTGTACATGCTTCCTGCTAATATGTGATATTTATGTGATTTTACAATTTCTTCTTGTGATGATTTGACATTCTTATTTGCAGGGCCAAAGGTTAGGACTGGTACCAACTTATTTGCCCATTTAGGAACAACTTCTAAATTGAACAGATAAGCATCAGGTAATTCATCGGACACTCCTTACGGTGACTCTCCTAAAGTGATGCGAGAAAGATGATCTGCCCGAAGGTGGGTTCTACCTTTCCTGACAACAACTTCAAAGTCATATTCCATTAGTAAGAGGAACCATCTTACTAAGCGTCCAGTACTGCAAGGTTTATTGACCAAATATAACAAAGCTTGATGATCAGTGAAAAACTTGAACTTGTTGGCCAGTTAATAGTGTCTAAACTTCTTCACAGCATATACCATGCCTAAGCCCTCTCGCTCAGTTGTGGTATAGTTTCATTCAGCTGTGGTGAGCTGTCTACTAGCATATGCTATGGGCAAATCTAAGTTTCCTTCTCGTGTGAGTTGTGCCAGCACACATCCTATGGCATGATTGGATGCATCCACATGGACATGGAATGGTTTATTCCAATCAGGAGTGGTCAGCATTGGTGCTATGCACACACGTTTCTTCAGTTCATTGAAAGAATTCTTGCATTCATCGTTCCACTCAAAATTAGACAACAAGGCATAAAGGGGTCTAGCTATGATCGCGTACATGTGGATAAACCTTCGGTAATATCCACAATGGCCAATAAAGGCTTGTACCTCTTTAACATTCCTTGGCCTTGGCAGCTCCGCTATGGCGCGTACCTTATCTTCATCTGTTGAGATTCCATTCTTAGAAACAATATGACCTAAGATTTTACCTTGACGCACCATGAACACACACTTTTCTGGGTTCAGACACACTCGATATTCTCTATACTTGTTGAAGATTTGTCTGAGCTCAGGGATGTGAAATCTTCTTTCTTGGGAATGAGCACATAAATCATCAACATACACTTCTAAACTCTTCCGCAAGAACTCTTTGAAGACATGACACATGAGCCTTTGGAATGTTGCAGGTGCATTGGTGAGCCCAAATGGCATCACACGAAATGCAAATATTCCCCACTCTGTGGCAAAAGCTGTTTTGTGTTGATCTTCTGGGGCAATGGCTACTTGATTGTAACCGGAAAATCCATCAAGGAAGCTATAAACTTCCTTGCCTGCAACACGCTCCAATAGGTGTTCCGTGATTGGAAGTGGATAACTATCTCTGATCGTAGCAGCATTAACTTTTTTAAGGTTAATACACACTCGCAACTTTCCGTTCTTGGGAACCACTACAATGGAGGACACCCATTCAGTATGCTCAATCTCATAGATGAATCCAGCTTCAATCAGCCTATCAATTTCTTCTTTTATTTTGGCGGCATATGTATCATTATATGTGTAGGGCTTCTATTTGGTGGGCTTTGCATCAACAGTCATGGGGATAGTATGAGAGCAATATCTTGGATCTACCCCTTTCAAGTCTTTATAGTGCCACGCAAACACATCCCTATATTCCCTTAATAGAGCTACGAGCTCCATTTCTTCTCTTGCACTTAGGTCATCTCCTATATATGTGCATCTCTCTTCGTTCTCTTCAATGGTCACTACAATTTTCTTGGTCTTTTCTTTATTATCATATGATTCTCCTATGATGGACTCTCTCTTAGGCATTCATACCAAAATTTTGCGGTCGTCAACTTCATATTTCTTGAAGTTTTCTGGTACTTCAAACAATGATTCCTCCTCTTCTTGTTTCACTGCTTTTCTTTTCTTTTTCTTTTGACTGCTCTCACTTCCATCCTTTGAATTTACCGTTTTAATGCTTGTGAGAGGTTCCTCTTCTTTCTAGTTAAACACGCCTACATCTTCTAAATAGTGCTTCTCTTAGTTAAAGCAACTATCCATCACAATGGACTCTAGATCATCGTCATTCTCTTCTTCTTCTATGACATCACTAGGGTCACATTCTTCTAGCAAGGACTGACACATGAACACTGAAATGTCATAACCCTCCTCATCACAATGAGGTGTCCATTGTTCTTCATTGAAAGCAATGTCCATGGTGGCTAAGATTTCTAGCCAGCCATGAGGCTCAAATTCCTCGTCTGGAAAGATCATCGGTGTGTAGGCTGGGTCTCTAACTAGTCTATCTCCTGGTGAAGTTCCTTCTTCTCTCACCTTCAAGTGTTTTTCCTCTTCCTCTGTGACCTTGCACATCCACAAATGAGTATCTTCATGCAACCATGATGGATCAGGTGAACTTTCAAAATGCACAGAGATGGAATCTTCTTTCACTTTGTGGATAGTATTCCATTGTAGAGGTGGTACATCTCTGAAGGAGTAATCCTTCAAATTGACCTTGGTGGTGACACCTAAGTGTTGTAAGTACAAGGAGTTGGTTCCCCAATCTTGTACTATTTGCAATTGTCATAGGAAGGGTCTTCCTAGGATCATCTCATAGACATTATTTTTCTCAAAGTCACATATAGCAAATGTGCGCTCAAACTCTACACCACAGGTGGTTAGAGTTATCCCTTCTAGCAATCCTAGAGGTCGTTCAAAATGACCGTCTGCCATCTGAAGCTTCATTCTAGAAGGTCTTAATGTGGGTTTTCCCCATTGCTTCCACAAGGAAGTGGTCACAATGGCAACACCAGCACCTGAATTTATGATTGCTTTGGTTGTGTAACCTTGCTAGGTGATTGGAAGATAAGTATTACCTTCTTCACCCTCACACATGTCCCCTATTTTGTCTAGAGGTATCTCTGGTACTTTCTGCTTAGAGCCTCCTTTTGGCATATTGGAATCAAGTTCTGGAACCTGATCCTTCACATGATTCCATAGCTCGGGTTTTGCTTTTAATAACTCTTCTACAGTGAGATGACATTGAACCTTAGTGTTCTTCATGACATCAGTGTTCCTTGGAACCAATGAGTCTTCATGTCAGACTAGTATTATGGGAGCTCTAATCTGGAGAGATTCAGATTCCCATGGGCCTAGAAATTGAGGCAGTTCTTCTAAGGTATTAGATTCGAAATCTAACCTTCCATCTTCTTGTTGTTTTGCTTCATCTCCATAAATAGATGGAATGTCTTGGGGAAATTGATCATGAAGATCATCAATCTCAAGAATAGGAGGGGAGTTACCCTTCTCCTTGGCCCATTTCTCTTCTTGTATTTCTCGCAAGAACTCTTGAGAGTACTGTTGAATTGAAGGAGGTATTCCAGCATCTGTGGAATTAGGAATGTACGTTCCCATTGGTGGAGAGCTTCTTCTCTCAAAAACTGGCTGAGCCTGTGGAGGTAAAGAAACTTGTGGTTTGTTTACCAATCACTCTAATATTTCTAGTAAGCCCTGGAAATGCAAATCCGGTTTGACAGAGTTTGTCTGATTGAACTTTTGACTAGTCTCAAGTATAGCTTGAGCTTGTTCTACCATTTTCATGCACATTTTCATCCGTTCAATCTCTAAATCTGCTCTAGGGTAACTCTTGTCTAGGTTTGCAACTGTTGGCCCTTCTTGAAGTCGAGCCTGGTAGGCCTTGACCATCATGTCCAAACCTTCTGGGGTTGGATCTGCAAGAACAGACCCTGGCTGCGGCCTATTTACAATGGGTGGTGGGGTGGGATGAGGTGGAGTGGATGGAGTGTCAGCATGCGAGGGGTTTTGAGATGCGATGTCTTCTATTTTTGTTTTTGTGTCTTTCAAGCTTTCTTCTAGTTCCGATAAATTTTTATTCCACTTGCGATTGGCCTTCTCTCTGGTATCCTTCCATGTTCTTGTTTTTTGCTTGCTAGGTTCTCCCGATTCACTCGACTCCGATTGCTCTGCTGGTTTATCTTGTTTTAATGCTTGTGCTCTAGTGACAACTTGTATAGGAGCCACATTAGTGCTACTTGAACTAGAATCCGCCACTAAGCCTACCACATTAATGGGTGTAATCTTGGGTGCACTGGAGGGGTTTCTTGGACAATCTCTGGGAAGATGGTCTTTGCCACATTCAGGACAAAAAGCTTCTATTGTGATAGCTTGACCTTGACTCGGAGATGGTGAGTGGGGACAATCACGAAGGAAATGGTCACCCTGACATCTGAAACAAGGTCCTCTAGGGGCTTGTGGTCTCCCTTGTCTCAATTGGGGCCTAGGGTTAGCATTGTTGTACATGATATTGGAGTATTCAGGCTCCCAATTTTGTTCCATAGGTGGTGCCTCATATTGATATGGGTAAATCTCACTATGTTCAAGTGACTCTGTGTAATAAGCATGTGGACTACCTTCATGGGAGTAGTCAGAGCTATGAGCATGAGAATCATTATCTGGTATCAATGGGGTTAGTGGCACCAATGCTCTATTTGGATTTTCCTCTCCCACTACATACTTGACTGGAATCACGTTGGCAGGAGCTGGTGGTTGGTTTCCCAAGACAGGTTGTGGCCTATATTGTGCCTGATATTGCTGTTGTGGTCGATAATATGGCTCTTGGTATTGGTTCTGATACCTACCTTGTTGATAAGGTTGCTGATAAGTTTGTCTAATAGCCTGCCTATTGTAGGGACAATCTTGAGCCGTGTGGTTTGTGTATTTTCTCTCAATAGTGCAATATTGAGCATTCCTTTCTCTAATGTTTTGGTTTTGCATTGGGCATATGTTAGCCATGTGTTGGCACACAAGTCAGAGGAAGCGCATATTAGCGCAACGGAGGAGTCATGCACAATACGGCAACAAGGCCCAATCAGTTTTTCCCATGAACCATTCACAACTCAAGTGATTTTAATCACTACACAAACATTGTAAATTCCGTTTTTGGTAGAATAGACTCCATTTTGTGCAAGCCGAGGAGTCCTCGAGCTTGAGGAGTATTAGAACTAGCTACATATCAATTTTCATAATTTTTAGACTCTGTTTGAGCCCTCAAATAGGCTCTAGAACCTAATTTTTAACTAGGCCGGACACTAGGTCTGGACAAGACCAAAGCTAGCTAGAAAACTATAAAAAGAGCTAGAGAGCTCATTTTTGGGGGTTAGATTGTTTGTGAATTGAGCTTATGTAAGAGACTTTTTGACTAATGCAAAGAACTCCATTGTTCCTCTCCTTGTTCTTGCCTTGTGTGCGCGTGCGTGTGTATGTGTGTGCATGCTTGTGTGCTTCTCACTCACGCACTTGTGCCTTCACTTGCTCATAGTCTTCATACTAGTCCTCATGTCTCCACGGATTGACAATTATGAGGTGAATCTTCTCACGTTGGGACTCACCATTGTGCTAGAGTGACACCAAATTTGGTGCCGTTGCCGGGGAAAGAGCTTCGAGGACGAGCGTGTGATGGTAAGACGTCGAGTTGAGACATTGGAGTTATAGGTAATATCCGTCCTTCTCTTTATTTTTCTTCGTTTTTTTTCCTTACTTTCGCATCACCATCATCACCATCATCATCCCCACCATCTCTCACCTCCATCTCCATCTCCACCAAAATTTCAGTTTTTTGGTCATATTACACTCCCCACCTCATTTCCCTCATTTCATTGTGAGAGAGAGCGAGAGAGAGCTTGCATGCTAGCTGTTTTTGGTGTGTTTTTGAGCGTTTGTTGCAGGAACTTGCTGTACCACCTCCTCCAGCAGTGTGCGCAGGTATGACAGACTCTGCACAGGTCCCGAGACGACGACCTCTGTCTGTCGCGACAGACAGAAAAACTTAACATTTTGTGAATGCGTGTTTGGCACGGTAACCTACACCATTAGGGCACTCTAAATCAATAGAAGTTTCTCAAAAATTTGCGTTTTTTCAGTCTATCGCGACAGACACCGTCTATCGCGACAGACACCGTCTATCGCGACAGACCAAACCACGACAGACACCATCTATCGCGACAGACACCGTCTATCGCGACAGACCAAAATTCCACGACAGACACCGTCTATCGCGACAGACACCGTCTATCGCGACAGACACCGTCTATCGCGACAGACCAAAATTCCACGACAGGCACCATCTATCGCGACAGACACCGTCTATCGCGATAGACACCGTCTATCGCGACAGACCAAAATTCCACGACAGGCACCATCTATCGCGACAGACACCGTCTATCGCGACAGACCAAAATTCCATGACAGGCACCATCTATCGCGACAGACACCGTCTATCGCGACAGACCAAAATTCCACGACAGGCACCGTCTATCGCGACAGACACCGTCTATCGCGACAGGCACCGTCTATCGCGACAGACACCGTCTATCGCGACAGACCCGTCTATCGCGACAGACAGACATTTTCGGCAAAAATTAAGGGGTACATTTTTTGGAAATTTAGGCTAAATTTTGGGCATATTTGCACTCTCAAATACTCATACACTTGCAAAGGCCTTAGAAAAATGCATTAAAACCCCTGAAAGGTTCTGTTGGTCTAGTTAACCCCCTAAACCCTGAACGGTCATAACTTTTTCATACGAAATCCATTTTTTGTGCTCTAGGGCTTGTCGGAAAGCTCTTGGCATATACTACACGCCCTCAACTGTTTTTTATAAGAATAACGCGTTGATTTTCAGATAGGATATTTGGAAGTTGACACACAGAGGGGTAGAAACACCAAGGGAGCTCTAGAGGAAATTTCTAGCAATACAAAAGGGGGAACAAGGGTCATTAAAAAAGTGTCTGAAATAAATTGTCTGTCAATTGAAAGGTCAACTTGGAGCTAATCCTGGGATTGATGCAGGTCTATTGAGAAGCAATTGAGAGCGTCCAAGCAAGGGTTTTGCGCAAGCTTGAGAATCAACTTCTCGAGCACTAAAGAGCAAGGTTCATCAAGAAAGGTCGGAATACTCTCATCTCCTCTTCGTCAATTCCTAGCTTAGGCTAAGAACGATCAGAAGTAGGAGTAAGTTAGGGCGACGATAGGCAACTATCAAGTTGAAGCATACCTAAACTTTCAAGCTCAAGCTAAGGGCATAATCCTTGTACTGTCGAGAATTTTAAAGGAAAATAACTTAACGTGGAACGATCAACTGCAAGTGCGAAACAACATTCAAATATTCCTGACGACGTGATATCAGACAAGACCTTAAACACGATAAAATAACTAAAAAGAACCAAGCGACTAATCTAAAGTAACCAGCAACGAGGTTGTACCCTGGGCAAAGAATTGGGCTACTTAGATAGACATATGAACCTTAGATCAGGACGACATCTAGTAAGGGAGAGACAAAGCCTTAGATCTTCAGAGGCTAGTGTTAACCACACTGCTAGGTCTTGGGCCCAGCAGTTGAGCCACCATTCGTACTACCCTAGCTCTGAGACCAGTGAGTCAGAGAGGTCTCAAGGCATGGACAGACCTACGGGGAGTTCAGGTGTGCCATACTTGTACAGGGTAGAAGGCCCTTATAAAACACAGTTGGAATACCTTAGGAACAACCGATTAGGTGCTAGCATCTATGAGGATGGCCTAGGAAGATCCGTGGTCCAGATTAAAAACCCTGACCAATCCATAGGACTAGAGCATCCAGCTGTCAAGTTTGAAAACGGTGCATACCTAGACAAAGAAGGAACCATATACGTAGTCACCAGTCACCCAGATAGGACAGATGAATTTGGAAATATAATCTCAGAAGCGGACTTAGGTGACTTGGAACAAGGAAACATGGGAGTAGAACCTAGAACACCCCGAGGCAAATCTGTTCTTACGAGAATAATCACACCAGAGTGGATTCCCCAAGATAATAAGAGCATAGATCTCCTTCTGAACCGAGAAACTGAAGAAGCCTTTTGGAGATAAAAATCTGATCGGCCATTTGATGTAGGAACAATCATGATCTATGAGCTTAAGGATCCTGATAGCCCAGGCAGAGTGACCTACTTAGACCACGCCTCAGAAAGGATCTTCGTGGTGACAGAAAATGATAGGCATGCTTACACTTGGAAAGGTGAAATCATTTTCCCCCAACCAAGATCACATGTGTCCTACGGTCACCCTGGAGCGGGAACATCCCAAGCTCATGGAACTCAAAGAGACAGAAGTAGAGATAGGCCAGAAGTAAGTTTTGCCAACTCAGGGGGTAGAGAAAGAACGAGGACGGAAACGAATAGAGTAGAACCTGGGACACTTAGAGCTCACAGGAATCAAAGAAATGCGGATGAGTTCCCTCTACCACGACCTAGAGAGCACACAAGGACTTTGAGACCAACTCAGCTAGTTAAGTCCATGAAAAATTACTTTGATGGCACAGGAGACCCATACGATCATGTGGCAGAGTTTAGGCAAGTCTTGAGAGCAGAACAAGTGGAGGACCTATTCACACAATATAATGCCTTTGGTCTAACCCTTAGGAACACAGCTCTTACGTGGTTCCAACCATTGAATGAGAGACAATTTAGGAGCATAGACCAACTCCTGGAGGCTTTCGTTATTGAATTCTCTAAGAGTGGCATAAGACATAATACCTCCTCATTGATTCACAGCTTCAAGCAAACCCCTCAAGAGACCGTAAGACTTGCAGGACGAAGATTTAGGCAATACCTTGAAAGATGCCCTATTACGGAGCTCCCCACACCAGCTAAGCAAGTGGCTTTATTCTTAGATGGATTGCTGAGTACAAAGTTAAGATCCTATGTGTACTTGAAGGATCCTAGGACCATAGAAGAGTGTGTACGCATGTGCATTGACATCGAGGATAACCTAGGGGAGGAATTAGAGCTGTCCAAGATATACAAAGATTCAGATAGTGCCTCTAGCCTCTCTTCCACGCAATCCACATCAATTGAGGAACTGGCAGAGAAAGTAGCTCAGAAATTAGGTGTCACTGGTAAACAGATCCCAAGGTTTGCCTCTATGAAGAGATGCTACACTTGTGGTGGCGACCACATGGCGAATGTATGTCCCGTTATGGCTCAACCCCAAGTAAATCCTAGTAGCCAGTACTGCACCATAGAACGGAGGTACACCAATCACACCGCACAAGATTGCCCCTACAATAAGCAAATAGTCAGGCAAACTCACCCTCAACCCTATCCACCGCAGGGAAGATACCAGAACCAGTACCCTCCACAACCATATGGCAGGCCACAGCAACCTTATCAGCAACCATACCAAAACCAACAAAGACCTCAGCCTGTGCTAGCCCAACAACCTCCAGCTCCATCCAACGTGATCCCAGTAAAGTATACAGCTGCAGAAGAAAACCTGAATAGAGCTATAGTCCCCGTAACATCATTACTTTCAGAAAGTGACCCCAGTGACCATAGCTTCGATTCTACACATGTTGATAGTCCCCAAGCATACTACATGCAGTCTCCTGAACATGGTGAGTCTTACTATAGTGAAGATCCAAATGAACCTAGTTGGGAATCAGATTACACAAATGTCATGTATGCCAACCCCAACCCCAGACCCCAACCTAGGCAGATAAGGACCCCATTCCCTAGGGGACCATGCTACCGATGTCAGGGTGATCATCTCATTCGTGATTGCCCCTTGCCTCCACCTACACAACCCCAGTCAGTAACGATCCAAGGTTATTGCCAAGAGTGTGGGAAAGAGCATCTCCTACGAGATTGCCCTAAAAATCCTAATAATATGCCAAAAATCACTCCTATCAATGTTATTGGGTTGGTTGTAGATTCCACAGGGAGTGTGACTTCCACTGCGCCAGTGCAAGTGGTCACAAGAGCTCAAGCTTTGCAGCAAAACCAAACCGCGGGCCAGGAAAAGAGCCCAGAAGTTAGTGAAACCGAGAGCATGACAAAGAAAAGAACTAGAGCTTGGAGAGATAGTCGTGAAAGAATGAAAAGGCAATGGGCAAAGAAGATGAGTGAACTAGAGGAAAGTCTACGAGAAACCAAGGCCAAAATCATAGAGATCACATCTCAACCGCACTCTCACACATTCCCACCGCTACCATCCCCATCACCCTCCATCCCTCCACCCTCTAACACACCCCACGTAACCCACCCACCACCCCGAGCAGGATCAGTATTAGCTGATCCCACTCATGAAGACATAGACATGATGCTTAAAGCATATCAGGCCAGAATCCAAGAAGGGCCAAATGTAACGGATCATGACAAGTGCTACCCTAGAGCTGACCTAGAGATAGAAAGAACCAAGCTTTGCGCGAAAATGGTCGCATTGGCTCAGACTATGTTTGAAGCTAGTCGCCTATTCAATTACTCGGGCTCAGCCAAGACGCAACTACACCTGGATGGACTCCTAGAGAAGTTAGAGGGCATAATTGCAAGATCTGCCAAGGAAGAAAAAAATCAAGAAAGAGATAAAGCGAGCAAAAACATGACCCATCCCCCACCGGAAGCTTATGTACCCAATTCCACTGAACCAGACAACCCCCCTTCTCTGGGAAGAATGGAGAATCTAATGGCACATTCAGAAAAGGAACCTTCCCCTCAAAGAAAGGAAAGGGGAAGAGAACGGATAAGCCAGCCTCTTCAGGAAGCCCATGTGCCTCCCCAAGAAGCTTATCTTTCCCCCCAAAAGGCAGATGAGCCTCCCTCGAAAGCTCACGTACATCCACAGGTTGCCTACATTCCTTCTCGGGGAGCATATGAGCCTGTTCAGAAAAGTAATAGAATAAGTCATCTTCCCCAGGAAGCTTGTACTCCAAACATCTATGAGAGCGAGGAAAGAGCCAATGATAGAATAAGCCCTCCTTCCCAGGTTACTTATGTGCCTAATTCTACGGAGCCAGACACTTCTTCTTCTATGAATCGATTCACGCCAGAATTCCTACGAGAGATTCAAGAAGACAAATGGGCTAAAGAAAGCGAAGTGCCTCCTCCCATTGAACTTGTGGATGATGCACATGACCAATTCCCACAAGACATCCCATCCATTTATGGGGAGCACGAGAGCACCCAATCTCAAGAAAGATTAGACTTCGAATCTAATTCTCTACAGGAATTACCCCATTTCACGGGGCCATGGGAAGCCAAGTCTACTTGTATGAGAACCCCCACGATCATGGTAAGAAATGAAGATTCGGTCATACCTAGGAACACAGAGGTAGTGAAAAATACTAAAGTGCAGTGCAATCTCAAGTTAGAAGAGCTACTCAGGGTTAGACCTGAATTATGGAAACATGTAGCCAAACAAGTACCAGAGATAGCAAAACCTCGTTCCCAGGCAGGATCACATAGGACAGTGCCAGAAATACCCTTGGATAAGATAGGAGATATGTGTGAAGGAGAAGAAGGGAACACCTATCTTCCCATTACCTACCAGGAGTACACCACCAAGGCAATTTTGGACTCAGGTGCAGGAGTTGCAATTGCCACCACTTCCCTATGGAAGCGTTGGGGCAAGCCAGCACTCAGGCCAACGAGAATGAAACTGCAGATGGCCGATGGTCACATAGAGAGACCCCTAGGATTGCTAGAAGGAATAACTCTCACCACCTGTGGTGTCGAGTTCGAACATACCTTTGCTATATGTGACTTTAGCAAAAATCATGCCTATGAGATGATTTTGGGACGACCATTCATGCGACAGTTGCAAGTGGTACAGGATTGGGGAACCAATTCTTTGTACCTGCAGCACTTAGGTGTTACAACCAAAGTAAATCTCAAAGATTACTCTCATAGAGATGTTCCCCCTATCCAATGGAATCCCATCCACAGAGCCAAGGATGATACGGAATCTGTGCATTCCATAGGGTCTGGATCCTCATGGATGCATGAAGACACTCATTTATGGATGTGCAAGGTAGCGGTAGAAGAAGAGAAGAGAGAGAAAGCCAGAGAGGTAGGTGCGAAAGAAACCCATAGATCAATCCAAGACCCAGCCTATGCACCTGTAGTTTTTCCAGACGAAGAATTTGAACCCCATGGCTGGGCAGAAATCCTAGCAACAATGGACGTAGCCATCAATGAAGAACAATGGACACCTCATTGTGATGAGGATGGCTATGATATTTCAGTCTTCTCCATAGAGCCAATCATGGGAGAGGCAGTTCTAGAAGAATGCGAACCTAGCCTTGATGCCTTTGAGGATGCAAGTGACTCCGACCTAAAGTCAATCATCATGGACCCACCATTTGCATCAGATGAAGAATACTTCCATGAAGTAGAATTTCAACCCCAGAGGCATGGAGAGCTTACAAATGATGTAAGATTGGCCACACATGTGGCCCCAAAGGAAGAAGGAAAAAAACGGAAGAAGAGAGATGTCTCACCAGAAGAGGAAGAATCTTTGTTTGAGGTCCCTGAAAATTTTAAGAAATATGAGATAGATGACAGGAGAGTCATGATAAGAATGCCTAAACGAGAGGCTCAAGCAGGAGAGGCCTATGATAACAAAGAAACCACCAAGAAAATAGTTGTAGCACTAGAAGAAGGAGAGGAGAGATGCACATACATAGGCCATGACCTGACAAAAGAGGAAGAACATGCGCTAATAGCCTTGCTAAGGGAATACAGAGATGTGTTCGCTTGGAGTTACAAGGATTTGAAAGGTGTTGACCCTGACATATGTTCACACACTATCCCCATGACCTCAGATGCTAAACCCTCTAAGCAAAAGCCTTATACATATAACGATAACTACGCTGCCAAGATCAAGGAAGAGATAGATAGACTAGTTGAAGCTGGATTTATCTATGAAATTGAGCACACTGAATGGGTATCCCCCATTGTGGTGGTGCCCAAGAAGAACGGAAAATTGCGTGTATGCATTAACTTGAAGAAGGTCAATGCAGCCACAATTCGAGATAACTATCCGCTTCCCATCACAGAACATCTCTTAGAAAGAGTGGCAGGCAAGGAAGTGTACAGTTTCCTTGATGGGTTTTCGGGCTACAATCAAGTAGCCATAGCTCCAGAGGATCAGCATAAGACAGCCTTTGCCACAGAGTGGGGCATATTTGCCTTTAGAGTAATGCCATTTGGGCTTACCAATGCCCCAGCAACCTTCCAAAGGCTGATGTGCCATGTATTTAAGGAGTTCTTGAGAAAGAATTTAGAAGTCTATGTTGATGATCTTTGTGCTCATTCCAACATGAGACAAACCCATGTTCCTGAACTCAGACAAATCTTTGACAAATGTAGAGAATATCAAGTCTGCCTGAACCCAGAAAAATGTGTTTTCATGGTCAGACAAGGCAAGATTCTAGGACACATAGTGTCAAAGAATGGCATATCCACTGATGAAGAGAAAGTAAGAGCTATAGCAGAGCTACCTAGGCCAAAAAATGTCAAGGAAGTACAAGCTTTCATGGGGCATTGTGGTTATTACCGACGATTTATACACATGTATGCCGTCATTGCAAAGCCCATGTACGGACTTCTGACTAACTTTGAGTGGACTGATGAATGCGAGAATTCCTTCCACGAGCTTAAACGACGATTATGTTCAGCACCAATCTTAACCACACCAGATTGGAACAAGCCCTTCCATGTTCATGTGGATGCATCCAATTATGCCATTGGATGTGTGCTGGCACAACCTACTCGTGAAGGTAATATGGATCTCCCAATTGCCTATGCTAGTAGACAGTTGAATGCAGCTGAACGAAATTACACCACTACGGAGAGAGAAGGCTTAGGCATGGTATATGCAGTTAAGAAATTTAGGCACTATTTGCTTGCAAATAAGTTTAAAATTTTTACTGATCATCAGGCTTTGCTATACCTCGTAAACAAACCATGCAATACAGGAAGATTAGTGAGGTGGTTTCTCTTGCTCATGGAATATGACTTCGAGGTTGTGGTAAGGAAAGGTAGGACTCATTTGAGAGCAGATCATCTCTCTAGGCTCACCTCCGGAGAAGCCCCACAGGGAGTATCAGATGATCTTCCTGATGCTTACTTGTTCAATTTAGAAGTGGTGCCACAGTGGGCTAAGACATTGGTACCAGTATTGACATACGGGCCTAACCATCCAGTAGTAAACACACGGAATAGAGAGGTTGTGAAAGCCCAAAAGTACCACATCATGGCAGGAAGTATGTACAAGCACACAGATCAAGGGATCTTGGCTTGTTGCGTAGAAGAGGATGAGTACGCTAAATGGTTGCAATTAGCACATGTAGGTGCATTAGAGCAACACTACTCAAAGCAACGAACCTTACAGACACTAAGGAGACTCGGAGTACATTGGCCAACTATGGAAGCTGATGTCCAAAGGTTGTGCAAGGAATGCCCAATCTGTTGCACTAAACCACCTGTGGAACATGCCACACTTTATCAAGTGTCCATAGTGCCAGATTGGAGTGAACCGCTAGTATCCTTCTTAAGGACGAGAACATTCCCTCCAGACATGACTCTGGCTAGGCAAAAGAGTTTAGAACAAGAAGCCCAGGATTATTCACTCATTGGTGATAATCTATACAAGCGTGGTAAAGACGGTTACCTGAGACTATGTGCCCATGAGAGTGAGTATCTCAAGATCTTGGACACTGCTCACCAAGGTGTAGCAGGAGGACATTTTGGACCAGATCGGGTGATCAAGGCAATACTATTTGCGGGCTTCTGGTGGCCTACCCTTCACATGGACGCACATACCTATGTGAAACGGTGTGATGTCTGTCAGAGAACTCAGTATCCTATACGGAAAGATGAGATGCCATTGAAACCTATGATGGGTGGACGTGCGTTCTCTAAGTGGGGAATAGACTTCGTAGGTCCTATTAATCCCCCAGCTAAGGGTTCTCATGCAGAATACATCATTGTTGCAACTGATTATCTAACCAAGTGGGTAGAGGTAAAGGCTACGACAAAGAACGATGCTCAAACAACTGCTAAATTCTTGTTTGAGAATGTGTTCACAAGATATGGGCTACCTATAGAGCTTGTAAGTGATAGAGGCACTCACTTCTTAAATGAAGTTATTGAAAATCTGCTCCAAGAATTCTTGGTAATACATAAGAAGTCTGCCCCCTATCACCCTCAAGCAAATGGCCAAGTTGAGAGCACCAACAAGATCTTATGCAATGTATTGACGAAATTAGTGAATAATAAACGCTCTGATTGGGACAAACAGCTACACCATGCTGTTTGGGCATACCGAGTTGCCTACAAAACGGTACTCCAAGCCACACCCTTTCAAATGGTGTTTGGTCAAAATGCTGTGCTACCGCTAGACTTTTTGATCCCTACGTTGAAAGTAGCACAAGAGTACGAATGGACAGGTCATGAGCTCTCCTCTAGGATCTTTGACCTTGAACGATTAGGGGAAACAAGGCTGAGGGCCGCTGCCGGAATATATGCAGCCAAGAAGAGACAGAAGGCATATTTCGATGCCCATGTGAAGGATAAGGGCTTGAAAGCAGGAGATCTAGTTTTAGTCTATACACTGAAACAACACGCAAGGAAACTAGAAAAGAGAGGCTACGGACCTATGATTATCAATAGGATCTCCACGAGTGGAGCAGTACAATTAGCCACGCTAGAAGGTGATATTCTCCCAAACTATATTAGCGGTTGCAGAGTCAAGTTGTATCAAGAACCCCTCACGGAGGAAATGCTCAGCCGACTCAACACTGCTAAGAAACGCAAAGAGGAAGAAAAGCGAGTTCGAGAAGAAGCTCAAGCAGAAGCTTTAGAACGCATCAGAAGGATGAAGTTACGAAAGCAAGGTAGAGATCAGCCTAGAACGAATGACTATGCAGATCAAGGATATCCTATGGTCATGTGTGAAGTTGCAGGAACAAGCTTGCATAGAATAATTGATCGACGTCCTTTCATAACCCTAGATATAGGACAAGGAAAGAGTGCAAGGACCGTAAGAGCCTTGATTGACTCCGGCTCAGCCACTAGTGCTGTTAGAGTGTCTTACTGTCAAGAGTTGCAATTAATTGTCAATGCTGTGGAAGCATATCTCATAGGATTGGGAGGCGTGGAAACCCCTTGCATAGGCGAGGTGGAACTTCCCCTCTATATTCATGATGAGGCAATGACAGTTAAAGTACTAGTGTGTCAAGATGAGGATCTCACTGAACCTCTTGTCTTGGGTCAAGATTGGATCTATGACCAAGCAGTCAATTTAAACCTAAGAAGTGGACTTCTTCAGGTTTGGGTCAATCATAGTCGAATTACAGTAGAGTTAAATAATGGAGCACTCAAGGAACTAGAAAAGACACGGACTCCTGGTCCCTCCAGGGGTGCACATGAAGTTGATCATGCTGTTCTTGTCCAAGGCTATGTGATGCAGAAGAATGAAGATCTCAAAAAAGGAGTCAGGGATGCAAAGGAACTCCCTTCTTTTCCAAAGGCCAGAAGGAGGCAACAACCGAAGGTGGATCAAAGGCAAAAGAAGCAGAGTACTACCTATGTCCGGGATCCAAAGTACTTGTGCAGCAAAATGTCCCAGCAAGTGAAACAAGTGTGGGTGCGGAGAGGCGAACACCCGGTTGCACCCCAGCCAACCACACAGGCAAAGCCTCTTATTATTAACCAACAACACGACACTAATAAGAAGTCTTTCGGAAATTCTTCTGCTAACGTGAAATCTATTTGGGTGCCCAAGAAGTCGATGAAGGCTAGGCCACAATCAAGACAAATTTGGGTGCCTAAGACTTGCTTGCGGGCGCAAATAACTACACCAAAGCCACAACCTATACAACGTAACCCATTCACTCGCACAACCGGCATCCACGCGTTTTCAACACTCACGAACACACCAAGGCCCATGAGCACGAACAGAATCATTTGTAAATCGATCCATAAAAGGCCTCATGTTCAAGCTGATACACCTACAATGTTCTCTAGCGTCTCTACGAAACGAAGGGCAAAACCCATCCACTGCATTTGGCAGCTCAAGACCTGTAATAAACCCCCCGACCCCAATTTGTAAATTCAACCCCACTTACTAACTGCGTTAGTCTCCTAGGAATACCCAAGCATTAACTACACACACTGTCTTCGTGCACTTACTAACCACTAACTCACCATCTACCTCATGTTAAAGTTGTGACGGGGACAACTACGGAATTATTCTGTCCATTACGATGTTAACACATGATTCTATATTCTCACAGAATCAGAAGGCAAGAAGTAAAATGGCAGAAGCGACAGGTTCGGGCTCACAAGTAGGGATACTCACTGCAGGAATTGATGTGGATAGTCTACCTGTGGATGTTCCACCAACTGAACGACCAGGGGAGCTGAGGCACCTTCAGCAAATCCCGGTACCGGATCCACCCACAGGGATCACAGAAAGAGTCCATGCCAATTCTCATTGGTTCAATGGCATGCCAGGTCCATTAGGAGAGGCCAAGTATATATGGGAGTCTAAGTGCGAGTATGACAGATCATGGGTTCGATTCCAATTTTTCTCCAAGGAGTTCGAGACTTTACAGAACACTGAGGATCTCCAGACCATATGGCAACGAGCAGGGCTGGCCGAATACTTTGAAGCCCCACTACCTAAACCAGATCTCCTCCGATGTTACTATTTGGTCTCCACATTACAAGCTAATGAAGAAAAGGACAAACCCGGATCATTTGTTCTTCCCTCCTTGCTGGGCAACAACGAGTTGAAGAGGTTTGAACTTACGGTGGAGTTGGTAAGCGACGCTTTGAATATGCACGGCACGCATGTACCTTCTGAAAAGGATGCTCTTGTTCCCACTAACATGAAGGATAGGAAACTATTGAAGCTTAAAGACATGGCAGCACTCACACCAAACGTGTCCATCCCTCTCCGCATGTGCATGCAACATTTCGCCTTTCCCGGCCAAGACCGCTTCACACAACCACACAAGAGAATCTGGTTCGCTCTCTACTTAGCGGAAGCAGGTGCGTTACCCATTAAGCTACCAGTATGGATTATAGATCAATTGTATGAAGCAAACAAACGGTCTTCTAGGAAATTAGTAGTGAACGGTTGCTGTGCAATCACACGCATCATTTATCGGTGCCTATCTTATGATGTTCCCATTGAACGTGCCTTAACTTGGGCACAATTACAAATGTTTAAGAAGCTCAAGACATCCACACATCAATCCAAGTGCATGAGGGGCGCGATCCCTTGTGTCCAGACAAGGGAAGTTCTGACTACTCCGGAGGTATCGCCACGAAGAGAGACCACAGTACCTCCCTTTACCATTAGGATACCCAGGTCGGGATCTGAAACTACGACACACGCTACCCCTTCAGCTCCTCCTGCCCCAACTGAATTTGAATTTGCTGCAACTGGAGATGCTGAAGGAATGGACCCCCAGGACTTCGAAGCATTCTTACAAAGTACACAATTCTCTGATGTGGAGTTCTATTCAGATACAGAGGAACAAGGCACATCTTCACGAAGAAGAAGAAAATCTACAGACGGCCGACATGTACATTGGAGCGACGATCAGCCAGGTCAACAACAAGGACACCTAGAGGAAGAAGGAGCTTATGAAGAGGAGACCACTGAAGCACCAGCCTATACAGCAGAACTCCGAAGGCTGTATCGGATTATGGAAAGAGTGCGATCGCAACAACTACTCACCGAACAGAGTAGCAGAGTACTCATGACTCAGTTGTTGGAAGAAGCAGGAGTTGACTCAGAGTATAGGGAAGGTCTCTTATTGATGGCAGAAACATATGGGGTAGTGGAAGCAGTGCGCACTGCCATTAGGAGGTCTCCAGTTCAATATGATCCACGAAGGTTCCAGACACGACCACGCTCAGGTAAGAATATCCAGATTCCCATTACAACCGCAGAAGAGCCGACTATTACATCTGAACCCATCAGGACAACCGCCCAAGCAACCGAAAAGGCTAGCCAAGAGCACTCAGTCACCCATGAGGAATCCACCGAGCCACTACCACCCACACCCCCACCATCGCCTCCTAGAGCAGAAATAGTGGAAGTCACCTTGACCACTCAACCCACCGAACCAACCTTCATCTTCCGTACTCCCATCTCTATTTCAACCCTATTCTCTACTTCTGATAACCCAATCTTTGAAGCAACCCCCATCACGACACAATCCACCGAACCACTCATAGAGCCTGCCCTAGGACAACCATCCCCCATGCCCTCAGCCATAGGTCATCCTGACCCTAGATCCACATTCATGGGTTTTCCTGCTACCTCGCAACCCTTCATGCCCTCCTCAAATCTACCACCTCAACCCCCGACCTCCATCCCTCCATTTCTACAATCCCTCCATGACCTCCTTGCTAGAACTTTTCAATCAGGGTCTCAACCATTTCCTTCCTTTTCAGCTCCCCACCCCACTTCGCATCTATTCACCACTTCCACACACACACCACCTACCATCCCAATGTATATGGCACACCCCACACTCACACCCATTCCTGAAGGCATGGACATTTCACCACCCACGGCACCTCCCCCCACGATTCCACCTCCTCCCATTCCCCCTCCACCAATTTCACTCACACACACGACTTCAATAGACACATCATTCACTCTTCCCCATCCCCAATTCCCTTCCCATGCATCTCCCACTGTAAACACCACTCACTCATCTATAGGAAGTGCATTGGACACCATGCTTGCTTGTATATCAAGCTTAAGGACAGATTACATTCAGCTCCAACAACAGAATGAACGCCTGCACGAGCACTCAGAAACACTACAGCACCGCCTTGCGGCACTAGAAGAGGAAAATGCTCGCCTCCACACACAGTTCCAAACTCTCCAAGAAGCTCATGGCATATTGGAAGTACAGCTACAGAACACAGATCAGGAAGCGATACAGGTGGTAGAAGGTCACCTACGGACACAACTGGAACGCAACTCAAAGCTCCAGCAAAATATGGCTCTACTCAAACGCCATCTCGCGGCCGCTCAGGAAGAGAATCGACGACTGCAAGTACAAAATCAAGAGAACCTGGAGGCAGCGATTGAGAGCACACCGGGGGCACCCATCAGCCCATCCAAGTTTCAAGCAGTGACCCCCGATAATATCAAGATCATATTGGAAGACTATGCCATGCTGCTTGAAGCACATGATAAGCTATCAGAGGAACTGGGACAATTGAAGCAGGAACACCACAAAGGACAAACAGCAGCCTCCCCAACCACCCCCTCCGCGGCTTCACTTCTCACAGACGCAGAGGCCATAAAAGATCTCCAGAAACAGGTCACTGAATTGCAAACACGCCTACTACAATATGAGAGGCCACCTTCCCCTCCAGAGGCTCCCACGGACGAAGAAGTTGTACAAATTCCTGTGGAACAAACGTTTGACGAAGAATACGATCCACAACCATTCCCAGGAGGTCAACAAACAGAAGAAGCTCAGGACACATTCGAGGCACCACGGCCCCCATGGCTACGTCAAGTGGAGGAAATCGGGAGTTCGCATGAAGAGCGCACAGTAGTGCAAAATCAGGCCATGAGGGTCATAGAGGAAACTGTGCTACAATCGGCTTACTTCAAGAACCTGTCATCGAGACGCCTGATCCTCTCATCTGAACTCCAATACAGGCCATATTATATTATCTTGGCAGATTATAATGCAGAAATACAAAGAGTCACGGGTCAGATTCCTACCTTTGCGACCCAATTTCAACCCGAAGACCTTCCTCCAGAGGTGCAAAAAGGCAAAATTCGTCAACCCACCTGGCGGCAGAAACTTCTAGAGACATATCCAGAAATGCTACGCACATGGAACAACGCACCTTTACACCTCCTGTACAATCCATGCTACGGTCCAGTCCCACGCCGCAGGTCTTGGAAGGCATTCAATATCAAGGTACAGAACAATGCGCAATGCAAGGAATGGCTGAACTACCCGTACATTGCACCACCACAGGGACCACCGTCGGTAGCATATATGATGGGAACCATTCGCCACTGGATGCCGCGCTTGAAGCCCATGCAAGATGTAGCAGCACAAATGATGCTTAAAATCTTAGATATGATGCAGGTAGTCCTGAAGACTTTTAGAAATGCAGCCGCACCACAGGTACGTCTCCCGGGGTTCAGCAATGGAAATTATGACTTGGTGTATGACATGAGCACCACCCCCAGTATTCGTGTGGCTTACGCCTGGCATGCGCGCATCAAATACCTCCCTGCCTGTTACAAACAGACCTTTGAAGAAATGTTCAGATCAGGTTTCTGGGAGTATCACTCGGAGATTTTCGCACCGAAGCCAACACATCTGCTCCAACTTTTTGCTTGTGAACAAGCAATGTACTCTGAGTACTACACCACCCCGCAACCAGAGGTCCCTGGTGCAATAAATTGGGAGGCATTGGAAGCTGATCTAGCAAGAGGCTTAAGGATAGGAGAACATGAACTGGCCACCAATGTCATCCAATACTATATCGACCATCCGAGAGAACAAAGGTCTGTCAGGGGCGACAGACGCTAGGAAGGGGGGAGTGTTGGCACACAAGTCAGAGGAAGCGCATATTAGCGCAACGGAGGAGTCATGCACAATACGGCAACAAGGCCCAATCATTTTTTCCCATGAACCATTCACAACTCAAGTGATTTTAATCACTACACAAACATTGTAAATTCCGTTTTTGGTAGAATAGACTCCATTTTGTGCAAGCCGAGGAGTCCTCGAGCTTGAGGAGTATTAGAACTAGCTACATATCAATTTTCATAATTTTTAGACTCTGTTTGAGCCCTCAAATAGGCTCTAGAACCTAATTTTTAACTAGGCCGGACACTAGGTCTGGACAAGACCAAAGCTAGCTAGAAAACTATAAAAAGAGCTAGAGAGCTCATTTTTGGGGGTTAGATTGTTTGTGAATTGAGCTTATGTAAGAGACTTTTTGACTAATGCAAAGAACTCCATTGTTCCTCTCCTTGTTCTTGCCTTGTGTGCGCGTGCGTGTGTATGTGTGTGCATGCTTGTGTGCTTCTCACTCACGCACTTGTGCCTTCACTTGCTCATAGTCTTCATACTAGTCCTCATGTCTCCACGGATTGACAATTATGAGGTGAATCTTCTCACGTTGGGACTCACCATTGTGCTAGAGTGACACCATGTGGTCGCCTCCGCAAGTATAACACCGATTCAATGGGGTGACTCTCTGTGTTTGTCTATTTTGGACTCCCAGCTTCTTGGCAACTTGCTCAGCTACCTCCTCTATTTCCCTGGATATTTTTGAAGTATGTAGTAGAACTATCCGAATCCTTATAGAGTTTGGACAATCCTAACTCCTCACCCAAGTTATCTTCTATGTCAATGCACGTCCGCACACACTCTTCTAGGCAGTGCCCTTAAGAGTCAAACCAAATGCCTCATATTGGGTGAATAAATCCTCAACCTGTTCAGCTCTTAACACTTGTTTGAACTCAGCCACATGATCATAAGGATCTCTTGATCCGTCAAAATAATTCTTCATTGCCTTGATCACTTGAGTGGGTCTAAGGGTTCTTGTGTGCTCTCGGGGTCTAGTCAATGGAAAATCATGTTCATCTCTTTGTTGCCTATGTGCTTGATGTCTCTCTCTTTCAGGTCTTTCATTTTCAAATCCTGCTCTATTTTTGCCCACAGGGTGTGCAAAACTAATCTCAGGTCTCTCTCTACTTCTTTCTCTCTGGGCTTCATGAGCTTGGGATGATCCTACTCCTTGGAGGCCATGGGAAACATTGGATCTTGGTGGAGGGAAAATCAATTCACTCTTCCAAGTATATGCATGTCTATCGTGTTCTATTACCAAGAACATCTTCTCTGATGTGTTATCGAGGTAGACAACTTTGCCTGGTATCTCTGGATCCTTGAACTCGTAGATGATGACTATGCCCAATTGGCTAGGTTGATCTGGCTTGAATCTCCAAAAGGCTTCCTTTGTTTCTCTATTCAAGAATAGTTCTATGTTTTTGTTATCTTGAGGAATCCAATCTGGAGTGATCACTCTGGTCAAAAATGACTTGCCTCTAGGAGTCTGAGGTCCTTGCCCTACATTTCCTTGTTCTAGGTCTCCTATCTCATTCTCATGAATGATGTTTCCAAACTCATCGGTCCTATCAGGTAGGTTGGTGACCACATACATGGTTCCTTCTTTATCAATGTATGAACCCTCTTCGAACTTGACCATCGGGTGTTCAAGTCCAAAGGATTGATCTGGATTTTTGAGTTGGACCACTGATCGCCTCAGGCCATCCTCATAGATGCGAGCACCTAATCGGTTGGTCCGAATATATTCCAATTGTGTTTTATAGGGTCCTTCTGGTGTTTGTAGATGGGCAGTTCCTGAGCCACTTGCAGGTTTCCCCATGCTAAAAGACATTTCTGAGTCACTTGTGTCAGAGTTTAGTATGTAAGGACAACCACTTAGTTGTTGAGCCCAAGACTTAGCTGTATGGTTGACACTAGAGAGAAGATCTAATGCTTTGTCTATCCTTGCCTAGGTGTCTACCAGATCTCAAGTTCATAAGCTTTGGCTAAGAGTCCAAAATTTCCCCTTGGTATGATTCAAAAATCCTTTGGAGTCCCCTTGGGTTACAGGTCCCACCCGAAGGTCAACTTCAAATTATCCTATCTGAAAATCAACACATTATTCTTATAAAAAACATTTGAGGCCGTGTAGGATTCAAAACGAGCTTTCCAACAAGCTATAGAGATCAAAAAATGGACTTTGGATGAAAAAGTTATGTCAAGTCAGGCTCCTGGGGGTCAAAACAGGCAAACAGGACCTTTTGGAAAAAATCGTGATTTTGTGAAATCAAGAGAATCGCGATTTTGTGAAAATCAAGAGAATCGCGATTTTGTGAACTTCAAGAGAATCGCGATTTTGTGAACTTCAAGAGAATCGCGATTTTGTGAACTTCAAGACAATCGTGATTTTGTGAACTTCAAGAGAATCACGATTTTGTGAAGTCAAAGAATCGTGATTTTGTACCTTGAGAATCGTGTTTTCACAAAATCGTGTTTTTGGCTGAAAATCGTGATTTTTGAGAATCGTGATTTTGAGCAGAGATCCTGTTTTCACAGAATCGTGGTTCACAAAATCGTGTTTTCATAAAATCATGTTTTCTTAAAATCGTGTTTTCACAGAATCGTGTTTTAGAGAATCGTGTTCTAGAGAATCACGATTTTGTCTCAGAGAATCGTGGTTTTCAAAATTTAGAGAATCGCAATTTTGAGCACCACCACAGAATCGTGTTTTCTCAGAATCGTGTTTTTGACATAAAAATCGCGATTGCCAACAGAGAATCGTGTTTTTGAAAATCGTGTTTTAGAGAATCGTGTCTTAGAGAATCGTGTCTTAGAGAATCGTGTTCTAGAGAATTGCGATTTTGTCTCAAAGAATTGTGGTTTCCAAAAATTTAGAGAATCGCGATTTTGAGCACAACCACAAAATCGTGTTTTCTTAGAATCGTGTTTTTTGGCGGGAACTTCGAATTTTTGAGCGCCGAGCAATGGCGAGCTCCGTATGTGCAGAAAATCATGAAAAAACACAGCGCTTGCACTCTCTTGCACTTCCTAACTCCTCCTCACACAATAATGCATGAAAGATGGTATGAAAATGATGAAAATGCACAAAAAAACAAGAAAGTTCTATGAAGAAGAAAATGGAAGAAGATGGAGATGGTGATGATGATGAAGATGAAGAAGAAAAATCAGAAAAATAACAGAAATGATAGTTTTTTTACCTTCCAATGTCACAAATCTACAATCTTACCATCACAACGCTCGTCCTCGAAGCTCTCTCCCCGACAACGGTGCCAAAATTTGGTGTAGCTCAAGCGTAAGCACCACCTCCTTTACTTGTCAATCCGCAGAGACGTGAGGACCGATATGAAGACCATGAGAAAGTGAAGGCACAAGTGTGTGAGTGAAAGCACACAAGCATGCACACACATACACACACACGCACACAAGGCAAGATCAAAGAGAGGAACAATGGAAAGCTTCGATTGCAAAAGAGTTATCTTACAAAAGTTCTATTCTCTAACAAGCTAACCCCAAAAATGAGCTCTCTAGCTCTTTTTATAGTTTTTTGACTAGTTTTGGCCCTGTGCAGACCTAGTGTCCGACCTAGTTAACAATTAGGTTCCAGGGCTTATTTGAGGGCTCAAACGGAGTCTAAAAATTATGAAAATTGGTAGGATGATACTTCTAATACTCCTCAAGCTTGAGGACTCCTCGGCTTGAACAAAATGGAGTTACAAAAATAGAAAATGGTATTTACAATGGTTTTTAGTGATGAAAATCACTATTTTTATAGGGTTTTCTTCTGAAAATTTGACATACACTTCTTGGAGCTCCCTACTTGCTCCTTCTTCTTGTGTGTGTCCACCTTTCTGATGTGCTTCCATGCTTGTGCTTGACTTTGAGTTCCAACAGATGGACACTTGGGATTTGGTTCCAATGTCATCCAATCAAAAGGTAATTGGTTGCAGATGGGTATATAAAAGCTAAAAGAAACTCATATGGATCAGTATGCGGGTACAAGGCAAGATTAGTTGCCAAAGGATGCTCACAACCTCATGGTATAGACTATGCGGAAACATTCTCACCGATTGCAAAGACGACTACAATCAAAACATTGATAAGTGTCGCAACTGCAAGGAATTGGAGACTCCTCCAACTTGATGTAAAAACTGCATTCTTAAATGGTTGGATAAGTGAAGAGGTATACATGTCACAACCACCAGGTTTTGAAAACCCTAATCATGCATCTTATATTTGTAGACTTAAGAAAGCATTGTATGGATTGAAACAAGCTCCTAGAGCTTGGAATTACAGGTTGGTTACATGCCTTCAAGATCAAGGGTTCAGACCTAGCAACTTAGATCCTTCTCTATTCATCAAAGGGGATCACAATGAGGTTAGCTATCTATGCGTATATGTAGATGATATTATTGTGACAGGTGATGATATGAATGACATTCAAAGGAACATTAAAGAATATCAAATCTTGGTAGGTAGCTTGGTATATGCTTCTCATATAAGGGTAGAAATCTCATATAGTGTGGGAGCGCTAAGTCAATTCATGCACTCGCCAAGAAGAGCACACATGGATGCAGCTTAGAGAGTACTTAAGTATCTCAAAGGTACAATCAATGAAGGCAAATTCTGTCCTTAGTCTTCAGATTTGGATATCAAAATCTATTCAGATGTAGATTGGGCAAGAGCAAGGATGATAGAAGAAGTACCTCTGGTTACTTAGCATTTTCATGTTCAAAGCTAGTGTCATGGAGTTCCAAGAAGTAACCAACAATTGATTTAACCTCAACTAAAGCAAAATATAGAGGTTTGACTATAGCAACTCAAGAGGCAATATGGTTAAAGGCATTGTATACAGATTTGGGACTTGTAGGTTGCAAACCTCACATATTTGAAGATAATGTAATTTCCATGCATCTAGTAGCAAACCCTATTTTCCATGCAAGAATCAAACACATAGAGGTTCATTACGACTTCATCAACGAGAAGCTCATGGCAAAGGAGATTGACATTTCTTTTGTTCCAATTGAAAAGCAAGTAGTAGATATGATGACAAAGGCACTTGATAGAATAATGCTTTGCAGATTTAAATCAATGGTAGGTATTCAACCTATTAGAGAATGAGGACTCAAGCATACTTTAGCTTGAGGGGGATTTGTTGGAACATCAAGCTTACACTATGCTTGAAGTGGATTTGATCTACATCAAAAGCAATGGCTTGGATTACATTGAAAGAATATCCATTGGAGAGTTCTTTTACTTATGCTCACTTATTGTATTTTTTTAAAAGATTTTATCATGGATCTTTTACCATTGTAAAGCCTAGAGATTTACACGTAAAAGTAGAAAAGGAGAGCTAATATTCCACGAATTTGAGGTGGTTGAGTTGCAATCAATCAATCAATCAATCAATCAATCACCTAAAAGTAGATCAAACTAGATCTTCACTTTTCCTAGATTGTAGGAAAGTGAATTGATTCCCTCCAACAACCTTTATCGCCTTCATTTGAATTCAAACTTCACTTTTGGAAGTCCTGGAGCACTTCAAAATTCTATATAAAGACTGCAAATCACTTTTACATTACATGCAAGCAATATACATACACTTATGGCCATCATTGTCTTGATCCTTCATTTTTCTACATCATCTTCTTCAACAACAGTAAGCTTGTAGAGGCTGCTGCTCTCTCTACAGAGCTCCAAATTCGATGAAAAAGGACTCATTGGAAAGGTATTAGTGTGTATTTTATGCCTATAAATTTAGCATTTGGTCCAGTAGATTGGGAGAAATATCAATTTTTTGTCTCGGGGTCAATCTCTACGTAGGAGGTACCATTGTTGAGTGTATGATTCATTCCAAAAGCATATTTTCCTTATTCCTTGTAATCTTGTGCATTCTATACACTCAACCCTATGTGTATCACTCCCATAAACGGATTTTAACTAATTGTAATCATGCTAGTCGCTATGAGCATTTGACGTTCTTTGTCTCATCCAAAGATAGTAAGTTTTTTGAGTTAGTCAATGTGCAAACCTATCTGTTTTGTATGGACTCTTTCTCCTTGATGCTCCAAAGTACATAGTGCATTTTATTGAACTTATCGCATGCCTATAAGGTCTATTTGAGTCTCCATAAGCTCAAGGGTTGGTCTTATGCCGGTTGGCTGGACCAAACTTCATCGCTTCACAACTCACTTTTCTACCTCCTACAAGCGTCTCCAAGTTCTTTCACTTTCTGCAATTACTCATCCACGACCTTGCGGACTTCATTATCCTCCTACAAGCTCATTTGAAATGGTGGTCGAACGATTGGACTCGCTCTTGGTACCAATTTGATTCTATGTTCAATGTTCTTGGAAGGAGGTAAACCCGAGGTAATTCTTTCAAAAAAACTCTTGGAATTCTCTCTCACTTTATCTAAAAGTACTTGAGCATTCCAACTAGAGTTTTTATGGCTGCATGAATCCATCACTACACATGATGAATACACAAAATAAGGAAATTAAATATACTTAGAATCGATCTTGAGCAACTTGGTAGTTGTTACCAATTGTGTCTCTTAGAGATCTAGCTCTCCATGGATCAATAGTTACCTCCCTTCATGCTCAAACTGATACACATGTGAAGCAAAGTCCATGATTGGTCGTTTCCTAGCATGCCACTTTTTACTTAGGAATACATCCAAAACTACCGGTGGAGATATCTCAAAATTAAATTTGTCATCACAAGACAAGATCTGAATGGGCAAACCTATGACTCATCGGTCCCATGTCTCAGTTCCCTTCCCGTTGACTAACTCTACTATGTAGGCATAATCTAACTACACAGTCTCTAAGTGTAGCCTCTTGACTAATCGGGGCTAATAACATTGAGTGTAGAAATAGTGTCAAAGGGTACCTTAACACGCACAAATCCTCTCAGGAAAATGAGCTCTATGTCTGGGAATCGACATCTTTTCCGTGCCACTAGAAAAAGCACAGTGTCTGGCACAGTAGGAACCTTCTTTGTGACTATCATGGCCACTATGGGAGATGATATCTGGGATGGTGAATGACCAAAATCCTCATCTAAATCACTCCCTGCCTATGTAGGATTGATGATTATGGTGGCTTCTACTTTCTTCTTCTTAAGAAAATCCTTGAAGAGGTGCTCTCTTAGACATCCATAACACTTTCCTTCTCTTTTTGTTGAGGGGTAAGAATATACTTATTGTATGCCCTCTCAACCAAAGCAGACACTTTCCTTTTCCCTCCTAAAATTTTCTTTATCATGTGCCCCTCCTTAGCATCTTTTGAAGGATGTGCACTAATCAAGACAGGACTAGATGTGGATAAGGGTCAACTTATCTTAGTCCATGAGGACCTTTGACCCTAGGAGCCTTTGCCCTTGTGGCCATCCTCATAAACTAAAGCTATCTCTTTGGCATGTGCCAAGGAGTGACACCTCTCCTTCCTCACTAAAGGTCAAATAGTTTCTCTAAGTCCCAAGACAAACTAGTGGACCTGGAGAAACTCTAGGATAATATCAAGTACTTTGAGAAGTACCTCTCTATTCTTATCTAAGTACTCCTGAACAATTTGGTTTTTTTGACTGATGAAAAAGCAAGTGTCTATCACTCTAGATCTCTGATTAGTTAGTACAAAGTTATTGTAGAAAAAGAATTTAAATTGTTCCCAAGTCATGGGCTCTTTCTTGCCTTGTTCTATCTTAAACCACCACTCGTGGAAAACCTCCATGAGATTATGTATGGCCTATTGAATTTTATGCCTATCATCCATGATATGGCATAAACAGATGCACTACTCCCCCTTGCTGAGCGACTGCTCAATAGCATCAATAGTCCTAGCACTATTCCAACCATGATATCTAGGCAGCTTAAGGTCCTTAAGCTACCATTGGGCCTCTCTGACTAGTATGCTCTCTCTAAGGATCTCTGGAGTTTGATTGCTTGGAGCATCTACCTCCATCATTGGCAAATCGGTCTCAAGCACAACTTTCTCTTTCTTGGAGCCACACACGTACAAGATGTCATGAAGTGCACTCTCTAAGTGTGTTGTCCTAGCACTGATGGTCTCTATAGGGTTTGAGGTGTGCTCAGCCATGAGTTTATTAGTCCTAACTAGTGAAGAGGGTCCTAATTCCATGCTAGGATAAGATGTAAGTACATTTTTATGATTTTATGGTTCTATGTTTTTTCTTTAAAATTTTATGTGCTTTATGTACACCTAAGATGAAAGTGGCAGTGGAAATGACCTAATCACAAGCCTTTGCATAAAGAAATGATAGAAAAAGAAAGTTTTGGTAGGCTTTGCTTATTTTTATGCATATGCATGCTAAATTTTAAACATTTCCGCAACATTTCGGTAAGAAAATGGAAATTGGAAAAAAAAACTAAGTGCACTACACACACTTCTCAAACCAGATACCCTAAGGTATTCAATGGTAATGGGGATGAGTGTTGCATGATGGACACATGGAAATTCTAGACCATTCCAGACATTACTATTGAATACCTTAGGATATCCCTGAGCTTGGGACCTTGGCTATGGATGGCCCTTGTACCCCCCCCCCCCCCCCCCCACACACACACACATGGAGTGGTCTTTGTAGATGAATGTTTGATGGTTCCAAAAAAGGTCTTAATTATACTGGAATGACCAACTGCTTAAGATGAGGGACAGGACTTTTTGGTTTATATAAAAAATTGATTTCATCTTATTTGTTGATAGTAGCACCTATGATGAATTCGCTTCAAAGAAAAGTACCTTTTGCATGGAAGCAAAAGCAACAAGATAGTTTTGATACTCTGAATCAAGTTGTTTTAGAGGCTCCAATACTCAAAGTGGTGGATCCAAAAAAGCCATTTGAGTTGGAGACAAATGCTAGTGGCATAGCCATTGGGGTACTCTTGAGTCAAGATGGTAGGCCAATAACTTTTGAAAGTAAAAATTTCAATAGTGAAAAACATAATTGGCTAGTGCATGAGCAAGAGTTGCATGCCCTTAAAATTTGGAGATACTATCTTTATGGTGCATACTTTAAGGTATACACAGATCACCATACAAATAGTGTTTTGTAGTAAGCCATATCTTCAAGGCAGGCATGCTCATTGGGCTAAGCTCATGTGGGAATTTCATATGGAAATCTTGTATAGAAGAGGCAAAGAAAATATAGTAGCTGATGCATTTTCTCAGATAATGTATCAAATGACCTTTATAGTTCTAGGAAGCTCATGGATTTGATAAATAAAGGAAGCATAAGTGGAAGGTCCACATCATTAGAGCCATCAACGATGACTATTAAAGGAGACATGACAGTCTCATCTATTTCTTCCCCTAGTGAAGCAAAAAAGTCAAGTCCATATTCCAACTTCTCAAGGGAGAATGGAATAGTTAAACAAAAAGGAAAGGATTGCATACTAGATTCTTGAGATTTGAGAACAAAAGCCATGCATGATAACAATGATGTTCCTTGTGTAGGGCACCCTAGTGTTGAAAAGACCATTTAGCTAGCTAGAAGAACATTTTGATGGCCTGAATTAGCTAGAGATTTCCAAATATATGTTAAGAAATGTTTTATGTGTCAGGTCAACAAGGTAGAAAGGGTTAAGACACGAGGTTTTTTCTTAGTAATCGCAGATAGATTGAGCAAGATGGCTTATTTTATACCCACAAAAGAGACATTAGAAGCTCCACAAGTAGCAAATCTATTTATCTAGCATGTCTTTATATTGCATGGGTTATCAGCATCCATAGTTTCAGATAGGGATGTCAGATTCATAGGGCAATTCTGGAAGTTTGTCTTAGACAAGCTAAAAGTGTCATTGAAGATGAGTAGTGGTGACCATCCACAGAGAGATGGTCAGGCCAGAGGATCAACAAGATTCTAGAGGACATGTTGAGGGCATATGGGCCTGAGAGGTAGATGGATTGGGATAGTTACTTGCCACTAGCTGAATTCAATTGTAGTGATAGACCTTACTTTAACTAGAATGTCTCCATTTTATATGAATTATGGCATGAATCCTATCACTCCTAGTACCATAGGAATTGGAAAATTTTCTAGTGCTTCGAAGATCCTAGAAAATCTCCAAGAAAATTTAGAAATAGCCAAAACCAATATGCAACAAGTAGCTAATAGAGCAAAAGAATATGCTCATAGAAAGGGATCTCCTAGAGTATTTAAAGCAGGAAATATATTTTTTCTTCAAGTACCAGAAAGATCAACTTCACTATCCAAAGGGAAGTGCACTAATATTTCACCAAGGCTTTTTGGACCTTGGAAGACAGTTAAGAAGATTAGTGATGTTACATAGTGATTAGAGAGTCCTCCAAATTATAGTCTGTCTAGCTTTTATGTCAATAAACTTAGAAAGTATATCTATAAGGAGGATAATCTAATAAAGGGTATTATTTTTTTTCTAGGAAATGTTGAGATATCAAGCTCAACATGTGATGATCCAGGATGACACATGTCATTCTTTCATTTCTCTCACATATATAGTGGTCATGTCAGTATATGTCAGGGACACTTCATTGAGCTTTATTAGATTTATCTATCGAGAGTGATGGCACATTTGTTTCTTGCCAGCTCACTCATGCGCAGACATTGGGTTTGTCCTTATGTATTGGTCTTTATATATTGTACTAGTTGTATTCTTGTTTTAAGGTCATTCTTGTATATTCCTTTTCATGTAATAGAAGACGAGGAAGAAGATAATTCTTCCTTGCCTCAATCTCAGTACGTGGTTCTCTTTGATTGCGAGAGTGTATGTGTGATCTCTCTTCCTTATCTCCTTCCTCGTGACATGGTATCAGAGCCAAGTTGGCTGTTGAGAGCTCGTGGACAAGGCCGACAGTGAAGAGTACGTGAGAAGGCATGGAGAAAGCGCGATTCACAAATGAACTCAGATTGCTATGAACATTGGCATGCAGGTAGAAGACCTCAAAATATTTTTGAGAGTTATACCTTTAGGGTCACTTGTTTTTGTTAGATCAGCATTTCGGAGCCATCTTGACCTCTGTTTCGAGCCCGCAAGGTGGGGCTCATAGAAAACCAGGTCACTTTGCAAAACTATAACTTGCGTCGTGTTTGAAAACACTCATAATTTCTAGATCCAATATTTCAAGCGATTTCATGTACGCTTGATACACAAAAACTGTGTTTTTTTGAGATCAAATTGTCACGTCATAGTGCAAGAGTGTTCCAGCAGAAGTGCTACTTGCAGTGTTATGAATTGCTACAGAAATGGCAAACACAAATGGAATGAGTTAGCTTATGAGTGATCAGCTGGACAAGAACAACTTCCATGCTTCAAGGTTCAAAATGACAAATTTCGTGATGGGAAAAGGCTACTGGAAGTACATGAAAGGAGAGAATGAAAATGCTCCACACTTACTAGAGAGGAATCAGACTACGGATAGCATGATTGGGCACATACAAGATGCCAAGACTCCAAAAGAGGCATGGAACCATTTGGTCACATTGTATGAGACCAATACAAAGGCACGGAAATTGCAACTCAAGAACGAGTTGCATACATTGGAGAAGAGGGGCATGTCGGTAAGTGACTACACCCTGAAAATCAAAAGCATATGTGATTTAGTTGCATCTATTGGCGTGAATGTAGATGATGATGATAAGGTGGAAGTGTGCCTTTGTGGTTTAGGAGCTGCATATAAGCAGTTCAAAACTTCTATACAGACCAGAGAAAATATTCCAAATTTTGTTGATTTGGTATCCATGCTGATTATTGAAGAAAAGAACCTTGGTGAGGATTCAAACTCCTAAAGAAAGCCCAGTTCTGAGTAGGTATTCTAGTCTAGTAGAGGAAGAGGTAGAGGTAGATGTTTTGGAGGTGGACGAGGAAACAGTAACCAAGACCAAGGTCAACAATAGAATCATGGAGGAGGAAGAGGCCAGTTTCGAGGCAAGGGAAGCCAAAGAGGTCATTGAAATTCCCAAAGAAATTACTCACGTAATGACATTAAAGGATGCTAGACTTGGACACTTTGAACATGATTGAAGGTTGAAGAACTAAAATAACAGAAAGCAGCAAAACAACTATGCATCCACAAGTGCAGATGAGTCTAAGAAGATATTCATGGTTCAACATCACATGATGAATACGATGTCTGCTGGTGTTTCAAAATTGAATGATAATGTCTGGTATGTTGACTCAGGTGCTTCAAATCACATGACCAGTCATGCGGAATGGTTTAGTACTTTGTAGAAATTGCTAGTTCCTAGATATGTTGAAACAGGTGACAACACATCACACCCTATCGAGCATACAGGAAACATAGCATTGTCTATGTAGGATGGGAAGGTAAAACATCTTTCTGATGTGATGCATGTTCCAAATATAACAAAGAATTTGGTTTCTGTTGGACAAATGGTTGACCAAGGATTACACGTCAGGTTCAATGCTGATGGGTTATATGTGGACGTATACAAACGGGATGGAAGATTGATTTCCAAAGGAAACAAAGTGGGTAGGATGTTCACCTTAAATGTGAAAATTCTTGAAATGAATGCAACCGTGTTTGGAAAAGGTGCAGAGGTCATTGCTGATATAGAGATTTGTCACAAACAGATAATCAATGAAGTCAAAGGAGATTGTCCATGGACTACCAAATTTCAAGGTTGTAGAGATGCAAAAGGTATGTGCAACATGTCAATTTGGAAAACAATCAAGAGCATCATTTCCACATGACAATCATGTTAGTGAGATCATACTAGAAATAGTACATACAGATGTTTGAGGTCCTACAAAGACCACATCTATGGGCAGTTGTAGGTTTTATGTTACTTTCATTGATGATTATACACGAAAAGTGTGGGTCTATTTCATGAAAGAGAAGATTGAGGTGTTCACTCACTTCCAGACTTTTAAAGCTATGGTGGAAAAGCAGACAGGGAAGTATATTCACACACTATGATCTGATGGAGGAGGTGAATACATGTCAAATGAGTTCAACAATTTTCTAAAAAATCATGGAATTCGATGTCAGTTTTCATGTAGGTACACACCACAATAGAATGGCGTTGCTGAACACATAAATAAACATATTGCAAAAATAGCAAGAGCCTTGATGGCTGAGAAAAATATTCCTCATTGTTATTGGGCAGAAGCTGTTCACACTACTCTATACATCATGAAGAGAACTCCGACTACTGATGTACATCAAGTTACACCTGAAGACAAGTTTATATGTAAAAAGCCAAACTTATCACATCTGAAAGTTTTTGGCTCTATTGCATATGTACATGTTCCAGATGAATTGAGGATGAAGCTTGATCCAAAAGTAGAAAAGTGTTTCTTAATTGGATAGTCCCTTGAGCAAAAGGGACATAAATGTTATAACCCACTCACATGACAGGTGAAGGTGAGTAGAGATGTGGTATTTGATGAAATGTCAAACTTCTACACAGATGCCAAAGAAGGACTGAATCTTGAACCAAATCAAAAAAGAAAATGCTGAAAAATCAAGTGCAGAATCTCAAGCTTTGAGTGGACCAGATACATCACATCAAGCAATAGCTCCAACTCAAATCCATGGAGTGGAAGCTTGCGTGGAAATTTCAATCAAGCAAACTCATCAAATACATCCAAGAAAGGTAAAGAAAAGCTTTTTGTTGGTCATAAAACATGTGCAGGTTTTGAAGCTGTTGATGGAGATTCAAGCGGTTCAGAAAAGAGTCTTGATGAGGAACTTGGATTGCCCTCTGTGAAAACTCTAGGAGTAAGAAAGGCACATGCAGATGATACAAGGAGAAGTGACACAAGACGAAGAAGATCTGGGAGGATACATAATTCAGTGCAATGATTGACATATGATAGTTACATGGCTTGTCATTGTGCCAACATGACAAAGGTAACAGTCAAGATGTTGAACCTTCTTGTTCTAAAGATGCAATTGGAACTGGATATTGGGAAAAAGCTATGGATGAGGAGATGGCTGCATTTTATGGAAACAATAAATGGAAGCTCGTTCCATTGCCACAAGGAAAGGAACCCATAGGCTGCAAATGGGTTTACAAGGTAAAACACAATGTTGATGGTAGCATAAGTAGGTATAAAGCATATTTGGTAGCAAAAGGATATGCACAGACTTATGGCATTGATTATGAGGAAACATTCAGCCCTATAGCTAAAATGTCTACTGTTAGAACACTTGTTGCATTAGCTACAGCAAAAGGATGGACATTGCATCAGATGGATGTGAAGAATGCCTTTCTACATGGTGAGTTACAAGCAGAAGTATACATGGATCAGCCACAAGGATATGAAGATTCAAAGAATCCAGAATATGTTTGCAGGTTGTAGAAGGCTTTGTATGGGCTGAAACAAGCACCTTGTGCATGGCATGCAAGGATTTTTGCTTACTTGACCACCATTGGATTTTCTATGTGTGATGCAGATCATTCATTATATGCGAGGAAGGGTGATGATGCAATCACAATTGTGGCTATCTATGTTGATGACTTGATTTTAGGTGGTGATAATGAAGAAATCAATAAAGAGGTGAAACAACTTCTTGTGTAGAAATTTGACATGAAAGATCTTGGTGTGCTACGCTATTTCTTGGGCATTGAGTTTATACATACAAAAACAGGTATATGGATGTCGCAAAGGCAATATGCCTTGAATATGCGGAAAAAGTATGGTATGGCTAATTGTAAGCCGATTTCTATGTCGTTAGATCAGAATTTGAAGTTCGATACTACATCAGGTGAAGCATTGGAAAATGCTACTATATACAGGAAAATTGTGTGAAGTCTGATATATCTCACAATTACAAGGCCTACTCTAAGCTACACTGTTGGATTGAAAGTCAATTTATGCAGGTTCCCAGGAAGCCACATTTGGATTCTCTGAGGTGCACTCTACATTATGTGAGTGCTACTTTGGATTATGCATTGTTTTATGAAGCTAGTGTAGATTTGCAAGTTCATGGATACACCAATGCAGATTGGGCTGGTAGTACTCCAGATAGAAGATGTACTAGTGGCTTTCTATTCTCACTTGGAGGTGCAGCTATTACATGGAGCAATAAGAAGCAACCCACTGTTTCTTTATTGAGTACAAAAGCTGAGTATAGAGGTGTTGCAATGGAAGCATGTGAGGCATCATGGCTGGAGATGCTACTTGCAGATTTAGGAGTGGAAGTGCAAAAGCCTATCAACATCTATTGTGATAATCTTAGCAACATACAATTAGCACGGAACACTGTTTTGCGTGTTACAACAAAGCATATCGAGGTACATTATCACTTCATTACAAAGAAGGTATTAGCAAGTGATATTGATCTTGTTTATGTGAGAACAGATGAGCAGGTTGCTGATATTTTCACTAAAGCACTTGAAGTAGAGAAGCTAGAGAAGTTTTGGAAGATGCTTGGATTAGAGGACATTGCATTGAGCTTGAGGGGGGGTGTTGAGATATCAAGCTCAACATGTGATGATCCAAGATGACATGTATCTTTTTTTCATTTCTCTGATAGGTATAGTGGTCACCCCAATATATGTCAGGGACACTTCATTGAGCTTTATTAGATTTATCTACTGAGAGTGATGGCACATTTGTTTCTTGCCAGCTCACTCATTCACAGACATTAGGTTTTTCCTTATGTACTGGCCTTTATATATTGCAGTAGTTTTATTCTTGTTTTTAGGTCATTCTTGTACATTCCTTTTTATGTAATAGAAGAAGAAGAAGACGAAGAAGAAGAAGAAGAACAAGAAGAAGATCATTCTTCCTTGCCTCAATCTGAGTGTGTGCTTCTCTTTGATTATGAGAGAGTGTGTGGGAGCTCTCTTCGTTATCTCCTTCCAGTTTCACACAATCATTCAAGTTCTTTTGAAAATTTTCATTTGGAGAGTCTTAGCAAGTGACTATTTTGACTTATAGTATGCCTCTTGTTTATGACATCCTATGGCACTTTCTTGCATCATAATTTTTACAATAATAGGAGAAGATATCATTATATCCTACTTGATTGGCTCTTGATCTTGCCCATACTTCACTAGAATGATATGTTGAGGAGCAGTTGGTTGCTGACTCAACATAGGTCTAGCTAGGTATGTGGGGTACTCCAACATTGGTCTAGGCATATATGGCATCTGAGGCCTCATCGGGTATGAGTATCATGAAGGATAGTGGTATTGTTTTCATGCAGTGGGCCTTATGACTTGATAAATTCTTGCCTTTGATCTATTTTGATATTGCCCCGACTGTGTAAGGTACTCGGTAATTGGTTGTTTATAGAAACACTTGGTGGTTGAGTAATTTGTCTACTTCTACTATATTTCATAATATTACAATTAAGGTTGTGCTAGAGGAGGTGGTCTTCTATTACAAACATGCAACAGGTGACCTCCTCCAAACTGCAAGCACTTCTTAGGTGGAGGTAGTTATTGTTAGTGCCCATGTGAAAGGTCAAATGGCCGTCAGACACTTTTATATATATTCTTTAATAAAACATATAGTGTCATATTCATCCATAGACTCGATGTTTGAACACATTCATAAAACCTAGGTAACCTCAGTTCATGCTTCCTGTGTATTGTGTAGTTCTACGAATTCTGCAAGTCTATGTAGACCATCATGTTGGCCCTCTGTAGCTCAATTTTCTAATGTGAGGGAGTTTTTGGTTTTCTCTAAGACTTAAGATTAATGTGCTCACAAAGGCACAAACCTTGGCATACCTTGTCATCTTCATCACCAAAGTCACTGTTGGAACCGTTAGCTATGGATGAGGGAGGACCGCAATGATCAAGGAAGATGGAGGTTCCTGGTACTTCTTGAGAGGTCACCCATCCCAGTATTGTTCTCCTTGGAGATTTCTTAACTAGAAATCTCTTGCCATTAACATACACTCTTGCGATATTTGAGGAGGGTGAAAGACTAAGGTTCACATTACCTTGAACACATTTTGGGCCCTAAAAGCTTCATTCCTTGGTTTTGAAGCCTATTTTGAAGCATTTTTGGGACGATCCTTAGAGCCATCTTGGAGTACTTTAACACATATTTTTCTTTATGCAATTCAAGAACATGAAGAAGAGTGCTCTCTGTGCTTCCGAGAATACAAATACTCGGCGTTGGCACTATGTTTTCAGCCAAACTAGTAAATTTACATGCCTCTTTAAAGGTTTTCAATTGTGTTGGGAGTAGCCACATGTTTATGCAGGTTTTTCAATGATTCACTATACAAGTTTACATGTCAATACTTACATGAGTTTTTGATAAGGGCCATGTGCTCACCTTGCAGAGGAGAATGTGGTGGAATTTTTCTAGATTTTAGTTCTTCAACTATACAGTGGTTGATTTTACTCGATACACTTATTGCTATGAGCACATATATTCTAAAATAATCCTTTTGGTTGTTCATTGCTATTTATTGATCCATTTTTTTGGGAGATTCTATCAAATCCTTCCCACAATGTGACACTTGGTCATCCTTTTTTGAACCTTAGTGGTGTTTGGACATTCCAATCTCCATTACTTTTCTAGTTAGTTCTCTATCATCATGGAATCAAAGATTTCAGACACATCTGGTGGATCAGGGTCTAGTGCTAGTTCTCCCAAGAGTAGCTATAACTTGCAAGGCAAAGACCATTTCAAGATTCAAGAATTTGATGGCACAAACTTGCTCTATGGAAGAATCAAATTAAAGATGTGTTGATTCAAATGAGGCAGTGGAAGCCAATAATGGAATCTCAAAGAAGCATGTGGATATGGATGATGATGATGATTGGGATGAGTTGGATGAAATGGCTGGGTCTACCATTCGATTGCACCTAGCAGATAATATTTATTTTACAATATTGGTCTGTGAAAGTGTAGAGCTTTAGAAGAATCTACGAAATACATATGAAAAAGAAACAACATTAAATAAAGTATATTTGATGAGAAAGTTATATGACCTTTGGATGTGTTGGAGTTAGACGTCTGCGAAAGCATGCGAACAGCACAAGGAAGAAGAAGAAGCTTGGAGCACAACACACAATACTGAATGTATTACTAGAGAATGTACAAAGATAAGTAGCCCATTAGGGCAAAAGGCGTATATACAAGCCGGGGGAAAAAAACCTCCTAAAGAGGGAAAAAAGTACCCCAGCAGTCCTAGTGTGTTCACACACATCACTACCTAAATATATCAACAAATCCCCCCTGGGAGTGATGTGGTGAACAAGGAGCTGGCACTCATGTATAAGGAAGTGCCAAGCTATGTGGAAATCACTCCACAAAAGGAAGTAAGCCCAAAGCTTTGCGGAAAGCTTCAAAATTCTCCTTATGCAGAGCCTTCGTGAAAAGGTCTGCAATGTTCTCCTGCCTGGGCACATATGCCAAGATGATCTCCCCAGCAGAGAACCTCTCCTTGACATAGTGATAATGCACCTCAATGTGCTTAGTGCGAGCATGGAACATAGGGTTCCTCGCAACTGCCAATGCGCTCTGATTGTCAGTGAAGATGGTGGTGGCAGAAGACTAGCCGACACCCAAATCATCCATAAGGCATGCTCAACCAAGATATACATGAGCTACCAAGCATGAAGCAAAAACCACTGGTGGACACATGAGTGTCACAGCAACCAACCCAATCTGAGTAAGAACAAGCATACAAGTCTGGCAATAGTGATCCCCCCTTGGGATAAAACAACCCAAGTAGCCGAGTACCACTCAAGTAGTGAAAGATGCCCTTAAATGCCTTCAAAAGCGTGATTCCTGGGCAATACATAAACTTGCTCATCTGTGAGACAACAAACTGACTATCTGGCCGAGTAATGCATAAGTAAATCAAGCATCCAACAGCCTGCTGATAGAGAACAACATCAAATGCATCTCCAACATCATGAAGACTCAATCGTAAACCTGTCTCCATAGGAGTGGCAATAGGCTTACAATCTTCAAGGCCAAAACGCTGCAATAATGTGTCAATATATTTCGTTTGACACAAAGCCATTCCACCATCAACTTGCATAAACTGAATGCCCAAATAGTGATGCAAATGCCCCAAATCAGACATCTCAAATGAGGCATGCAAATTAGCCTTGAAATCAGTAATATGCTTCTCAATAGGACTAGTGAGCAGCATGTTGTCAACATAGACAACAATGATCAGAAGCACATCATTAGCACGCTTAACATATAAGGTGCTTTCAGTTGGATTGTTCTCAAAACCAGGTGCAATCAGATAGGCATGTATCTTCTCATACCAAGCACGTGGTGCTTGCTTTAAACCATATAATTCCTTCTTTAACCTGCACACCTCTTTCCCACATGTGTCTACTAGATTTTGGTTCTTCTTTCCATGTGAAATCACATAGAAAATGGTTCTCTACTTATGCAACAAAGTTTCGGTAACGTGAGACTTGGTGACTCTTACCAGTGGGATGTTGTTGAGATTGGAGATGTGGTTGTGCAGTTCATTGATGGTTCAAAATTTACTATGCATAATGTATGCTATGTACCTCAGTTATCATGTATTTTAATGTAAGTTTTTCCTCTTGATGACCTTGGTTAAAAAGGTGTTTTTTTATGCTCAATTCTTTCTTATATCAAAGGGAAATATGATTATTGCGAAAGGAAGCGAAGTTATCTCACTTTACCATATATTTTTATCACATAAAGTCACACTGTTAGTTGTGAATATGGAATGGACTATGGTTTGTATTTTTCATGGCCATTTGGGCCACATTTCTCATAGTGGAATGCAAAAAAATCTCTTTTTTTGGCCTTATCTTTCTCTCATTTTTCATTTTGTGAGCATTGTCAATATAGAAAGCAAAATATAAATGTGCATAAGATGCACATTGAATCTTCAATTCAGCCTTTAGATCTCATTCATACAAATGTGTCTGGTCCTATGCCCACAAGATCATTAGGTGGTTCTTTTTATTTTTTTAAACTTTTCTAGATGATGCTACTAGAAAAGCTTGGGTATATCCTACTAAATTGAAGGATGAGGTATTCTCTAATTTCAAAACTTGCCTTGCTTTAGTTGAGTTAAAAAAAGAAACTCAAGGCTTTACATTCAAATAGTAGAGATGAGTATGACTCACATGCATTTAACATTTTCTGTTAGTCTAGAGGAATTTATAGTGAGTTTACAAATCCTTATACCCCATTATAGAATGGTGTAGCTGAGAGGATGAATAGAAATATTTAGGATAGATTAGTTTCCATGTTGCATCATGCAAACCTTTCACAAGGCTTTTGGGAAGAAGCACTATTGAATGCAATTCATGTGATTAACCTTTCACCTAATATTGTCAACTTAGGTGTAAAACTGGCACACGATTTATGGAATAGGAAGCCACCATATTATGCTCATATGTTCATATACCCAAGAATCTTAGACAAAAGCTGGAACATAAGTCAAAGAAATGCATTTTTCTTGGATATGATAAAAAAGGCCAATTTGGATACCGCTATGGGATCTTGAAACATGACCAATGATCAGAAGTACTGATGTCCTTTTCAATGAGTCTAAGCTGCATAAATAACCCATTAAGGATGTTGAAGTGAGAAGAGTGGTGTTTGAGAATACTATTCCTCCAATTAGCATGCATAAAAAGGCTACACATAGGTGTATTTAAGAGAATTTCCATCATATCAATCTACAAATGTTCTTGTTAAGCAACAATTGAGATGTTTTGCACGTGTGTAACATCTACTTGATAGATATGTTCTAGGTTTAGATTTTGTTATGCTAAAAGATGCTAGAAAGCCCTCTTCCTACAAAGAGGCTATGCAGACAAAGGATCATGTCAAGTGGGAGTGTGCCATGAAGAGCGAATTTGATTTTATTCATAAGAATGGTACTTGAGATTTAATCCCTTTGCCAAATGGAAGGAAAGCTTTACCATGTAAATGGGCATATATATTGAAGTTCACATCAGATAGTTCTTATACAAAGTATAAAGCATGACTTGTTGCAAAAGGTTTTAAGCAACAACATGGTGTGATTTCAAGAAATATTATCTCCAATAGTCAAGATGACTATATTGTGCGTGTTTCTTGGATTTGTTGCAATGGAGGACTTAGAGCTACTCCAAATGGATGTGAAAACTACTTTCTTGCATGGATATCTTAGATATGAGTTCTATATGGAACAACAAGAGGTTTATGTAGTTCTTGGCAAAGAAAGTCTAGTTTGTAAGCCAAAGAGCTGGAAATTCTTCTAATGACTTGTCATTGCTAAAAAAGAAGATGAGTGAGACATCTGATATGAAGGATTTGGGGGATGCCAAACATATCCTTGGCATGCACATTACTCGTGATCGGAGTAAAGATGCCTATACTTGTATCACATGTTATTTTTAGTGTCCATGTGAAATGTCAAACGGTCATGGACACTTTTGTATATGTTCTTTAATAAAACATATAGTGATTTGGTCAGCTACATATTGTAAGTTCGACCGCATTTGAAAAACATAAGAAATATGTGTTTGTGCACCGTGTGCATTGTGTTTTCGATGTATTCTACAACCTCTATGTGAAGTACTATGTGGGCTTTTGGAGCTTGGTTTCTACTTCAAGGGTATCATTATGGAGCTCTTGAGAAGGAGAATCCATGATGGTGCGTCATCATTGAAATATGTCATTGGTATCAGAGCATTTCGGGGCAAAATATTTGCTCCTTTTGTGTGACCAAAAGCGAGCACCCACCCACCCACCCATGCAAGGTGTTCTCCAAGGCTTTCTCCAAGGCTCACAACCAAGGCAACAACCAAGGTAGTCACCAAAGTAATTGTTGGTTGTGCACGAGGGAGGATCTCAATGATCAAGGAAGACAAAGGTTCTCGGTACCTCCTCAGAGGTCCCCCATCCTAGTTTATTCCCCCCAGAGCTTGCTTAATCGACAATCTCTTGCCACTAAGATACACTCTTGTGGTGCTTGAGAAAGGGGAAAGACTAAGATCCACATTAGCTTGAACATGCAGATACACCTATGCATGCCTGGAGAAATCATCAATGAAGTCATGAAGTAAAGATAGTTCCCAAAAGAAGGTATCTGCATAGGACCACAAACAACACTATTAACAAGATGCAATTTATTAGTAAGCTCAAACTGAGCCATATTCCTAGACATGTTTATAAGGTGCCTCAAGTTTGTGTAGATAGGACACCATTTCAATCTTTTGCAAGCAAAAAAATAAGAAAAATTCAAATGACCAAAGCATGCATGCAATAGCTTTGCACCTTAAGTAGCCTAAGAATATAAAACTGCACATGTTGAATCATTCACAAATTTAGAATAGTCTATGAGCTTGTTGAGGTTGTTGCAAGGAAAGACAAAAAACTCTCACCACCTTGCATGGAAGCAAGAAAGAAAGCTCAAGAGTGACTCTCCTCTCATCCAACCCTACCTCCCACATGTTCAAGCCATTGACATCAGCCCCATGCTATGCCACATGCTTGAAAACAAGGAGAATAGGGAGTCAAGGATCCTAGTCCATGAGGAAAATACAAGCAAATGCAACTACTCTACTCACACAAAGGAGAGACATGCATAGGCACACACACATCACTCTCACACACTCACAAAGACACAATACATGTAAATGTAAATAGTCTTGTAGGAGTAAATGAGAGCCTTCTTCCATTGATAAGAGATATTACATGAGAGAACATTGACCAAAAGCTCCCCTCTTTACAAAAATGAGCTTCTAGTTATAAGCTAAGCTCTATTCCCCATGTGCTCTTTTGAAAAGGCAAAAAGTGGATCTCTCTCTAACGAACATATCTTCTAGGATATTCCAAGATCAAATGTGTAACAAACAAATCCCCAAAAAAGATATGCGTGGGATTTTCTACGTGGGAATTCCTTAGAAGGGAAAAAAGGGTGAAATATTTAAAGGACCTCTTCACTATGGCATAAAGAAATATTAGAAAGTGCTCTAGGAGAGTGTTCATATGTGACACTCAAATATATACAAAGGAAGGTTATTTCTCATGGTCTAGGGAGGGTTCTTATGCACAATTGAGGATGTGTGCATACCCTATATCCCAACATTCTTCCCCCCCTAGACTTTGTCGTCCTTGACAAAGCTAGAAAGGAAGAACATACACAACTGAACTGTTCCAAGTGGAAGTCTTCAAATCTGAAAATCTTCAGGTCTTCAAAATCTGCAATTCTTCAGTCTGCAAGGCTTCATGCTGTAAGTCTTCAGTCTTTACTTCAATCTTTAAATCTTCAATCTTTAGAGCTGGGCAACACAATCCCCTTGGGGGGCAGTCAGCCCAGCATACATTCCACTTTGCAGTCCTTTGTAAAGCTGGGAATGCCTTCTCAGGCAATTCCGCAAACCTGAAATTAAACATACACAACAAGTAGGCTGTTTCTAAAAAATATAGAATATATCATGTAGTTCAATTTGTAGTTTCCAGTTTAGGGGACATCAAGTCCTATAGGACTGGCTCTTCTAGAGACGAGTTCCCATGAAGAGCTCCATGTTTTTTTTGCAATCTACAAATTAAAGCTCCAAAGGCTAAGATCCCAAGTAGCTATCCATATGCCTTATAGTTTTTGCATGTCACAATCACTTAGTTATATGGACAACCATGGATGAGAGCTGAAAACAACATTCAGTGAATAAAGACACGTGTATTCTTTGCAAAGTAGATTTGCATGGCCATGGGTTAAAAAACCTTCAAGTCATCAAGAGGAATTCCTGCAAAGCATAGCATCAAATCATTAAACAGGGGTCAAGAAGAATTAATGATGAAGCTTCTGTGTGAGGAAGCCTGCAATGCATTACAGGAAATGAGCATTGTAAAATTAGAGAGTTACTTCCCTGAAAAAAAACAATCACTCGATTCTTTGTGCCTTTCAGAATAGGGTTGAATCTACACAGTGTCTCCTTCTAATTAATAGCTTTACAAGAACAAGATATCCTCAAGACAATCTTTGGCTAAAATATTGAGTAGGCAGTTTGTTAATCAAAAGACCATCAACCCCTTGACACACAGAACATAAATAGCCATGAGTGCTACTCCTGAAATTCTTATGAAAGCAGAATAGCCAACAACATTAATGATTCATAAAACATGAGTAGTCAGAGCCTAGTTTCCTAAATGTCTAGAAGTTGGAAGATAAATAATATCTTAACCCAAGGTCAATGTCCATCATCTTAAGCATGTGATATATCTACAAATTTTGTCAAATCCTTTTTCTTTTTAATAGCATGTGCATCCAAGTGAGTCAACATATTATAGTTTTAAAAAAAACCACAGTACCCCAACATAATGACTGTAGAGAAGTGAAAATAGAAGATTTATCATATGGGCATGGACAATTATCAGAAATAGTTATGGTAGTGGTCCTTTGAGAAGACAATTTCAAAACCTAGGAGCCTTCATCAACCTTCGTACATTTCTATCACACTAATCATGTTGGACACCATCCACAAGGAGAACAATCAAAATTTACTTTAGGCACTTTTAAGCATGGCCAATCATCCTAAAGGTCAGATATTAGTCCATACTTCAACCAATTGAAACATATGGGATGCCACAACAGAATCAAGAGTAAGCAGAGGCAGCATCCACAGACTCCAAGAACTGTAAGTCTGCAACATACATGAAAAATGTCCTCCAAGAAGATGACTCCAAATTTGCAATACGTGACTTTCAGAGTACCATCGATAACCATCAAGACTATATGGGCAAGAAGTGTAGTCACACTCCCTAAATAGGGCAGGTATACACCACCATTCAGAAATACATTTAGTTCCTCATCTTAACACTTGTTATATTAGTTTTATCGGGATAATATTACGAGCAAAGAACTGTCCCTACTTCTAATCATAGGAGTGAACATTTGACCCTCAGAACCGAGCAAGACTCAAGCACTCCTAAATGATAGCATTTTTCAAACAATAGGAAGGAACAAGGTTATGCAGGAAATGCAAGGGCATAATGTATCTTTATTGATTTTTTAGATTAGAAGAAATACCATACACTCGATGTTAGGAACAATATTATGCGTGTTGGTTCATCTAAATAGCAGCACCGGACTTCGGAAGCTTTGACCTAAAATCTTATTCCTTTTTGGGCAGACACGAATTGTTCCCAAAAAGGTAAGCGAGGTAATGTACCAACAGTACCTGTATGCACCAGTTTGTTAGTTCACACTTTATACCAAAATTTAACTTATGAACTCACACGTCTTGAGAGTGAAACATTGCAACATAGCTATTCTAGACATTATAGTGCTGTAAAGGAAATCTAATTGCTTTAGTTCGCAGTTATCCAGGATGTGGAACTATAGTCTGTGAAGAGAAGAGAAAACCAAGTTCTTTGCATGACCCGTATTACAATGCATGGATTCCCAGTTCCCCAAGCTTTTGATAGATCCTCTAGTGCAGATTCTCTAGTGCATGCAGAGAACATAATGGTGTTGGTTTTCATGATGAATTTTATTGAGCAAAAGATGACACCCCTGTATGAAGAAAGGTGACAGGAAATCAGATAGTGGACATCCTTTATCATTGAAGGAATATGGGCTGGAAATAGAAACCCTTATTAAAAACAATTGCCAACTTGCCTTCTTCCATCTGTTAGAAGATCATCAATCATGGTAGGCACGTGATTTTGCAAGTATATTCAAACAAATCTTTCACATTTTATAATCCTATGGGCATGTATCCTCATGTTATTGATACGTGAATGCAAGTATGCCCAATACAGAGGGAAAAGTGCTATTCGTTCTCCTTTTGGCCTTTTAAAGGATGCTGCAAACTATTTATGTATGTATTCCTTGAAGTCATGGCCCTGAGAGTACTAGTCATAGTCCTTAGGGAAATGGAAGTCATAAAAATTATGAGGCCATAATCAGCCACCAAATGTAACCCTGATATTGCCAATAAGAAGCTCTCATAAAACACAATTGTGAAGGAGAAAGGCACCAATCCTGTGTAACATGGCATATAATGATCAGAACATCAGAAATTAAGTCCAAAACTTAATGGTTCATTACATAGGCAAATCATATCCTTGAGTCCATCTCATTAGAACATTTTCGCACAAATATCAACGATAGGTAGGTCGACCCTTTGTCCTTGAGCAGAGTAGGTACACTAGTAAGCGGTACAATAGAGCTTGACTTCAAACATAATCTATCCAATAAAGATGATCCATGTTGTCAGATATGTGTAGATGATTTTAGAAAGCATAATATAAGCAGATACTAATGAGGCTACAACCGTCTATTTGGAGGTTTGGAAACTTGCCACCTCAGTGAAAGTTTTGTGCAAGTATGCAAAATTGGGATGGACTCCTTCCTTATTAGAGCCACATCTGCACAACGCTTCTATCCGTTACCTGCATGTAATTTTGGGAGAAAAGAAAATGACAACCACATCTTCACTGTGAGCGGCAGGGAGAGTCAAGATGCAGCCGAAGTGTCAACAAGACCTTCCCACAGAGACACACAAAAATAATCTTGCACATAAGGCAGATGCACAGAAATAATCTTGTATAGAAGGCCAACATCTTTGGAGAGACCCAAGAGTTCAGAAAAATTACCATAAACCTCATATGCAAGCGTCCCGAATGAGGTAATGGGGTCCCAATATTGAGCACGCATAAAAGGTCCAGGGCAGGAGAGCTCCATCGTTGTGATTGCAGAAAAGAAATGGAACTACAGCCTGGCACACCAGCAATTCCACAGAAACTTCAAGGAGGAAGACAGAGGGCGGCTACAACAAGAGGGCAAAGATGCATAGCCCCCAAAATACAACATGCATGGAACATGCATGGACATGGGGGAAAGCTTTTGGTGAACACGAGCAGCACCAGAGAGAAGATAGGGAAGCACGATGGGAAGAGAATGTCCTCATATACCTTCCCTGAATAGTTGGCAATCTTCCTACTGTCAACAAGGGTTTTGAAATCCCCACCACCGCAAGCAAGTATAGAGGTCGCAAATGCTGGGAAGTCGCCACCTTATGCCAACCTTCAAAGTGAATTCAATTGCGCCATGGCATGGAGCGTGAAACTGCCATGAAAGAAACACAGAGTAGTGCCAAGCCTATGGTAAACTGAAGGTGAACAGAGGGGTTGACGAGAACAAATGCCAAGGAGGACAAGTATTAGAAGATTCAAGACTGATAGGCAAGAAGCTTGTAGTATCTGTGGGCTTCATTGCACAAACTCTAAGTCGAATATTGCAGCAGCAGAGCAGTATAGTGAGCGAGAAGGGGTAGAAGGGGGAAAGGAGCCCCAAGGAGGGAGGGAGAAGGAGAAACTTCCCTGAACCTCCCAAGCAGCAAGGAATAACGCAGCACTTTCCACTGACCTTGATAGAGAGCAGAGATAGGACCTGGCTCAGATCAACATGGAGTGTGGGAGAAAAAGCTTTCCCCCAATAGTTACACCCAGAAACTACAGCAGGTAAAGCCAGAGGGGGAGCTCTATGGAGCTAGAGCCCGCCATAGCCACCCGCTTGTCAAGAAGAACTCAAGGATGAACAGCAGGGAAAAGACGATAGGGAATGAGGGAGCCCCCAAAAAAAATTCTTTCAATTGCCTTAGTACCACAATTTCGCCAGCAGTAACTCTCCTACCTACCCCAAACGGACCTCACCGTAGACACACATACCATCAACAACTCGGAGCACCAAAAATAAAGAGGGAGAGTGTCCTTGATAATGATATTTGAATGCTAAGGAAGCACATTCGTGGCATATCTAAAAAATGTGAGGAACAACCCAAAAATTTCGACCTCCTGCAGAAAACTTTTACTCCTTTCTGTTTGTGGTGGTTTTCAAGAAATTGAAGAGAGAGAAGGGAGTAGAGAGGGTACCACCCCTCCCCCTTTCCAAGGCATGCACTAAATCAGAGGTGATAGAGATGGAGAGTGATGCCATTGAGAGAGTGTGTGAGAGTGTGTACATGTGTAGAAGTGAGGGAGAGAGAGGAAGGGTTAGGGTTTGTTGTTGTGCATCAAACAGAAATGAACTAAAACTATCTACTAAAAACATGAAATTGGGAGCCAATGGCCCAATGGAAGGGTGAAAGTGCCATGCAAGAACTCAAATCCTATGTAATTGAGCAAAAAAAATTGCAACACAATACTTTACCACATGTTCTTGGGCTCTCCAAGTGATGAAATGCCGATCATCCCCAAAAACGGTGCCAAAAAGTGTTGAGGTTGTAGCAAGGAAAGACCAAAAACCCTCACCACCTTGCATGGAAGCAAGAATGAAAGCTTAAGAGTGACTCTCCTCTCATCCACCCCTACCTCCCACATGTTCAAGCCATTGGTATCAGCCCCATGCTATGCCACATGCTTGAAAACAAGGAGAATAGGGAGTCAAGGATCCTAGTCCATGAGGAAAATACAAGAAAATACAACTACTCTACTCACACAAAGGAGAGACATGCATAGGCACACACACACACACCACTCTCACACACTCACAAAGACACAATACATGTAAATGTAAATAGTCTTGTAGGAGTAAATGAGAGCCTTCTTCCATTGATAAGAGACATTACATGAGAGCACATCGACCAAAAGCTCCCCTCTTTACAAAAATGAGCTTCTATTTATAAGCTAAGCTCTATTTCCCATGTGCTCTTTGGAAAAGTCAAAAAGTGGATCTCTCTCTAACTAACATATCTTCTAGGATATTCCAAGATCAAATGTGTAACAAACAAATCCTCAAAAAAGACATGCGTGGGATTTTCTACATGGGAATTCCTTAGAAGGGAAAAAAGGGTGAAATATTTATAAGACCTCTTCACTATGGCATAAAGAAATATTAAAAAGTGCTCTAGGAGAGTGTTCATATGTGACACTCAAATATATACAATAGAAGGTTATTTCTCATGGTCTAGGGAGGGTTCTTATGCACAATTGCGGATGTGTGCATACCCTATATCCCAACAGAGCTTATATAGACCATGGCATGAAATGTCAAAAGCAAAAATAACATGTCCATGTGAGAGATCATAACTATACATACGTCATTAACATATTTGGCAATCAAGACAATCTTGACTAATGCTAAAATCGACAAAAAAATTTACTTGATCCCTCCCATATATAAAACATATGACAATGTGAAAGAACTACCATTAGAAATGGTCAAAATGATCTTACAAACTCCCATTACAAGATAAGAGGAGTTGTTAGCACATGTGATAGTATTCCTTGTAGGGGCACACTCAAGTGAACTAAGAAAACTAGGTTGTGGGGTAATATGTTTGGTTGCCCGACTATCAAAGTACTAAACATCTAAGTCTAGTGTAGACATATACTGCTCGTTGAAGATGGGTCATAGCTACAAATAGTAGTAAATGCCCATTATTCATTTTGAACAAGATTATTAGACTTTTTTTTAGTTGTAGTGGCCTCTACAACAACCACTCTAGTGTCTTTCTTCTTTGCCTCTTTTGCAACCAATTTAGGGTAGCTCTTTCTGACATGATTATTTTCTTTATAGTATTTTCAAAACTAATTTTTCTTTTATGTTTTCTTCTCATCTATATCTTCCTTCTTTGAGTGTGAAAAATTACAAATTTTTGCTTACTAGCAGATGAGCTCCTATTTCCTTTGCCCTTCTGACTAGCGAAGAAAGCTTGATTTATGACATGCATAACTAATATGTTTTTATTGGATTGATCTTCCTACAAAAAAATTAGAGACTAAATCCTCAAATGGTAAGGCATTTGGATGTCTTTCATCATCAACCAAAGAGTATAAGCAATTCTCCTTCATATCTTTGATCTTTGTCAAAAAAATGTCATTTTTATACTCACTCTCCAACTATTTTTGGAGATAAGCAACACACGCCTTATTTGTTGCTTGGTATAAAGTTTTAAGTGTATCCCAATCATTTGTTTTTGTTTCACAAGAGAAAATGTGAGGGATAATGGGATGTTTGATTGGAAAAGCTATCAATGCATGTGCTTGATGTTCGAGCAAGTCTATGACAAGCCTAAGTATTGGCTTGAGTCCCACAAAGTCATAGAAGAAGCCTTAAAATGAAGACAATGTAAAGTTCACTTGTGAACTACCTCTTGTAACTTTTGAAGAGTTTACTTAATGTAAAAGTGAAAGAATCTTAAGTGGTTGAGTCCACATGATAAAAAAAGGGAAAGAGGAGCCACGAATTTGTGATTTGTGGTAGGTAGAGAATCAAATCAATCACTGCTTGATTGGAGGGTGATTGAGGGAAGTTAGCCTCCCAAACTCAACTATAAATAGATGACAGTTTTAGTCGTGGAGAGAGAGACCTATGTGAAGACCTCCAAGAGCTGAGCTTTATGCCATATCAAGGTGTGATTACAAGGCACACATATGTATCAGTAAGTCCATTGTATTGTACAAGCAATATACTTTCATTTTCATGATCATTTGAGTTCATATTTCCATGTTCTTGTGAAGTGTACTACTCACTGCCATTACTCTCAGTTTTCTCAGTCAGATTGCAGAGATGGTTTCTCTGAGCTTGGTGCATCATTTTCAGTGATTTAACTTGGTAAAGTTAGCTCTATAATTCTACTATATGCTCAAAAAGTTTCATTTCATTTGAATGTTGCATAATCTTCAGTTATGTTCATTTGAAGTCAATAGGGTCTGTTCATCTTCACTTCTCTGTCAGGTACCCGACATTTTTACTCATCTTGTCAGAGCCATTTCTCAGTGGTTACTTATTCAACTTCAATGATTTAAAGCTTGTTGAAATTAACTTACTGTCTAGTATAACCATACAAATTTTCATAATCATTGGATTCCTACATTTTGAGTTATGTTCATTTTTCGGCTCACTGGTCTCAAACTGTAGCAGACCGTGAAAATCGGGATGATGTCATCACTTGTTATAACTCATTCTCAATGTGTGGTTTATTATTTTTGATGCGATTACTCTTGAAAGTTAGCTCTTTAAGTTAACTAAAGTTCCCCAAGAGGAATTAAGCTAATTGCTGTTGTGCTCAAAGAATTATGCAAAACACTGGACAGGTGTATGAACCAAATTAGCAAGTTTTTCACCTCTGAGCTAACTCCAACTTATCTGTTTTGATCTATCTTTTTGAGAGTGATCTTCCAAGGTACATAGGGTGTCTAATACATCCATTTGCAAGCTAAAACGGCCCACCATATACTCATGGAGTTCATTTGACTGGTGTAGATCAAGGATTTTGCAATACCTCTTCATCTTCAAGCACATACCTATCCATCTCTTCACAGTGGTATCAGAGCAAGGTTGGACAACATGGCAGATGTATTTCCTTCATCAATTGACAAATTGGATAGAGGTAATTACTCAGCTTGGTCATTAAGGATGGAAGCTTATCTCCAAGGTAGAAGTTTATATGGTTATGTGGCTGGAGATGAAGTTATGCCAAGTTTCAGGAACAAAAGTCAACCAACACAAGAAGAGCAAGAAAGATTAAGCACATGGTGCTCCAAGGATGCACTTGCAAGGTCTTATCTCCTCAACTCTATCTCATATTTTTTGTTGCCTCACATTAGAAGTTGTAAGACATCTCAGGAAGTGTGGGATGCACTTGAAGCCTTCTTCTCTTCAAGTACTAAAGCTAGGAAGCATCAACTATGGCTGGATTTCACAACTCTCAAGAAGGCTCCCAAACAAAATGTGACTGATTTTGTCACAAAGCTCAAGGACATAGCAGATCAGTTGGGAAGAATTGGAGAGGTAATAGATGAAGAGAAAATTGTAAGGCAGGTCATCAATGGCTTGAAGGTAGATGACAAGTGGGAAGCATTCACCACAACTATGGATTTGTACATGGACATGCATGTACCTGATTTCAATAGACTCATTGGACAACTACTTACTCAAGAGGCAAAGCTTATAAAAAATGGAGAAAGCTCTAAAGGTAATCAATCTTCAGCTTTATACACTGATAAAAGCAAGTCCAAAGATAACAAAGGAAAGGCAAAGAAAGTGGATGATGAAGCAAGTACATATCAAGCTAACTATGCAGGTAGAGGAAGGCATGGCAGAGGTAGAGGAAGAGGAGGTAGACAAGGCACGGGGAGATCCCAAGACTCCAACTCATGTTCTATTTGTGGACTAACTAATCATACAACTGAAAATTGCTTTAGGAATTCCAGGAATCAAAGAGGAAGAGGATACAATAGAGGAGGTTATGGCTACTCAAGAGGAAGGTTCAACAACTACCATGGCAACTACAACAACTACAATTATTCAAACTATCAAGGAGGCTACAAAGGAAGGAGAGACTTCAATAAATACACAGAAGACTCAAACAAAGAGGATTCATTATTGATCATGAACATGGCTATGCCACAAGGTAAATCTGATGAGCATGTTTTCTACATAGATTCAGGTTGTTCAAATGATGTGGCAGGAAATGTGGCACTCCTATCAGATTTAGAAGATCCAAGGAATAAGCATGAGGTACAAATAGGAGATGACACAAGACAACCTGTGGAGAAAACAGGCAATGTCAAAGCACCTGATGGAAACATCAACCTACTCAGTAAGGTACTCTATGTCCCTACCATTACAAAGAATTTGATAAGTGTTGGGCAGATAGTAGAGAAAGGGTTGCAAGTCAGGTTCACAAAGGCAAGAGCATTTGTTGAAGATCCAAGTCAAGGATTCAGAAAAATTGCAAAAGGTGAAAAGACAGGTAGATTGTTCACATTTGAATTACAGGACACTAGAAACATTGCTCTCTTTAATTATGGTAGTCAGACACTCACAGAATTGGAAGTATGGCACAAAAGGTTAGCACATATTGGTGAAAGGTCATTAAAGCAAATTTGCAGGGACCAAAGTGTACTTGGAATCCCTAATTTGTCAAAATAGCATATGATTTATAAGTGTAGTGCATGTCAATTTGGAAAGTCTCACAGGTTACCATTCATGAAGAAAGGTTATATGCATGGAGATCTCTTGGAGTTGGTTCATACAGATGTATGGGGACCTAGCAAGGAAGCTTCAATATCTGGATCAAGGTGTTATGTCTCCTTTATTTATGATTGCAGCAGATGGACTATCCTATTCTTTATGAAACACAAAGATGAAGTTTTTTCATGTTTCAAAAGATATTTGGCTCTTGTGGAGAATCAAACAGGTAAATCTCTAAAAAGGCTAAGGTGAGATGGAGGGGGAGAATACTTCTCCCATGAGTTTGATTCTTTTCTTCAAGAAAGAGGAATCAAAAGAGAGGTAACTACAAGGTACACTCCTGAGCAAAATGGAGTGGCAGAAAGGAGGAATAGGACAATTGTTGAAGCTGCAAGGTCTATGTTAAATGAAAAGCATTTACCTAATTACTTATGGGCTGAGGCTGTATCTACAACCACTTACTTGATTAACAGGTTGCCTTCAAAATCCCTGGATGGGATGACTCCATATGAGGCTTGGAATGGAAGAAGACCAAGCTTAGATCATTGTAAAATTTTTGGATGTATTGCTTTTGCTCATGTTCCTTCACAGGTTAGAGGCAAGATGGATCCAAAGGCAGAAAGGTGTGTATTTATTGGATATGACAACAATCAAAAGGGCTACAGGTTATACAACCCTACCAACAAAGGATTCTTGGTAAGCAGAGATGTAGTTTTTGATGAGAACAATTCATGGTATGAAGATTCATGCAGGAAGGTCAATTTACCATATGATCTTGAAGAAGATTCTCCAAAGCTTGGTAGAGAACAACCAAAGATTGAAGAACAAGACACCTCAGAGGATGATGAAGAATCTCAAATGGAAAAGATCAAATCATGGAAGTCTAAAGGTAAAGCCAAATTGCAAGAACTTGGACATGAGGCAGAATCATCACATCATGGCCTAAGAAGATCTATGAGGGAAAAGAAAAAACCAGAAAGGTATGGGTTTGACACCTCATTAGTAACTAAACATTCTATCTACATAGCACAGGGCATAAACCAAGAGGAGCCTTCATCATTTGAAGAGGCCAAAGCAAAAATAGAATGGAAGCATGCAATGAAGGAATAGATTGAAGCACTTGAGGAAAACAACACTTGGGATTTGGTGCCCAAGACTTCATCCATGAAGGTAATAGGCTCAAGATGGGTCTATAAACTCAAGAAGAATTCTGATGGTTCCATTAACAGGTATAAGGCAAGGCTTGTAGCAAAAGGCTTTGCACAAACTCAAGGAATTGATTATGAGGAGACTTTCTCTCCTGTGGCAAAGATGCCTACTATTAGGGTTTTGCTTAGTATTGCCTCTTCCAACAGTTGGAAGATACTTCAACTAGATGTAAAGAATGCATTCTTGAATGGTTGGATAACAGAAGAGGTATATATGGCACAACCACCTGGTTTTGAGAATCAAGTTTATCTTGATTATGTGTGTAAACTTAACAAAGCATTGTATGGTCTCAAGCAAGCTCCAAGAGCTTGGAATTTCAGGCTTGTTTCATTCTTGCAAGACAAAGGCTTTCAACCAAGCAAGGCAGATCCTTTACTCTTTATTAAAAAGAGTAATTCAGAGATCATCTACCTATGTGTATATGTAGATGATATTATATTGACAGGAAATGATGCAGATGGTATGAAGAAGATCAAAGATCAGATGAGAGAAGAGTTCAAGATAAGTGATTTGGGTTCACTTACCTACTTCCTAGGTTTGGAAGTTGTCTACAAAGATCATGGTTTGTTTCTCACTCAAAGGAAGTACATTAAGGACATGTTGGCAAAATTCAAGATGCAAGATTGTAAGATTGCAGGTACTCCAATGGAGGTCAATCACAAATTGAGCTCACATGAAGGTGAAATCATAGAGGACATCACATCATATCAAAGTCTAGTGGGTAGTCTCAACTATGCCACATTGACAAGAGTAGATATATGTTACAGTGTGAGTGTGCTAAGTCAATTTATGCACACACCAAGGAAACCACATATGGATGCTGCCAAAAGGATTCTCAAGTATCTCAAAGGAACCATAAATGAAGGACTTTATTATCCTTATGTATCTGATTTAGGTTTGAAGCTATTTTTTGATGCAGATTGGGCTGGCTCCAAGGAAGATAGAAGGAGCACTTCAAGTTATCTTACCTTTGCAGGTTCAAAGCTTATTTCATAGTCATCCAAGAAGCAACCCACAGTTGCTCTCTCTTCTACTGAAGCTGAATATAGAGGTCTTGCCATAGCTACACAAGAAGCTATGTGGATGAAGACATTATTCAAAGATCTTGGATTGGAGTTTGGAACTCCAACTATTTTTGGTGACAATATGAGTTCTATTCACTTAGCTGCTAATCCTATTTTTCATGGAAGGACTGAACATATTGAAGTTCATTATCACTATGTACGAGAGAAGGTTCTAAGCAAAGAAATTCAAATATCATATGTGTCCACTCATCAACAATGTGCAGATATTCTAACGAAAGCATTGGATGGTACAAAGCTTTGCAAATTCAAGGCTATGATTGGTTTACATGTAATCTTGGAAGATTGAAGACCTCAAGCATACTTGGCTTGAGGGGGAGCTATTGGAGAAAGTCTATGACAAGCCTAAGTATTGGCTTGAGTCCCACAAAGTCATAGAAGAAGCCTTAAAATGAAGACAATTGTTAGTCGGCCGTCGGATTGGGACAGATGTAACGAAAATCGTGGGAGAACACACGCGAAAGGTGGTTACGCACCTATTTGTACTTTCTATATAAAGTAATGAAAAGAAGCGCTCAGAGAGAGAGGGCAATGTGATTTTGGCCTATTGTCGTGTTATCACCAGACTGTTCGTCTGGTTGTCTGTCTGAGTATTGATGTAGTGTTTGTTTTTTGCATAACCTCTGTGTTCTACGTTCTTATTCGTATCTGGTTTTGTCTATCATTCTTGTATCTACCGACGATCTTGGTACTGTTGATAATCTTCATAACGTTCGAGAGATAACTATACTATCAGTCTAAATGTTACTGTGTAACGATTGGAGTACTCAGAGTATCTTGGCGATCTTCTACGTAGACTAATGGTATTGTGTGTATCTGTATTTGTTACCTAGTGAACTCCGTTGAGATTATGAGTTCCATTACTGTTGTCTGAGTAAGTTGTTTATGCATCTCTGTTGCATTGTGCTCACACACTATGTATTACGACTTCTTGAACATTTTTGGTCAAGAATTGGTGAAATCCGAGCAACTGTGTTAGTGTTCTGATATTCGGATCTACACTGTGTTGTTGTAAATATTAGAGTATGTCTACCTGCGGCAAAGTTAAGTGCAGTAAAGATCTGCTAAGTTGATTACTGAGTTTCCAGTACTATGTGTTGGACTCTCAAGCTCTCTGCGTTACGGTGTTGTTTGATCATTGAACCCGTTCTGTGAAGTTGATCGAATACTCTTGTTCTGGTAATTTCAGTCAGTTAATACGTAGATGCAATATGGCATCTTAGCGCATTTGGTACGTTGGTTGAGCTAAGACTGTGACGGTAAATTCTCAGTACGGCAATTCGATAGAGTTCTCAGCATTATTACCATGCTGAGTGTGAACAGTACCTTTGGGAACTAAGTACAGGGCCTCTATTTTTACACACCCCTTCCACTCCCAAGAACCCACTTAGGTCGGTTAAACGCACTTCTGATAGTTAGAACGAAGCGTTTAACAGTTAACACTGGTGCCGTCTGTGGGAAAGTGGCATCAAGATTGCCATTTACCTGACGAAAGTGTTATCTGTGGGAAAGTGGCATCAAGATCGTCATTCGTCTATCAGAATCGAACATCAAGATTACCGTTCGTTTGTCGAAAGTAGCAACCGAACCAGATTGTTGCAAACTTGTTGTGGAAATGTGATTATAAAAATTTTACCGATAGTGATACTACGCGATTAGTACAAAAGATGATACATGCCGGTTACTCGATCCGGTGAAACGTATCCCAAGAACCGTCAAACTGGAGTACTTAATTTACTAAAGATAACTCCAGGAGGAAGAATTACAACTAGGTCTGACCTAGTTGTCAAGAAAGTCAAGAACGTTAGAGGTGATTCCGGTCATATTCCGGTGGAACGTGTTACGCCTCTGGTAAATTCCAGTATTATTTCGGCACAGTCTGTCGAAGATATAGTAACTCCAGAATCTACCAAGACGCAGTCTGAAGCTAGTTTAACAATCTTGGATAAAGATTCAAATTTGTTTACGGCTAGAAACACTTTAGCCAAAGAATTTTGCGAAGGTGAAAAAACACCATATTCTGGTGAAAATTCGGCACATTCCGGTGATATTTCGGTAACAGAATCACAGTTTTTCGGCGACAGTTTACCATTTTTTGGTGAATCTTCAGCCCAGCCACCGCTTTTTGGAGTAAGTTCCCCTACACTCGACATCAAGAAGGAAGGAACTTTGTTCGAAACCGAGATTCGAAGTATACTGAGTAAAATCATCGAACTGGAAAGTGCACAATCCGACAATACAGATTCCTATAGTTCGGATATTCAGCCCCGAAATCCAGAAGATATTCACAATACACTCGCCATGAACAGGCAACAACAACAAGTATGCCCACCAAGGTCGACTCCAACAGGAGTGACGTACACTAAATTTGGTGGATTCCCAGGAGATGATCCGGATGCTCACGTACGCACATTCGAGATAAGCTACGCAGTTCTCAACCATCCACCGGATCCGGCGTATAAGGCTATTGTTTTTCAATCGACATTGGTCAATGAAGCAGCTAGATGGCTTACAGAATATGATATTAATCACTTCGGCACCTATGAAGCAATACGAGATGCCTTTTTGCAAAGATTCAGACTAAAGAAGAATCCAGCTGAAATTTTTGATTATCTTTCAAACAACAGACAGAAGGTAAATCAAACTGTACAAGAGTACGCCACCCTATTCAGGATGCATCTAAGGCACTTACCACCAGCACACGCCAACCTACCGGACGACGTTATTACTCAGTGGTTTATCAATGGCTTGACTCCACAACTTAAACAGATTATGATCATACACTGTGTAGGAGCAATGACACTGGATGCAGTGATTGCAATGGCTCTACAGCTGGAAAACAAGGTTGGAGGATTTACAGAGGATCTGGAATGGTTAAAAACAAATAGAAATGTCGTCGAAAATATGACCAGACAAGTATACTGCATCACATGCAAGAATTCAGGCCATACTAGTGCCACTTGTGCACTTAATCAGCTATTTTGTGCTATCTGCAACAGTGCCGGACACACCATCGAAAACTATGCATACAACGCAAAAGTGTGGGGAACCGCAACTGTCAATGCCATTATATAGGAACCAGGACAACCAGCCAATCATTATGTGCCTCCGCAAATGAGGAACAATCAGCAACAAGGATATCGAAATTACAGAGGACAGAGAAACAACAACTACAACGCAAACCGTTGGCAGACCGGACCGCCACCGAAAAATCCCAATTTGCCACCACTGCGCTGTCATTTCTGTGGTGAATTTGGTCACATTAGAAGATTCTGTAAGGATGCAGTTGAATACGAACAGAGGAAGAAGGAACGACAAAATCCAATGGCTAATATGGTACAAATCACACCAGTAGAAACACAAGCCGCAGTCATTCAGACCCGCTCCGGTAAACAACTGCAGCCTGCAGCAGAATTATTTGAACCAGGTATACGCGAACAACAAAGGATGTAGAACAAGGCTAGTCAATGGACCACCGCAGAACCTCCAGTCTTCCCAGATCCTATTCCGGTAACCCAGACTCCGTTAACCGAAGAAGGAACACAACAACAGGATTCCAATTCAGCAGCAGGCACATCATCAGCAGCAGGTACATCAGCAGCAGCTGGCACCTCCTCAGCGGCAGACACATCATCTTCAGCAGGTGCATCATCTTCAGAGTCTATGGAAACAATCCAATCACAAAAGGCCTGGGAAATTTTATCTAAAGCATCCATCACTCTTCCTTTGGGCCAATTACTTGCACTAGTACCGGGAGTTCGACAACAATTTCAACAAGAGTTCAGTCCTATGCCTTCTTGCATTCCGGCGATAGCAACAGTACAACCGGAACCCGATTCTATGATCGATCATTCAGTTCCTTTAATTACAGTATGGTATAAGAATCATAAAATCACGCAGGTACTAATTGATGGAGGATCTGGAGTCAACATTGCTACTGCTACACTGTGTAAAAGGTTAGGGTGGACCGAAATCGAACCAGTTCAGTTTTTTGTCAGAATGGCCGACCAATCAAGAGTCCATCCCAATGGTCTTGTACGAAGTGTACCAATCACTTTACAAGGTACAACATTTAAAATGACCTTTGTCATACTGGATTTACCGGAATCCACTCTTGATTACAACCTCCTTTTCGGCCGACCTTGGCTGAAGCACGCTAAGGTGATACAGGATTGGTCTGCACAAGAGCTCACTTTCAAGGATAAAAATCGTAAATACATTGTAAAATTAGATGCTATACAACCTTGCGAGTTGCATGCTAGACCGTATTTGGTGGAACCAGTCCATATGTTAGATGGTTTGTCAGATGATGAAGAAGAAGAGTTTCTGAAAAATAACATTGACTTGATCTCCCTAGGAACTGTTGATCTACAATCTGTTGTAGATAACTGGAACCCTGCAGTTTGTACAGTAATGACTGTAACAGAAGAAGATAAAAAGGAAGATACTGCGATTATAGATGATGCTCAACTACAACAACTTCTTAAGCCGACTGACGATACAGAGAAGCCTCGACAATTTTATGTCCCAGAAGATCAGTTGATCACTTATAATTTAGGCAATGAAGATCATCCGCGTCCTGTGAAGATAAAGCAAAACTTACCGGAAACATTTCAAGCAGACTTAATCCAGCTACTTCAAGAATTCTCCGATGTCTTTGCATGGGATTACAAAGATATGAAAGGATTGGACCCGCGCATCTATCAGCACAGAGTCATGCTGAAGCCGGAAGCAAAACCGAACAAACAACCCAGCTACCGGATGAATCCAAACTATGCATCACAGGTAAAGGCAGAACTTGATAGGCTACTTAAAGTCGGATTCATTGTACCAGTAGAGCATGTTGAATGGATCTCTCCAATTGTTATTGTCCCTAAGAAGAATAAGCAATTACGAATATGTGTAGATTACCGGAAACTGAACGCAGCCACAGTGCCTGATCCTTTTTCGATCCCTTTTCTGGACACAATGCTTGATAGAGTAGCAGGTCATGAAATGTATTCATTCTTAGACGGATATAGTGGGTATATTCAAGTTAGAATGGCTGAACAAGATATACCGAAGACAGCCTTCATTACCAACTGGGGTGTATTTGCTTGTATTGTTATGTGGTTTGGATTAAGGAATGCCCCAAGTACATTCCAAAGGTGTATGTAGGAAATATTTTCTCTTTACCTTACCTCTTTTATGCAAGTATATCTTGATGATTTTTCAATTTTCGGTAAGATGATAGCACACCTGTTCCATTTACGGTGTTGCTTTCAGAAATGCAGAGAATACAGACTCTGTTTGAACCCACACAAATGTGTGTTTGCGGTTTCATGTGGCAAGCTACTTGGCCACATCGTATCTGCACAAGGTATACAAGTAGATCCAGACAAGATCACGGTAGTGTTAGAAGCTCCGGTGCCCAATACCCCGAAGGAAGTTATGCGCTTCATGGGCCAAGTAAGATGGCATGGTCGACACCTACGGTGGCTTGCTCATTTGGAAATACCACTGAACAAGCTAATCACCAAGACTCCTCGATAATTTGAGTGGACCCAGCATTTGATCGTTTAAAGAACTTATTAACACAAGTCCCCATCTTGCAGCCTCCGGACTGGGATCGCCCATTTCATGTATTTGTTGATGCTTCAGATATAGCAATAGGAAGTGTTTTGATGCAACAAACTGATAAGTGGTTCAGACTAGTGTACTATGCAAGTCGAAGATTAGCCCCTGCCGAGAAGAATTACTCTGTAACAGAAAGAGAATGTCTAGGGCTAGTATATTCTGTCAAGAAATTCAGACATTATTTACTGGGCCGTAAATTTACATTTCATGTAGATCATGCTGCACTTGTCTATCTAATTCGGCAACAACATCTAGGTGGTCCATTAGCACGATGGGTTCTGCTTTTAAGGGAATTTGACTACGAAGTCATTCATCGGCCAGGCAGCTCACATGCCTTAGCAGATTTCCTCTCCCGCTTAGATTCCGGTGAAGCTCCGGTAGGTTTAGATGACACAACTCCGGCAATTTATGTCTCTGAACCAACAAATGATGAAATTACTGACCCACCTATACCATCTACATATTATGATCAGATCCTGACCTTTCTCACTGATGGCTGCCTCCCATCTCAGATTTCTACGGCAGTACGCAGAAAAATTGCAGTCTTTAGCCGCCGATTTCGGTTAATTGCTGGAGAATTATACTATGTGGATCATACCGGAATTTTACTTCGATGTATTCCACCACATGAAGTTAACTCAGTTATTACTTTGGCTCACTCAATTCCTTCCGGTGGCCATTTTGCTGTAGACTTAACACACCGGAAAATTCTGCAAAGTGGTCTCTGGTGGCCTACTATGTACAGAGATGTATCACAGTTTGTCAAACAATGTGATGCTTGTCAAAGATCTGGACAGCCCCTGCAACGTCATTTTTTCCCTCTGCAACCCATCTTACCATTGGAACCTTTCCAGAAGTGGGGTCTAGATTTTATCGGTCCAATTACACCTCCAGCGGTCTTCAGTAACAATCGTTACATACTGACCTGTACAGACTATGCAACCAGATGGGCAGAAGCCTGGGCTTTACGGTCTGCTACAGCTACTACGGTAGCAAAGTGTCTACTAACCAATGTCTTTCCACGTTTTGGCTTACCACTGGAACTTGTTACAGATCAAGGCACTCATTTTGTAAACAATTTAGTGAAGGCACTTACATAGTCATTCCAGGTCACGCATAAGTTTAGTTCTCCTTATTATCCTCGTGCTAATGGTTTGGCCGAAAGTACAAACAAATCTCTACTGAATATGCTTCGAAAATTGATTATGGAAGCACCGGAAAGATGGGATCAATTGCTACCTGCAGTATTATGGGCATATCGGACTACATACAAGGTAAAAACCGGGTTAACACCTTTCAAACTAGCTTACGGATTGGAAGCAATAGCACCAATGGAGATAGTTATACCAAGTTTACGAGTAGCAACCGCTCAAAAACTGCTACCGGAAGACTCACTATCATTTCGGTTGGATACACTCAGAGAGTTAGACAAACAACGATGGCACAACTTTTTAACTATGTAGGAAGTACAACTAAGACAGACTCGGACGCATGATCGACACTTGAAAACTCCAGTTTTTATGGTGGGACAACTTGTCCTTTTTTATAATGCAAAGTCGAATCGGTCTGCTGGTAAATTTAAATTACGGTGGTATGGCCCTTACCGGATTTCAGAACAAGTGGGCCCAGCAACTTTTTGGTTGACTACGTTGACCGGAAACCCTCTTCCGAAAGTAATCAACGGTTCGAAGCTGCGACCATACCAACACGCATCTAATCCGCACTGAAAACATTTTTCGGTGGGCCGCGTTGTTTGGCGCTCACTTTTCCGTCCTTTTCTTTTCCTTTCTTTTAATTTTTGCGTACTTAATAATTTAAGTCTGTAAATATCTGCGTCTTGATGAATAATTATGTCATTAGCCACCCTGCCCTTTCCAGCTGCCAACGCACATCAAAGTTAAACAATTATCATTTCAACACCGCATGATGATTAACCATCCCTCATTACCCTCCACCACGACACATCTATTTAAACTTTTCTGTTTCGCCGAAAATCGCTATTGTGTTTGTGTGCTTGTATGCTTGTGAAATCTCTATGTGCCTACGTTTTGAGCCTGTTATCTGTGTTGCGTCATGGAAGCTTTGGCTAATTATGCCGCTTTCCGTGATGGACTCCCTGCTGACGTAGGAGAGTTCTTGCGCAACCGTGGGATTGCAAATTTCGCTGAATTTCCGTGGCATTCAGTGGAAGCCCACCCCTTCTTTGCACAGATCATATCCGCCATCGCTCAATCACCAACCAACGAGCGAAGATGGGCTATCACTTCCTTACCCGCCCGAACCGTAATCACCTTCCAAACCTTCACGGAGTCGTATCGACTCCCTTCGCAAGGCCGAGAGAATGGCCCGAATTTGCCATTAGCCACCATGAACCAGTTATTCCCTAGATACTCATCCAACGAATACGCAATCTTATGTCGACCAGAACCAGAAAGATCCGCCCTTCAATTCATAGTAGCCATCCTCAATCTCCAAAAGCGTACTTACGACATCTCCCCTCCATTCTACTCAGCCATAGACTTAGCATCCCGAGAACCAGTAAACTTCGCTACATATTTCTTCCAACATATCCACAAAGAGTGCGTAGCTATAATCAAACAAGTAAACAAGGGTAATACGCCTAGATCTAGATTGCCCCATATCTTGTCATTTCTCTTTCCGACAATCCTTGCAGCCCAACCACCACCCCGGGGGCCCATTCTGAGACATGAGGAGTCGATACAGCTGCTAGAAGACGATGAAGAAGAAGATGAAGAGGAACTCAACCAACTTTTCTACAGAAAAAGGATCAGAATTAGCTCGTCTGAGAGTGAAGCATAGAAGTCAGCCGAAGAAGATAAAGAAGAAGATAAAGAAGAAGAAAAGCAAGAAGAAGACACATTCCATGACACCGCCACCTCCATGCAGAACGAATCCTCTGTGCAATCTTCCCAGGAGCAACAACACGAAACTCATACTGAAGCTGAAACAACATCGCCCGCAGGAATATCCACTCAGCAGTCTGAAGAAGAACAACAAACAGAGGAAGAGCAAGCTGCTAAAGACGCATTGGACAGACTACTTAAGGTAGTGGAATCCACATTTGAGGATCAAGAACAACAAAACATAAATCAGGTAACAACTCAAACCGTAACTCCCACTCCCCTACTGGAACCACCCATCATCCCCATCCAGCCCATTCACCCTGCCGAAATCGCCGAATCCTCATCCTCCTCCCTCAACTACTCTCCACCAAACTCCCAACAGCTCCACAACGCATCCACTTCCCAACCACAACCCTAGCTACCCCTTCCTTCCATTCCAATACTGTCCGAACTGGCCAACATGGGCCAAGTTCTTATCAATTTATCTCAGCAACTGCCCATCCACATGAAAGCTTCCACAGACAGTATCCGCAACGAGCTACAACATAAAGTTGACATGCTAGAAGCTGACATCAGCCCCCTACAAGAAGAATTACTAATTGCCAAAGCCCAAAAACCAATCCCTGCAAGATCAATTGAAGGAACTACAGGCAAAACTCACCGAACAGGAAATGCTGATCAATCAGAGAGATACAGCACTGGCAGAGCTCACCGAAAAAGACAAATTATTAACCGAAACACAGGCAGAAGTTAGTGAATTAAAGCTAGACCTGCAGGATAAGGAGGATGCCAGAATTGCATTAGGAAATTTGCTGGAAGAAACAAGACAAACACTGGACGAAGTGGTACAAAAAGGACAAGAGCAGCACGAGCTAGCGATGAGAACCACTGAGGAACTCCAAAGATTTAAGTTAGATTTTGATCAGGTAAACAACATATTACGGCGGAAGCTAATACAAGAAGCACAGACACAGAAGCTGATAACAGATCTAAAAAGAGAACGCGACGCCTACTCCAGAACTATACTGTACCAAAACCAGGAGATTGAACAAAGAGAAAATCAGCTTGAAAATCAAAAGGACAGAGTAATCAATATGCAAAAGCAATTGGAAGAAATGAAGGTCTCAAGAAATTCAGCCCTATCCAATGAGTTCTACCTATAGGAGGCCTTTTTGCAAACACAGGCCAAGATTTTGCTCACCGAAGCTATAGCTCTAAGCTCTCTTAGAATAGATGCACAGCTAGTAGAGCCGGAAACTCTAAAATAGATAGTAGAAACTCTCAAGAAAAAAATAGCTCGTACTTTCCGATTAGCTAGGAATATGTATTTAGAAGGTATAGTCAATGAACAGTAACTTTGTAAAAGCTTGCGGGTTCGAGTCCACCGGACGTGCCAGTGTTAGTCGGCCGTCGGATTGGGATAGATGTAACGGAAATCGTGGTAGAACACACGCGAAAGGTGGTTACGCACCTATTTGTACTTTCTATATAAAGTAATGAAAAGAAGCGCTCAGAGAGAGAGGGCGATGTGATTTTGGCCTATTGTCGTGTTATCACCAGACTGTTCATCTGGTTGTCTGTCTGAGTATTGATGTAGTGTTTGTTTTTTGCATAACCTCTGTGTTCTACATTCTTATTCGTATGTGGTTTTGTCTATCATTCTTGTATCTATCGACGATCTTGGTACTGTTGATAATCTTCATAACGTTCGAGAGATAACTATACTATCAATCTGAATGTTACTGTGTAACGATTGGAGTACTCAGAGTATCTTGGCGATCTTCTACGTAGACTAATGGTACTGTGTGTATCTGTATTTGTTACCTAGTGAACTCCGTTGAGATTGTGAGTTCCATTACTGTTGTCTGAGTAAGTTGTTTATGCATCTCTGTTGGATTGTGCTCACACACTGTGTATTACGACTTCTTGAACATTTTTGGTCAAGAATTGGCAAAATCTGAGCAACTGTGTTAGTGTTCTGATATTCGGATCTACGCTGTGTTGTTGTAAATATTGGAATCTGTCTGCCTGCGGCAAAGTTAAGTGCAGTAAAGATCTGCTAAGTTGATTACTGAGTTTCGAGTACTGTGTGTTTGACCCTCAAACTCTCTGCGTTACGGTGTTGTTTGATCATTGAACCCGTCTGTGAAGTTGATCGAATACTCTTGTTCCGGTAATTTCAGTCAGTTAATACGTAGATGCAATATGGCATCTTAGCGCATTTGGTACGTTGGTTGAGCTAAGACTGTGACGGTAAATTCTCAGTACGGCAATTCGATAGAGTTCTCAGCATTATTACCGTGCTGAGTGTGAACAGTACCTTTGGGAACTAAGTACAGGGCCTCTGTTTATAGACCCCTTCCACTCCCAAGAACCCACTTAGGTCGGTTAAACGCACTTTTGATAGTTAGAACGAAGCGTTTAACAGTTAACACAATGTAAAGTTCACTTGTGAACTACCTCTTGTAACTTTTGGAGAGTTTACTTAATGTAAAAATGAAAGAATCTTAAGTGGTTGAGTCCACATGATCAAAAAAGGGAAAGAGGAGCCAGGAATTTGTGATTTGTGGTAGGTAGAGAATCAAATCAATCACTGATTGATTGGAGAGTGATTGAGGGAAGTTAGCCTCCCAAACTCAACTATAAATAGATTACAGTTTTAGTCGTGGAGAGAGAGACCTATGTAAAGACCTCCAAGAGCTGAGATTTATGCCATATCAAGGTGTGATTACAAGGCACACATATGTATCAGTAAGTATATTGTATTGTACAAGCAATATACTTTCATTTTCATGATCATTTGAGTTCATATTTCCATGTTCTTGTGAAGTGTACTACTCACTGCCATTACTCTCAATCTTCTTAGTCAGATTGCAGAGATGGTTTCTCTGAGCTTGGTGCATAATTTTCAGTGATTTAACTTGGTAAAGTTAGCTCTATAAGTCTACTATATGCTCACAAAGTTTCATTTCATTTGGATGTTGCAACCTTCAGTTATGTTCATTTGATGTCAACAGGGTCTGTTCATCTTCACTTCTCTGTCAGGTACCCGACTTTTTTACTCATCTTGTCAGAGCCATTTCGCAGTGGTTACTTATCCAAGTTAAATGATTTAAAGCTTGTTGAATTCAGCTTACTGTCTAGTCTAACCATACAAATTTTCATAATCATTGGATTCCTACATTTTGAGTTATGTTCATTTTTCTGCTCACTAGTCTCAAACTGTAGCAGCCCGTGAAAATCGGGATGATGTCATCACTTGTTAAAACTCATTCTCAGTGTGTGGTTTATTATTTTTTATGAGATTACTCTTGAAAGTTAGCTCTTTAAGTTAACTAAACTTCCCCAAGAGGAATTAAGCTAATTGCTGCTGTGCTCAAAGAATTATGCAAAACACTGGACAGGTGTATGAACCAAATTAGCAAGTTTTTCACCTCTCAGCTAACTCCAACTTATTTGTTTTGATATATCTTTTTGAGAGTGATCTTTCAAGGTACATAGGGTGTCTAATACATCCATTTGCAAGCTAAAAGGGCCCACCATATAATCTTGGAGTTCATTTGGCTGGTGTAGATCAAGGATTTTGCAATACCTCTTCATCTTCAAGCACATACCTATCCATCTCTTCACACTTGAGCATCTCTCGCATCCCAAAAAAGTCTCTCTAGAATAGGTGCAACAAGTACTGCAACACAAACATGAATTGGAAGGCAAAGAGAATGTGTTACCTAGTGAATGTACAAAGATAAGTACCAGGTTAGGGTTATAAGAGTATATACCGTCTAAGAGAAAAAAACCTCCTCAAGAGGGAAAAAAGAACCCTAGCAATCCTAAGTTTGTTCACACACATCACTACCAAAATATATCAACAACATCAGGGTACATTTTTCACTTTGCTAGAGGTGCGATCTTTTGGAGATCTCGTATTCTACAATGGACAACCATTTCCACTACAGAAGAAGAGTATGTTGCAGCTAGTGAGGCATGTAAGGAAGCATTGTGGCTTTCTCATCTTGCTTGTGATATGGGATTTGCAAGAGAACTACGACCACCAGGTTCTAGAGAGATGAATCTCCTTCCAACCTTATAGCTGTAAATATAGCTGATTGGATCAACAAGGACCACAAATGTAACTAGAGTCTACAAGTGCATGTGCAATCCCCACCATTCCTTTAATTTCTTCAACTAGAGTCTTCTAGTGGTTGAAGTGATCTCAGTCACTGCCTTAATACCTTCCACCAGAGTCCTTTAGTAGTTGATGTACTTTCCACTTGATTTAAGTCTCCTTGGACTCAATTTAACTCATGTTAACTTCAATTAGAATGTTCTTTGGGAAAAACTCTCTCCCCATGCTCCCCATGGGGGTTGAACCTAAGAACTCATTTTTCATAACCTTGAGACTTAACCACTTGGCTAATTGGATCACTTATTTAAGAGAGCACATGAACTTATGCTTAAGTCTAGAATCAAGGTCTTTGGCCATACACATGAGTGACCAAAATGTGTCCAATTTCACATCTGTCTGAATCAATGAGACCCTTAGATCATATAATTACTTTATGAAACTCTTCCCCCCTTGGGAAAGATTTCTTTCCTAAAAAATAAAGCTATATATGGTAAGTGTAGGCAACCCTCGATCCTCATGTTTGAATATGGAAGAACATGTTTCATCTCTGTGGTGGGATCCTTGGCCAAAGATTCAAAAAAACCATCTAGGTTTGCATTTTGATAAATTGGTTAAAGTAAAAATTATTGAATAAATAATAATGGTGGATCTGAAAAACATCCCTAGCCAATTCACTATTTTACTAGGTACGATTGGGGGGGATTTGTATCATATCAAGAATTTTGAAACTCTTGATTCACTTGAATTTGATATTGAAAAACTAGAAGTCTCATTGTCCTAGACATCTAACTTGGATGTTTGTATTATGGTTCATTCCCAACCAACATTTTCTTGATTGTTTCACCTGACTGGAGGACTATTTTGTCCTAATGGGCTTCAAAATCCTATATAGAATGTAGGAGAAATTTTGCCGTTTACTTTTGGTCAACCTTACTTTATCTTGTCCAAGTCAAATCCAAAAGGAAAATGTTTCAACTTAGTAAATTTCTCCCAAAATCGATAACTTTAAGTTCTTGGTGATTGTAAATCTTATGGGCGATTCCTGAACACTATTCTAGAGTGTATTGAACTCTCAAAAGTCATTAGCGTTATGCTAGATAATTGGAAGTAAACTCGAATAAATAAGTCAACTTTGAATTAGCATCTTTTGAAGGTCGAAAGGGCTCATACAGAACATATTTTGGATGTTTAATTTAGTTACTTGGTTCCAACCAGCTAACCCTCAACTTTTGTGAAAAGAATTAGATACCATATCTGATTCAAATCCAAAAGATTCAAAAAGCAGAAAGAAAGAACAAAACTCTATACAACAAATTCAAACTTTCAAGCTATGTAAACTTGTGGTGAGTCAATTTCTAGATGACTCAAGACTTGAACTTTTCAAAGATCAGTTTCACCAAGGTATTTAAGCATTTTTCCTAGCATTTAGAGAAATAAATTGGATTCTCAAAAAGATTCCTAGAGTAAAGATGTTATAGTTTATGGAATATTTGGAATGAACGTTTAATGCCTTGAGGATTTTAATGTGTTTTGTGCTTTGATTTAGCAGGTGGAGATCCATGAGGGTATGAAGAAGTGTGAACGAGTGTGAACGCAAGAGGATTTATTCACATACTTTTTGCAGATATTTGAAGAGAATAAGTTATTAGTTATTTTTAGCTATTTTTGTAAATAAAGCAAAAGCACACTATTTTTAGTGTGGCCCTCATGTATCTTCCATCAAGGACATAATATGAATCACCTATAAATACGCATGCTCTCATAGAGTGTCCATGAGAGCATGTGGGGGGAGATTGGACCCAATCCTGTGTCGTCTCTACTTTTCTCTTTCTTGTCTCTCGTCTATTTGCTGCGTGTATGCTCTGCGGGATACAATCGACAACAGTGGTATCAGAGCTTGGTGTCCGTAGAGTTGATTTCGCTTTCTTCTTATCTACATCTTGGCAAGAGCTTGCGTTTCTCATGGCTGAGGTTTCATCTTCGTCATCATTTTTTCTACATATGTGGGCGTCATCATCAGTTTCGTTGACGCAGAAGTCCCATATGAATCCTTGTTCAAGCCTGTTCTGAGGACGCGAAGAACGCAAGCGCCACTAGAGAAAATTCGAATTCCTTCTTTTGTGTTGCCATAACAAGAGTTTTTCACATTAATCAATTAGCACTCCATATACACTCTTTTGATCATATCTTGGTCATCCAAGATCCAAATCATCTAATTTTTCTTGTTATGGATAGCTCTCTCAGACATCACTCCATAGAGTGGCTATAAGCTATACTTTTTATTTAACTTCCCATCAACTTCAGAGTATCGAGTTTACCCATTCATCTTCAACAACCCGTTTCGAGCACCGTTTTGAAGTATCGACTCTTGGAGGAGTATTGGCAATTTATTCCAACGATCGATGGACCATCTTCAACATCTTCACACACCTGCATATTAATTATTTGGACCTCCAGATAAGTTTCTTATCAATTTACATGCATCGTTGTTCTTTTTTTGGCATAAAATTACATTTCGGACATGCAATTTTGCATAGTAAATAGACTCGACATGTAGTCTCTATGAAGAGAGATGGTGAATGCAATCCAAAGATGAGTAGGTGCTGCTACAACCAGCTTCACACCAGACAACTGAGACTTCAGAGTTGATTAGTAGACCCTTTGAGCTTCCTAAATCCACCAAAATATCAGCCAAGTACTTTGGAACATGTATCCCAAAAGTTTAAGTCAAGACAGACTAGTTGCAAGATGACTAGCTCCCAAAACTTGCTATTTTTGGACATACACCTGCTGGAAAAAATGAACAGTGCTCTCAACTTGGTAGGAATTAGAAAAACTCCTTTTGGGCATAGCAAATAGACTTAGCAAGATTCCCAATCCAAGTTAAAACACTTCAAATGATGGACTGAGCACTGAGAACAAGTTTCATCAATTTCTGGAACATGCCCACAATTCTCGGGGCTATGTAGAGATAAACGAGTGAGCAGTAAAATGCAAATATCTCACAAACTGTACATTACATGACGTTGAAAATTTATATGCAGAAACTCGACACTAAGAGCTATGCAACACATGTTAAAAAACTGCAAAAGGTTCCGTAGAACTCGAGATATGACCTTCTGAAGGTACTGCTCTGAGTGAGTATAGCAGAGAACAAAACAGAGAAGTAGATGATGATAAATGTATAGATTCACATATGATTACAACCACATTGGCAATGAATATTTGCATAATGGGAGTAGAATGATAGAGCTATGGATTAAGCTCTTCAATCTCTACAAAATGACATGAAGTGGTCACATACAAGGCTTGCTAATCGCCTCTTCCTTCTTGCTCCTTTTATAGCTATTCTTGGAGGGAGTTTTGAATTCGAATTCGAATGGCTTCACCTAAAAGTGATCCCCAAAGTTAGGAGATATTCCCTCAGCTCAAAAAGTCATGGTTTTAGGTAGTTAGAGCCACGAGTTTGCTTTTACATCATGCATGAGGTAAGCCATCCTTTTCCTTTTTTCTTTTTTCAAATACAAGAGATAAAAATGAACTCTTTTACAAGAGGTGTTCACATGACTACACATGTGACTTATAAATGAGGATAATATCAAACATATCAAGCATGTAGGCTTGGGTAAAATGCACCAACAACTCCCCCTCAAGCCTAACATGCTTGGCCTCCAAATAATTCTTCAATTGTCCTTGATTTTCTGCAAGCCAATCATCAACTTGAATCTAATTAACTTTGTACCATCAAGAGCTTTAGTCAACATGTCTGTGCATTGCATATCTATAGAGACATAGGATAGTTGAATATCCTTGCTCATTAGCTTCTCCCTTACATAATGGTAGTGGACTTCAATATGCTTGGTTCTAGCATGGTATACTGGATTAGCTGCTAGATGTAGTGAGCTTGTGTTGTCACCAAAAATGTGAGGTGTTGAAGAATGAAGTCCAAGATCTGTGTACAAAGACTTTAACCACATGATTTCTTGAGTTGCGTTAGCCAAACCTCTATATTCCGCTTCAGTAGAAGATAATGCCACGGTTGGTTGCTTCTTTGATGACCAAGAAATGATTTTTGAACCTGCAAATGATATATACCCGGATGTGCTTCTTCTATCATCTCTAGATCCAGCCCAATCTGCATCTGAGTAGACCTTTAGCTCAATATCTGAAGTATATGAATAGAACAAAACTTCATTCATGGTCCCCTTTGGGTACTTGAGGACTCTCTTGGCCGCTTGCATATGTGATCTTCTCGGCTTATGCATAAACAGACTCAATATGCTAACACTATAGCATATATCCACCCTTGTGAGAGTTGCATAATTCAAACTTCCAACCAAGCTTTGATAGCTTGTGATGTCTTCAACTGGCTCTCCTTCATAAGCACTAAGCTTATGATTTTGCTCCATAGGTGTACTTGCACACTTGGTATTTTCCATCTTGAACTTGACGAGCATATCATGCACATACTTCCTTTGTGTGATGTATATACCTGAATCTGTGTAGATTAACTCCAATCCAAGAAAATAAGTGAGTGGTCCGAGGTCACTTATTTTGAACTCCTCCTTCATTTGACTCTTTACATGTTTGATTCCTTCAAGATCATTGCCTGTGATAATAATATCATCAACATACTCACATAAATAGATCACTTCAGATCCATTCCTCTTTATGAACAAAGAGGTATCCACCTTGCTAGCTTTGAATCCTTGGTCCTGCAAATAAGTCACCAATCTGAAATTCCAAGCTCTTGGAGCTTGCTTCAATCCATACAAAGCTTTCTTTAGTTTGCATACATAGTTAGGATGATGTGCATCCTCATATCTAGGAGGTAGTGCCATATACACTTCCTCAGAAATCCATCCATTCAAGAAAGCATTCTTTACATCAAGTTGATAGAGATTCCAATTTCTAGATGGAGCAAGACTAATGAGAACCCTAATTGTAGGCATTTTTGCAACAGGAGAGAAAGTCTCCTCATAATCAATACCATGGGTTTGAGCAAACCCTTTAGCAACTAACCTTGCTTTGTATCTATTTATACTTCCATCTGGATTCCTCTTGATTTTGTATATCCATCGAGATCCAATTACCTTCATAGATGGCTTGTTAGGTACAAGCTCCCAAGTGTCATTCTCCTTCAAGGCTTCCATTTCTTCATCCATTGCATCTCTCCAAGCTTTCTTGCTTTGTGCTTCTTCGAATGTGGTAGGTTCTTCATTGGTTGAATCCTTTGCAATGTAGATTGAGTGCTTGGTGACCAAAGAAGTATCATAACCAAACCTCTGTGGTTTCTTCTTCTCCCTTGAAGACCTTCTAAGTGGTTGATGTGGGCTCTTGGGTCCATATGTAGCATCCTGCATCTTTGCTTTACCTTCTTCCATAGCTTTAGTCTTTCCAAGTCTTCTAGGTCAATCTCTGAATCGCTTTCTTCAATCTCCTTTGGCTCCTTTGGTTGAAGTGATGGAAAATCTTCATCCAAGTCATATGGAAGCTTCACTTTCCTATCGTCATCAAACCATGATTTGTTTTCATCAAAAATTACATCTCTACTCACAGAAAATCCTTTATTGATTGGATTGTACAATCTATATCCTTTTTGGTTTCGGTCATAACCAATAAATACACACTTCTCTGCCTTGGGATCCAATTTCCCTCTTACTTGAGAAGGAATGTGAGCATAGGCTAGGCATCCAAAGATTTTACAATGCTCTAGACTAGGTCTTCTTCCATTCCACACTTCATATGAGTGGTTCCATCTAGTGACTTAGATGGAAGTCTATTTATGACATATGTGGCTGTAGACACAACCTCTGCCCATAGGTAGTTTGGCAATCCCTTTTCGTTGAGCATGGACCTTGCAGCTTTGACAATAGCTCTGTTCCTCCTCTTTACTACACCATTGAGTTCGGGTGTATACCTTGTAATCTTCCCTTTTAATGCCTCTTTCATGCAAGAAGGCATCAAATTCAGAAGAGAAGTATTCTCCTCCACCATCTGATCTGAGTCTTTTCAAAGTCCTACCTGTTTGGTTTTCAACAAGAGCAATATACTTCTTAAAGCAATTAAACACTTCATCCTTGTGCTTCATGAAAAACAGAATGGTCCACCTGCTACAATCATCTATGAAAGACACATAATATCTTGAGCTTGATATAGATGGCTCCTTACTTGGACCCCACACATCCGTGTGCACTAGATCCAAAGGATTTTGATACATATATCCTTTCTTATTGAAAGGTTGTCTATGAGCCTACCGAGTTGACAAGCTTCACACTTATAAATCATGTGTTGCCTTCTGATATTAGGCAAACCAAGTACACTTTGGTCCTTGCAAATCTGTTTGAGTGTCCTCTCACCAATGTGAGCAAGCCTTTTGTGCCATATCTCCAACTCTGTAAGAGTTTGAGATCCATAGCTAAACAAAGCTATGTTCTTTGTATCTTCCACTTCAAAAGTGAAAAGCCTTCCTATCCTTTCTCCTTTGGCAATCCTTCGAAAGCCTTGCCTTGGGTCTTCAACATATGCTCCAAATCGATTGAATCTAACCTGCAATCCTTTTTCAACAATCTATCCAACACTTATTAAATTTTTGGTAATTGTAGGGACATACAAGACTTTGCTTAAGAGGTTCATATTCCCATCTTATGTCTTCACATTACCTATCTTCTCCACTGAGTGCTTTGTGTCATCTCCTGTCTGCACTTCATGCTTGTTATGAGGATCTTCAAAATCAAAAAGTAAAGCCACATTTCCTGCTACATGGTTTGAGCATCCCGAATCAATCTAAAATATGTGATCATCATCCTTACCCTTCTTCACTGATAGATTCATAATCAACAATGAATCTTCTTGACTTTGGTCCTCTGCATAGTTATTGTAATCTCTTCTTCCTCTATGGCCACTTTGATAGTTGTTGTTGTTGTTGTAATTGTTGTTGTAGCCTCCATTGTACCTGCCTCTATTTGATCCATAGCCACCTCTATTGAATCCTCTTCCTCTTGAGTTCCTCAGGTTCCTGAAACATTCTTCAGTAGTATGATTAGATAAGTCACATATATTGCAAGGTTGAGATGATTGGAATCTTTCCCTGCCTTGCTTTCCACCCCAGCCTCTTCCTCTAGCTCTTCCTCTACCTGCAAAGTTTGCTTGGAAAGAGCTACATTCATCTTCATTCTTCCTATTCTTTGACTTGTCCTTGACCTTAGCTTTATCAGAGTATGAGGCAAAAGTTTGATTACCTCTTGAGGACTCACCACCTTTGCTAATCTTTGCTTCGTGAGTGAAGAGTTGGCCCATGAGTGTGTTGAGGTCCGGTACATGCATATCCATGTATAAATCCTTGGCTGTTGTGAATGACTCCCACTTGTCGTCTGCTTTGATTCCATTTATGATTTGTCTAATGATTTTCTCCTCTTCAATTAACTCTCCAATGCTTCCAAGTTGGTTGGAAATCTCCTTCATCTTTGTGACATAGTCAGTCACATTTTGCTTCGGGCTTTTCTTCATTGTTGTGAACTCCATCCACAATTGGTTCTTCCTTGCTCGAGTGTTGGAAGAGAAGAAAGAAGAAAGTGCATTCCAGATCTCTCTTGATGTCTTGCATCCCTTGACATGAGGTAAAAGAAAATCAGAGATTGAGTTTAGAATATAGGACCTTGCAAGTGCATGCTTCGAACACCAATTTAAAAGTCCTTCCACTTCTTCATGTGATGATTGCCCTTTGTTCCTCATGGTTGGCATTGCTTCATCTCCGGATATGAATCCATATAGATTCCTCCCTTGAAGGTAAGCCTCCATCCTTAGAGACCATGCGGGGTAGTTTTTTCGATCCAATTTGTCAATTGTTGATGGAAATCCATCTCCCATGTTGCTAGACTATGCTCTGATACCACTGTGAAGAGAGATGGTGGATGCAGTCCAAAGATGAGTACGTGCTGCTACAACCAGCTTCACACCAGCCAACTGAGACTTCAGAGTTGATTAGTAGACCCTTTGAGTTCCTAAATCCACCAAAATATCAGCCAAGTACTTTGGAACATGTATCCCAAAAGTTTAAGTCAAGACAGACTAGTTGCAAGATGACTAGCTCCCAAAACTTGCTATTTTTGGACATACACCTACTGGAAAAAATGAACAGTGCTCTCAACCTGGTAGGAATTAGAAAAACTCCTTTTGGGCATAGCAAATAGACTCAGCAAGCTTCCCAATCCAAGTTAAAACACTTCAAATGATGGACTGAGCACTGAGAACAAGTTTCATCAATTTTTGAAACATGCCCACAATTCTCGGGGCTCTGCAGAGATAGACCAGTGAGCAGTAAAATGCAGATACCTCACAAGATGTAAATCCAATGACATTGAAAATTTATATGCAGACACTAGACAGTAAGAGCTAGCCAACGCATGTTAAGACAACGAAAAAGGTTGCGTAGAACTCGAGATATGACCTTCTGAAGGTACTCCTCTAAGTGAGTATAGCAGAGAACAAAATAGAGAAGTAGATGATGATAAATGTATAGATTCACATATGATTACAACCACATTGGCAATGAATATTTGCACAATGGGAGTAGAATGATAGAGCTATGGAGTAAGCTCTTCAATCTCTACAAAATGACATGAAGTGGTCACGTACAAGGCTTGCTAATCGCCTCTTCCTTCTTGCTCCTTTTATAGCTATTCTTGGAGGGAGTTTTGAATTCGAATTCGAATGGCTCCACCTAAAAGTGATCCCCGAAGTTAGGAGATATTCCATCAGCTCAAAAAATCCTGGTTTTAGGTAGTTAGAGCCACGAATTTGCTTTTACATCATGCATGAGGTAAGCCATCCTTTTCCTTTTTTCTTTTTTTCAAATACAAGAGATAAAAATGAACTCATTTACAAGAGGTGTTCACATGACTACACATGTGACTTACAAATGAGGATAATATCAAGCATATCAAGCATGTAGGCTTGGGTAAAATGCACCAACAGTCTTGACATGGATTTGTCTTGTATGGTACATGGATTTTATTACAGGGATATGTATGTACTTTTTCTTGCAGGTTTGCGAGGAGAAAATATCAAGGTGTGTAATCCCCTTTCGGTCTCTTTATGGATCATGGAAAATTGTTTGTTGGAATTTTTTCGGTTTTCAAAATCAAAGAGTTATGCTGCCCAAATTTTTACAAAATTCGTATGCACATGCATTCAAGCATTTAGGACATACTAAAAGTTTCTTAGTCTATTGTGCATAGCTTCTAATTTGTTTCCAACTACATCACATCGCGATATTCATTTTTATCATCATTTTTGGATTGCATTTTGACTTAAACCCTGCTTATCATTCACATTCACATTACATTCCAGTTTTCAAGTTCCATGCATGTGTTTTTAGATGGAACATGCTTATCATTGTTCAGTGATGCGACATGTGATTTGGCCATCCATGTCTATTTTATTCTTATCAACTGAGGTCAGTTGCTCGACAACTGGGGGCATGTTATAGTTTATGGAATATTTGGAATGAAGGTTTAATGCCTTGAGGATTTTAATGTGTTTTGTGCTTTGATTTAGTAGGTGGAGATCCATGAGGGTATGAAGAAGTGTGAACGAGTGTGAACGCAAGAGGATTTATTCACATACTTTTTGCAGATATTTGAAGAGAATAAGTTATTAGTTATTTTTAGCTATTTTTAGCTATTTTTGTAAATAAAGCAAAAGCACACTATTTTTAGTGTGGCCCTCATGTATCTTCCATCAAGGACATAATATGAATCACCTATAAATACGCATGCTCTCATAGAGTGTCCATGAGAGCATGTGGGGGGAGATTGGACCCAATCTTGTGTCGTCTCTACTTTTCTCTCTCTTGTCTCTCGTCTATTTGCTGCATGTATGCTCTGCGGGATACGATCGACAACAAAAGATAAACATCACCCAACCACAAGATACTAGCGTGGTATCCAATATTAGTGTGTCGACCCAATGAGGTTCTATTGATGAGTTTTTACTAAGATAATGCTTCACTTGATACTAAGTTCACATCTATATTCAATCTTTATGACTGCTTACTGGGAGTGCAATTCTTGTGCATTGCTTTGAGTCAAAGGATTGAATCTATTGAGTTGCACTAGCAACTTGGTGATTGACTTAGTCAGTCTAATCCTTAGTTGAAATATCATTTTAAAATCAAAGTCCTACTTCTTCAAAAATTTATCAAATATTTCTAAATCAACAACACTTTATCTTCAAGTGTTCGATATTTCAAGTAAGAACGCATCTTTGCCCTATTTGAAAAAGAAGATCTTGGAAGTTACTTACTTTGTATCTACGTACTTGATCTTGAGGTATCCTGAGATCATACTTTTATCCTCCTTGAATATAAATAACCTCTTTGAAGTTTTAATTCCCTTTAGGATCAAATCTAACTACAAGATTCATTCTAGGAATAAAAGATAATTATCGTCCCACAGTCCGATGTTCCATAGCATCTTTCCTACATCCATCAGAGCATAAAAACTAGCATCTCATACCACCCTATTTTATATTCACATTGATGGGTGATTGATACTTATCTTGAAGTCTAAACAAAGCTTGATAGAGTACCTTCTCACATCAATTCTTTGAGAGAATTTTGAAGTTTCAAGCATTACCTCTAACTTGATGTTCTAGATTTTGATTTCTTCACACAATCATTTCATGGTATCATGCTTTTACTTTGGAAATGTGAAAACCTTTATAAGGAACATCCATCCTTCTTTGCAAGGGTTTTCAAGAGAAAACCTGTTTTAATTCCAAGTTCTTGAATTTCTCACATTCAATTCTAATTGATTATACACAACCAATTTTTCAGTGATAAGAGGTTTTCACTTCATATCTTTAGATTCCTTTCTTATTAAAGCTTTATGTAGCTACCTCAAGGACTTTACAAGAATCCCTCTATTGCTTAACTCCAAGCATCCACTCATGCTTTTGGATTCATATTTAAGAAATCCATTTTAGGATAGCCAAACATTATGTTGTACCTTCCACATACTTAATTACCGTCATCATGGTTGTAGAATACATACTTTGAATAATTTACTCTTTTCAGACTTGGAACATCTTACTCTTTTCACACTTTCCATTGGATAAATGGAACTTGAATGAAAAATTCCCAAAAGGAGTTTGATCGCTAATACTTGGACAAAATTTGGAGTAGTTCCAATCACAAGTTCTTGGATAAACATTGCCATTTGATCAAGTCTTGTTGACGTAGACACAAAAATAGAGACTTAGTCTTTATCTTAAAGATCTCTTGAACTATTGAAAACACCTTCGCTTACCTACAGGATTTTAGAGATCTTTCCCTCAACTCAAGCCCAAGCATATGCTAACACCTTTTAGATTCTAAGGCTAAGAATCTCATCAAGATTGATAAACTACTAGGGTTATCAACCATTGGACTCTAAGTATTGTAGAGAGTACATGAGCGGAACCAAAATGAAAAGAAGCGTGTACTCACAAAAAAAAGAGTGTGTGAGACCCAAAATGAGTAGAACATGAAATGGGTCAACTCATGTGGGCTAGAAATGAGCTTGCCAGGAGCATGGAGTAGGCTCCTTAAGCTTCTAACTAAGTACAAACGGGGGGAGAGGGCCTCCTTATATAGATTTTGGAGGGGCTCTCCAAAGTACGTCTCATGTGGGATAACTCTCTTGAAAGGAGAATGAGTACAACTAGTAGAGGCACATGGCAAGGTACCCAAATACAAAGGAAATGCAATATAAAATGGAAAGAAATTGGAAATGGAGTGCCTCGAGGATACAAAATGGAGATGCAATCATGCGGATACAAATGTAAATGATGTAGGAGAAATCATCTCGTCGACACTCCTTTTGCAGCTCCATTTTGGAGTGGCTGAATGTTGTAGAGGTCAACCAAGCACTAGAGTGGAACGAGAGGTAGAGCCTTCGTGAACATGTCCGCCTGGTTCTTCTAAGAGGTACACTACTCCAGAGTAATTTCTTGAGACACGATATTCTCACGGATGAAGTGGTACTAAATCTCGATGTGCTTTGTTCGAGTGTGGAACACGGGATTCTTGGCGATGGCCAAGGCTGATTGGATGTCCATGCAGATGCATGTCAAAGTTACCTGCAAAACAGGAATGTCAGATAATAAATGTCGAAGCTAGATGGTCTCACATGCTGTGAAGCTAGATGCTCAGTACTCAGCCTCGGTGGATGATAGGGCAACTGTAGCTGTTTCTTACTTGCCCAAGAGATAGGTCCTAAGCCAAGCAAGAACATGTACCCAGAAGTAGACCGTCTAGAATTACCCTACAAGTTTTGGGCAGAAGTAGTGCATACTGTTGTTCACACACTTAATCAAGGCTTCAAAAGTGCATTACAAAACAAGACACCATTTGAAGCATACAATGGAAGAAACCTTAATGTGCATTACTTTCGAGTATTTGGCAGTGAAGCATTTGTCCACGTGCCAAAAGAAGATCGCAACAAGTTGCAATCCAAGTTTAAGAAACACATCTTCATAGGATACAATGAGAAATTAAAAGTGTATCAATTATATGATCTTGAAAATCACTCCATCATAATATCTAAGGATGTAATATTCAATGAAACAAAACCTTCTTTGAATCATTATGTTCTAGATTTGAATCAATTGCTTGGTTTGATGCTCCCATTTGAGCAAGACTTGAAGGGAGATGGAGATAAAGGACAAAGTTCTACAATATACATGAAGAACAAGAAGAAAGGAGATAAAGGTAGAGCAAAGGATGAAGAGGATTCCAGTTCTCAAGTGTATTATGCAAGAGGTAGAAGCACTGGTAGAGGAAGAGCAAGACGTTTTGGAAGAGGAAGAGGTAATCAGAATAACAATAAGAAGGCTTGTTGGATCTGAGGATTGAGTAATCATTTGGCTCATGACTGTTGGCATAATCAACAAGGATAAAAGAAAAATCAGAATAACAATAGTAGAGGCAGAGGTAGAAGATATCAAATTTATTCTCAGAGAAGTAGAAAAAGTCAAAGAGGAGGCTATGGTAGAGGTGGAGGAAGAAGTTGGGGACAAAATCAATCCTACAACACCACCTACTACAATTATGCAAATGACACACAAAATGAGAGTCATACATCATTGATGATGAATTCAATCAGCACATCAGATCTGAAAGTATTTTACATTGACTCTTGATGTTCTAATCATTTGTTAGGAAACATAGAATTGATGTCAGAATTGGAAAAAGGCATTTCTAGTCATACCATTCAAATAGGTGATAATACAAAACATAGTGTACATTCAATTGGAAAAGTGAAATGCAAGAGTGGAGAAGATTTGCTAACCAATGTTTTGTATGTTCCTACAATACCTAAAAACTTGATTAGTGTGGGATAGATAGTTGAAAAAGGTTTCCAAGTTAGGTTTACAAATGAGGAGTATTTGTTGAAGATCTAGAGAATGGATACAATCAGATTGTTTCTGGTAAGAAAGAAGGTAGAATCTTTACTTTAAGAGTGCTAGGGAACATTGGTCATGTCATGGACAAAGGAAACCATCCTAAACCTCAGATTCCATGTGAATCCTATATCTCATGATTGGTTTAGAATTAGGAGAAACAATGCTTCTATTGCATCCAGAACATGCAAAACCCTGAGATCAATTGTCTTCTTGCTTGATTTTGACATCCGGAGATCATGCTTTGAATTGATGATATCATCAATGACATCATCAATTTGTAACCACCCTTGGGAAACCTATATAAGGAGGGGTTGGCCACATTCATTCTCAGTCTTGGCAATACCAATCTTGAGAGCTCAAGGAGTTATGATCGCCAAGTTAGTTCCAGTTCTTGTCTTGTTCCTTGTTTCAATCTTGTCTAGTCTAGTTCTTGGACATCCTGCCTTTTCCTCTTGTAATCTCGTAGTACAAGATCTTGTCGAGTTCTTTCTTCTATCTAGTTCATCTCCTAGAAGGGAGTTCTTGTAATCGAGATATCTTGTTCCATATTCATAATCCCGGGTTGTGGGATCTCTTGTATCATCTCTAATCCAGTTTTCCATGCCTATCGGTCCTGGGTTGTGGGACGTATTGTATCAGTTACGTATTTTTGTATCATTTTCCCTACGTGGGTGCTCTTGTAATCAGAAGTGTATTTCCAAAATCTTGTCTAGTGTAGTCAGAGAGCACAATCTAGTGCTCCCTTGACATTTTGGCAAGACGAGCTTCTATCCAAGTCCATTCATCATGGTGAATTCTTATGAACAGATTGTAGCATCACTTTAGAGTCTCCAACAAGTCAAAGACCTAACTCATAGACAGACACAAGTCAAGATGGGACATCCTATGCATGTAGGTGCACTCCTCCAAGAATTATAAGAATGAATCGGGAGTCTTCAAACAAATCAAGGGAGTATGCAAGTAAATCAATGACCTAGTACATCGTTCATGAGGGAAGCCAAGATGTGCATGCCATAAAAGGTTGATGGGGATTGCAAGAAGTTTCATGGATTTCTCCAGCAAGTTAAATTGTACATCGGTATACAACCTGGTAGATACCCTGACAAGGCATCCAAGGTCGGCTTTATTGGAACCTTGCTTTGTGGACAAGAATTATCATGGTTTGCCCCAATCTTGGAGAAGAACATGGCAGTACTTCAGGACTATGAGGGGTTCTTCAAGAATTCACCGCCACATTTGGAGATGGAGACACATATTGAGTGGCATAAACAAAACTTCGGAAGCTACGTCAAGGTAACCGCCCTACTTCTACCTATGCATCTGAATTTTGGCAGTTGATATGTGATCTCACTTGGCATGAAGATTATTTCATAAGCCAATTTAGATGGGGTTTAAGAGATGATGTGAAGGACCGGTTGCTCATGATGCCAAATGTTAAAACATTGAATGAATAAATCATGCAAGCTATTCAATGTGATAATCGAATTTTTGAAAGGAAACAAGAAAAACAAGTAGAAGGAAGACCTTGCCAGTGGAAACCCTTCCATCCCAATCCTGAAGATGAGTCTATACCTCGACCTATGCAAATAGATGTAACTATGTGTCAGCCTCTAACACCAAAAGAGAAACAAAGAAGGAGAGCTAACAAGTTATGTCTCTATTGTGGAAACCCTGGACATATTGCAGTTAATTGTCCAAACAAGAGAACAAACACCAGAGTCACAGCCACCCTTGTAGAGCAGGGAAACGATGAAGTCTAGTTGTAAAAGAGACCGTGGAGCTAGATCATGATATAAGAAAGGGTCTCATAATTCCGGCTATAGCCATAGAAACATGTCTTGCACCTGTCAAGTTAATCATGCCCAAGAAGACCCGTTCCCTTACAACCCTAGTAGATTCAGGAGCCTCCTCATATTTCATCGATGAAGGATTGGTTAAGAAACATGGAATTCCTATACTTCGAAAGAGAAAACTAGTAGTAGCTGAAGTAGTAGATGGACGACCTCTAGCATCTGGGAATATAACCATGGAAACCACACCATTAAGATTATACCTTGGTGACCATGAATCCCACATATGTTTCAATGTTATATCTAGCCCAGTACATCTAGTTATCATTGGAATGCCATGGTTAAAGAAGCATAATCCATACGTCAATTGGGAAAAAATAAAATCACCCGTTGAGATATCCAAAAGAACCCAACATATGTCCAAGCCAAGGCCTTCATACATGTAGTAAGGAAGGAATCGACATATATAGTCTGTGGCATACCAGCTCAAGAATCCAAGAAAGATCATCTAGTATGGCTACCCAGTCAGTACAAAGGCATTGAAGATGTTTTTGAAAAGAAGAATGTAGATATCCTCCTAGAGCATAGACCTTATGATTGTCCCATAGATCGTCAAGAGGGAGCACAACCACTCTTTAGACCAATCTATAGACTATCCCTAGTGGAACTTATAGAACTATGCAAGAACATTGATGAGAATCTAGCAAAGGGATTTATCAAACACTCAAAGTCTCTAGCAGGTGTTGATATATTTAGGTAGTGATGTTTGTGAACACACTAGGACCGCCGGGGCACTTTTTTCCCTCTTTAGGAGGTTTTTTTCCCCCGGCTTGTATATACGCCTATTGCCCTAATGGGCTATTTATCTTTGTACATTCTCCAGTAATACATTCAATATTGTGTGTTTGTGCTCCAAGCTTCTTCTTCTTCCTTGTGTTGTTCGCGTGCTTCCGCAGACATCTATCTTGGTATCAGAGCAGGTTGTCGCTTCTTCTAGGGTGCCGTCGACACTCCTCCGTTTGGAGTCTCAGATTCGCACGAAATTTGGTGAGCATACTCAGGGTGTTTCCGAGATCAAAACATCTTCACTCTGTGGTGCCGAAATCGCGATCTGAGCTCGTTTCGGCCTCCGAACGCACTATCGCAGCGCTTGTGTAGGCTATTTCATCCTTTTGTGCCAAAGGTATATACCAGTTTCTATTCGCCAGTTTAAGCGTCTCGAAGTCTGCTACAGGTCTAGCAGAACTCGTCTGGGCAATTCCGTTCAACTTTTTGAGATACAGTCAATTTTTTGCATCAAGGTATTTTAGTCACCGGCCATGGCTGAAAGCAGTGATGTATTTCGTATGTTGGCTGTTGAGGATAAGTTGGATGGTACCAACTACCCATTATGGGCTTATATGATGCGACATGTACTGGTTGCAAAAGGATTGTGGAACATTGTGCAGGGTGTTGAAAGACGTCCTGTCACACCTGTAACGACAGGTACTGCAAATACAGATGCTGGAGCTGATGAAGATGGTGTCGAAGATGATATTCCGCAGATTCCTGTTCGTGCTGCTGTTTCTGTTGCACCTACTGCAGAGCAGATTCTCTGGGATGGCAGAGATGCCCAAGCACATGCATTGATAGCTTTGTCTGTCAAACGTGCCATTATTCCTCACATTCGCTCTTGCAGAACAGCAAAGGATGCTTGGGATACACTTACCACTTTGTACCAGGCTAGGAATGAGGCTCGTGTTGCTTACCTCCGAAAACAGTTGGAGAGTGAGCACACGAATGAAGGTGATTCTATGGACAGTTTCCTAACGAAGATCAAAGATTTGAAGGAACAGTTGATTTCTGCTGATGAGGTGATACCAGATAGCTCACTTGTGCAGACCGTTCTGAATGGTCTTCCTGATTCATATCAAAGTTTTGCTTCTACTCTTCGGTTGATGATGAAAGGCAATCCAAATGCCTTGTCATTTGAGGAGTTAGTCTCTGTTCTGTTGCAGGAAGATCAGTCCAGGCAAAACAGGTCCAATATGCGTGTTGCAGATCAAGCTTTCCTGGCTAGTCAGAAGGGCAAAGGAAAATGGATCTCTTCTACTAGTAAGCAGAAATCTGCAAATGCTGCACAATCAAAGAACCAGGATAAAGATGAGAAGAAATCAGAAAAGCAGAAATTGTTTTGCAAGTACTGTAAAGGAAATGATCAGATCATAAAGAACTGTCCAAAACTGGTTGCTAAAGAGGCAAAGAAGAAAGAGGCTGGAATGGTTGTTGCAAAGGCCTCTACACCAAAAACAGAGTCTGCAAATCTTGTGCACGAAGAAGAATGGGCGTTTACTACTATCGGCAGTTTTGACCCATCTTCTCATGATCAGCGCATGTCTGCAGTAGACTCAGATGTTTGGTACTTTGATAGTGGGACGACCAAACATATTACCTCGCAGCGCAGTTTCTTCTCTTCACTCAAGCCTGCCCCTACAGGGAATACTGTCACGTGCACCAATAACTCCTCTTATCTTGTTATGGGAGTTGGTAAGATCATTCTGACTACTGCTGATGGTAGTTCTTTCACTTTGTCAGATGCTTTATTTGTGCCAGGGATAAAAAAGAACCTGTTATCTGTTTCTGCATTAGCCAAGATTGGCTTGGTTGTGAAATTCGTTGATGACAAGTGTACAGTCCATGATCTCTCAAATGGCGATGTGATTATTGCTTCTGGCATTTTATGTCGTGGGCTGTATAAGCTCATAGACTATGAAAGATCTGTGAATGATTCGGCATGTGCAGTTCATGATTCTCAGGCTATGTCAGATGCAAAGCTTTGGCATGCACACTTTGGTCATCTGAATTTTGCTAGTTTGCTACGCCTGCAGAAATCTGAAATGGTGTCCTCTTTGCCCAAACTTGAGGCTCCTGGAAAACATGTTTGTGAAGGTTTTATTTTGGGCAAAATGCAACGTTTTTCCTTTCCAAAAGATGGTTCAGTTCGGGCTACGCAGAAATTGTTGCTTGTACATAGTGATGTCTGTGGTCCTATGCAGACACCCTCGTTTGGAAATTACCTTTACTTCGTGACTTTCATTGATGATTTTTCCAGGCATGCATGGGTATATCCACTCAAAGAAAAGTCCAAAGTGTTCATGTGCTTCAAACAATTTTTGGTTTTGGCTGAAAATCTGTCAGCATGTAAAATGGGCACCCTCCGTTCTGATCGAGGGGGGGAATATATGTCTTCAGATTTTAATGCATTTCTGACTGAACGTGGGATAAAACACCAGTGTAAAGTGCCATATACACCTCAACAGAATGGAGTTGCTGAACAAAAGAACAGGTCACTCATGGAGATGGCGAGGTGCATGGTCAAAAGTCAGGCTTTACCACATAGTTTCTGGCTTGAGGCTATCATGTGTGCAGCATATGTACTGAACAGGTGTCCCACTAAAGCGTTACAGTCTATCACTCCATATGAGGCTTGGCATGACCGCAAGCCATCTGTTGCTCATCTGCGTGTTTTTGGTTGTTTGGCATATGCATTAGTGCCTGAACAACATCGCAGAAAATTGGATGATAAGGCAGTAAAATGTATTTTTGTTGGGTACAGTTCTGAAAGTAAAGGCTATCGTCTGTATCATCCACAGACTAAATGCATTCTGGTTAGCCGTGATGTTGTCTTTGTGGAAGATGCTATTCAGCCATTGCTTTCATGTACTAAGGAGACATCTGTTAGCTCCAAAGACATGTATGATACGTTTATGCCTCTTTTTATAGGTGGACAATCTAGTGCTGGTCCTAATGAGGCAACTTCTCAACCTTTACAGGTTTCATATGATGATGCAGATCATTCTATTTCTGATGCAGATTTACATGATGCACTTGTTGATGAGAGAGCTGATATTGAACAGGCAAAAACTATGCCAAAATGGCTAGTGCAGACTTTGCATGACAGCAAATTAGATGCACCTTTGTCATATCGTACTCGTTCAGGCTCTCATAGTGCCTCCTTTGCATCAGATTGCTATGCTATGGCTGCGTCTAGTCTCTATGATGAGAATGATCCTGTTTCTTTTGATGAAGCACAGAATTCAAAAAATTGGATGGCTGCCATGCAATCTGAATATGATGCTATAATGAAGAATGATACATGGTCTTTATGTGACTTGCCTCCTGGCAAGAAGGCCATTGGCACTAAGTGGGCATACAAGCTGAAGCGTAAACTTGATGGTATAGTTGATAGGTATAAGGCTAGGCTTGTTGCAAAGGGTTATGCGCAGGAAAGAGGCATTGATTTTGTTGAGACCTTTGCACCTACATGCCATATGACTACTGTTCGGAGCATTTGTGCACTTGCAGCCCATCATGGTTGGAATGTACATCAGTTGGACATTAAAACAGCATTTCTGAATGGTGACTTGCATGAAGAAGTGTATGTTTTTCAGCCCTGTGGCTTTGTGCAGAAAGGGCATGAAAACCAGGTGTGCAGGTTAAAGAAGGCATTATATGGTTTAAAGCAAGCACCACGTGCTTGGTATGAGAAGATACATGCCTATCTGGTTGCACATGGTTTTGTGAACAGTCCAACTGAAAGCACCTTATATGTTAAGCGTGCTAATGATGTGCTTCTGATCATTCTTGTCTATGTTGATGACATGCTGCTCATTGGTCCTATTGAGAAGCATATTGCTGATTTCAAGGCTGATTTGCATGCCTCATTTGAGATGTCTGATTTGGGGCATTTGCATCACTATTTGGGCATTCAGTTTATGCAAGTTGATGGTGGAATGGCTTTGTATCAAACGAAATATATTGACACATTATTGCAGCGTTTTGGCCTTGAAGACTGTAAGCCTATTGCCACTCCTATGGAGACAGGTTTACGATTGAGTCTTCATGATGCTGGAGATGCATTTGATGCTGTTCTCTATCAGCAGGCTGTTGGATGCTTGATTTACTTATGCATTATTCGGCCAGATATTCAGTTTGCTGTCTCATAGATGAGCAGGTTTATGCATTGCCCAGGAGTCACGCATTGGAAGGCGGTTAAGTGCATCTTTTGCTACTTGAGTGGTACTTGGCTACTTGGGTTGTTTTATCCCAAGGGGGGATCACTACCGCCAGATTTGCATGCTTTTTCTGACTCAAATTGGGCTAGTTGCTATGACACTCGTGTGTCCACCAGTGGTTTTTGCTTCATGCTTGGTAGCTCATGTATATCTTGGTTGAGCAAGAAGCAGCCTACTGTGGCCACTTCCAGTTGTGAGGCTGAGTATAGGGCAGCTTTCATAGCAACTGTTGAGTGTGTGTGGCTCAGACGCCTTATGGCTGATTTGGGTGTTGGCCAGTCTTCTGCCACCACCATCTTCACTGACAGTTAGAGCGCATTGACAGTTGCGAGGAACCCTGTGTTCCATGCTCGCAATAAGCACATTGAGGTGCATTATCACTATGTCAGGGAGAGGTTCTCTGCTGGGGAGATCAGCTTGGCATATGTGCCCACGCAGGAGAACATTGCAGACCTTTTCACGAAGGCTCTGCCTAGGGAGAAGTTTGAAGCTTTCCGCAAAGCTTTGGGCTTACTTCCTTTTGTGGAGTGATTTCCACATATCTTGGCACTTATACATGAGTGCCAGCTCCTTGTTCACCGCATCACTCCCAGGGGGGATTTGTTGATATATTTAGGTAGTGATGTGTGTGAACACACTAGGACCGCCGGGGCACTTTTTTCCCTCTTTAGGAGGTTTTTTTCCCCCGGCTTGTATATACGCCTATTGCCCTAATGGGCTACTTATCTTTGTACATCCTCTAGTAATACATTCAATATTGTGTGTTTGTGCTCCAAGCTTCTTCTTCTTCCTTGTGCTATTCGCGTGCTTCCGCAGACGTCTATCTCCAACAGCAGGAGCCCCTATTTTATTTGTAAAGAGGAAGGATGGGACTCTCTGGATGTGCATAGACTATTGTGTATTGGAATGCCTTGGAAACGAAAAATTCTTCACAAAGATTGACCTTCGAGGAGCTTACAACCTTTTCGAGATCAGAGAAGGAGATAAATGGAAGATAACGTTTTGAACAAGGTATGGCCATTTTGAATATGTAGTTATGCCATGAGGCCTTAAAAATGCCCGAGCTGTCTTCCAACATATGATGAATGATATCCTTTGAGAATATTTAGATGATTTTTTTTGTAATATACCTTGATGATATCTTGATATTCTCCAAAAATCTAGAGGATCATGAATGTCATGTAAAGATTTTCCTAGAGAAACTAAGAGAAAAAGGATTATATGTAAAATTTGAGAAATGCTCTTTCCATAAGACAGAAGTGGAATTTTTTGGGTACATTTTATCAGATAAAGGAATTTTTATGGACCCTAAGAAGATTGACACAATCCTTGATTCCCACCCACCTTCGTGTCTTCGAGATGTACAATGTTTTCTGGGCTTTGCCAATTTCTATAGGATATTCATCAGAGATTACTCCAAGATAGTGACACCTCTTACCAAGCTTACAAGGAACTCCAAATTTTCATCGACCGAACAAGTAGAAAAATAATTTCAAACCTTGAAATCAGCATTCACCACTGCTCCAATTCTAGTTCATCCTGATTCTAGTAAGCCCTTCTTCCTAGAGACAAATGCATCAGACTTTGCCCTAGGTGCCATTCTTTCCCAATATGAAGATGATGGGCACCTACATCTAGTTGCATATCATTCAAGTAAATTTTCCCCTCTAGAAATTAATTATGAAATTCATGATAAAGAACTTCTTGCCATAGTGGACGCATGATACCTGGCATCATCATGTAGAAGGAGGATCTCATAAAGTCACTGTGTATACAGATCACAAGAACCTAGAGTATTTAATGAACACTCACATTCTCAATAGAAGAAAATTTCGATGGAGTAACTTTCTATCCAGATTCAACTTTTTCATCACGTACCGTATAGGATGTCAGCAATGTCAGTCAGAAGCCCTATCTAGAAGATCTTATCTTGCACCAAAGAAGGGTGAAGAGGCGTTTGATCAACAAGAGAGTGTATTACTCAAGCCTGAGCATCTCTAATTAGTAGCTATCTCTTCTAGCCATCATGAAGATTCAGCCTTGAATCATTTGATCCATGAGAATCTACCAGAAGATGATTTTTTTTGTAACGTAAAGCAGAAAGCTAAGAAAGGAAAAGTCAAAGAGGTAAATGAATTTCAGGAAAAAGATGGATTACTACTCTATAAGAACCTATTGTATGTCCCTCTAGGAAAGCCTAGGATCCAAGTACTTCAGCAACGTCATGACAACCTTGCAGTAGGACATTTTGGAGTAAATAAAACAATAGAACTCATATCAATGGATTTTTGGTGGCCTCAAATGTGGAAGGAAGTCAAAGAATATATTTGAACCTATGAAATTTGCCATAGATCTAAGGTACCATAACATAAACCTCATGGCCTCTTGCAAACTTTACCTATTCCACAAAGGCCATGGGCTTCACTGTCTATGGATTTCATCACAGATCTACCAAAGTTAGATAAGTATGATTCCATTCTTATTATTGTGGATAGATTTACAAAGATGGCACACTTCATTCCAACTACAAAGGCAATCACAGGTGTAGCCACTGCTAGACTTTTTCTCAGATACATCTTTAGGCTTCATGGATTGCCTGATGATATTGTCAGTGATCGAGGTCCACACTTCATATCTAGCGTTTGGAATATTTTTTGCAAGATCCTTGGTGTTCAAGTTAAACTATCTATAGCAAACCATCCACAGACTGATGGGCAAACAGAACAGGTGAATCAAGTCCTAGAGCAATATCTCCGTTGCACTAACAACTATCACCAAAATGATTGGTTTGAGTTGTTACCCTTTGTAGAGTTTTCCTATAACAATAGTGTTCATGCATCTACTAAGAAAAATCCCTTCTTTGCAAACTATGGACAACATCCAAGGATGGATATAGAACTCTCAAATCATGTCAAGAATCCAGCTGCCAGTGACAAGGTCGAGTACCTGATGGACATTCACAAAGAACTCAAGGAAGAGATCCATAAAGCTCAAGAATAATATAAGTACTATGCTGTTCAACATCGTGTCCAGAATCCATCGTATCAAATCGGGGATAAAGTATGGTTACTTAGAAATAATTTTCAAACTTCAAGGCCTTGTGCAAAGTTAGATCATCAAAGATTTGGTCCATTTACCATCTTGGCAAAGATTAATCGAGTCACCTTCAAGATCCAGCTACCAAGTACCATCCGGAGGAAGATTAGAATACCTTATTCATTGAAAAGGGTATGACATCAGTGATCGTACTTGGGAACCTGTAGAGAACCTTTAGAGAGCACCAATCAAGGTTCAAGAATTCCATAAGAGAAATCCAATGAAGCTGAGACCAGAGAACATGAACACTCCTCGTGGAACTCGTCGCTTGAGAGGGAGGTGATGTCATGGACAAAGGAAAGCATCTTGAACCTCAGATTCCATGTGAATCCTATGTCTCATGATTGGTTTAGAATTAGGGGAAACCAATGCTTCCATTGCATCCAAAACGTGCCAAAACCCTAAGATCAACTGTCTTCTTGCTTGATTCTAACATCTAGAGACCATGCTTGGAATTGATGACATCATCAATTCATAACCGCCCTTGGAAAACCTATATAAGGAGGGGTTGGCCACATTCATTCTCATTCTTGCCAATACTAGTCTTGGGAGCTCAAGGAGTCATGACCGCCAATTAAGTACTCTCCAAGTTCCAGTTCCGGTTCTTATCTTGTTCCTTGTTCCAGTCTTGTCTATTCTAGTTCTTGGACATCATGTCTTGTCCTCTTGTAATCTCGTAGTATGAGATCTTGTCGAGTTCTTTCTTGTATCCAGTTCATCTCCTAGAAGGGAGTTTTTGTAATCAAGATATCTTGTTCCATACTCATGATCCCGATTTGTGGGATCTCTTGTATCAGCTCTAATCTAGTTTTCCACACCTATCGGTCTCAGGTTGTGGGACGTATTGTATCAGGTACATAATCTTGTATCATTTTCCCTACATGGGTGCTCTTGTAATCAGAAGTGTATTTCCGAAATCTTGTCTAGTGTAGTAAGAGAGAACAATCTAGTGCTCCCCTGACAGTTCAAGATTTGCTCACACATGGTGAAGGATTGATTATAGAACTTGATCTTTGGCATAAGAGATTAGGTCATTTCAATAAAAGAGGAATTAAAGCTATGGTTGCAAATCAGTCTATACTAGGATTACCAAATGTGCATAGTCAACATATGATTTATAAATGTGAAGCATGTAAGATAGGAAAAGCACACAGGTTACCATTTCAGAAGAAAGGATTCAAACACGATGGAGTACTAGAGCTTATTTATACAGATGTATGGGGACCAACAAAAGAAGGATCTATCAGTGGCTCAAGATATTATGTTCTTTTCATTGATGATGCTAGAATATGGATAACGCTGTATGTTTTGAAGGAAAGATCAGAAGTGTTTGGAGCTTTCAAGCATTTTCATGCATATGCAAAGCGAATCATAAGTCAAAAGCTTAAGAGACTGAGGTCTGATGGAGGGGGAGAATACTTCTCCCAAGAGTTCAATGATTATCTTTGGAATGCACATATTAAGGGAGAATTAACCTATAGATATACACCACAACTAGCAGAAAGAAGAAATAGGACTTTGGTTGAGTTTTCTAGAGCTATGCTGAAGGAGAAGAATGATCCAAATTATCTTTGGGTAAAGGCTGTAAATATAGCTACATACCTTGTAAATAGATTACCATGTACAACTCTAAATGGAATGACTCCATATGAAGCTTGGTGGGGAAAGAAACCAACACTAGATCATTGTAAAGTATTTGGATCAATTGCATATTTTTATGTGCCATCACAACTTAGACCTAAACTTGAACCAAAGGTAAAAAAAAAATATGTTCATTGGTTATGATGAAAAGCAGATGGGTTATAGGTTGTGGAATCCTCTAACCAAACAAATTCTTGTTTTTGGAGATTGACATTTGATGAACATAAAAGTTGGTATCTAGATCAAAGTCATACAGTTGAAGAATTTAAAAAAGAGGTAAAAAGATGTGAGAAAGGAAAATCAAGTGTGCAGGTGAATGGAGATGGAATATATGCAAGCAAATACATCCAAAAGTGGATTTACAAGAAGAAATGAAGAAGCTCCTATATTTGATGAAGAGGTGTATCCAGACACACATGAAGAATGTGAACCAAGGAGATCAAGTAGGACAAGAAGGCAATCAGAAAGGTATTCTTATGATACTTCTTACATAACTCAGAAGAACTATGCATATATGGTCAAAGATGATGAAGAACCTTAGAACTATGATGAAGCAAAAGGTAAGAATCAATGGGAAGAAGCAATGAAGGAAGAATTCAATGCACTAGAGGAGAATAAGACTTGGGAGCTTGTTTCGAAAACAAATGGTAAGAAGGTAATTGGAAATAAATGGGTTTATAAAGTGAAGAAGCTTGTGGATGGAAGTATAGCCAGATACAAAGCTAGACTGGTGGTGAAAGGCTATGCTCAAACTCATGGCATAGATAATGATGAGACATTCAGCCCTATAGCTAAGATGTCAACTATAAGAACAATCATTGGTATTGTAGCTTCAAAATGATGGACTCTGAGTCAATCAGATATAAAGAATGCATTCTTGAATGGATACATATCAGATGAGCTATACATGGAACAACCTCAACAGGTTCTAAATTCCAAGTATCCAAATATTGTCCACAGATTGAGAAGAGCACTCAATGGATTCAAGCAAGCTCCAAGAGCATGGAACTATAGATTGGTGAAGTATCTCAATGATCTTGGATATCAAAGCTCAAAAGCAGATCCAAGTCTACTCATCAAAAGAATGGAGGAAGGTACAATCTACATTTGTATTTATGTAGATGACATTATAATCATAGGTACTCTAGATGAAGGAATTAAGGAGGTAAAGAGATTACTTGAGAAAGAATTCAAGATCAGTTACGTTGGAAATTTATCATATTTTTTTGGAATGGAAGTCACTTATACAGATCATGGCATATATGTATCACAAGAACGGTATCTTCTGAACTTGTTGAAGAATTTTGGTATGGAAAATTGCAAAGAAGCTTCAACTCCACTTGAAGTCAACCACAAGCTCAGTAAATATGATGGTGTTGAATACAAAGATATAAGGAAGTATCAATCTCTTGTGGGTAGCTTGATTTATGCTACACTAACAAGACTTGATCTTAGTTATGTAGTGGGATTTCTATCACAATTCATGCATTGTCCAAAGGATCCACATTGGATTGCAGGTCAAAAAGTTCTCAGTTATATCAAAGGAACCATAAAGAAAGTATTATATTATCCTTTTACTTCAGATTTGAAGTTGAAGGCCTATAGTGACTTAGATTGGGTAGGTAATCAAGATGACAGAAGATCAACTCATGGCTACATGATATACATTGATGATAAGCTTGTAAGTTGGTGCTCAAAGAAACAACATATAGTAACATTATCATAAACTGAAGTTGAGTACAAAGGGCTTGTAGAAGTAGCTAAGGAGGTCATATGGATGCAAACATTATTCAAAAGCTTGGGCATTAATCAAAGTATGGAGTACATTTCTATAAAGGATCACATAGCAAATATAATGACAAAGAGCTTGGATGGTGTGAAGACCAGTAGATTCAAACGCATGGCAGGAGTAAAAAGAAAAGAAGATGATATGAAGAAACAGAGAATGTCAATTAGTGATTGAGGGGGAAATGTTGACAAATCAATAAAAAATTGGACATAAAATTGAAGGTCAAAGTCTAAAAAGAAAAGCACATGCCTATGTGAAAGGATAATTTCACACATGTACCATATTTGTAAAGTTAGGCTTAACTTTAGTTCTAGAATTTTCAAAAGTCACTAGATTGAGAAAATCTATATAATCTAATATATATCAATAGATGGGAAGTGAAAAAAAAAGAGAAAAGAAGAGAGAGAGAGAGAGAGAGAGAGAGAGAGAGAGAAAGAAAGAGAGATTCCATATGACTAAGTGTAGTCGAGCTTCTCTAAGTAAGAAGGTACCTTTAAATTTCTGAGTTTTTCATAGCTATGAGAAGAACTAATTAAAGTTCTATGTATGAGACTCTCTCCTCCATATTTATACTTTGCCTACTGTGTAATGATCTCAAAAATTCAAGTTTCCCGAGCAACTCGATGCATGGCATCGAGTTTATGCTGATAAGTCCTTGTTTTTATTCCCTAAGTTTTTATCTATTGTTGAATCTTCTTAAAAACATGAGCTTTGTGGAGCAACTGAGTGCCTGGCATCACGTTTCAGCATAAAGTGGATGCCTAGCATCGAGTTCCATCATAGAAGTGTTTTTCTTCATATTTGTGTTCAAGGGGGTATTTGACGTGGTGAAAAAGTGACCAAAACACACCAATTTGATGCCTAGCATCAAATTCTTACTGCAAGTCGATGCTAAGTTGAAAAGTTTCAAAATTGGACAAACACTTTTACTAAAAAAGATAGCATTTCCTATTTTTCTAGTTAGACATAGTCATCTTGTGAAGGCCATAACTTGGTGTGTAGATAATAGATTCTTGGAAAGTATTCTCTTCTACTTTCATCCACCAGAACATCTTAGAAAAATAATATTTGTGCTAAGAGAAATTAGCAAAAGAGTGAAGGTATGTTATTTCAATGACTAGAAATTTATGAAGAAGTAAAGTTCTCATTTTGGCTATTAATTTCTCAAAGTTTGGAGAAGCATTGAGTTAATGGTGACCATAGAGGTTGTCTATTGTCACATTAATTCATTTCTTTTGATTTTTCATACATCAATACTACATATGAATTTTCATAATTTTTTATTCCGTATGAGCCCTCAAATAAGCCCTGGAACCTAATTTTTAACTAGGCCGGACACTAGGTTTGGATAGATCAAAACTAGTCAAAAAACTAAAAAAAGAGCTAGAGCGCTCATTTTCGAGGTTAGCTTTTAGTATTTTGAGGGTTGGCTTGGTGGAGATTGAATCTTTTGTAAGAGATTTCTTTTGTAATTAAAAGCTTCCATTGTTCCTATCTTTTTTATCTTGCCTAGTGTGCATGTGTGTGTGCGTGCATGTATGTGCTTGTCACTCACATGTGCTCACCATAATTGCTCACGATCTTCATATCCTCCTCACATCCCTGTGGATTGACAAGTAGAGGAGGTGGTGCTCATGTTTGGACTACACCAAATTTTGGCACCATTGCCAAGGAGCGTTGCTCGAGAAGCGTTGTGATAGTAAGATCGTAGATTTGCAATGTCAGAAGGTAAAAAATAGTATTTTTTGTTAGGTTTTTGATTTTTTTTCTCCATCTTCATCATCATGATGATCCGCATGTTCTCCCATCTTCATCTTTGCATAAATTTTGGTTTTTGTTTTTATATTCACTATTTTCACCTCATTTTTCATTTGTGGTTGTGCAAGAGAGAGAGAGAAAGAGAGGCAAAGTGTTTGTTTTTGTGAGTTTTTGTGCGTTTTGTGATCCTCTATACAACATGGAGGTCTCAACACTCGATTTCAAAATTCCCACTAAAGTTCTCAAAAAATCATGTTTTTTGGAAAAAATCATGACTTTTTGGAATTTCAAATTTTTTTTAATTTCATAATTACCTTGTTCCTGACTAAAATCACTCAAAAAAATCACGACTTTTTGGTTTTTTGGTTGTCAAAAAATTGTGACTTTCTGGTTTTTGGGCTCTCAAGAAAATCCCAACTTTCTAGCTTTTGGGCTCTCAAGAAAATCGAGACTTATCTACTTCTCTAAATCTCAAAAAATTACGACTTTTTGGTGTGGTCACACATCACAATTTTCTGTGTGTTGATGTTTACAATTTTATCCTTTTGAGTGAAGGAGAGGAGAAAATGGAAAAAGATGCCTCTATAGGCATAGAAAACATTAGCAAAAACTTGGTATCAGTGGAGTTAGAGAAAATCATGAATTTCTAAGTCGATTTTGAAGGGGAAGAAATTTCGATTTTTTGGATAATTTATGAGCAAAAAAATCACGAATTTTTGCCATCCAATGTTTGAGGAAATCGTGACTTTTTGCCATCAAGATTTTAAGAAAATCACAATTTTTTCAATACTTGTTGGGCAAAACATCATGAATTTTTGGCTTTTGTCTTTCACAAAATCACAACTTTCTAGTTGTCTCTCACAAAAAAATCACAATTCTTTGACACATCCTATTCGTCTCTTTTTACCCCTAGGAGCCTAATTTGACATAACTTCTTCATCCAAAATCAAATGGGATTAGGAAGCCAAAGGGCTTCAAAGGATTTTGAGCACTACAAAGGGGAAAATAGATCTTTAAATGCTTGAATCAAACTGTCTACCAAATAAATTAGAGTTTAAGTTTGATCTAAACTTGGGGACTTTTATAGGTCTATTGAGATCCATTGAACGGTGTGAAAGTAAGGTGGCAAGTGTGCTGCAAGCTTGGGAATGTGTATCTTGAGAGGATTCATATATTGATAAGCAAGGGACCATGTATGTGGCTACTAGCTTACGAGAAAGGACAGATGATTTTGGACATGTCATTCCTAAGAATGAGATAGGAGACCCAGAACAAGGAGACCTAGGATGAGAACCCAAGAATCCTTGAGGCAAATCCATCTTGACCAAAGTGATTACCCTAGAGTGGGTTCCCCAAGACAATAAAAGCATAGAACTGTTCTTGAATAGAGAAACGAAGGAAGCTTTTTCGAGATTCAAGTCAGAACCACTTGAAAAATTAGGTAGAGTCACCATCTACGAGTTGAGATACTAGGCAAAGTTATCTATTTGGATAACACATAAGAGAGAATGTTCTTAGTAACAAAACATGGTAGGCATACATACACTTGACAGGGCGAATTGATTTTTCTCCACCAAGATCTAATGTTTCCCATGGCCTCCATGGAGCAAGATCATCCGAGGCTCATGAACAGGTTAGGACTTGAAAGTTAAAGGCTTGAAAGAGAGAGACATAGAGGACATAGGCATCAAAGAGATGAACATGATTTTCGATTGCCTAGACCCCGAGATTACCCAAGAACTCTTAGACCCTCTCAAGTGGTCAAGAAAATGAAAAACTACTTTGATGGATGAGAAGATCCTTATGATCATGTGGCTAAGTTCAAGCAAGTGTTAAGAGTTGAATATATCAGGGACCTATTCACCCAGTTTGAGGCATTTGGTTTGACGCTCAAGGATACTCATTTAGCTTGGTTTCAACCACTAAAAAATCGCAATTATCGAAATATAGGTCAACTACTAGAGGCATTCATCGTAGAATTTGCCAAGAGTGGCATTAGGCATAATACATTATCCTTGATCCACAACTTCAAGCAGACACCCCAAGAAATAATTCGACTAGCCAGATGGAGATTTAAAGGATACATGGAAAGATGTCCCACACTTAAATTACCTACACAAGGAAAACAAGTCTCCCTGTTTTTAGATGGACTTCTAAGTAGGAAACTTAGATCATATGTATATCTCAAGGAGACAATTAATTGTTGGTGTAAATCACAAGCCTACACATTTGGCTTAATGGATGCATTGAAGACCATACATACATGAAGGAGCATAGGAACATATGCTAGTAGCTAATTACCATTTTATCTTCTTTGTAAAAGTCAAAATTGACTTGGAATCTTTTGTAATCACCTACCAAAAGGACTCGTTGAAAACGTAGCTCTTTGATTGAAGGACTATCTCCTAGGATGTAGGAGATTGATCATAGGGAGCCAAAAGTTTGAATTTGAATTCAAACTTTTACTCATTCCTTATAAAAATAGACATGGAAAAGTCGCGGGTAAAACTCATCATTCCCGAGCCTCTCATTACTGATTCTGAGTGTGTGTGATGACTACACCATAGCCCACACCTATCTACACCATTAGGCAATGATTTTCATGCCAATGGATTTGTATACAAGTGTTCATTAATACATACATTCACATTCTTCATATCTGAGTTCTCTGTCATACTACTCAAAAGTCTGTCAACTTGTGAAGTGCATATCTCGGTCAATTCTTCAACAAATTCAGTGATTCAAAGCTTGTTGGATTCAGCTTGAAGTTATCTACATGCTGTCAAAGTTTTGAAGAGATTATATTCAGCCAATTTAGAGAAACCTGTGTCGAGGTGATCACTGGTCAATATCTGCTACAGTCCTAAAAAATCGGGGGTATAGCTTAACTTGCTAAATTGATTTCTCTTAGCATAGTTTATCTTTTTACATCATTCGACTTGAAATCGTTAGCTTACTAAGCTAATTAGATACCCCTAAAAGAATTTTTCCAAATCCTACTGTGCTGGTCATATTGAGCAAAATACCTAGCAAGTGTCAAGACATAAATAGAAGGTTTTCTTGAGTTTCTGAGTTTCAAAATTATCTGTTTTGGTTCAATCATTGGACACATCATTTCCAAAGTACATAGGACATATTATGGTGTCATTGGAAAGCTAAGGAGGTCTACTTATCAATTCTGAAGCAAAAGAGGGCTGGTACAAAGCAGGCTTTAGCAGTACCTACTCAGTCTCTTGGAGCATCCATCCATCTTTCCCAACAGTGGTATCAGAGCAAATTAAGGTAAAATGGGAGATGGTTTTCCTTCATTTATTGATAAATTGGACAGGAACAACTATCAAGCATGGTCTCTGAGGATGAAGACCTACTTACAAGGAAGGAGTCTCTATGGATACATCTCAGGAGATGAGGAATTGCCCTCATTCAAAGCAAGAGGATTACCAACCAAGGAAGAACATGAAAAGCTCAACACATGGTGTGCTAAGGATGCATTGGCAAGGTCTTATTTACTCAACTCCATCTCTGATTTTCTTTTGCCACATATTAGAAAGTGTAAGACATCCCAAGAGACTTGGGAAACCTTGTCATCTTATTTTTCCTCCAACACAAGGGCTAGGAAAAATCAGTTGTGGATTGAATTTACAACACTAAGGAAGCAACCTAAGCAAGTTGTTTCAGAATTTGTGACCAAGATTAAAGATATAGCAGATCAGTTAGCAAGTATAGGAGAAGAGATTGAAGAAGAGTAGATTTTAAGGCAAGTAATCAATGGGATCAAGGCTGATGACAAATGGGAAAGCTTCACCACTGCCATGGATCTTTACATGGACATGCACACTCTAGATCTTACAACTCTCATGGGACAATTGTTTACTCATGAAGCAAAGCTCAACAAGAATGGAGATACATCCAAAGGTAATAACTCTTCTGCCCTATATACTGATAAGAATTCTAAAGATAAAGGCAAGAGCAAGAAGATGGAAGATGAAGGCTCTACCTCCCAAGCCAACTATGCAGGGAGAGGTAGATCATCAAGAGGAAGGGGCAGAGGAGGTAAGCAAGGTAGGGGGAGATCCTATAACTCCTCACCATGTAACATTTGTGGTTTATCAAATCATACACAGATGAGTGTTTCAGGAATTACGAGAATCAGAGAGGAAGAGGATACCAAAGAGGTGGATATTCACAGTCAAGAGGTGGATTCAACCATCACCAAGGCAACAACAACTACAACAACAATTACAACAATAATTACAATGGCAACTACCAAGGAGGATTCAAATCCAGAAAGGACTACAACAATTACACAGAGGAGCAGGATGACTCTCTTCTGATCATGAACATGACTTCAAAGTCAGGTACAAATAATGACCACCTATTCTACATTGACTCAGGATGCTCTAATCATGTGGCTGGCAATGTAGCACTACTTTCTGATCTTGAGGAGCCAAAAGGTAAGCATCAAGTCCAAATAGGTAATGACACAAAGCATTCAGTAGTTAAAGTTGGAAATTTTAAGACTTGTGATGGAAATCAGAATTTGTTGAGCAGGGTACTCTATGTACCGACCATTACCAAAAATTTAATGTGTTGGACAGATTGTGGAAAAAGGTCTGCAGGTTAGATTCAACCAATATGGAGCATTTGTAGAAGACCCAAGGCATGGGTTTAAGAGGATTGCTAAAGGAGAAAAATTAGGTAGACTTTTCACTTTTGAGTTAGAAGACACAAAGAATATTGCACTATAGAGTTATAAAGATCAAACACTTTCAGAGCTTGAGATTTGGCACAAAAGGTTAGGACATATAGGAGAAAGAACCTTGAAGCAAATGTGCAGGGACCAATGTGTGCTTGGGATACCTAATGTATCCAAGCAACATATGATTTACAAGTGTGATGCTTGTCAATTTGGGAAGTCTCACAGGTTACCCTTCTCAAGGAAAGGATACATGCATGAAGACTACCTAGAGCTTGTCCATACAGATATATGGGGACCAAGAAAAGATCCCTCAATCTCAGGTTCAAGGTACTATGTGTCTTTCATTGATGATTATAGCAGATGGACTGTATTGTACTTCATGAAGCACAAGGATGAGGTCTTAATTGTTTTAAAAAATATCTTGCACTAGTTGAAAATCAGACAGGGAAGAATTTGAAGAGGCTAAGGTCAGATGGAGGAGGTGAGTACTTCTCCAATGAGTTTGAAAACTTCTTGCAGGACGGAGGTATCAAAAGAGAAATAACCACAAGGTATTCTCTTGAACAGAATGGGGTAGCTGAGAGAAGAAATAGGTTGATTGTTGAGACAGCTAGGTCTATGTTGAATGAAAAAAAAATACCTAACTATCTATGGGTAGAGAGTGTTTCTACTACCACTTACCTCATAAAGAGGTTACCATCTAAGTCTCTTGATGGTATGACACCCTATGAAGCATGGCATGGTAAGAGACCCTCACTAGACCATTGAAGGATATTTGGATGAGTAGCATATGTACACATTCCTTCTCAGATAAGAGGTAAACTAGACCCAAAGGCTGAAAAGTGCATCTTTATTAGGTATGATCTAAATCAAAAAGGTTACAGGTTTTATAATCCTACCAATAAGGGATTCATGGTAAGCAGAGATGTTGTCTTTGATGAAAATGATTCTTGGTGTGAGAATGAATGCAGGACAGTTAAATTACCCTATGATTTGGAAGAGGAGTTTCCAAGTCTTGCAAAGGAGGAACATACTCAGAATGAAGACTCAAGTTCAGATGATGAAGATACTATCAACCTTGAAGAGTTAAAGGCATGGAAGTCCAAGGGCAAAATGAAGATGCAGAAGCTTGAAGACATACCTGAATCTTCAGCTCAACCATTTAGAAGATCACAAAGAGAAAGCAAAAAACCTATCAGATATGGGTATGATACATCTCTTGTTACTAAACATTCTGTTTATCTTGCGAAAGATTTGTCAAATGAAGAACCAGGATCATATGAAGAAGCAATAACCAAATCAGAATGGAAAGAAGCTATGGATGAGGAAATTGAAGCACTCAAGGAGAGTGACACATGGGAGTTAGTACCTAAGAAGGACTCTATGAAGGTAATAGGATCCAGATGGATCTATAAGCTTAAAAGAAATTTTGATGGCACAATTAATAGGTACAAAGCCAGATTGGTAGCCAAGGGTTTTGCACAAACCCAAGGCATTGACTATGAAGAGACATTTTCTCCTGTGGCCAAGATGCCAACAATCAGAGTGTTGGTAAGTGTGGCTGCATCAAAAAATTGGAACATGTACCAGTTGGATGTCAAGAATGCCTTCTTGAATGGATGGATTTCAGAGGAGGTATATATGTCACAACCTCCTGGCTATGAAGACCCTAAGAAGGTAACATATGTTTGCAAATTAAAAAAGGCTTTATATGGATTAAAGCAAGCACCTAGGGCATGGAATTACAGGTTAACTACATACCTCCAAGACCGAGGTTTTGTTATGAGCAAGGCAGATACTTCTCTATTCATCAAGAGAAGTAATTCAAAGGTAATATATCTTTGTGTTTATGTTGATGACATCATCATTATAGGTAATAATGTCAATGGAATCAGATATATCAAAAGCCAAATGATGAAGGAGTTCAAGATCAATGATCTTGGTCTACTGAAATATTTTCTAGGGCTTGAATTAGTCTACACTAATTCAGGGATATACATTACTCAGAAAAAATACATACAGGATATGTTGAAGAAGTTTCACTTGCAGGATGCCAAAGTAGCAAGCACTCCAATGGAGGTACACCTAAACCTAAGTGCTCATGAAGGTGATGAAGTCAATGCCATTACAGGTTATCAAAATATGGTGGGTAGCTTGAACTATGCTACCTTAACAAGGATAGATATTGCATATGGAGTTAGTGTGCTAAGTCAATTTATGCACAAGCCAAGGATACCTCACTTAGAGGCAACCAAGAGAATCTTGAAGTATCTCAAGGGTACACAAAACCATGGTTCATATTTCCCTTAGACTTCAAATATTGATATCAAATTTTATTCAGATGCAGATTGGGCAGGATGCAAGGATGATAGGAAGAGCACTTCAGGATACATTTCCTTTGTAGGTGACAAACCAATTTCATGGTCAACAAAGAAGCAATCAATTGTTGCATTGTCTTCTACAGAGGCATAGTATAGAGAACGGGCTAATGCCATGCAAGAATCAATTTGGATTAAGCTTTTGTATACAGAATTGGGTTTATATACAAGGTCACCGATTATCTTTGGAGATAATACAAGTTCTCTTCACCTTGCAGCTAATCCTATCTATCATGCTAGGACCAAAGATATAGAGGTCCATTACCATTATGTGAGAGAGAAGTTGATAAGCAAAGACATTCAACTAACCTACGTATCAACCAAAATGCAATGTGCAGATTTGTTGACTAAAGCTTTGGATGGAACCAAACTATGCAGGTTCAAAGCTATGATTGGATTGCAGGATATACTTGAAGATTGAAGATGAAGACCAAGCCAAAATGTTTGGCTTGAGGAGGAGCTGTTGGTGTAAATCACAAGCCTACACATTTGGCTTAATGGATGCATTGAAGACCATACATACATGAAGGAGCATAGGAACATATGCTAGTAGCTAATTACCATTTTATCTTCTTTGTAAAAGTCAAAATTGACTTGGAATCTTTTGTAATCACCTACCAAAAGGATTCGTGGAAAAATTAGCTCTTTGATTGAAGGAATATCTCCTAAGATGTAGGAGCTTGATCATAGGGAGCCAAAAGTTTGAATTTGAATTCAAACTTTTACTCATTCCTTATAAAAATAGACATGGAAAAGTGGCGGGTAGAACTCATCATTCCGGAGCTTCTCATTACTGATTCTGAGTGTGTGTGAGGACTACACCATAGCCCACACTTATCTACACCATTAGGCAATGATTTTCATGTCAATGGATTTGTATACAAGTGTTCATTAATACATACATTCACATTGTTCATATTTGAGTTCTCTGTCATACTACTCAAAAGTCTGTCAACTTGTGAAGTGCATATCTCGGTCAATTCTTCACCAACGTCAATGATTCAAAGCTTGTTGGATTCAGCTTGACATTATCTACATGCTATCAACGTTTGAAGAGATTCTTTTCAGCCAATTCAGAGAAATCTACGTCGAGGTGATCACTGGTCAATATCTGCTACATTCCTAAAAGATCGGGGGTATAGCTTAACTTGCTAAATTGATTTCTCTTAGCATAGTTTATCTTTTTACATCATTCCACTTGTAATAGTTAGCTTACTAAGCTTATTAGATACCCCTAAAAGGAATTTTTCCAATTCCTACTGTGCTGGTCATACTGAGCAAAATACCTAGCAGGTGTCAAGACATAAATAGAAGGTTTTCTTGAGTTTGTGAGTTTCAAAGTTATCTGTTTTGCTTCAATCATTGCACACATCATTTCCAAAGTACATAGGACATATTATGGTGCCATTGGAAAGCTAAGGAGGTCTACTTATCAACTCTGAAGCAAAAGAGGGTTGGTACAAAGCAGGCTTTAGCTGTACCTACTCAGTCGCTTGGAGCATCCATCCATCTTTCCCAACATTAATTAGATCAATGCTTGAGAATGTGTATTGACATAGAAGAAAAATTGGGTGAGGAGTTAGAACTGTCCAAATTCTATAAGGATTCTAATAGTTCTGCTAGTCATACTTCCATACCCTCCACTATGATAGATGAGCTAGCTGAGCATGTTGCCAAGAAGCTAGGAGTTCAAAATAGACAAATACCTAGGGTCACCTCATTGAAGCGATGTTATACTTGTAGAGGGGACCACACGACTAACATATGACCATTGCAAAACTATAACATGAGAGAATTGAATGCTCCATATTGCACTATTGAGAGAAAATACACGAACCACATGACTCAAGATTTTTCGTACAATAGGCAGGCTATCATACAAACTAATCAACAACCTTACCAATAGGGTAGGTATCAAAACCAATACCAACAACCATATTATAGGGCACAATAGCAATATCAACCTCAGTACCAACAACATAATCATGCACCATATAGGCCACAACTAGTCTTAGGAAACCAACTGCCACCTCCTGCCAATGTGATTCGAGTTAAGTATGCAGTGGCAGAGGAGTACCTTAATAGAGCATTGGTGCCGATGACCCCATTGGTCTCAAAAATGACCTTCATGCTCAGAGTTTTGACTACACCCATGAAGATAGTCCACAAGCTTATTACACAAAGTTACCCAAGAACAATGAGACTTACCCATATCAATATGAGGCATCACCTATGGAACCAAATTGGGAGTCATAATACTCCAATGTCATGTATACGAATCCTGACCCCAAGCCCCAATTCAAACAAATAAGACCACAATCCCCTAGAGGATCATGTTTTAGATGTCAAGGTGACCGTTTCATTCATGATGTTCCCACCCACTAACTCTAGGACAAGGACAAAACATCACAATACAAGGCTTTTTTCGTAAAAGTGATAAAGAACATCTCTTGAGAGATTGTCCAAGGAGCCCCTCTAGTGTGCCCAAGGTTACACCCATTAATGGGGTAGGCTTAGTGGTGGATTCACGTTGAGCTATCATTAACATGGCTCCTATACAGGTAGTCACTAGGGCGCAAGCCTTGAAACAAGCTAAACTAGCTGAACAATTAGATTCAAGTGAATCAAGAGAGCCTAGTAAGAGAAAGACAAGAACTTGAAAGGATACTATGGAGAAGGCCAATCATAAGTGGGCTAGAGAGCCATTCAAACTAGAAGAAAGTTTGAGAGGCACAAAAACCAAAATTGCAGACATCGCATCTCAAAACCCCTCGCATGGCAAAACTCCAATCACTCCACTTCATCCCACACAACCACTCATTGTAAATAGACCACAACCAGGATCTCTTCTCACAGATCCAACCCTAGAAGGCTTGGACATGATGTTCAACACCTACCAAGCTCGACTTCAAGAAGGGCCAAGAGTTGCAAACCTAGACGATAGTTACCCAAGACCAGATTTAGAGATTAAATGGACAACATTTGCATGAAAATGGTAGAACTAGCTCAAGCTATGCTTGAGACCAATCAATTGTTCAATTAGAAAAATTCTATCAAACCAAGTTTGCATTTCTAGGGCTTATTTGAAAAACTAGAGCAGTTGGTAAACAAGCCGTAGGTTTCTTTACTTCCATAGGCTCGACCAATGGAAGTTTATGTTCCTGATTCCATGGATGGTGGAACACGTCTTTCAATTGAATAGTACTCTCAAGAGTTTTTTTGGGAAATACAAGAAGATAAATGGGCCAAGGAGAAGGGTAATACCCCTCCTATTCTTGAAATTGATGATCTTCATGATCAATTTCCCTAAGGCATTCCATCTATTTATGGAGACCAAGTAAAGCAACAAGAAGAAGAAAGATTAGTTTTTGAATCTAGTTCTTTACATGAATGGCCCATGGGAATTGATAGGCCCATGAGAATCTTAATCTCTTCAGATCAGAGCTCCCACAATATTGATAAGAAATTAATACTTAGTGGTTCCAAGAAACACTGAAGTTGTGAAGAACACTATGGTGGAGTGTCATCTCACCTTAGAAGAGATGCTCAATGTAAAATGTCAGTTGTGGAAACATGTGGCGAATCAAGTCCAAGAACTTGGTTCCAAAGTTTCAAAAGTAATCTCTAAGAAGAGAGTCCCAGAGATACCTCTAGACAAAATAGGAGACATGAATGAAGGCAAAGAAGGTAATAATTATCTTCCAATCACCTACCAACGTTACATAACCAAAGCTATCTTAGATTCAGGTGCTGGTGTTGCAATTGCGACCACCTCCTTGTGGAAACAATGGGGCAAACCTACATTAAGACCAACTAAAATGAAGCTTCAAATGGTCAATGGCCATATTAAAAGACCCAAGGATTGCTAGAAGGGATAACTCTAACCACTAACCACTTGCATTAAGACCAACTAGAATGAAGCTTCAAATGGATAACAACCACATTGAAAGACCCAAGGATTTCTAGAAGGGATAAATCTAACCACTTGTGGTGGAGAGTTTGAACACACCTTTGCTATATGTGACTTTGGCAGAAATAACATCTATGAAATGATCCTAGGAAAACCCTTCCTATGAAAACTACAAATATAAAGGATTAGGGAACCAACACCTTGTACTTGTAGCACTTAGGGTTCACAACCAAAGTCAATATAAAGGACACGTAGGGGTAACAACCAAAGTCAATATGAAGGATTACACCTTTAGAGATGTACCACCCCTACATTGGAATCCTATCCACAAGGTGCAAGAAGATTCAATTTCTATGTGTTCTACAAGTTCTTGTTATCCATCTTGGATGCATGAAGATACTCACTTATGGATGTGCAAGATCAGAGAGTGAGAGGAAAGATGCCTAAAAGAGAGAGAAGAAGCAATTTCTCAAGGAGCCAGACCCGTTAGAGACCCATCCTACATACCAATGATCTTTGTAGATGAGGAATTTGAGCCTCATGGTTGAGAAGAAATCTTAGCCACCATGGACATAACTATCAATGAAGAACAATGGATGCCTCATTGTGATGAGGAGGGTTATGATATATCTTTGTTCATGTGTGAGCCTTTGCTAGAAGAGTGTGACTCTAATGATCAAATAGAAGAAGAGGACATCACCTATATACAATCCATTGTGATGGATAGTTTCTTTGACTCAGAGGAGCATTATCTAGAAAATGTTGGAGTATTTACCCAAAAAGAAGAAGAACCTCTCACAAGCATTAAAGCTATAAATTCAAGGGAGGAAATTCAAAGTACTCAAAAGAAAAAGAAAAGAAAATCAGTGAAACAAGCAAAGGAAGAATCATTGTTTGAAGTGCTAGAGAATTTAGAGAAATATGAAGTTGAATATTGGAAAATTTTGGTATGAATGCCTAAGAGAGAGGCCATCATAGGAAAAGCATATGATAATAAAGAAAAGACCGAAAAAATTGTTGTAACCATTGAAGAGAACAAAGACCAATGTACATACATAGGAGAAGACCTAAGTGCATAAGAAGAAGTAGTGCTTGTAGTCTTATTAAGGGAATATAGGGATGTGTTTGCATGGACCTATAGAGACCTAAAGGGAGTAGATCCGTAAAAATTTCTCTCATACGATCCCCATGACAGCTGATGCCAAGCCCATCAAACAAAAGCCCTACACATATAATGACACTTATGCAGCCAAAATAAAAGAAGAAATTGACAGACTGATTGAAGTTGGATTTATCTACGAGATTGAGCATACTGAGTGGGTGTCCCCCATTGTAGTGGTGCCCAAAAAGAATGGAAAGTTGTAGGTGTGTATTAACCTTACAAAAGATAATGCCACTATGATCAAAGATAGCTATCTTCTTCCAATTACCAAACATTTACTAGAGCATGCTGCAGGCAAGGAAGTTGGATTTTTAGGTTACAACCAAGTAGCCATTTCCCCAAAAGATCAACAAAAAATGGCCTTCACCATAGAGTGGGGAATGTATGCATTTTGTGTGGTGCCATTTGGGCTCACCAATGCACGTGCAACATTCCAAAGGCTCATGTGTCATGTCTTCAAAGAGTTCTTGTGAAAGAGTCTAGAAGTACATGTGGATGATTTATGTGCTCATTCCCAAGAAAGAAGGCACCACATCCAAGGGCTCAGATAGATCTTTAACAAGTGTAGAGAATATCGAGTGTGTCTGAACTAAGAAAAGTTTGTGTTCATGGTACGTCAAGGTAAGATCTTAGGTTTAATTGTTTATAAGAATGTAATATCAATAGATGAGGACAAAGTAAGAGCCATAGTTGAGTTGTTGAGGCCAAGGAATGTTAAAGAGGTACAAGCCTTTATGGTCCATTGTGGATATTACCACAGATTTATCCACACGTATGTGACCATAGCTAAACCTCTTTATGTTCTGTTGAAAAATTTTGAGTGGAATGACGAATGCAAAAATTCCTTCAATGATTTGAAGAGATGTTTGTGCACAACACCAATATTGACCACTCGCAATTGGAATAAACCACTCCATGTCCATGTAGATGCATCCAATTATGCAATAGGATGTGTGCTAGCACAACCCACAGGTGGAGGAAATCTAGATTTGCCTATAGCATATGCTAGTAGACAACGAAATATAGGTGAACACAACTATACAACAACCAAAAGAGAAGGCTTAGGCATGGTATACACTGTGAAGAAGCTAGGAAACTATCTATTGGCCAACAAGTTCAAGTTTTTCACTCATCATCAAGCTTTATTATATTTGGTCAATCAACCATTCAATACAGGATGCTTAGTAAGATGGTTCCTCTTACTAATGGAATATGAGTTTGAAGTGGTGGTTAAGAAAGGTGGAACCCACCTCAGGGCAGATCACCTTTCTCGGTTTACTTCAAGGGATTCACCGTAAGGAGTGTCTGATGAACTGCTGGATGCTTATCTATTCAATTTAGAAGTTGTCCCTAAATGGGCAAATAAGTTGGTACCTCTCCTAACCTTCAAACCCGCAAATAACAGTGTGGAAACAAACAAAGATGAAATTGTAAAATCACAAAAATATCAAATATTGGAAGGAAGTATGTACAAACAAGATATAGAAGGTGTTCAAGCTTGTTGTATGGAGGAGGATGAACATAATAGTTGGTTGCAACAAGCTCATGAAGGGTTGCTAGGAAATCACTATTCTAAACAATGAACATTACAGAATCTAAAACATTTAGGAGTGTATTGGCCTAGTATGGACAAAGGAATACATGAGAGGATTAAGAATTGTCCAATGTGCTAGAAGAGACTCTCCTAGTGGAGTATGCTACCCTTTATCAAGTGTCGTTAATTCCAGAATGGAGTGCTCCATTAATACGATCCGAAGCACTACCAAGTGAGGATAGTCTAGCAAGAAAATGAAGCATGGAACAAGAGGCTCAAGTGTATGCCTTAGTAAGACACAATCTATATTGGCGAGGCAAAGATGGTTACTTAAGATTGTGCATTCGTGAATCACGTTATTTGAAAGTCTTAGAAACTATAATAATGGTGTTGTAGGTGGACACTTCAAGCCTTACCGAGTAATTAAGACCATTCTTTTCTTAGGACTTTGTTGACCCACTCTTCATATGGATGCACATACATATGTGAAGAGATGTGACACATGCCAATGTGCACAATATCTGATCAGAAAAGATGAGATGCCTTTGAGGCCAATGATGGGAGGACATGCATTCTTAAAAGTGGGGTATAGACTTTGTAGGTCCTATTAACCATCCAACTAGAAAATACCATGTAGAGTACGTTATTGTGGCCATAGATTACTTTACAAAGTGTGTAGAACTAAAATCCATAATGAAGAAAGATGATCAAATGATGGCTAAGTTTTTATTTGAGAATGTGCTCACCAGATATGGGTTATGAATAGAGTTAGTAAGTGATAGAGGTACGCACTTCTTGAACAAATTCATTAAAAACCTTCACCAAGAATTGTTGGTGATACATAAGAAGTCTGACCCTATCATCCACAAGCTAATGGACAAGCCGAGAGCACAAATAATATCCTATGTAATGTAATGACAAAATTAGTAAATAATAAATGCTCTGATTGGGATAAACAACTTCATCATGCTCTTTGGCCTTACCAAGTTGCCTACAAAATGGTACTCAATGCCACCCCATTTCCGATGGTCTTTGGACATAATGCTTTGTTACCATTAGACTTCCTGATCCCAACTTTAAAAGTAGCACAAGAGCACGAGTGAATGGACAAAAGTGGTCCTCCAAAATATTTGATCTAGAATGATTAGGTGAGACTAGGCTACGAGCAATAACATGCATCTATGCTGCAAAGAAAAGACAAAAGACATAATTTGATGCGCACATCGAGGATAAGGGATTGAAAGAGGGAGACCTTGTATTGGTTTACACACTTAAACATTATGCCTGCAAATTGGAAAAACAAGGATATGGACCCCTGGTCATGAATAGAACTTCCACTAGCGATGTGGTTCAATTGGCCACTCTAGAAGGTGACATCTTGCCAAACTATATTAGTGGTTCTCAAGTCAAGCTATATCGAGTACCTCTTATAGAGGATATGCTGATGAGAATCAATACTGATAAAAAGCAAAAAGAAGAATAGTCAAGGGTTCGAGAAGAAGCACATATGGAAGCTAGAGAATGCATTACGAGAAATAAGTTGAAGCCACAAGGCCTATATGTTAATCCCAATGCCCCAAGATATCACATGGCCATGTGCCAAACATTGGGTGTAGTTGCTCCTCGAATAATTGACCGATGTCCCTTTGTGACCATAGAGGTAGGCCGAGGAAAGAGTGTAAGGACTATGAGAGTGTTGATTGAATCAGGTGTAGCAACGAATGCAGTTAGAATTTCATACTTCCAAGATATACAATTGAACATCAATTCCATATGAGCCTATCTCATAGGTTTGGGAGTTGTGGAAACCCCTTCTTTGGGTGAGGTGGAACTTCCCATCTACCCTCAAGATGTTCCAATGATAGTCAAAATTCTAGTGTGTCAAGATGAGAGCCTTATGGAACTACTTTCCATGGGTCAAGATTGGATTTATGACCATGTAGACAACCTAAACCTAAGAATTCAACTTCTTCAATTTTGGGTACATGAATAATGCATTACATTAAAATTTTAGAATTGCATGATCACAAATCTAGGTATCACACATTCTCTTAGTTCTTCTAAGACTAATCTTAGAGAAGAAGATGTATGTGTCAAAAGCTCTATGAGGTAGAATGATTCAATCATGGAAGAACATGCTCAAAGGCAAGTGGATCTCTCTCCTTTTTCAAAGACTAATGTAGCCACAATAGTTCAACCAGAGAGGCAAGCAAAACAACACAAGACAACCACTATATCATATAGATAACGCAAATTCAAGAAGAAAGTAGTTTCAGACATAAAGCAGATCTGGGTATGAAAGGGAGAGCAGTCAATCACACCATTGTAGTCGAAATCCTTATCGAACAAGCAACAGAGAATGCCAAGGTAGCAAGGAGCAGAACAACAAAGATCTCCATCTCATAGAGTAGTCCAAATTTGGGCACCATAGCAATCGATGAGGGCTGACTACAATGATGTACAAATTTGGGTGCCTAAGGAACTAGTTGTAGCTCATGGGTGAGTACACATGTGGGTACCCAAGGAACTCTTACAAATTCAAAACCTGATGCTCTCCCTCATGAGAAAAGTCTCAACAATGAAGCTAAGGAGAGGTAAGGGTTAGAGCCAAGTAGAGAGATCAAAAGAAAATCAATTCACCTCCTTGGCAATAATAAGAAGACAAGCAAGAAGGGTATGGGTTTTGCAAGTCAAAAGCACCAGTAGCCCCCAGTTTACCAAAGAGCCAATCATGAGGAATACAAAATTTAAGAAACTATTTAAAAATGAAGAGGCCAAAAGTGATCTCTACACAATAGAACACTATTCTAAAATGGATTCCTATCAAGAGGAATGATTACTTGTCATTAAAAACTTCGAGTGATTGCATCATTTCAAGATCCAATGGATACTTTCAAACAAAGATTGCATCAACATCTGCAAGTGACATCACAAACCTCACCGTGCGAAAACTATGTGCCTTTGGCATAACCTCATCTTTTGCACCAGTCAGGTCATGCATTTCTAGAGTATGCATTAATATAGGGCCACATTACAAGGCTATGCATAGACACAACTGAGAAACCCAGGCACATGAGACACATTTAACATGTGTAAACAATTTTGATACTAACCTCTTTCTTCTTGTTTTGTGATATTGTTCCAAAAGAGAGAGAGAGAGGAACAAAGAAAAAAAAAAGGAAAAAAAGAGAAAAGACAAAAGGGATCACAAACACGACCATGTGCTCGAAGAATCTCATCAATGAATCATCAACAAGGACATTCATCAACAACAAAAGACAAGCCAATGATCAATCATCGTGATGGAAGTACAACACAAAGAGATGAATATCGAGCAACCTTTTACCATGGTAAGAATCCCTTACTTTGGCAAGACTATGATAGAAACCTCTTCATCAGAATACCCTTGAGAACTTAGATCAAGACACAATGTTTTGCACCATACTTCTTATATTGCATTCCCCAAGTACATATGCATAGGGCCACATTACAAGGTCATGCAGAAGGCAAATATTTTCTTCAACCCATGCACTAACACACTCACCGATCATTCATTATGGGTTACGAGTAGTTGGCATGATAACTATGAAACCCAAAGTTGAAAGATACAGAGGACATCAAGGTTACAACATTAACACTTATGAAGCAATTATAGCCCATAGTTGCTTAAAATCAACATTGACAACCTCTTTTGAGCAACAAATTTTTTTTGAAAGATCACCAATACACCATCATGTTGGAATCCAAGGAAGAAGTACACACACAATGAATAAATCTTTCAAAGGCTAGCAATGGCAAAGTGAAGAATACGACAACCAATCCTATGACATTTGGAAGACAAACTGCTCTTGTTGATACATGATTACCACTACCTCTCAAAGTACTACATGGAACACCCACTCCAACAAGGGTCTGTTGGGGATGAGAGACTTGAGGGGGGGGGTGTTGGCACTCAATTTCAAGCACAAGGCATAGGAGCACATCAAAGAAGTGGACACACAAGAAGAGGAAGCTTGTAGGGAGCTCCAAGAAGCGTATGTCAAATTTTTAGAAGAAACCCCTATAAAAACAACAATTTCGATTACTAATAAACCATTCTAAGTATCATTTCACCTTTTCGAAACTCCATTTTGTAACAAGCCAAGGAGTCTTTGAGGTTGAGGAGTATTTGAGTACCTACATATCAATCTTGATGATTTTTTGATTGTGTTTGAGCCCTCAAATAAGCCCTAGAACCTAATTTTTAACTAGGCCAGACAATAGGTCTGGATAGGACCAAAACTAGTAAAAAAAACTATAAAAGAGCTAGAGATCTCATTTTTGAGTTTATTTTTTAGAATTTTCGGAGGTTGGCTTAGTAGAGATTGAAGCTTTTGTAAGAGAGTTCTTTTGTAAGTGAAACCTTCCATTGTTCCTATCCTTGTTATCTTGCCTTGGGCATGCATGTATGTGCTTGTCACTCATACTTTCTCACCACAATTACTCATGATCTTCATATCCTCCTCACGTCTCCATGGATTGACAAGTAAAGGAGGTGGTTCTCATGCTTGGGCTACAATATTCTTGGACTTGAGTTGGGGAAAAGATCTCTTAAATCCTGTGGGTAAGCAAAGATGCTTTATATAGTTCAAGAGATCCTAAAGTTAAAGACTCAATCTTTATTCTTGTCATCAGGTCAACGAGACTTGATCAAGCTTGGCAATGTTTGTCCAAGAACTTGCGATCAGAACTACTTCAAAGTTTTCCCAATTATTTGCAATCAAATTCCTTTTGGGAAATTTTCACTACCATTTATCCAATGGAAAATGTGAAAAGAGTTAGTTGTTCCAAGACTAAAAGAAATAAAATGTTCCAAATATGTATTCTACAACTATGATGATGGTAATTAAGTCTTTGGAAGATACAACATAAAGTTTACCTATCCTTAGAGGGATTTTGGTAAACTCCAAAATTTATGAGCGACTTTAGTAGTAGCAAGATTCCTATAAAGTCCTAGCTCATTAGGCTACTTGAAGCTTCTTTAAGAAAGGAATCTAAAGAAAATAAGTGAAGAGCTCTTATCCCTAGAAATTGGTTAAGTATAACCAATCAGACTTGAATTTGAGAAATTCAAGTGCTTGGAATATTGAATGGTTTTTGGAAACCCTAGAAAAGAAGGATGGATGTTCTATCCAAAGGTTTTCAAGTTTCCAAAGTAAAAGCATGAGATCATGAAACGATCCTATGAAGAAATCAAAACTTAGAATATGAAGTTAGAGGTAACGCATGAAACCTCAAAATTCTTTTGAAAAATTGAATGAGAAGGTAATCTATTAAGATATATTTAGACTTTAGGATAAGTATCTATGATCTAATGGTCCAACTAGTTCAGAAAAAATTTGAAATTGGATGTCGTTTGGAGACTCGTGTGTATGAACAAAGTTCTTGAGAGTAGACTTACGTAGAAGGTCATGTGCTCTTGCAAACAAGTGATCCACTTAGTCTAGTGGTTAAGTCTCAAGGGTGTGGATGACGAGGTCTTGGGTTCAACTCCCATGGTTAGCATAGGGAGTGAATTCTGCCCGAAGAGATCAGATAGTCTAATGTGATCATCATCGCCTAACCCAAGGATTTGTATCATCAAAGGGAGTTAACTCCTGTTAATTAGGACACATGGCACACATGAGTTACATGGTTGACACATGGATGATTAGAATCCACCTGCCCAAGTACATAGTCCCTTGAAGAGAGATATATATAGAGGCATATGGTTGGGAGAAGAGGCATCTCTCTAGCATGTGGTGGTTGTAATTCACTTTTTTTGGTATTAGAGCTTGGTTAATCTTTCATGGAGACCTTTCTCTCATCATCTTCTTCCTCATACTCTAAGAAATATTTCATGGAGACCTTGAACCTTACATCATCTTCTTCATCATACTCTTCTTATTGCATCATCTTCTTCATCAAACTCTTATTAGAGTCATGTTTTGAGAAGCTATGGAGTGTCAAATTCCCATGAAAATAGTTATCTTCCACTTCTCAGATTTTCATGTGCATTTCTATCTTCCTTTTCTTATGCAAAAAGAGTTAGAGTGTTCCGTGCTGCTATCCTGATTTGACTCCATGACATTCCACTTCAAAGGCATAGATGTTATCCAACAGGATAAGGAGCCATGCATTAATTATCCTACCATGAAAAAATAAGTACTTTTCTCTGTTCGACATTCATAAGTGCAATAAGAGGATCATCTTAGGTTGTCAATGGGTATTGTACACATAGCACCATGGAATGAGCAAATTATTATAACAATGGAGCCGGTAACCTTGCAGTTCTCAAGGATGTCTTCTCACTATCCCGTTTAGATTTTGTCCATGAAAAAATTCGTGCAAAGGGAAAAATTGGAAGGGAAAATCTTCCATGACTGTGACTTATGGGATTTAAACTCGGCAATATGAGCACCAAGAAGAATACTCTACCCATCATAGCCTTCCTCTTTGGATTTTGACAAATTTACATTTCTACTATCTTTGTATTAAAAACACAAAAAGAAGATCAATTATATCCGTGGTGCAGAGAAGAATTGATCCCATGGCCTATCACATAGAGAGGAGCATCCGTGTGTTGAGCCACTTAGCTTGGATTACATGCTTTTGCTCATACTCCTATAGTATCTCATTATGTGAACGACAAAGAGTGTTTCAAAAAGGAATCAAACATCCAACCTCTAGTCACTAGAATAACATCTTATCCAAGAGCCCCTACCAAAATTTCAATATTTGGTCATGTTGAGAGATGTGAAATCTATTGTAGAAGTACATATCACCATAGCAATGCTGAATTTATCAATGTATAGACACCACATCAAAGGGGGATTGAACTCAAGTCATCCAGATGCAACAAGCTTACTCTATCAAGGAGGACAAATGATGTTCGATTATCATACAAAGCAAAAGATAAGAGGATCAAAGCTACAAGAATCTCTGGAACATCTGAGATAAAAGATGTGTGTATGGAGTTAGTGAATGACTCTTCTCATGGACAATGGAAGGATGTAGCTTGATATGGAAATAAGTATTTTCCACGTTGATGGTTTTATTTCAATACTTGCTTTGCTATTTTCTTTCATTCCATTTAATTATCATTGAAGCATGGTATATATCTTCACTTTTGATAATGTTTATGTGATCAAGGAAAAAATGGATAAGCATAGTTGTATTGGAAATTCATCAAGCACTTGTTTGCACCTATGAATCATTGTTTCCTTTTCATGCATGGAAATGAATGATTGTTTGTGTATTTCTCCTTCTAGAAGAATGTTGTCATGCACAATGCAAGATTCCTTCTTGTTTGAAAATGAATTTGGTGCATCAAGCTTGTGTGGTTGCATGATTTTTATCTTTCAAAAGAATCCAAGTTAGTATGTTTATGCATGGATGCATGACATGCGTACATTGCAAGCTCAAGAATTGCTTGATTTAGTTCAAGGTATGAGAAGAAAGATGCCAAGATATACATGCATGCACATGAATTTGCATGTGATAGAGTTAGCTTTCCTAATAGTTAGCTTAGTTTTAAACACTCAGTTTGATTTTTTGAAAGACGGAAAACTAGTTAGTTGCAATGTTATGCTAGCTACCTTGAAACTCAAGTAACTAGTCCATTCATTTATTAGGTGATACTTGGGTATAAACTACTTAATGAAGTGTTAGATAAAGTATGCTTGATGCCTTGCTTAGTAAAAGTAGGCATAAGAAATTCAAGCATTCAACTTTATGATGACTCTAGGTTGAAGAGATACTTAGAGAATCATAAAGTCAAGTTTACAAAGAGAATTTACATTTGCTTGTGTAATTTTACATGCATCCAAGTATTATGATAACTTAAGAAAAGTTTCCCTAATTCCATGAGCACGTGCATTTACTTAATTCTATCTCGATGAACTTAACATAAATTGAACTTTCAAAGTTCAATAGATAGCTATTATGTTGCTAAGTTGCATCCTTGGTAAGGATGAAAAGTGCATAGAAAACCATGGAATTTTTGTAAATTCTCACTTGATTCCATCCCAAGGAGTGACGAAAATCAAAGATTGAACTTTAGAATCAATTGAACTTTGACATTCAATAGATGGATGTTAGGTTCCATGATTGCATCTCTAGTAAGGATGTTGCTAAGGAAACATGGATAAGTTGTTTGTAATTTCAAGAGGAAATCTAAGCAAGCAATCTTTATGAAATGAGATAAGCTCATTAAGACACAAAATTAAATGAAATAGTTTAGTTATATATTTCATGCATTGCATTGTTCCTATCATATTCAAAGTGAAATTTTCTTTGGGGAATACTAGAAATTCAAAGAAAGGGATCTCCATTGATCCATGAATGTTTTTCAAAACAAACCATCAAGTTCATAAATATGTTAGAACAAGTAGATGAAGATGTCATTTTGAAAAATATTCTAAATGTATAAAGCTTCAACTTTTTTCAAGTATATTTTCTAGAAAAAGGATACAACCATTTAGCCTAACTAATGGTTAGGACAAGAAGACAATGATGTGCTTATAGTGACATTATTGTACATTGCTTCAATCACTATAAGATTCTTGTACTTCAGACTATGCAATCATAGTGAATTGTTGCAATATGTTTAAAGTACTCTAGTAAAATTGAAACATTGACCAATGATAATAATTTTTGTTTCAAACTAAAGAACAAGAATAAATATCACGAAAAAAAAAGTTCAAGCCAAACTTTCATAATGGAATAGGAAACCATATCCTAAATGTCATTTTTATCCTTTAGTTTGATACTCAAGAAATGAACACAATTGAAGCAATAAAGCTTAAGAATATTGTCTGAAAGTCTTTAATTTCTTTTAAAGATCCTTCTAGTAGTGCAAAAGATTCCAAGATGAATTTTTTGCTCATGTTTTTGATTCCTTAGAAGGAATCTCAAGTATTGAAAGAATAAACTACTCCCTAGTAGTGAGAATGGAATTCTCCAAGCTAGTTAGACAATAAGTAGTGCTCAAGAAGTCCCAAACGACTGATAGTGGTACTTAAATTCCAATGGTCGATATCACCTAAACGTGTATCAATATTCATAAGATTGTTAGTTTTGGAATCTCAAAGGCATTAGCACATGCTTGGACTTGAGTTGAGGGAAAGACATCTAAATCCCGTGGGTAAGCAAAGAAGCTTTTCATAGGGCAAGAGATCTTAACGATAAAGACTAACTCTTTATTCATATGGCATTGTCGACAAGAGTTAATCAAGCTTGGAAATGTAGTAATTCAAAGTTTTCCCAAGAATTCACAATCAAATTCCTTTTGGGAAATTTTCATTCAAGTTATGCAAGAGAATTACAACCACCACATGCTAAAGAGATGAGTCTCCTCCCAACCTTATCACGACAAGAAAAAAAGGGGGTGTAACGATGCCCCCGATTAAAAAATGTGGGTAGTGTCACTTATGCAATGTTGTTTCCATGTGGTGTCGCATATATATTGCTTAGAAAAAAAAGATAGACCTTGTCGCATAAGCGATGGTTAGTGTCGCTCATGCAATGCATAAAAGCTTTGTTGCTAAGAGCATCCCACATCAGTGACACTCTAGACAATATTAGCAAACTGTCTACAATGCTAAAGCATCATATAAGTGAGATCGTCCGAATAAGAGAAAAAATCAATTTCTCTTAGTACATTTGTGCCAAGATCTAACGAATGGAGGACATGAGTAAGAGAGAGAGGGTAAGAATACACACACATGAGCACACACAATTGAGTATGTATACATATGCATACATAGACACACACATGCACTCACATGCATACATACACACACATACACATATACACTCACATACACACATACATACCCATGCATGCACACATATTCATATGCACACATATTCATACACACACATATATACATACACACACATGCACATATACACACACATACACATATACACACACATATAAATACACATGCAAAGTCACACATACATGTACACACACACACATACTCATACACATGCAAACACATATACATACACACACAAACACAAACATACACCCATATACACACACACATGTATATAC